>OY757904.1:159486895-159679395 GCA_963585895.1 Sepioteuthis lessoniana | reverse complement strand
ACTGCCATAAAAGCAGCGATTTGATGAAAATACCTTGAATTTATTGTTGCTGTAAAAGTGTCCCATAACGTATCAGATTGTAGGTATGTCATACTCAGTAATTCCCCTTAATTACATCTTTTAGAACAATTGGGGTTGATTGACGAGGTTCATTTCCACTCTAAATAACATGCAATAGATTTTACTTAGTTAAATAGCATCAATGACAAAGAACAATCTCCTATTAACGAACGCCTCATATTGTGTTTACAAGACTTAAAATCTATATCTACCTTGCTCAGTCGGCTAGGGCTGTAGAATACACCGACTGCATCAATGCAGAGGGATAAGACACCCCCCCAACGAGTGTCTGGATATGACACTAAACAATCTAATGCTGGAGTGATGCTAAAGTTTTGGGGAATGCGGAGCACCCCTTCATTGCCATAGCTCCCAGGGTCACTCTGGCCCAGAGTGGTAGCACTTGATAGGGCCCTATCTATGGTTCAAATAAAACTAAACTGCATAGTTATGCGAAATTGAATTGTTTGAAATAGAACTGTTTTTGACATTGAAACTGTATTTACGTTAAACTGAATTGCTCAAAATAGAACTGTTTTGGCATTTAACTATGTGTAAACTAAAATTTTACTAAACTGAATTGTTTTAATAAGAACCGTTTGACTAAACTGAATAGCTTGAAATAGAAATATTTTTTTACAATTGAACTGTGAACTTGTACTTAACTGAATTGTTTGAAATAGAACTATTTATTTGTACAAAAATGTATTTGGCATTAAATAACCTACAATGTTTTATATGCCATAAAACCCAACCAACCAACCAACCAACTATATCTACATTGCTATTCACCCATTGCTGAATGGAAGAAATATGTTCATGCCTTTACCGAGAGCATTCATTTGATATGAATGCAGTCTGCTTCAGCCTGAATTTAAAATCTGTTCACCGTTTCCAGTTATCCTACTGTTACCAGTTCGACCACCATCATCTAATATTGAGGTAAATTACATGAAATACAGTCTTTGTCAAATTGAAATTCTATGAGTTAATATTAACTGTAATCGATCAAGAAAAATTGGCATATTGTCGATACCTGTGTAGACATTTGCTATCAGCGTCATTATTTGGGGTTATTTGTGTTCCAATTCGTTTTACAATTAGTATCCGTTCTCTTCGAAATCCATTCTGATTGTGTCTCGTAATTCGCTTATATAATTCTGAGAAGTGTCTTAATAATTACAGAAGGTTCATTGATCCGCATCTGATATCCTTATTTACTTAGCTGTGCTTAAGGGCCAAACTCATTTTATTAACGATTTGGTCTTCAAGACCAAATTGCTCACCCCTGCCCTCGGGTAAGCATTCCTAAGTTGAATTGTTCACGTTTGATTCACAAACAAATGCAGCAACACATTAGGAAAATATAAATATCAGCAGATATTGTATATAACAAAATTTTTATTTTTATTTTTTTTTTTTTTTTTTCGGATAAAATTTTTTTCATTGTTTATTTTTTCAGCGTGATGACAATATTTCTTGATATACGGGAAGATTTTCGAAACGAAACTAGAAATGCGAATATATTATTTCTTTGGAAGATAGAGTAGTGTAAGCCAATATAAAGATACATGTAATGCGTTTTTCTGCCACTTCCAGTGATTCTTTCCATATTTCTCCAAAAGGATTTGCTAAAATAATCCGAAGTTCTTTGCCGTAAAATCCGAAGGTCTTCTTTAAGACTCTTGTGAGAATACTTCTTAAAATCACTTCACTTTTTTATTTTTTTATAAAATTAAAAATATATAAGTTCATAGACATATAAAAAGTCTATTTGGGTTTTGACAGCAGATTTTATTCTGTCGATTTGTATAGAATTCTCTATAAATTACCAAAAGTCTCTAAAATTCTTTTTATAAGACTCGAATAATATGTAATAATTACAAGTAATTATATCAAAACCAAATCGCATTTTTCAAATAAAAGTCACCTAAATTTAAGGTCAGAAAAAATATCAAAAATGTATTTTTCTAAAAAAATTATGAATTAATACAGGTTATATCCAAAGAACTGTCTTCCTTCCAACGATTTACTTACTTCATAACAGTAAAAGTCTTCCTGTTTCAATTGGTTGATTGATTTTTATGATATATCAACCTGTTTAGGGTTATTTAAAGCCAAAAGGTACGGAAATCGTGTTCATTATATGCTTACATTTATATTTTTCTGAAGCTGTTGTTTTTTTTTTTTAGTGTTTTTGGCGCACAGTTATAGGGTATCAATTATTCGTATATAATCAAAATAATTTTCACACAGCTGTATGGTTTCAAGCATTCGGCTCTGTACGGACACAAGATGTAGCCTAGAAAATCTGCCGAAAGCAAAGTACGATAGAGACGTAAGGCGAGAGAGGGTCAGGGAAATCCGTGCTAGATGCATGAGATGATTATGATGATGATATGGTTCCAAGCAATTATTTCTGTTTAAGAATAGCCGTTTGTTTGCACGCAGTTATATGGTTTCAAGTAAATGATCATAATAATCTTTTGTAAAAAAAAAAAAAAAGTTCTAGCTTCAAGTAACTATTCTGAACAAAAATAATTTACATATATGGTATATATATATATATATATATATATATATATATATATATATACCATATATATATGGTATATATATATATATATGGTATATATATATATATATATATATATATATATATATTACCATATATATATATGTTATATATATGGTATATATATATATATATATATATATATACCATGTATATATATACCATATATATATGGTATATATATATATATATATATATATATATATATATATATATACCATATATATATACTGCTGCCAGGACTTGTTCAGGATTGCACGCAGCATTCTTGTGTAATTGCCATCTAGCTTCTTCTCCAGTCGTTTTGTTAGCGTCCATGTAGTGCATCCATATAGCAGTATCGATGTGACCGCTGCCTGGAAGAAACTGCGTTTCATTTTATCGGTTAGGTCTGATTTCCATATAGTCGATAGCCTATTGATAGCTGTCCATGCTTTCGTTAACCTCGTTTCGATGTCCTTTTCGGTTGATTCGACGCTGCTTCCTAGGTACGTGAATTTGTCTACTAGTTTAAGTTGGGTTCCTTCTAGAGTGGAGATGTCCCCCGTTTGGTTATAGCACATATATTCCGTTTTGTGTGCATTAACATAGAGGCCTATGCTTGCTGCTGCTCGTTCCAGACTATACAGAAGTGTTTCGGCTTGGTCAGGTGTATTTGCCAGTATTGCTATGTCATCGGCGTAGTCGGCGTCGGTAATTGTTGTTGCGGGGTATCTTCTGCCTCTTTTCTTCGTCAGTTCGAAGCCATTCTCTTTGATTTTGTCAATCGATGTTCTAAGTACGAAGTCTAGACAAATGATAAAGAGGTACGAGGCCAGCGTGTCCCCTTGTAGTACTCCTGCTACAATGTCAAAGTATTGTGTGTCTTCATCCGGTGATCGTACTTTTACTTTAGTGTTTCTATAGAGAATCGTTATTGCCGCTACGGTTTCTTTAGGTATGCCGTACGCTAGTAGGATTTGTTCCATCTTTCCTCTGTGAATGGAGTCGAAAGCCTTGGTAAAGTCGACAAATATTAATGTCGCTTGTAGGTTCTTTGCCCGTACACCTTCAAGGATTCTGCGGATGGTTAATATTTGTGAGGTCGTGGATCTATTTCTTCGGAAGCCATTTTGTTTTTTTCTAAGTATGTTGTCGATTTTGGGTTCTATGCGGTTTCGTAGTAGGGCATTGTAGATTTTGGCAGCTATGGATGTAAGTGTTATGCCTCGGTAGTTTTTGGCTAATCCGAGGTCCCCCTTTTTAGGGAAGGGGAGTATGCATCCCTTCATCCATCTATCTATCGGATTTTGATTGTATACTGCGTTGCAGTGTCGGAGCAGTATGTCGTCGAATTGTCTGGTCTTCCATACTTCCGGGGGAATTTCGTCCAGCCCTGCAGCTTTCCTATTTTTAATTTTTCTGAGAACCGAGTCGAGTTCTTCTTGTGTGAACGGTCCTAGTTTAATGTCTAATTGTTTGCTAATTATTCTGGTGATTGGTTCATGCGTTATTTTTGGTGGGTTTCCAAGTAAGTTTTCGAAGTGCTGTTTCCACAGTTTTATTCTTTCTTGTTGGTTTGCTGCTTTAAGTTTTGCTTTGGCTGTGTTCTTTCTACTGCTCACTTCGTTTATTGCTTGCCAGGCTATTCTAGATTGTCTATCTTCCACCGAGTCTCTAATCTTATCTATCTGATTTTGAATGTATTCTGTCTGTTCCTTTATATATATGCCTGCTAATTGATATTGTGCCGTTTTTAGTTTTAAGGCATTTGAGTTTGTTGGGTTTTTTCGATAGTTTTTGGAGGCTGTTTTCACTA
The DNA here is from genome assembly GCA_963585895.1 of Sepioteuthis lessoniana. Lineage (NCBI taxonomy): Eukaryota > Metazoa > Mollusca > Cephalopoda > Myopsida > Loliginidae > Sepioteuthis > Sepioteuthis lessoniana. The sequence continues at coordinate 159,674,962 of OY757904.1, read as the reverse complement.
GTGCACGTTTTTCTCTCGCCGCTAAAGTTTCCCATGAGACTCTATATTTTGTTTTAATTTTTGTTGGAATGTATTTTGCTGCTGCCTCGAGGTGTGCATTGACGAAATTTTCGTATTCGTCGTTTGATGTACTTTTTTCCGTCTTTTCTTGTAGTGTTTCGAATCTGTTTCTTAATTCTAATACGTATTTATCTCTTATGTCTTTGTTGTTTAATAGGGCCCAGTCATAGTGTTTGGTGGTCGCTGTTCGTTTGGCGTTTTTTCGTAGGCTTAACCGTATTTTCGCCGTGACTATTCGGTGATCGGTGGACACACCCTCAAAAGAGGAGTATGCCTCGCAGTTCAGTGCACTATTTTTCCATTTCTTGTTTATAAGGACGTAGTATATCTGAGCTTTAGTATTGTTTGCGTACGTGTATGTCCATAGTTTGCCCTCTCTTTTTTGGTAGTTTGTATTGAGGCATGCTAATCTATTTTCTATCATGAAATCTGTTAGATGTTGCCCATTCCTATTTGACGTGTTGTGGAGGCTGTATTTGTTGTTTCCGTTTTTCCCGATTTGGGCATTCATGTCTCCGCCAATGACTAACATGTTGTGTTTCGGGATGCTACGCACTAATGAGGATAACTCATCGTAGAAGGTGACTAGTTCATTTTCTTCACTAACATTGGTGGGGCTGTAGCATGAGATGATTGTTGCTCTGGGGTTTCCGTTAAATGTAGCTGCCATCATTCTAGGTTGTATTTTCTCAACGCTATTAAGCGTTTTTAATGCTCTAGGTCCTATAAGTAATCCTACCCCTCCTACTGTGGCGTTGACAGAATTTTTCCATGCGGATACAGTGGCGAGCGACCAGCCATTGCCAGTTTCGTGATATTTGATATCTTCGGTGTGCGTGTATCTGTGTTCTTGTATGCATATTATGTCTATCTTATGTTCTTCGTCCGATGCGATTAGCTCTGGGAGTTGTCCTATTCTATTTAAGGTTCTTACGTTAAATGTGGCTATTTGTATTGTTTGCTTGCATTTTAGTAGTTTTGATTGTTTGAGCTCTGTAGCTAATTTTTCGAACACTGAGGCCAGGGCTCCAACCTCAGCAGGACGCGCCCTTTTTTTACCCGCGCGAAGAGCGATGCGGTTTGTGTATGTGGTTTGAGTGTGGGTCATGGTTATCTTTCGATGGCTGTTTTATTCTCTTCTATAGAAGCCACTCTTATAGAGGAGCAGCAGTAGTTCCCCGATTGAACGAACGATCCTGAGCGTAAAGTCGTCAAACTCACGTCCAGGACCCGTTTGGGTATTGAGTTTGGTCATCCATGGGTTTATTCAAATACCTTTACGTACATCATGCTGCTTCCCGTGTGTACGCAAAAAAAAAAAAAAACAAGAGAGAGAAAAAAAAATGGGGGGTAATTTTGGTTTAAGTTTTAAGTTTTAGCTTAGTTAAAGTCCAACATTAAGGTACTTTCGTATGACTTTCACTGGTGCTGATTTTGCTTCTTTTTTTTTTTTTTTTTTTTTTGCTGTATTGGGACTTTTCCTAGGCTTTTTATTTATTTATTTATTTATTTCTTTTACTACAATTGGGAACCTAGCAGGCTTCAGGAATTATAGAGCTTAAAAATTTTTTTTTTTTTTCCTTTCTCTTGGGGGGGGGCTGTGGTAGCATTAGGTGTTTTAGGCTTTTTCTTTTTCTTCTAAACTACTGTTAGGGCTTTCTTTACGAATTTTTAAATTATTCGATAGAAGAGATTCAAAAACATTTTGCCTTGTTCGCTGACATTTGGAAAGACTAACATCAATTTGGCTTTATAGTAGACTAAGCGTGTCTTTACATTTAAAACGCATAGTTTAAGCATTATTTCACAAACAAAATACAGCATAACATTTTGTAAAATTCAGCATTTTAAATTGATAGGACTTAAAGACATACAGACCAATATTGATATATTTCTTCCAGTAGGCTCCTGAGTTCAAATGCTTCTTCTTCGTTTTGACTTTTATTTACTACTGAAATTTTAGGTAGCTTTGGAGGCGGTCTACTGGGCGGGGGGAATTCATTTCATTTTTTTTTCTTTTTCCTTTTTTTTCTTTTTCCCTTTCTCTTGGGGGGGCTGTGGTAGCATTAGGTGTTTTAGGCTTTTTCTTTTTCTTCTAAACTACTGTTAGGGCTTTCTTTACGATTTTTTTAATTATTCGATAGAAGAGATTCAAAAACATTCTGCCTTGTTCGCTGACATTTGGAAAGACTAACATCAATTTGGCTTTATAGTAGACTAAGCGTGTCTTTACATTTAAAACGCATAGTTTAAGCATTATTTCACAAACAAAATACATCATAACATTTTGTAAAATTCAGCATTTAACCCCACAAGACACCAACTGTACGGCCACCTGCCCCCTATCACGAAAACTATTCAAGTTAGACGAACCAGACATGCGGGACACTGCTGGAGAAGCAGAGATGAACTCATAAGAGATGTACTCTTATGGATCCCCACACATGGCCGCGCAAAAGCAGGACGACCAGCTCGAACGTACATTCAGCAGCTATGTGAGGATACAGGATGTTGTCCTGAAGACCTACCTAGGGCGATGAACGATAGGGAGGAGTGGCGAGAAAGGTTCAGGGATATCCGTGCTACCAGCGCGATATGATGATGATGATGATGATGATATGTATATATGGTATATATATATATATATATATACCATATATATATGGTATATATATATATATGGTATATACATATATATATGGTATATATATATATATATATATATACATATATATGGTATATATATATATATATACCATATATATGGTATATATATATGGTATATATATATATGTATATGTATATATATACCATATATATATATATATATATATATATATATATATATACCATATATAAATTGTATACATATATGGTATATATATAATAATTTACAGTTATATGGTATCAATTATTCTATCCAATAGTAATAGTTTTAAATATTATTTGACCCATAAATGGGGATCTAACTGGTACTATTACTCCACGGTTAGAGTGAAACTGGGAATAATGGAAATCAAGGCAATCCAGATCTCAAGATGACAACCCCATTTGAAGTGGGTGGGGTCTTATCTCTCTACAGGAGATAGAGCTAGGGTGGTATTTGACTGAAAGAAAATAATGTAGAGAGTATTTTCCTTACCTTCATATGTCTTAAGAATTAATCTAACAAGATGATTTTGTTGACGCAGGAATTGATAAAAATCAACCGGGACAAAAGAAAAGAAAAAAACAATGTCGAAGGTATGAAATAGTTTCCAACCAAAGTCTTCATTATTTTTAGATGTGATCTTTGTTGAAATAAATAATAGAACACCACAAGATTATACTTTAGCAAACTGAACCTCAAATCTATTTGTAAAATAACATATCAAATTTCGTGGGTTATTTAACGCCAAAGCCACCCTCCTAGAAAAATAATAGTTGTACTATTTAAGCCATAGCTGCAGTAATTCTAAGCTTGTCTGGTACAAATCAGTGATCCATACCAATAGTCGAGGATCATTAAATAAGTTTCGAGACTTTTTCGTATGGGCACTTTTATTGATAGTACACACATGAAACTCTAGTCCCCTTCCAAGTGATCTCCTCCGGCTGCAATGCACTTGTTGTACCGTTCCAACAACTTCTGTAAGGCCCCATGGAAGTCCTCTTGTGTGAGTGTATCAATGACCTTCACCACAGTTTCTTTCATCTCCTCAATTGTTTTATAACGACAGCCGCTGAGCTTAGGGAATAACTAAAAGTCACAAGGAGCAAGGTCTGGACTATAGAGAGGCCGAGGAACTGTCTAGATGCCCATCTTGGTCAAAAAGTCTGTGACAAGGATGGAGTTGTGGACTGGTGCATTGTCCTGGTGGAAATGCCTCTGACCCGATTTGAAGAGTGCTGGCCTCTTCCCAAGGAGTCTCTTTCTGAACTCCCTTAAAACCACAACATAGTAACCCTAACCCTAACCCTTTGGCCAATCAACTCTGGTGTATTGACTTCCTTACTCCTCCCAGATCTCTCATCATCCTTCACAGACTACCTGCCTTCCTTGAATCTCTTATGCTACTCAAAAACTGATGCTCGATTCATGCAAGATGGTCCTAAGGCAGTATGAAGCATTCCATACGCTTTTGTGGCATTTTTTCCAAGTTTAAAACAGAATTTTATTGCATATCGTTCTTCCTTACGCCAAGATTGCATTTTTGAAATTCAGCAGCTGTGACAATCAGGCTTTAGTAGGGTGTATTCCAATTGCTTCTGTAGCTGTTGATTTGAACCTGAAATCATAAAATTGGTCAGTCATCATAACATAGTGAATTCTCAAAAGTCTACGACAATTTTAAATGCCAGTACAAAACAGTCTAGAAACTTATTGAAAGCACCGTGTAATCACGGTAAATACTTAAAAATATTTCCCTTGAATGGAGATACATTTTGGGTCTTTACCCGTTTTGCTTCTGCTACGCTTCTGCCAAAAACTTTCTATTTTATTATAATTTATCCATTCTTATCACCAGTCACAATGACTAGAGTTCAGAAACATGCTAAAGTTCACTCTTGCTTTGAAGTTTGTTTGTTTTTTAGGAAGAGGAGAATTGTGTTTCAATTCATTAACCCCCATCCAATTTTCTATGTTTAAACGAATTCTCTGTTTGTTACAGATGAATTGTGAAAATGAAAATATGTTTTTGAGTTTCTTGAAGTAGAAAACAACTTATGCTGCTCACATCCTAGATGCTTATAAACAATGGATTATCTTAAAGATTTGCAGCTAAATAATACAAAAAAAAACTTTTTTTAGGAAATAACTCAAAAGTAAACAGCATCAGTTTGCCAGAAAATATGAAAAGTAGAACACTGACTTTCGACAGACAAGTTGAAATTTGAGTCATACTATATTCCCGGACGTGTTTGCTGGGATTTTGAATTCAGAATTTTCCGTTTCCTTGATCGGTCCTCAACTAAGGTTTGAGAACCCAGTCTGTCATATCTTGGTGAGAAATAGATTCATTCCTACAGCCTCGATCTGAATTTTAACCCGACTCGCTGATATATAACTCTGAAATAGGTTTCATTTTATAAAAGATTAAATGTATAAGTAATATTGATATGGCTGAATTACAGTAATTGATCATTTATCAATATGTAAACAGGGTAAGAGAAGGGTGTATCAAGACTATCCAAGCCCTATACGCATATTGTACCCAGATCAAAATAAAAATCTTGAGGATACAGCAATTTTATTTCCCTTCAATATAAATAGCATGAATTAGGGCGAATATATCGACCTGGCATATAGGTCGACCTCAAGATTTTTAATTGAAAATTCTAGGTTCGACCAATGCCAGACGTATAGGTCATCCACAAATATACAGTAGGCTACTAACGGTCAGATTAGCTAATTCCTCAGCAGTTGGAAACGGTGTGAGATATAACGTTAAGAGGATACTTAATTTGTCATCATCATCATCATCATCATGTCGTGCCGCTTGCACGGATTTCCATGACCCTCTCTCGACATTCGTTTCTATCGTCCATTGCATCCTGCAGACGTTCTAGGCTACTTGCTGTGTCCATACTGAGCTGTTGTAGATAAGTTCTAGAAGGTCGTCCAACACTTGCTCCTCCGTGTGAAAGCGTCCACAAGAGTATATCGCTTATGAGTTCGTCCTTACTTCTCCAGCAGTGTTCCGTATGCCTAGTTCATCTAATTTGGATGGTTTTCGAGGTAAGTGGTCAGTGGCCGCACAGCGGCTGCTTTGTGGGATGTTGCCGTTAGGATTTCTTCAATATAGCCCGTAGCATTCTTGTGCAATTGCCCTCAAGCTTTTTTTCAATAAGCTTGGTCAGCGTCCATATGGTGCATCCATATAGTAGAATTAACACGACCATTGCTTGGAAAAAAATTGAGTTTTATTTCATCGGATAGGTCTGATATCCGTATGATCGATAACCTATCGATAGCTGTCCATGTCTTCGCTAGCCACCTACTGATACCATTTTCGGTATGAGACGCTGGTTCCGAGGTAGGTGAACCTATCCACAAGGTTCAGAGAACCACTTTTTTAGTGTGGAGATATTAAAGCCCATATACTCTGTTTTGTCTGCTTTCACATGGAGGTCTATGCCACCTTCTGCCCGTTCCAGACTATGCAGCAGGGATTCGGCCTGGGCGAGTGTATTTGCCAGAAACGCTGTCATCAGTGTAGTCCGCGTCCGTAATAGTTTGTGCAGGATATCGTCTGCTTCTTGCCTTTTCCAGAATAAAGCCATTTTTAATCAAATCTATCGACGTTCAAAGTACATAGTCTCAGCAGATTATGAATAGGTATGGGGCTAATGTATCCTCTTTGCAGCACACCTGCGACAATATCAAAGAAGTCTGTGCTCTCCATCCGGTGAGCGAACTTTTACTTTTGTGTTTTTATAGTGCATCATCATGACTGCCGGTTTCTTTACTCCATCTTCCCTCTGTGTATGGAGTCAAATGCTTTGGAGAAATCTTAATAATAGTGTCGCCTCGAGATTTTTTACACGAAAATTCGACGGATTGTCAGAATTTGTGATGTTGTGGATCGATATTTCCGAAAACCATTTTGGTTCCTTCAAAGAATTTTCTTAATTTCAGGTTCAATGCGGTTGAGTAGCTGACCATTGTGAATCTTGGCAGCGATAGAGGTAGTGTAAAAATGGAATACCTTGAGGACTGCTTGGATGCATATAGAGGTGAGTGAGTCGGGGAGGTAAAATGGAAAACTCTGGAATGGCACGTGTGTATGTTTATAATTCTATAAAAAGATCCAAAAATTAAGACTTATCCTTATTTCTTACGCTTAAACTACGATTTATAGACGGCTGGCAGTCACAAAAATGGAAAAAAATCTTTACCTCCGGTGTTTTGAATGAAAAGGCGACTAGGTTGGTGGATTTTTAGTCTTTTAACTAAACTTTTTAAAATACCTGATTTAGATTTTTTTTTTTTTGTCTATGTAAGTAAAATCTTAGCTGAATATTATCTATGATTTGAATGAAAAGACAAATCTTTTAATATCATGCGCGATTAAAACGAAAAGATGATTCGATTAATTTGAAGTCTAGTTTTCAGGAGAACTATTTAGAAACAAGAGCTAAATTGATTTTCTTCGGTTACTAATTCTGCACAGTCTTTGAATTGATAAGTTAGTGTAAAAATCGAATATCTTTAAGATTACAAGAATCAGGAAATAAGGATAGATTTCATAGTATCCGGGCCAGATATAACATAAGAACTAAAAGGAAATAATCTTTAATGAGGTTAATCTTACTATAATAAGTTCCCACTAACTGTCTGCTTTAATTAGCGCAACCACATATGACGACACAGAAATACCAGCTAATAACTCGGGACTTAGCCATTTTCCGATGAATCTTTAAACTAGCTTAACTGTGGACTATAATTAAGTTAAAACTTAAGGAATGTTCAAAGGAAAGCGGAGAAAAAGAAAGAGTAGAAAAAGAAAGGAAAAAGGGAAAAGAAAAGGAGAATTTTTCCCCGCAAGTTAAACCTTGGAAGCCATAAGAAGCAGCATGGTGGATGTGAATTTAGGTGGGTGTACCCAGGGACAGGAAACAGTGCGCTTCCCCAGATGCTGGGCGGATGAACACCACAGGTCAACGGCCAGGATCAAATAGTTCAGTCAGTAAACTACTGCTACTCATCTTGAAATGTGGCTTCTATTGATGATGTTAAAATACAGCCGTCGGAAGATAACCCTGATTTTTACTTTCTAAATCACATTGCCCGGTGCGCAGGTAAAAAAGGGTGCGTTTGGCTGAGGTTGGAACTCTGGCACCAATGTTCGAAAAATCAGTTACAGAACTCAAACACAAATGAATTTAGTTAAATGTAAAAGCACAATAAAAATAGCGACATTTAACGTTAGAATTTTAAACAGAATAAACCAACTACCGGCGCTGACAGAATCTGTGGTAGATCATAACATAGTATGTGTACAAGAACACAGGTACCATCGTAGTGAAGTAGATATAAAATACCACGATACTGGCAATGGACGAACGTTTGTCTCAGCATCTGCATAAAAAAAACTCTGCCATAGTGGGTATAGGAATGCTTATCGGTCCACGTGCTTTAAAATCACTCAACAGCATCGAGAAAATACAACTGAGAATGATGGTAGCCACGTTTAACGGCAATCCCAACACAACGATCACCTCCTACTGCAGCCCAACCAATGCTAGTTATTGACACCATCTATATCGACCTATCTTCCCTTGTTCGTAGCATCCCTAAATACAACGTTCTAATCATTGGTAAAGACATAAATGCCCAAATAGGTAAAACGTTAACTACAAATTCTACTTACACAACTAGTCAAACAGAAATGGGGGGCCCCTAACGGATTTCACATTAGAAAATGGATTAACATGCCTCAATACTAAATTTTAGAAAAGGAAGGGAAAGCTATGGATGTACACCTAGGCAAATAATGCTAAAGCACAGATAGACTACATCCTCATGAATAAGAAATGGATTGATAGCGCTTCAAATTGTGAGGCATATTTTAGCCGTGTGCCCTCCATCGAATTATCTCGGCAAAGATACGTCTGAGCCTACGCAGGAATGGGACGCAAACAACCAATACCCCACACTATGACTGGCCCTACTGAACAATAGAGATATTAGTGATAAATATACGTGTTATATAATTAAGGAATGATTTTTTCATATTTATCATTTTTCGTTAATTATATTTTATCATTCAGTTTGGTAAGACTTTGAACTGTTCGGGTTAAGAGCCCAGGTGCATAGTCAATTGGTGCAGTTTTACGCTCGCGTGCAAAGAATATGACAATCACCATAGTCATAATAAGACAGGAAATGAGGCTGGAGTGTGGATGACGTCATGCCCGGAAGAGATGGTCCTGAGAATTTGAGGATTTTGAAAAGACGTCAGTTGAGTGTTGAGAAGTTGGGATTGAACCATGGAGGCCGAGAGTTGAGTGTTCTGCTATTGAGGGGCAGAGAGTTGTGTTCTCTACCGTTGAGGTATGTAGTTGGGTTTTTCAGATCTCTACCGAGAGAGATCTTAATCCTGACTGCAGGTGAGTAACAATACAGGAATACTTAACACTTGTACCAGGTTATGGCTAACGGAATCAGAACAGGTGACCCGCGTGAATTCAATAAAGGACGTAGTTTGAAGTTCCATGAAGGTTCCCGAGTTCGACAAACACCTGAAGAAGACCGGAGGACATATCAGCCGAAACGTTGTGGAAATAACAATAAAGATGAAGACAATAGTCTGAAAACCCTTAATGATGAAAATCACCAAGTTTCGTCTTAGAAATTTAGACAACTAATATCCAGTCGGTATGGACCCGATACAATATATTAATGGAAACAATTAGAAAAACTGAATCAAAAATTGGCAAGAATGACGAATCATCTCACATTTCTATGCAGATGCCGAGACCTCAAGCAAGTTCCACCAGGCTTAACAATAAAAATCCCTGTTAATTCCAGGAGGACGGGGAAAGTAACAAAAAGATTAGAGCAGGAATTAATCCGAGATCGAATTTATAACAACCGTTGGAAGAAACATCAACTCCGGTTAGAAATCTCGAGGAAATTCACTCCGTTCCTGGAAAAATATCCATGATAGATGACAGAACTCGAACCCAATAATATCAAGATAAATCGTACGACGAGGAATTCCATATGGTCAAGGTGCATAAAATTACAAAGTTGGAGAAGATGAAAACCACCAATATGAAAATTCAATCCCCTTACTCACCAGTGGAAACCATTGTCAACATCAGTAAGCAACAGTTAACAACTCCAGAAAAAAACAGTGCTAAACTTCACCACTACCATTAAGCAAATCCCTTCCTTAGATCTAACAGCGCCAATCGAGGATGCAGCTTTAAAAATTTCCAAGGCAAGAGCTGATAAACTAAGATGGAAAATGAGACAAGCACTTGAGAAATCAAAGCCTTCGAAACATAACATCTCAAAAACGGAGAGACAGGCTCTCAAATCGCAACAGGATGATAACAATATGATAATACTCCCAGCTGACAAAGGCAATGCTACCGTGGTAATGGATAGGGTGGAATACTCTAACAAATTGGCGGACTTGATTGGCAATGGTGGCTATTGTAAAGTAAAGAAGGACCCGACCCTGAAGACGGAAAGGAAGCTGTCACAAATCTTGGGTAAGAATAAAGATCTCATACCACAAACAAAATACAGACAGCTAATTAAACATTACAGTAAGCTACCACACATATATAGCCTTCCAAAAATTCATAAGAATGGTATTCCATTGAGACCCATTGTCAGCAACCGAGGTTCAGCATGTCACCCATTGAGCCGCTTCTTTGTGGGGATCATCAGCCTACTAACTGGTAAGTCCTCGTCATATATAAAAAAACTCAGCCCACTTTATGGAGAGAATCAGTGATTCCCCCATTCATTCTAACCAAATGGTGAGTTTGGGTGAAGTGAGTCTGTTTACAAAGGTACCTATTGATGAGACACTTGCTGTAGTACGGGATAAAATGGCTGCAGACCCCTTGCTGGAAGAACGCACTTGTATCCCGATAGATAATCTAATGGAAATGTTGACCTTCTGTGTGGAGACAACCTACTTTGGGATGGGATCTAATATATACCGACAAGAAGAAGGACTGGCTATGGGTTCACCATTGTCACTAGTGTTGGCTAACATATACATGGAATACTTTGAAGAAATGGCATTAGGATCTACATCACTAAAGCCATCTATACGGCTTAGTAGATGACACATTCATTCTCTGGTCTCATCAGGAAGATGTTCAGATATCATTTAATCACGTGTAGTCAATCCGACCATCTATACAGTTCACTATGGAGAAAGAGAAAGATAACAAATTACCCTTCCTCGATGTATTAATAACGCGCACAGAGCAAGGATTCAGGTCATCTGTGTACCGTAAGCCCACCTTCACCGGACAGTACCTCAATTTCAACTCCCATCATCCATATACAGTAAAGAAAAGAATAGTCCGTTGCTTACAACATTGAGCAAAAATCATTTGTAGCGATACTGATGAATATCAAGAACAAATGATTAGTCTGAGACACAACCTCCATCGTAACAACTACCCAGAGCGCATAACTCGGCTCCAAGAAACCTAGATAGGAAGATAGAGGACAATACCCGAAAACTCACCACGGTATGTCTGCCCTATGTCAAAGGACTAACCGAAAGGATCCAAAAGATATGTAGTCCATATGACATCAGGACAGTATTCACAAGTGGTTCAACTCTACGGAGGTATCTTTTCCGGGTCAAGCCACCAACGGAATTCAACATGACCAAGAACTGTGTTTCCTCCATCCCTTGCAGTTGTGGTAAAATATACAAAGGTGAGATAGGTTGCCCACTAAAAGTAAGGCTAGAAGAACATCGGAAGGCAGCAGTACGAGGTGTGATTGAAAAGTCGGGTATGGCGGATCATATATGGAAGGAAAAGGGAAACCATTTGCCCTTATGGGATGAAGTTGAAATAATTGATAGGGCTGAACATTGGAGGGTTAGACGCCTTACGGAATCAGCACATATGTTGGGCTACAATGATTTGCTGAGTAGACTAAGTATAGAGTTGAATACAATATGGGAACCCATAATTAATAAGGCAAGATGAAAAAAAATCTGAATATCAGCACAGGTAAAAAAATCATACATAATAGTAGTAATTCTATTCAGGTAATAACATTAGGTTTATAAGTCCCAAAGATTCACTCTGAATTGTCCAGCAGGACATAGCGTAACGGCTATAGGTTCCCTAAGCTTCTAAGGAGACAATCATCTGGAGGTTGCTGGTTCAATCCTGACTGCAGACGAGTAACAATACAGGAATACCTAACACTTGTACCCGGTTATGGCTAACGGAATCAGAACAGGCGACCCCCGTGGATTCAATAAAGGAAGTAGTTCGAAGTTCCGTGAAAGTTCCCGAGTTCGACAAACACCTGAAGAAGGCCAGAGGACATATCTGCTGAAACATTGTGGAAATGATAATAAAGATGAAGACAAAAGTCCGAAAAGCCTTAATGATAAAAATCTCCCAGCTTCGTCTCAGAAATTTAGTAGAGATCACAAGATGCGCCACGCGTCAGCATAGGATGGTCAGCATAGGATGGTCAGCATAAACTTTTAAGAATTGTCTCTCTCCTCGTGTCGCCAGGAACCGAAGTCAGCCTAGGATGGTCAGCATAGGATGGTCAGCATAAACTTTTAAGAATTGTCTCTCTCCTCGTGTCGCCAGGAACCGAAGTCAGCCTAGGATGGTCAGCATAGGATGGTCAGCATAGGATGGTTAGCATAAACTTTTAAGAATTGTCTCTCTCCTCGTGTCGCCAGGAACCGAAGTCAGAAATAAATAAACCGTTCGTACCTGAAACAACAGAGTCCACTTGTGTTTTGTATTTGTGTATGTATTGTATTACTGTTGTGATAGACATCACCAAAAAGTATACAACATACCTAACGCTAAGAAACAAATTCGATGGACCTCAGGAGATATCAGAAACATACGAATGACGAAGATGAGAACTTCGTCAATGCCCACATAGAAGCGGCAGCAAAATGCCTTGCAACCAAACAAAGAGCAAAATATAGAGTTCCATGGGAGACATTAGCGGTTAAGAAAAAAACAAGATGACATGAAAACCGCATCCCTATAGAATAAAAGGAACCCAACTAATGCCAACGTTCAGAAACTTAAGAAGGCACAAGTAACGCATACCTAAAAGAACAAACAGAATACATCCAAGAGCAGATCAATAAGATAAGAAACGCGGTTGAAAGTAGACAATCTTGGATAGCGTGGCAGACAGTAAATGAAGTGAATAAAAGCCAAGAAGAACGAATACACTTATGGAAAGAACATTTCAAGTATCTGCTTGGAAAATCTCCTAAAGTTACGAATGAACAAATCTCGAAAATTATAAATAATCAGCTAGACATTTAAACTAAAACATTTTACACAAGAAGAATTTGACGGAGGACAAACAAAAATTAAAAGCATGAAAGCTGCTGGACTTGATGAAATACCACTGGAAGTATGAAAACAAGGAAATTCGACGGCCTTCTGCTCCGATACTGCAACGCTGTAAATAACCAGAACACAATAGACTGATAAACAAAGGGCTGCATCTTTTCTTTCCGCAAGAAGAATGGCAAAGAACTTAATTTCTATTACAGTTTTATCATCTTAAAGTAATCTCTGTGTTAATTTGTGAAATATGTTTACCAAACACGAGTTTAAGTTGTAAATGTTTGTGGCAATCAGTTGGAGCTATGATAAGTGGTGGATATCGATTGTGAAGAGAACTGTTTCTATGGTTGACCAATATGTTGTAAAGGTTTGGAATTTAGCCCAGTCGACCCTTAGTTTTGTAGAGATGTTTTCACGCTTAAAATGTCGAATCGTAAGCCGCAGTTTATATATATATATATATATATATATATATATATAAGATGTACCAGATAACAGATAACATATTTAGCAAACAAAAGTTATTGAAATGTAAACTTATAATCACAAAAAATAGAAAAATCGAAGATTCCGGTTTGGAAAGTAAATAACTTACTTTTTGTATATATATATATATATATATATATAGCATACCGTAAATTGCGGCGTACAAGAGAGTGTATTTATATGTGAATAATGTTTGTTTTTCTAAACTATCCTCAGGACGAAGTAATTATGTGATGCTGCCCGAACCAAAAAATCATTTTTTAGTGAAGAAATGAAACAAACCAATAATAGGTCGCTAAGAATTTTTTCTATTTTTTTTTTTTTTTTTCGTTTCATTTTTTCATTTGAAAATAATTTTTCAGATGAGACAATATTATCAACCTAAAAATGATTTTGAAAACGGATCATTAAACGTTAGCATATTATTCATAGATAACTAAATACACCCTCCCCTGTCCCCACCTCCAGTGCGTTGAGCACTTGCGTGAAGAATTGCCGGCTGCCCACTACACGTAAATGCAAAGTTCTTCTCATGATATGAGCGCTCCGGTAGCCGATAAGCGTATATGAATATACCTAAAAAGATTCCTACGCTTACGCTGAGATGATGATAGTTTATGGGTAAGATATCCGACTGACGTAAAATCAGTTGGGTTTTTGTTCCAGCTTGAAGCAACTCGCTTGTCTAGCTACACTGAAGAGTTGTGATATAACGAAACAGTCTGTCTGTGGAAGACAATATGTGTGTGTGTGTGTGTGTTTTTGCGTGTGTGTGTGTGTGTGTGTGAATCATAGAACATCGCTATTTATTTTTTATTCTTTTTTTACTGCGTTTTCTTTTTTCTTGAAAAGGGATTTTTAAGGCAAAATATGTAAATCGTTTCACTCTCATTAAGAAAAAAATCGCTACCTTTGTTAAATCATATAGTAGTCTACTGAGACGCTTGCTTAAAGTGGTAAATGGTGGTTCGTTTAGCGCAACAATTTTATGTACTACTCGATCCAGAGAAAGAAATCAACAGGCGTAACAACTTTAGTAAAAATGTGATGAACTCATGTCTATACACACTGCTATTCAGATACTTATTTAAGAAAATTATCCCAGACTTAGAAAAAACACTTTACTCATGAAAATACCTCAAGCTATCAACTCAGTTTTATGTTAGTAAGTCAGTTTGCATGCGATGAGAAGATTGGATGTCTGGTGTTTGAACAAAGATAAAGGGAAGATAGTAGATAATGAATATCCGGAATTTAAAAAATTAGTTTATTGCTAAAAGTTTTATCAAATTATTGACTTAGCATGAAACATTTCGGAAGTTTTTTTAGTCGATCACTAACTTCGAAAGTAATTCTTTGACAAAGACTGTTAGTTTTGCTTTTTTTTTATCTTTTTCTTTCTATCTATTTTTGTAAATTATGCAGACGACGTGGATGATCTAACGCTTCTCACAAATACACCAGCTCAAACTGAATCTTAGCTGCATAGCCTGAAACAAGTAGCAAGAGGCATTGGTCTCTCTCTGAACACAGAAAAAAACTGAGTTCATGTGTTTTAAATTGGAAGGCCTCTGAAATTAATAGACCAATTTATATACCTCGGTAGCAGTATCTCATCTGCTAAAAGTGATATCAACGTACCCATAGGTTAAACCTGGACTTCTATTGAAAGGTTACCAACCATATGGAAACGTAATTCTTTCATTAGATAAAACGGAAATCCATCCCAGCTGTAGCTGCGTCAGTACTTCTATATGGATGCACTACTTTGACTTTAAAAACGCGTTCAACGAAAAACCTAGATTGGAACTCTGCAGGGATGCTGCGTGCTGTTTTGAATGCTTAAAGTAGCACCCAACAAACAACAATTGTACGGCTACTTACTTTCAATCTCACATTGAAAAAAACATGCTGGTCACTGCTGGAGAAGTAAGGATGAACTCATAAGCAATGTTCTCCAATGGACTCCAGCACATGGACACACCAGTAATAGTTGACCAGTAAAAACTTAGATTCATCAGTTCTGTGAAGATCCTAAATATCCCCTCGAGGATTTACCAAGAGTGATAGATGATAGGGAGAGATGATGAAAGAGAGACAGAGAGAGTCAAGGAAATTTGTGCTGTCGTCACGACTTGACGTAGATGATTAAACAAATTGTGAAGATCAAATATTTTCCAGTTTTCGGGTGATTTTTTTTTTATTTTCTGTTTTTTAATCAGAGATTAAATTAACCAAATCTTTTAAGTAAGCCTCCAACCACAGAATAGACAATTAAATTCATGTAATAATATTAATCCCGAACAAGATTTCAACTCTTATTTTCTTTTACCAGATTATAACATTAATAAATATATACCCAATAGTAAGTTTACAGGCTCAAAATATATACCCAATTGTAAGGTTATAGGCTCAAAACTTTTATTACAAAGTTTATTACTTGTTGTATAGCCATGAACATACACATATACATATGCATGCAGAATCATAACGACGACACAATAAAGACGAGCGACACAGTTCTTTAGAAAAATATACCTCTCACTTTATCTGAAAAGGTTCGAAAAGGTTACTAAAGGTTTTACTGTGTGAGAGGTGAGTTGGAGGCTGAACAGAACTGCAACATTTGACCCCCACTCTTATGCGTTTCTTTCCCGTTCTCCTGGGCTGCTCAACCGGGGGGCAGGGGGCCCAGCCTCTCTGGGACATGTTCCTCATTCCAGCATCTTCTCTCCAACTGATCTGATATCCAACTGATTGAACTTCCTGTGCACCGAGTTATATAATTGTTCGACGACCACCTTCATCTTGTGGGCGCCACAAATCGCACTCAATTCAACCCGTCCACGTCAAGGTTATATCCTGATATTCCTCGACTGGATGCACCTGTTATTTACACAGGTGCATTTCCTATTTTGACAGCTTGGCTGGGGTCAGTATGTTACATACTGATTCTCAACTGTATACATTTTGAGTTTATCAAAGAATTTGGATTTTTTATTATACGAAGATTTACTCTGAAAAAACATCTTGTTTATCCTATCTCGTGAAATAAACAAGCCAAAGAGTAAAGATTTTTTTTCAATAGCTAAAGCAGTTTTATATTTCTCACTGATCGTTGTTTAAGTCCACGTAAAATGCTGATTTTCTATACAGTCATGTATAATATGCCTGGGAAAATGGTGCAATACAAATTTCCAATCGACCACACATTCCTTTTCCTGTATCGACATAAGTTTGTTAAGTGTGCCACTAAGAGTTTCAAATAGAAGGTTCCAATGTCACTACACCAAATAGGACATTGTGCCGTTACAGATATGTACGGTTGATATCTCACCGTTAGAAAAAATGACAAGTACGCAAAACACTGTCTTAGTTCACAAACAAAAAAATTATTTTGCTACTATACTTTTTAAGTAGTCATCGGGAAGAAAGTAACAGAGTATGAAAACTGAGTTTCCCGCGTTAACTGGACAAAGAGAAACAACAGGTCATGAGAAGAGAAAGATAGGACATTCACAGACCTTGAACTATCTTTACGGCTTCATGTTGCAGCTCCAGCGCTATTACTCGCTGGTTTCTTCGTCACATCTGCGTGTCTGATGTGAAACCTCTTTTCGGAGCTCATCTCAAAATGAGGGCTACAACTTTTGACTATCTTCACATTGTCCTTGCAACCGTTCTCTCTCGTTCTTACCTCCTCACGTCTCCGAGCCAAATAACTTTCAAACCAAATAACTTTTGCCTGTTGTCAGAGGGAGGAACATATCCATTTCCAGTGGTTCCATACTTGTGCAAGAAATTAGGGACCTCCGGTTTTTTCTAGTGATTTTTAATTACCGTAGTCATTCACTCGTGTCTGGCTGACCTACAGTGAGTGCTTTGGCCGGACTCCTCAGAAATCATCTGGCCGTTGCATTGACTCTCAGTCTACTTTTTCTTCTCTCTCTCTCTCTCTCTCTCTCTCTCTCTCTCTTCTTCCACCGAAATTAGCCTCCCCATATCTTTATAACTTAAGCTGCTCAATCACGTTATATAAGTTTTACAATAAAAATCAATGGAATTAGCCGAACAGGAGAAAATTCTACAGTTTAATTTGTATATATGAATAATATTCCGCTAATTAATATATGTATATATATATATATGTGTGTGTGTGTGTGTGTGTGTGGTGAAATTAATAAATTGTTATAAAAAGGTTTTTTCTTAAATTATAAAGTAAGTAAAGTAAAGTTAGCGACCATAGTCGAGGGTGACCCGAAGGCTCCCTTTTCGATAGCTACTACACCAAGGTGTAGGGGAGGGCGCTACTCCATTCCCTGGATTGCTCCACTTTACCCTTGAACCGTACCTTATAATGCTGAGTGTTAAGCAAGGTGGTATCAAGTTCCATTTTTAAAGTCTTTGGTATGACTCGACATGGGATTGAACCGAGGTCTCCCGGGCCATTGGCGAACACTCTAACCGCTTAGTCAAATATTATCAAGTAAAGCAGGATAAAAACTTTAAAACAATAAGCATTTTCTGAAATAAAACAATATATTCTTCAGATGAAATATGTTTCCCGAAGATTGTATCTATTGTATCTATTTTTAAATATATGGAACTCATAGTTATGAGACTGACATGAGGAGTTGAGAAAACACACACACACACACACATATATATTGAACGAAACAGATCACACACACACATATATATATGTATATATATATATATTGAACGAAACCGATCTGTCTGTGGATGTCAACAATATATGCTCCTCTACCTCTGTAGAGTTGAGCTCTCTAGCGAGGGAAGTAAATGGTTGCCATTTGCGTAATGCAAGGCTCTTCGTATGAATCGAGCTCTCAGTTGCCGTTAAGCGGATATATGTAAACCAATACAAATGTGATACATAAGCGTTTAAATTTCCTTCGTTTCCGCTGGTTTCCTCGTGGCTGAGTGGTAGCATCTTGGATTGGCGTTTGGGTCAACCGGGTTTCGATCCCAGCTTCGGGAATCTAGTCTGTCTAGTCACACTGAAGAGTTCTGATAGAACGAAACAGACCTGTCTGTGGATGACAACTATATATATGTATAAAGTAAAAGAAACTAGAAGTTTCATATGTCTTCTCTAAATTAAAAGACACTATCATTATTCTATAGAAGACTTAAAAGATTTCTAGTTATGAAACGATAGAGGGAAGATGAGATCTTATTTACATTTAGTTTTTATACCTCTCGGCTGTCCAGACACTTTTAGATTCATCAAACTCTTTTTAAACGATTGTTTATTCCTGTGTGTGTGTATATATATATATGCACGCACATACACACCCATATATATATGGGTGTGTGAAAGAGAGAGAAACAGAAAGAGTGGCTGTCTGTCTGTCTGTCTTACTCTCTTGAAACTTCATGACAAAAATGTTTTTTTCATAAAAGTCATTTTTCTTTTTAAAGTCTGACTTTCTTCAATTCTAGATTTCACAATTTTTAAACGATTGTTTATTCTTACCTGTTTACTACACCCACACACACATACATATATATGTGTTTATGTGTGTGTGTGAGAGAGAGAGAGAGAGAGAGAGAGAGAGAGAGTGTGTGTGTGTGTGTGTGTGTGTGTGTGTGTGTGTGTGTGTGTGTGTGTGTGTGTGTATTACTCGCTTAAAACTTCATGACAAAAATGTTTTTTTCTTAAAAGTCATTTTTCTTTTAAAAGTCTGACTGTCTTCAACTCTCGATTTCACAATTTTCACTTTAGCATTAAAAAATGTATCAAAACAATTTTTCAGAAGCTAAACAACGGAAAATGTTGATGATTTGTTCATAAGGGTTGATATTAATAGACTGCTACTGCATTCTACCATCAATATCATTCAATCGTAAAAATTTAATGCATGTCGGTTCGCTTCTGAACAATTGTTAAATTCTATGGTATCAAAAAAAAAAAAACAGTTTTCAGTAAGTGTACAAATACCTCAACAGTATTTCAGTGAAAATAGTTAGTCTGCTAACCTGTGTAAAAAAAAAAAATTATATCTGAGTGGGTATCGTGGCTTAGGTTTCATTCAGTCTATCTATCCACTTATCGTGATATACGCCACATTCCGATAATAAAGTTAAATAAGCAGTTGCAACGGTACTGATATACAGATAAAATATCCAATTCATAGTAATATGATTTATTGATTGATTTTAATGGCATACCAATCCGTCTGGGGCTATTCTATGCTTTCAGATTAGGAAATTGCATTCATTGTACGTTTATATTTATATTTTTATGTAGTTTCTCATGTTTTTGCACGCAGTCATATGATATCAAGGTATATGATATCAAGTTCTATGATATCAAGTTATATATCAAGTATTCTCATTTAATACAAATAATTCACAAAATGATCTATTTGATCTATAAATGGAACCCTAACAGGTACTACCTTTCGGGTTCAGAGTGGACCTGAGAGTAATGACAATGAGGGGGTACTCCATACACCAGAAATCTTGAGAACTAAAGCCTCATCATCTATTTCAGTTTAGTGTCAAAACAGGACACTCATTTGGGGGGTGGTATCTTACTCGTCTGCCGAGGACAGTCAGAGTATTCTAAGCCCCAACGACAGGGTGCGTCATATGAACAGAGTTGAAAGTAGTTTTGAAGCTCAAGTAATTAACTTGGGTTTTTCCTAAGGAAATCAAATTTGATGCGAAACATTTTCGATCCATTGTGTAAATTCTATCAACTATACTTTCACAACAATAGTAGAGCCATTTGCAAGCGTTTCTAATTCTTCACTACAATTCCAGACTTTTAGGCACAAATAACTATCGCGACCGGTTTTTAAAGAATATTTCTATAATCCATCGACTTTCTAAGAAGTCTCTCTTAACTTCCCAGATTCCCTTGATTCTTTTTTCTTGGAGCTAATCTGAATAAGAAATTACACAAGCAGTTCAAGCGAAAGTTGGCGAAAAGTCTTTTAGTGTATGATCTATAGCATTGTTATGGTAAGGAAGCATTGTTCACATACCAAACTAGTCTTGTATAATCTTGAAACTGACAAAACGGCATGAGAGAGAGAATACATCAGCTGATTATTCTTTAACAGCTCCGATTTGATCAATGCAAGATGCCGCAATCCTTGTATTTCATTATCCTCACTGAATAGGGACTTATATTCAGTGATGATAAAACCTTGTTAAAGTGTTACAAGCAGGTGATTGCCAGAATAACAAGTTGCATAGGGATAGCAAATTGATAAGTATAAATGTCTATTTTCCGACACATTTGTGGTCAGTGTTGCAGAACATTGGAAAATTCTAGTTTTCTAGTACTGCTTTTTAATACAGCTAGGCTTTCCTTACTTACAAAACTCACACAATATAATTTTCCTACGTGTGTTCTGCCAGTTACAACAAGTATTTCATACCTCTAGTTATTTTATGTTAACTGCTTTCCCAATAGTTTAATCACGTTTAGCTGAACCTTAATTTTTAGATATCCGTCGAAAAACGATTCTTTCGGACCAGTTTTATTATCGTTGTTTTCTTTAACCCCAAATTCTTTGGTTTTATTTTCCTATCTACAGAATTCTGTAACCTTTCAAGAATGTTTCGCGCTATCGATGGTGCTTAGAATGCGCTGGCTGTATCCCCTGCAGAAGGTTAAGATCCTACTCCATCCAAAAAGAGATGTCCTTGGTATAACACTAAACTGCATACTGTGATGAGGCTCCAATTTTGAAGATCTGGGGAATGTCGACTACCCTTTCATTGCCATTACTCTCAAAATAAATCTTACCCGGAGAGGTTGAACCAGATAGGACCGTGTGAAAAAAACTCTTAATAAACAGCTACACAAAAAGTGTAAATATGAATATACCATGAACGTGATCTACTAACCTCTAAGCATAAAATAACCTTTAAAATGATGATATTCCTTTAAAATCAATCAATCAGTCAATCAGGATGTTGGTTTCATGCCTTACTTGTCATTTCTGGTGTCTCTCATTAGTCCTTTTAGGACCAGAAATGGTCAGTTCCTCGCTGTGAAAACGTTCTGCATTTCTTCCAACACGATACACTAAATTACTCAAGTCTTTCAGTAATTTTATCTTGGAAAGATCCAAAAGAATGCAAGGATTCTTGGAAATTCAAACCTAGTCTCGGTCCATTCTTAATTTAAAGCTGCTATGTAGATTCGATATCTCAACTAGTTTTACTGATTGAGCCTCAGAAATCAATTTTTTATTAAAAATAAGTTAAAACTTAACCCAAGTTTTAAGTTTCTATTTTTTCTACTTTTATAATTTCAATTATCCCACTGTAATCACAGAGGCACAAAGGTAAATGTTAATCAACAGAAACAGAAAAATATTTTTTGTCTTTTCTAACTTCTAAAATAGAGCAACCTCATTATAGCAGATATGAGTAAACGAGATAGGAAAAGAAGAAGTTTTCAAACTCTCAACATGATTATAGTGGTAAAAATATCTTGCTCACTTTCCATCGATTTTCAAATCTACTTACGGGAAATGTTCTTCATGCAGATTATCACAACCTCCAAGCTAAAATTATTTTGCATTCGGAGAAAATGTTCAAAATCGATGCAGTTTTTTTGCTTTTGTAGGATATAGGGACATAACCAATCATAATTCATGAATTTTAATTTAAATAAAAAAGGTGTTACGATAAACTTGAAATGTGATTGAATGGAAAAGATTTTCGAAAGGAGAATATTATTCATCAAGTATTTCTATTTCTTGTAATGTATTAACAGCCTTTCCAGTTAGTAACTAACAATAAAGGTTCAGTCATGAGAACTCTCGCAGTAAAGTGCGAGAAATGATCACACGAGTGTTTTTAAAAGGGTCGATCAGTCAGCCAATTAGTAAACAGCAGAAGAATTTAAACTTTAGAGCAATCAAAATCACTACTTCCCCTTTCATTAGGGTTAGGCTACAATTTATGGAATAATAGGATCTTTCCTTTATCAAATAAAATATATGGCATCATGTCTCCCTATTTTTGAGTCTGACCCGAAATGAGGCTGAAAAACAATAATAAACTGAAGGATATTTTTCTTGTACTTCGTGTCTGACTTTTTCCTTTAGATTGTCATCTCTTCATTTTGTTTTTGTTCCGACAATGAAATATTCTGCATTCAATTTTTTTTCTATGAAATATCTTAAAAGATTTCGAAGTCAGCTCGAAAAATCTTGACTTTTTTGCGAAAAGTGTTTTATTAAAAGTAGTCGTCAAAAATTCCGTGGGTGTTGTGACGAATATCTATCAATTTTCTTATTTCATACGTTTAAACAATTTTAAATGAAAAATTAGTATACATTAAAAATGATGATCTTTTTTTTTCCTCCTCAATAAATAAAATTATCCGTCCCTATCGTTCGTCCATCTGTCTTGGCAAATCCTCCTGACAGCATCAAAAATCTATATAGAGTTACTGAATATAGATTTTTGTTGGTCAGCCAAGACTAATATGTCCATGCGTTGGAGTACACTGGAGAATTTCGCGTTCTTCCCTATTCCTCCTGCTGTGCCCAGCATGTCTTGTTGTGAGATGGGAGGTAACTGGCTGTACAGCTGTTGCTTTGTGGGGTGCTGCTTCAAGAATTTGTCAAAAATACAGCACTCAGCATCCTAGCTTTTTCCACAAGCGCTTTGTTAAAGTCCAGGAGGTGCATCCATACAATAGTGCTGATGCAGCTAAAATTTGTAAGAATTCCTGTTTTACTTTATCAAAGCAATTTGATATCTATCTGTGGAATGTTATCTGTGGATAGGATTCCATACCTCTCCAATGCTGACATCACATTCACTCGATGACGTATTGCTGCCGAGGTTGGTGAAATGATCTACTAATTTAGTTTAAAATTCTGTTTTAACTGAGATCCTGTAGAAGCCAATACCTCGTACGACTTGTTCCGGGCTATGCTCAGACGTTTGGCTTGTACTGGTATATTTGCAGAAGCACTAGATCATCTGCGTTGTCTACATCCGTGATAGTTTCTGCGGCATATCGTCAGTTTCTTGCCTTTTTTGTGAGGCTATTTTCTTTCATTAGATCGATTGACGATTTTAACGTTAAGTCTAAGCTGATCATTTACAAATATGGTGCTAATCTATCTCCTTGAAAGCCTCCAGCAACAATAACAAAGAAGCCGGTAAAGCTATCGAATGAGCAAACCATTGCTTTCATGTTTTTATAAACCATCATTACAGAGGTAACTTTGGGAAGACCATTGAGTAAAAGTATTTGCTCAATTTTTTTTCTGTGTATGGAGTCAAATGACTTGAAGAAATCTACAGACACTAGTTTTGCTTCGAAATTTGTTGTATATACTCCTTCGATGATTCGACGAATAATCAGAATCTGAGACGTTGTGGATCGATTTCTCCGAAAACTGCTTTGATTTTTCCGAAGAAATTTCTCTATTTTAGGCTCGATAGTCTCCTATCAATCAACGAATCTACTTTGCTATATTAAATATTAAGCGATATCGTTATCTATTTTAAAAACGAAAAATTCTCCTAAATTTTATAATGTTGCAATAAAAAGTTTGACGAATAAGGGAAATCTAATAAAATAATCTGTAACTATGAAAAAATTTGTTAGAAACAAATCAAGACTATTAGGAGAGAGTTGATAAAATTGTGGAAGAGTCTAAATGATAAGAATCGTTTATAATTAAGATAGTTTTATTAGAAACAAATCAAGACTGTCGGGATAGAGTTAATAAAATTATGGAAGAGTCTAAAGGATAAGAATCAAATTAAGATAGTTTTATTAGCCTCATCAGATAAAGAAACACTCATGAAAAATAAACTTCCAATGTTTTGAATGTTGATAGAAGTAACTTATCTTTTCCCAACTGTTTGGATAGAAAAGAACCAAAAAATAAACATATGAAACGAAAAATAAAATCACAGGTGTTGGTTATCTGAGGGATAAGCGTATTATAATGACTCAAAGTTTGTCACTTGATACCGTACAAAACTAAAAAAAAAACTATCGTTTTTTTATGTTAGAATTATAGAAAGGAGCTGACATTTTATGTTTAAGTTTCCCAAGATTATTATGATCTAAATTAATCCAACCCCTTTGGCGATTTTAACAATGTCATTTGACTCTTATCCTTGAGGAGAAAAAGTTCCTTTTGACGAGTCCGTTATGCTCCGGCTTTGTACCGATAATGGATCTTGACTGACTTTTAAGGGAAATACCCGTACCGTAGAGGCAAACGTGATGGACTTGCGATAAGGTAGTAAACAAATTCGAACTACGTTTACTTTCGGACTAATGTCCTTGGGAAAGGCATGAACCCTGTTATCCATCCAACTATAGATTAAATAGTATCTTTACAGTTCGACAAGGATGTCTTTGACGTTAAATGATTCATGAAGGCTGATATACCATTAAACTAAGAAACTAGACAATCGATTGAATTTTAGGATGTAACTAAAAAATATCTTTCTCTTAACACGTGATATCTCTCGCCCAATCAAAGTGTATATCTCTTAAAAAACTTATTCCATCTTGGTCTCCAGATGCCCACACCTGAAGGAAATTATCTATGGCTTCCCAACTGCCATTCAAAGTTTCCGTCATACTTGAAAATGGTTCCCATTTGCATTACATATCTGTTGTATGAGTCGGCAACTGTGCTCCACTATTTCCTAAAGAAAGTAAGGGATTTTACGGCCCCAAATAAATCTAAGAGGACTTGGACAGAAAACTTTACACAAGCCTTAGGAAAATCACGCCAAATTATGTGTTCTTAATTTAACAAAAAAGTAAAGTTGTCGGAACTGTTGGCAAGGTTGTCTGAAAAGTTGTCAGTGATGTGTTTGCCCATAATATGAAGTAATCGTGTAATTCTACGTAGAAAATGATGCGAAATCTTTAAGAAAAGAAATTGTTGTGATAAACTGAACTTTAAAAAACACAAAGTTTTAATCCATTTTTTTTATTGATTCACTTGGTCGTTTGAGTTTATATTTCCTCATCAGCCTAAAAAGATTTGAGATAAATAACGATAAAAGAAATAAAGGAAAACTGTTTTTGCCTATTCTAAGAATTTAAATCAAATGTTTCATTTGTTATGAAAAATTATGTCTACAAAGAGGCAAGAAATGTTTTTTTATTGATGTTTAGGAAACTTAGCTAAAAGTTCAATAAAGAAAAAAGAAATAGAAATATGGAAGATTGTTTTGTCGTATCTCCAAACTGAGGGTGGCTTGACGTGAATGTCCTTATTTGGGATACAAGTTTTTATTTGGCTTTGATCCCAGTTTATTCTGGAAAATACACTATTACCACAGGCGGAAACCACATTATAACTAATTAAAACTTATTAACTCATCAATATATTTAATCTTAAATCATATCATAATAACATATATATAGAGTATTAATGATTGATATATAATCAAATTGATAACCAAAATTCATGCTCCTCCACTCGTTTTTATTTCTAGGGCCCTGCTATTTTCGGCACGACTTTAACCAAATTTTCAAGAATGTCTAGCATCATATCTGAAAAGTTTCAAAAACTTATTAGACTATCAAGTAATATTATGCAATGCTAATAATTTTTAAACAGATCTATTTGACATATAAATGGGATTCACAAGTACTGGCATCATGAAAAAATACCATATATATATATATATATATATATATATATATATATATATATATATATATATATATATATATTATTCAGTCCAGTTAAATCGGAGTCGGGAATAACTCCGTGACCGGTTTTTGTTTTTCTTAAAGAAATATATATATATATACATATATATGTATATATATATACGAGGATCATTAAATAAGTTTCGAGACTTTTTTCGTATGGGCACTTTTATTGATAGTACACACATGAAACTCTAGTTCCCTTCCAAGTAATCTCCTACGGCTGCAATGCACTTGTTCTACCATTCCAACAACTTCTGGAAGGTTCCATGGAAGTCCTCTTGTGTGGCCGTGTCATTGAACTTCGTCACAGCCTCTTTCATCTCCTCAATTGTCTCATAACGACAGTCTCCGAGCTTAGGGAATAAGCAAAAGTTACAGTGAGCAAGGTCTGGACTATAGGGAGGCTGAGGAACTGTCTTGATGCCCATCTTGCTCAAATAGTCTGTGACAAGGATGGAGCTGAGGACTGGTGTATTGTCCTGCTGGAAATGCCACTGAGCCGATTTGAAGAGTACTGGTCTCTTCCCTAGGAATCTCTTCCTGAACTCCCTTAAAACCTCAACATAGTAACCCTAACCCTAACCCTTTGGCCAATCAACTCTGATGTATTGATTTCCTTACTCCTCCCACACCTCTCATCATCCCTCACAGACTCTCTGCCTTCCTTGAATCTCTTATGCCACTCAAAAACTGATGCTCGATTCATGCAAGATGGTCGAAAAGCAGTGTGACGCATTCCATACGTTTCTGTGGGATTTTTTCCAAGTTTAAAACAGAATTTTATTGCATATCGTTCTTCTAAAGTGTCAGATTGCATTTTTGAAATTCAGCAGCTGTGACAATCAGGCTTTAGTAGGGTGTATTCCAATTGCTACTGTAGCTGTTGATTTGAACCTGAAATCATAAACATTGGTCAATCATCTCATAAGAGGTATAGCAATAACATACTAAATTTTCAGAAGTCTACGGCAATTTTAAATGCCTGTACAAAAAAGTCTGGAAACTTATTGAAGGCGCCACGTATATAGCGTTATGTTAATATCGATAAACAGAAAAACTTTAATAAACCGTAACATTTAAATTTTTTTCAGATTTTGATAATTCAAATTTTCTCGAAACTGTAATGGAACTTCCAAAATATAATATAATAAATGATTTCTGTTAATGAAATAAAGAATACATTTTTTTCATTTAAGGAAAAATTATATTTAACGACTGATAGCGTTGACATTGTTAAATCACTGAATTCAAAAATATATATTACGAAGTCGGCTTTATCTATTACATAAAATAGTATCATTCCTAATTTTGAAATAGATTTTATTTCATCTTGTTGCTTTTCACCACAACATCTTTTTTAGAATTTTAAGTATCTTTGTTATTAAGAAGAAAAGATTTGCCAAATAGGTTGAACTGAGAGAGGAATAATAGTTTGCTTAAATTTCATCCTTTTAGGTCATTTGCTTATTCCTTTATATGAAAACTTATCTGTATCCCATCATACAATGATGGCTCTGGGGTAAGATATCTGACTGACGTAAAATCACCCGAGTTTCACTTCCAGCTTTAAGCATCTCACGGGTCTAGCCACACGGAAGAGCTGTGATGCAAGGAAACAGTCTCTCTGTGGATGGCAATATATATACCCAACCCAAACGTGAGTTGAGCTCTATAATGGGGAAGTTGGCTAGCTACTATACACACTGAAATGCAATAGCTCTTCTCAAGAATTGAGCACTCCAGGTAGCCGATAATGTATATGTAAAAAGGGGTGCGTAAGAAATTCCTTTACTTACGCTGAGCATGACGATATTCGACAGACGTAAAATCAGCCGGGTTTCGATTCCAGCTTGAAACATCCCACGGGTCAAAACACACTGAAGAGTTGTAATACAATGAAACAGTCTCTCTGTGGATGATAATATATATATGTTGAAAATCTTGATCAACAATCACAAATGATTATAAAAACTAAAAACCGTTAAAATGCCAAGCCAGTTTCACGCCTCAAGTCAATCATTAGGTACGTAGACGCTCAACTTGGGTTTTATAAATCATTTTTCATCATTGGCCAAAATTTTGACTATTAAGTGGTTCTGTATATAGAGCACTATAGCTAAAACGACTTGACATTTGGTTTAAATATTATGGATATCTATGTGTGTGTGTGTGTGTGTGTGTGTGTGTGTGTGTGTGTGTGTGTGTGCGCGCGCGCGCGCACGCGCGCACGTATATATATATATATATATATATATATATATATATATATATATATGAAAATGCATAGCGATTAAAAAACACACGGTCTTCAGAGGATGATTTTATTGGTAGAATTATTTGCCAACGTTAAACGTATTGGTTTTTGACCTTCACCAAGGCGAATAAGTTATTAAATGAAACAAAAAAGTTGAGAAAGTTTAAAACGTTCTACTTCCATTAGTAGCATTATGTTTCAAATATGTGTGATGCAATTAACGTTCTAAAATTGATTTTAAAAAATTCATCATATATATATATATATCTATATATATACATACATATATATATATATATATCGTTTAGTTCATATCTACCGATTATAAACGTCCGTCCTTATCAGTATTCAGTATTAACCTTCTTTCTATCTTTGTGTATTTGACTTCTTATCCCCCCATATATATATATATATATATATATATATATATATATATATAAGTGTGTCTATCCCATCTAACATTTGTATTTTCTATGATAAAGAAAGCGTGAAATAACAAGTTATGGAATATAACTAAGAAGGTGTGATTTAGAAAGTTATAGAGTTATTCATTGAGCCTTACTTCATTTAGAACAAGGATTGAAATGCCAAATACCCAGTGAGAATCTAACTTACTATCAATTGTCTGCAAACTAAGCATTACATCACAAGAGCCCCCCCCCGCAAGATAAACATCGAAACAAAATTCAACAATAAATCATTTTACCAATTAATTATGAACGCGTCCTTATGTAGCTGTCTTCATTAAAATTCATGCAGCTTATTTTAAAATGGTAACAGAACCTGGGCATTGTATGAAAAAAAAGGTTTTGTCAAAAAAATGAAAAATAAAAAGTAAATGTTTTCAGGGAAAAGGCAGGCATTAATGATCAATTTGTATCTCATATTTTTCACAAATATGAATATTATAAAAATAGAAAGATTGTGTAGCTTCTAATTCGAGAATATATTTCTGCCTATCTTACCAGTTAGGCGTCAAAATTTTTAGTTTAACACTAACTACCAACCCTGAATGAAGACGCATTTGCTTTCTCTTCGACCAGTCTTAGGTGAATAGAGATGGCGAAAGAGACAAGTATTTGTTGGAGAGTGAATCAATAGCTAATTCACTGTTTTCAATCACTATTTTAAGAAATTCTGAATATTCTGTCATTCTTCCATTTATGCATTATTTTATGGCAACCCAAACTATAAGATTCATATTTGACTTTATTTTGTTTATCGACCAATTGTATTTAAGAGTTTGTCAGCTTTTGTTTCGCTTCTCAATGGAAGGTCTACTGATTAAAGAAAACCAAAATATTGAAATAGAAATGCTGTCTAAACATAAGTGTATATACTTATATGACAGAGAGAAAAAGAGAGAGAGAGAGAGAGGTGGGGAGGAAGGCGCAAGTATATCAAGTTGGTGTCAGGGGAATCCCTGTTGCGTAATGGCTAGAGTGCCAGACTGTGGGGTCTCAAAATAAGTGAGTTCGAATTCCAATCGTACTGTTACGTTCATTTTGGGACTAATACCTTTGGGAAAGGCATGAACATCCTCATCCTACCAGCTATGAATTAAATAGTACCCCACCGTTCTTCCCGAAAGATAACTTCAACATTAAATTACCCACAAAGGTTGATATACCATGGAAGAAATAAATAAAGTGGTGCCCGCTTATTCCTTGTTTATCTATCTGTATCTGATCAGGAATTCTAACAAATCAAAAATGTCTCATAATAACACAAAAATTAATCGAATGAAGACTGGAATCGTTCTTTTATCATAAAATACACAATTTAGTTTAGAAGTACTGTATGGGTATAGAAGGCATTGAAAATATTTGGATTGATTAATAATGATGGTACAAGTTGACATAAATAAGTATTTTATCAAACTATTGGTAACTTTTGTGTTAACTAAATACGCACTTAGCTAGCAAGCTATATGGGTGGATTAGGGAGTCAGAGAGTGCTGAAAATTTCTCAGCCGCTCCAAGAGAAAGAAGAAGATTTTTCCATTTTCCTTTTTTTTATATGGTGCTTCTTTAGTTATGTTTTGATTTTGTCAAATGCACTGAAGCGAGGAATGAACATGTATAAAAATTTCAATAAATTTAATCATTCATTCTCTTCTTTGTTTATACAAGAACTTATCAATATACATCGTGCATGCATATATATATATATATATATATATATATATATATATATATATATATATATATACACACACACACACACACACACACATATATATATATATATATATATATATATATATATATATATATATATATATATATATATATAAGTGCCCGTGTCAGTTCCATCTGACAATTTTTTTTCTATTTTGAAGAAAACATGAAAGTATTTGATGTAAAATGTATCTAAGAAGAGGAGATTTAGAAAGTTTTATAACAATTTATTATACTTTGTACAAGAAAAGAAATACCAGATTCTCATCGGGTACTTCCTTAAGGAATTCATCATATATATATATATATATATATATATATATATATATATATATATATATATATATATATATATATATATATATCATTTAGTTCATATCTACCGATTATAAACGTCCGTCCTTATCAGTATTCAGTATTAACCTTCTTTCTATCTTTGTTTATTTGACTTCTTATCCCCCATATATATATATATATATATATATATATATATATATATATATATATATATATGTCTGTCTATCCCATCTAACATTTGTATTTTCTATGATAAAGAAAGCGTGAAATAACAAGTTATGGAATATAACTAAGAAGGTGTGATTTAGAAAGTTATAGAGTTATTCATTGAGCTTTACTTCATTTAGAACAAGGATTGAAATGCCAAATACCCAGTGAGAATCTAACTTACTATCAATTGTCTGCAAACTAAGCATTACATCACAAGAGCCCCCCCCCCGCAAGATAAACATCGAAACAAAATTCAACCATAAATCATTTTACCAATTAATTATGAACGCGTCCTTATGTAGCTATCTTCATTAAAATTCATTGAGCTTATTTTAAAATGGTAACAGAACCCAGGCATTGTATGAAAAAAAAGGTTTTGTCAAAAAAATGAAAAATAAAAAGTAAATGTTTTCAGGGAAAAGGCAGGCATTAATGATCAATTTGTATCTCATATTTTCACAAATATCATGATTATTATAAACTCACTAACTATTGTATGCAAACCTATCTCACTAAAATTATATCAAAGAAGTCCCTCACACAGAAAGTTATATTGATATCAAATAAAATCCAACCATAATAGATTATGTTGCTTACAAAACACTTCTCAGTGAGAAAAAATGTTCATCTGTGTGTGTGTGTTAGTAAGAGTTCTGACCATTGCTTTTTTCCGTGAAATTTGCATAAACAAATCAGAAAAAGGATATACAATTGCTATAATTCAGACCTAATGTATTCATTATACTGATAGAATATAAGACCATAATTTTCTAGAAGTTTCTATTTTGAAATATCCAGTACGAAGACAGGTATGTAGAGTGAGGAAGACGGATAAGCAATTCGAGATAAGAACGCTGTCAACAATGGTGAAAACAAAGGTTGCAGCAGTTGCCATGGAGACAGATGGCCACCGCCCCGGCTGGCAATTGTTACTGCCAACAAACAAAGTTCGTACTTCAGCAATCGATGCCAATAGCCTTACATGAGTCAGTATGAATCAAGTAACATATGAAAAAAATCTTTGCTATTATTGCTACTGGCAACAACTGACTACTGGCAGCCACATCACACAATTTAGTCCCAATTCCACAGAAACACTCTTCGCCAATCAAACCGAGAAATTATTCAACGCGAAACATTTAGCCAGCGTTTATTCCTGCATTTCAACAACATTTTCTCTCTCAATTCTTGACAAGCGTTTCGATTTGATAATTATTAGCTATTTTATTAATTTATTTATCTGTTTATTTATTTATTTATTCATTTGTTTACTTCAAAAGTTAATTTTATTTGATACCTTTCCTAATTGGCATCAATTTTCAGTTTTCACTTAAAAACAAGTTTGATCTGCAAAACAAAATTTTAAAATTGCATTATTATTTTTTTTAGTAGCAGTAGTAATAGTATTGTGAATTTTTCGCCCCAGCGTTACATGATAGTCTTTCACTATAATCTATATGACAGCAAATCCCTTCAGGTTTTGAGAACTCTTCAGAGTATTCAAGTCGATCTCAACCATTCTGTGGTCTGAATATGTCTTGTTTTTTTTTTCTATGATTTCCAAATACTTAAGTCTTTTTTCCATGCTGTTGGGGACCGTTCCAAGTGTACCAACTACAATTGGTATCACCGTCACCCTCATGTGCCACAGTTTGTTTATTTTTATTTTTCTGACAAGATCCAAAAGTTTGTGTATCTTTTTGCTTTCATTTATATTCACTTTGTGGTCCTCCAGGTCGTCTCATGTGAAATTTCTTTAGTTTGTATCCATGCAGTTGTTTTTCTTCACAACTATGTTTTTTAGGGTTTTTTATTTTTGTTTTTTCGCTGCTGTAATCACTCTCTCTTTACTCTTTTTTTAAATATTCTTACAGTCAGTAAATTGCTGTATCCACACAATCCAAAATGCTAGCGAATCTTCTTCGTGTCTACATCATACATTGGGTGTAAAGCCTCGTGCATCATCATCCATTTTCTTTTTCAACGGCCCAAATTCCTTTCTTGTCCATTTTAAGAAAGGTTCAGACTATCTTATAAGAGAAACTACCCAAGTAAGTATCCTTTTCATTAGATTTCTGCGGCAGAGTTTTGTTTGGAGTTTTCTTGCTCATCTGAGATACTCCTCTTTTAGTTTTTCTTTTATGTTTTTCCTTTAATATCCGCTTCGATTTTTTTCCCAGGTATTTGTCATTTTCTTTTTCTCTAAAACTTCTGATGCTTTCCTCATTGAGCAATTCTATTCGGTCCGTTTTTCTCTTCTTCATTATCAACATAGTAAATTTTCAATGCCAAATTCCTTTCCTATATCCTGGCTGTATATTCTTATTGTTTTTATAAGGGATACTAAAGAAAAAAAAAAGTAACGTTGGCGACCACAGTTGAGGGTGACCTGAAGGCTCCCTTTTCAATAGCTACTACACCGAGGTGTAGGGGAGGGCGCTACTCCTTTCCCAGGATTACTCCACTTTACCCTTAATACGTACCTTATAATGCTGAGTGTTAAACAAGGAGGTATCAAGTACCATTTTTAAAGTCTTTGGTATGACGCGACATGGGATTAAACCCCGGTCTCCCAGACCATTGGTGAACACTCTACCCACAGGGACAATGATATAAGGGATACTAATTCTTTTTTATTCTTACCAATTAGGTTGATATCATCTATATACACGTGATATAGTGTATATTTTCTGGCGACTTAATAAATTTATCGCCTACTTTACATTTTTTGTAAATAATTTAGTGATATTGTTATATCAAATAGCAGTGACAAGTATGAGTCTCCCTGGAAGATGTTTCTTTGATTGTGTATCGATATATCACTGACTTCTTGGTCTAATCATCTTTAATTCTCTTTGGAATCTAAGGTTTCAATGTTTATGGTTATAACCAATATTTTTATGATTCTTTGAAATTTTTCAGTTCTTAAAGAAGTTTTTCATATTTGATCACTTTCATATTACCTTCAGTTTCACTGTTTTATTCACTGGAAATATTTCACACAGAATCTGATAAAATTCATCATTCTATTTACAATAAATGATTGATATCCTATTTTGAATCAGCAAGTTTTTGTACGTATGTCGTTGTCTATTGAGATTTAAACTTTTAATTTCAATTTCTACTTCTATTTGTTGGAATTTTTAGTGAATTCCAAACCAAAAGGTGAGAGGTAGTGTAACTATTGAAAGAACAGAAAATGGAACTAATGAACTGAGTACAAATCCCGGTTGAAACAGTTTTTTTTTATAGTTTCTACAAAATACTCTTTGGAAAACCTGAATCGATCTTTTTTTCTCAATTATGGATGAAATAATAAGGGCAGGCTGTGTTCTCAGGCCTTAGTTATCAACAAGTCAAGTAGAACCATTCTGAATTCAAAGAATGTTTCTCTTTACAATGAGTAAATAGAAAAAGACTGACCTTACTGACCTTAGAATTGTGATATTTTATGCATTTATTCGCCATTTCCGCTGCTGAAGCAGGATTTAACACAAGATCTATTTTAAAGTTTGAATCCTGAGTTTTCTTTTCTTAGACTGGTTACTATACCAAAGTTAAAGAGCCTAGTTTACCCAACTATTTATCCATTGTTAGGAGGAGAATATATATGAATATATATATATATATATATATATTCATACATTTGCCAAGGGTATTAGCGCTATGGGAAATGCAAACAGCCCCATCCTGGATTTGAACTCGGGTTACCGTGTCCATTTCCTACGACGATTGCCATTACACTACACTTATTTCCAGTGATATATATATATATATATATATATATATATATATATATATATATATATATATATATATATATGATGTATAATGATATATGTATAATGATTTCACAATAGAAATGCATTCATAGTGATGGAAGTGTTACTGATTTCTGTTATGTCACTTAATGCATAAATATATATCGTTTGTTTTAGATTTTGATTGACTTTAAAAGTCAAGTTTAACTTCTAAAAACATTTTTTGGACAAATGACGATTTTTTTACTCGCTGAGTTTGAGTAAATATAAATGATAAAAACGTCTTCTTCTCTTTCATTTTGCTTTATTTGAAAGGACAGGACAATTTGATCATGAATTTCTGATGTTGCATCCTAAAGTTATTGGACTGTTTAATCAATTCTATTCATTGGATAAACACCTTAATCAATTGCACGTGTTCTTCCGGAATGCATATCACAATAATCTAATCGATTATAATCAATAAACGGTTTGGCATACGTCCTCATGAATTTTGATGAGGATTTTCGCAGGATACATAAAATTGTTAGAATTTCAATCAACAAGACATCACACACCATAAAATTTTCCACCACTTTTAAGATACTAGTTAATCTTTATTATTTCAAAAGGTGTTTTTGGTCGATGCTGTTTAACACTTCTTTGAGAATTTCTATATTATATCAGAACTATATATATTTTAGCGGGAAAAATATTTATTTCAATTTATTTTATTTTAACGGTTAAATAAATAAGCAGTAGTGGCACTCTTTTGTCAATACTGTCACACACTTATTAACTAATTGACAACCTGTCAATGGTTATTTTAAGGAATTGCATTCATTGTACGTTAGAAGCGTACTTGTTTCTCAAGGTTTTCTTTCTCAAGGTCCTGTCGAACACAAAATTGTTTGATCCATAACAGGTTTCATCACTCCGGGTCAGAGTAGACCTGGGAGTTATAGCAATGAAGGGGTGCTTCCCACTCCCCAGATCACTTGAACAGGAGCCTCACCAGCAAATGCACTTTAGTGTCATACCCAGGACATCCATTTTGGGGAAATCTTACCCCTCTGTAGGATATAAAGTCAGTGTATTCAATCTTACGCACTTGTGAAATGGTTAAAAAGCTAATATAACAGAACATGGACACTTAAAATCAATATTTACAAACTTAAATCTTAGACTTTGTGCTAAACAAGTTAAATTTCTTACTGTGAAAATAATATCAGTAACTCTGTAATCAAAGTTTATTATGTAATGATTTTTTGTAAAGTAAATAATTATACATTTAAACAAAATTCCCGAAGTAAATGTCATTCCTAGAAAAAAGCTGATAAAGAAATAATATTATAAAACATAATAAATCAACTGCCCTGAATTAAATATATATGGTTTTTATTCACGCAAGCTCAACAAAAATTAGGAATGAGACTAGAAATTCCAAATAGATATTTATATATCTCCTTGCTGAGATCTGGTGGCAAAATATTGTTTTTAGCGAGTTACCCCGACGCATATTTGTTCTTAGATAAGTAGTAAAATTACCCGGTTCCATCATCACATTGCTGTAGGCGTCATGAAATAACCCTGACCCAACAAATTTTAGTCTAATGATGATTGTCTGCTTGGGAGAAGGATTTGCAGGAACCAAGTAAGTTCTGTTCGAGAATGTTTTCTACACCATCATTATCATCAACTTTATCAAGGCGGGCCGACAGCGTGGATTCCATTGAATCTCTCTGGTAATTTGTCCCAATAAGTTATCGTTCTTGGGAAGTCCCCTAAACAGCATCCACTTTTCATACAAAATTGGTGAATGTAAGTTTTTGTTGGCTGGTCAACATTCGTGTGTCCATGAATTGGAGTCGATAGGAGAACATTGATTATGAATTCGTTCTTACTTCTCCAGCGGTGCCAACTTCATCTTATTTGAATGGTTTGTGAAATGACGGGAAAGTAGCTGCACAGCTGCAGTTTTGTTAGGTACTATTTACCAACCCCTCCGCTCGGGCAGGATATGACACAAGGTCAATTTTTTTAAGCGGAGTTTAACAGGTTTGAATTCAGAGTTTTCCTTCTCCTAGACTAGTTGCCTCACCAAGGCTGAAGAACCTAGTCCGTCCTACTATTTACCCATAGCTGGAGGGAGAATAAGGGGTTCATACCTTTCCCAAGGGTATTTGCCCGAAAGTGAACGTAATAGCGCGACTGGAGTACGAACTCGCGTACTATGATTCCGCAGTGCATCGCTTTAACCATTACACCACGAGTTTTGTT
The DNA here is from genome assembly GCA_963585895.1 of Sepioteuthis lessoniana. Taxonomy (NCBI): domain Eukaryota; kingdom Metazoa; phylum Mollusca; class Cephalopoda; order Myopsida; family Loliginidae; genus Sepioteuthis; species Sepioteuthis lessoniana. The sequence continues at coordinate 159,637,717 of OY757904.1, read as the reverse complement.
AGGTGCTGCTTCTTGGATTTTTTTCAAAGTACCACGCAGTATTCTTGTGTAGTTGCCATATAACTTTTCTGATGTTTCTTCATCCTTCATTCGATGTGTAATCCCTTATTCCATTCCATTTCTTCAAGAAAAAACGAATATTTTCTTCTATTCCACCGGATTATGCGCCCTACAAAAGCAGAAGAAAAATTCGGCCTAAGTGATGTATTAACAATATCAAGACCATAAATAAGCAGTCCCAATTTTTTTATATAAAAATTTGGAAAATTAATGACCACCTACGGGATGTGTTGTATATTTTTATCCCCGTCATCCATGTTCTAATCTTCGAGTGGGACATGGAGAAAAAAACAAGGCAAACCTAGACCAGAGTGTTCTAATCTTACGGTAGAACCTCCCCCCATTGAACCAAGTATAGTTCAACCTCTATGGAATATTAATTATATCTTTATTGATCCGATTGCCAATCGACCTTCAAATGTAACTTGCCATTTTTGCTGCACACTTTATGTTGGGAGAGGTAAAGCTAAATACTAACTCTTCTCAAAGTTATAGAGTTGAAGACTTTTGTGTGTGCGTGTGTATGTGTGTGTGTGTGTTCACGTGTGTGTGTGTATGTGTGTACGTATGTGTGCATGTGTACGTGTGCGTATGTTTAAGTGCATGTATGTGTATGTGCACGCACGTGTGTCTGAGTATATGCATGCGTGTATGGGTGCAAGTGTGTATGCGCGTGTATGTGTGTATGCATACGTGTATGTATATGTGCGCGCGCGCGTGTGTGTGTGTGTGTTTCAAAAACTCTGTCATTGGTGTTAATAAGAATGAAAAAACATGAAATTATAAAAATAAACTTTAATCAATCACGTGACACTGCTTAAAGTAAACTTTGCAAAATATTTACTTCTACGAAGAAAGAAAACTAAACAAAACAAATCCTAAATGTAAGAATATACGAAAGATTTTTAAAAGATTTTCTTTGAATCATGAATTTTATTTTTAAGCTAAAATATAAGTTTTCAAGAAAACCAAAAATGAAATTACATCTATTTCATTGCAATGTTTCTCTGGCACAACTTCAAAAAAGATAGTGACCAAATTTGCCTGATGCCTATCAATTTTTTTCTATGAGAAATATAACAAAATCCTTCAATGTTGACTAAAAAAATATTCAATGTTTTCCTAATTTCTTTACCTCAGTTTAAAATTTGCTACAAAGATTCGTATTATAACTTCTTTATGCTGGAAGAATAAAATAAATTTTGAACTCGTAATCTAATATAAACCTTAAATCTAATATCTTCTTTTTAAAATGTCGATTATTAAAAAAACGCGATGAAAACTTAATATTTCTTCAAATAACAATGAGAAAGTTGTAATCTTCGTTTACATTTATTCGCAAAGGCGAGGTAAGCTTAGCACAAGGCCATAGAGTAGATGAGCGATGAGAAACAAACTCAGTAGACTAATGAACTGGTTTGCTAATTATCAAAGTATGTAAGCAGCCTTGTCTCTTTTATATTGTCTCGTCATTCATTAATATATAGTCTCGCCCATAAATAAGTACACCCCTTCAAATTTTTGATAAAAAGATGATCGTCTTCAAAGCCAAATACCCCATGTATATATATATATATATATATATATGGGTGTGTGTGTGTTGTAGGTGACTCACCTATAACCAGTATAATGGACTTACCCAAAGGATATATTAATCAAGAACTAAGCTGGTAGAGCGGAGAGCTGCAGCTGTAATAAGCACCCTGCCTGTCTTCATGTACATTGAACCAAGGAAACCCTCCTCAGAGACTTGGATACATTTGTGTGGCACCTCATATGTCCGTGTTGAGTTATCTATTTATCGACCCTTAATAATCGGTCATAACAGTATATATATATATATATATATATATATATATAAAGGCTGTACTATTTTTGAATTGCTATATTTTCAGATTTTTGGGTACAGAAAGAAAAATTTCATTACTAACAATAGCTAATGATAACGGCTTTGGCTGTATTTTTCCATTAGAAATAATAATAATAGCATCGATCGCAGTCCCAGTAATTGAAAAGGAGACTGTAGAAGTAAAAAAAAAATCGTCTAGAACAATGGATTAAAAGAAATACTTAGATATTACAGCAGATTGGACTCTCCAGTTTGTAAACACTCAAGAGAGGCAAAAGAAAAAATATTCAATTAGCAAAGAAAGCAATAAATATGCTAAACAATTCGACCAAACGTCAAAAGAAATAGACATAAAAGATAAACCTACGGAAGCAGCAAAAAATATATTTAAAAAATGCAAAGACTAAATCAATAGAAAAAAAACGCCTGGACACAAAAACCCATAAATGTACGATACGCACAAAGAATTAGAAATGTTGATATAGATATAATAATGACTAATTGATTGCTGACAAATACTGGACGAGAGGCGGAAACAGAAGGGTTAATAATCGCTACATAGGACCAGAACTATCAGGCAAATATTATATCAAACTCAATATAGAGATTATGTGAACAAAAAACTGAGTCATTTGACCACTTAGTGTCTGTTTACCCGACCCTAACACCGATAGAATATAAATAAAAGTATTAGGTAGATTATAATAAATGGAAAACATGTAAAAATTATGGGGTATTGGATTGTGAAAAATGATATAAACTTCGATCAGTTGTCTAAATTTCTAAGACGAAGCTTGGTGTTTTTTATCATTAAGGGTTTTCGGACTATTGTCTTTATCTTTATTGTTATTTCCACAACGTTTCGGCTGATATGTTCTCCGGCCTTCTTCAGGTGTTTGTCGAACTCAGGAGCCTTCACGGAACTTCGAACTAAGTGGGGTCACCTGATCTGATTCCGTTAGTCATAACCGGGTACAAGTGTTAAGTATTCATGTATCGTTACTCGCCAGCAGTCAGGATTGAACCAGCAAACTCCAGATGATTGTCTCCTTAGAAGCTTAGGGAACCAACGCCTATAACTGTTACGCCACAATTCAGAGTGAATTTTTGGGACTTTTAAACTTAATTTTCTTACTTGACTAGAATTACTACTATTCAGATTTTTTTTCATCTAGCCTTCTTAATTATTGGTTCCCATATTGTATTCAACTCTATACTTGGTCTGCTCAGCAAGTCATGGCAGCCCAACATATGTGCTGATTCCTTAAGACGTCCCGTGAAGGTTCCCGAGTTCGACAAACACCTGAAGAAGGCCGGAGGACATATCGGCCGAAACGTTGTAGAAATAACAATAAAGATGAAGACAATAGTCCGAAAATATTGATCAGTATTAATAACAAAAGCCAATGCAACTACTATTCTCTGGGACATTGCTATCCAAACTGATAAAGAGAAGTGGACCAGATATATTGGTTAAGGACTATAAAAGAAAACAATGCCTTCTAATTTATATGTCAGTGCCAACAGATGGTAACATATCCGTCAAAGATAATAAGTAAATACAGATACCTAGAAAGTGAAAACATGTGACACTTTAAAACAACCACCATCCCAGTAATTATATGATATATAATCACGAAAGTGACAAACAAACATATTAACAAGATATCTGACAGTACCAACTTATATGAAATACAAAAAAGTGTCCTTTACAGAACTCATCATCATCATCATCATCATCATGTCGCGCTATCAGCACGGATATCCCTGACCCTCTCTGGCCACCCCTCCCTATCGTCCACTGCTTCTAGTAGGTCTTCAGGGCTACATCCCGTATCAGCACAGGGCTGCTGTATGTAGATTCGAGCTCGTCCATACTTCTTCAGAAGTGTCCCGCATTTCTGGTTCGTGTAATTTAGATAGTTTTCGTGATTGGTGAAAGTGGCCGTACACTTGCTGCTTTTTGGGTGCTGCCTCCGGGACTGGTTCAATATTGCTCACAGCATTCTTGTGTAGTTGCCGCTAAGCTTTTTCTCCATACGTTTAGTTAGCGTCCATGCAGTGTGTCCTTTTAGCAGTATCAACACGACCACTGCTTGGAAGAAACTGCGTTTTATTCTATCGGTCAGGTCTGACTTCGATATGACCAATGTTCTATCGTTAGCTGTCCATGCCTTTGCTGGTTGCGTGTTGATGTCTGTCTCGGTTGATTAGACACTGCTTCCTAGATAGGTGAACTTGTCAACTAGTTTCGGAGAGCTACTGTTTAGTGTTGTGACGCGACATAAATAAGTATCTCTCGTCGAGAGTTAATTTATGTGCATGTGACGTCGGGGTCAGTCTGGCACTTGGCCCTCCGCAAAATAAGTCCTTGTCAAGACTCCTTTTTGGGGTATATGGTAACTGGCAAATAATGTAGGGGTTAATTTGGGGCTACACTGATCTCCGACGCTGGCAGAGGGGTTTCCAATTCACTTTCACATACTCCACCAAGTCCTTCGTTTTCCTACCCCCTCGGATAACTGAAAGCATGGACTTCAAGGTTAAAAGAAATATTAACTGTTGTCAAATTTCCAAAAATTCCCTTATAATGTTTTAAGATGAATAAGACATTTAGCGAGAATTAATGAAAACGATACGAAGCTGAAACATGTGCAAAGGAAGGCGACTCTATAGATAAATAATACAACCAATAGATTTCAACACAAGGGTGCATTAAAATAGAATGAAGTTTTAATAGGCAACGACCAAACAAATATTGATAAGATTTAAGAAACAAATTCCCTTTTCTTTTCTCTTTTCTTTTTAAAGTACCGGCTATATTAAGCCAACAGGTAGTGTCGAACACAAATGTCTCTCAACAGTCCTTTTCTTCTTTCTCCTTTTTTCTTTCTTTCGTTTTTCTCTTTTACTTGAGAAAATGCTGAAGTCACCGGGCTGAAGGATGTAACAAAGTTCATCCACTAATTTACTTTATACTTTAATTTATAAATCGTTATTCTTCTTTTTATACATATAATTCCAATATTTAGGAAGGGTAGAAGGAAAAACAGTTTAAGTTGTACTTATCTTTGACATGGCTAGTTCTCAGGTTCCTTTCTTTTACGGGCGGGAGGCATTTCCAGAATCTGGCTAAATGTTAGCCCCATCCGCTGACTTCTGTCCAAAGATTCTGTTCTAATCTTTTAACGGGAGATTTTTTTCCCGGAGCTTGGCTGGATTGGCGTCTATCCCTTGCCAATACCTGTCCAGAACTAAACTTTCTTTTCAAATTTCCGCTAACGAAAAAGATAGGCCAATCATTTGGCTTTTTCCTTCTCCCACCATTCCATCCGGTTACGAATACCGAATGACCTGCATTCCCTTCTTTGTCCAACCGATTAGAGGTTATGGAGTGCGGGTAGCTTTTGACCTTCATTCTGACCTGGATTCGTTACTTTGTTCAACAGGTCGCAGATCATATAGTGCGAGGGATTGACCTTCGTTCATATCTCTCTTTTAACGGTCAATCTTTGGAGCCCGTTAGTTCAAACACAGAAGGGTAGGGGAATTAATCTCACTTTTCCTCTCTCGGTGGCATACCACGTCACAGTGTGGGGATGTCGCCTGTTTGATTAAAGCACATTTATTCCGTCTTGTGTGCATTTCGGCTTAGGTGAGTCCATTTGGCAAAAACGCTATGTCATTGGCGTCGTCGGCGTCGTTAATTGTTTTAGCGGGGAACCTTCAGCTTTTTTCCTTTGTTAGCTTGAAACCGTTTTCTTTCATTTTATCGATAGACTACTCATCTCCTTTGGAGTGTACTATCAATGTGACTGAAAAACATCCCCCAAAAGAGGCAACAAAAACATAAATACATAGAACTCATGCAAGGTCTTGGGTAAAGAACCGGTGAAAGATTGTAAGAAAGTGGAAGTAAAGCTGAAAATCTAACAATAATAATTATTATTATTATTATTATTATTATTATTATTATTATTATTGAATGGCCTGTAAGATTTGGAAGTTGGCGGCCGAGTGGAGACCATCCAAACAACAGCATTATTGAAAATGGCCAAAATACTGAGTAGAGTCCTGGAAACTTGGGTGTGATACTACCCCTTCGGCCGCCTCGCTATATCAACTTCTTTAAACCAATACTATTCCTGGCCAGTCGTTCATCTAGTGGGTCCGCTGGAGTATCTCACATTTCTTTACGGCCACAAAAGAAATACAACCAAGAGAATGGGAGAACAAACGAACAATTTGGACTTGGGTCAACTCCAAGCGCAAAAAGGGGAAGTTTATGCATGAGACTTTGCATTCTCCGTGCATCTGTAGACTAACGCTGGCTTGTATTTTGCGCGAAACTTCAACAAAAAGGCACCAAAAATGCTGACATCTTCTCTCGTTGGTTAAGCGGCCTCTGTGTGGCTCATCAGGTCTTAGCATTGGCTTTTCTAACTTCTGTTGACTCTGTCATTCTCTGAACAGCCAACTCAAAGCCGACTGCTCTCCTCTGCCCTCCGATGTCGACTGCCTCTCTGCATCTCCCTTCGCCAACTCCCCTCTGGCTTCTCTCGGACCTGGCTTTCCTCCCCTACTTCCGGTCTTACCGGAGATCTCGAGTTCAAGCCCTTTGTTTTGGTTTCGCACCAAAAAAGACAAAGAGATTGTCTGCCTGGCGCACCACCCACATAGTGTCACATTGAGGAAACTTGCTGTCACTCAATCTCCAGTGAAAGACCATCAGCGTTAGCTGATGGGGGAAAAACTCTAATAATAATAATAATAATAATAATAATAATAGCCAGAATATTGAGAAGACTCCTGGAGACTGGAGTAGTCTTGCTGTCACTTAGACTCTTGTGTAAGCTAAAGCTGATGTAAAAACTTGCTAGGATTATAATAATAATAATCAACCGCCTTATATACATGGATTAAATCAAAATATTTACGAAAGATGAATAAGAACTGATGATCCTAATACAAACAATAAGAATATACAGTCAGGATATAAGAATAGAATTTGGCATTGAAAAGTGTGCCACGATGATTGGGAAAAGTGGGAAGATTGAAACAATGGAAGGAATTGAACTACCAAACCAGGAAAATATTCGAACGCTTGGAGAAAATTACGAGTACTTAGGAATATTGGAAGATGGTACCATCAAGCAATCAAAAATGAAAGAAAGAAATGAGAAAAGAGAACCTCAGAAGAATAAGAAAACATCTCCAAACTAAGCACTGCTGCAGAAATTTCATCAAAGGAATAAACAGCTGGGCAATCCCTCTTTTAAGAAACTCAGGACAATTCTGAAAATAGACAAGGGAGAAACTCAGACAAATGGGCCAAAGGACAGGGAAATTGATGACCATGAATAAGAACTTACATTCAATCGATGACATTGACTATATATGTCAAGAATGGAAATAGAAAGAGAACTGGCCAGCATTGAGAACTGCATAGACACACTAATATAAGTACTCGAGGAATATATTCCAAAAAGAACTAAGAAAAACAACTTACTGCAGCCAGTAACAGCAATGGCAAAATAAGGACAAACAGAAAACGTTAAAAACTTGAGAAGAGAAATGTAAAAAGATGCAACTATTTGGATACTTAAAACGATAAACTGCTGGGATTGCACACAATAGACCTAGACATGGCTACGAAAGGGAAACTTCAAAAGAGAAACTGAATCTCTTCGAATAGCAGCATAAAATAATGTCATTATGACCAATTATCTTAAAACGAAAATTGATAATAGGCAACAGAAAAGAAAATGTAGGTTATGTGATAACAAATATGAAACGGTTAATTACAAAATAAGCGAATGCAGTAGACTAGCACAATAGGAGCACAAGACTAGACATGACTGGGTGGGAATGGTTATCCAGGGGAAATTTTGCAAGAGATTAAAATTTGACCATACTGATGAATAATATATGAAAAAACCAGACCCTATCCTAGATAATGAGACACATAAAATTCTCTGGGATTTCTAGATACAAACGGATCACCTAATCTCGGCCAGAAGACCAGACCAAGAATTATCTAAAAACAAAAAGAGAATTTGCCATCTAGTGGATTTTGCCGTCTCGGCGGACCACAGAGTAAAATTAACAGAAAGTGAAAAGATAAAAAAAAACACTTGGATCTTGCTAGTGAACTAAAAACTATAAAACATTAGTGTGACGGTGATACCAACCGTTAGTGGAGCACTTGGAACAGTCCCCAAAGACTTGGATAAAAAAAACCCTGAAGGAACTATAAATCAGAGGAAGAATCATAGCCATCTAGACCACAGTATTTTTAGGATAGGCAAGAATACTCAGAAGAGTGCGAGAAACCAGAGAAGACTTGCTGTCACTCAAACTCCTGTGATAGGCCACCAACTAACGCTAGTGTGAACAAAAACAAGAAGTGAAATGATAATAATGACTGAGTTGGTATCAGTTGTTTTTTAAAACTGCAACAAATATTTATATTAAAAAACTCTTTCTCTTGTCGAGAGTCTTTTTGTTATTTTTTATAGCAGTGGTTGATCAAGAAGTTGACGATCTCAGTTAAAAACAGAAAAATAGAAAAGAAATCCAAATGAAAAACGAACTCAAATAGAAGCGAATAAACAAATTGAATATTTTATACCTTCCATTTGTTGCGTTTCTTACAGAATCCATTAAAATAGAACACGACTTTCTCGAGATTCTTTTGAATGTATGTCAGCTATTTGTATTGGTTTATTATTATTTTGTTGTTACGGTTATTTTACCATTCAGGTAATTCCTTTTATCATTCTGGTATTGCAAGAGTCATGTTTTTGTTTTTACTACCTTTATTTTTGCTTTCGTTAGTTTTAACATTTGCAACTTTCAAAGGAAAAAACGCAATGTAGGTTGTTTTTTTTTTTTGTCTTTTTCTTTTATTTTTGTGGGGAGGTTTTTTTTTCTACCTTTATCACTTGACTAGGTCATCAAGTTGTTGATATTCAACCAGTATTTTTTTACTGTCATATTTTTTATGTAATTCGATCAGTTGTATAAAAGTTGTTTTTCATTTCAATTCACCTTATTTTCTTTTAGTGTTAAAAGGGATTCAGAAGAAAGAAAAAGTTTATTTGCTTCTTGGATAAAAAAAAAAGTTACAGCAAAATAAATGTGTGATCATGCAGATAACCAACTCAGCACTGAGAAGAAAATAGATGGAAACATAAAACGTATCGGTTGCAGACTGTTTAGATTTTTGGTGTAGTTTCATAAGATTCTTTTGCACAGAGTCATATGATATCAGGTATTCCTATCTAATAAAAATAACTTTCAAACACATCTTTTTAAGCCATAGATGGAGCCTTAATGAATACTACCACTGTGGGTCAGAGTTAACCTTGGAGTAATGGAAATGAAATATGGTCTCCTCTTCCCAGATCTCCAAATCTGGAGCCTCACCATCAGATATATTTTAGTGTCAGATCCGGGATGACACTTTTTGGTGGAGGAGGGCTTACGATTCTACAAAGGATACAGTCAGCGTATCCTAAGCCCCACCTACAGAGCAAGCAGTTATTTTACTAAACGTGACACTTTTCCAAATAAACAAGGAAAATATAATAAAATGAACAAAATTTCAAAGGTATTTTATAATCTTTCTTTGTTTTTAAAACGGTAAAAGTTCTTTGAGGCATGAACTTTCCTATTTAAATAAACCATCAAACAGCTTTCAATGTTCCTGAAGTGCAAAGAAGAAAATGTCTGAGCGTCCTGTAAGTGTAGGATTCTATCATTTTTACTAGGAACCATATGAAGAATCATCTTGCATAAAGATTGACGAACGAAGTCCCGAGTGACATAGTGGCAAACAATATCGGAGTAAGAGAGTTGGAAATCCAATCGCACTATTACATTCACTTTCAGACTTATGCCCCCTCGGGAAATATATGAACTCCCTTTTCCCTTAAGTTATGTTCAACAAGAATGGTTTTGGCATTAAATAAGCCCACGAAGATTGATATGCCATAAAAAAGAAACTAAAGCACCAAACTAAAATTCAGTTGCCCAGTCGGCTGGGAGGGCTGTAGAATATACTGACTGCTCCTCTGCAGAGGGTTAAGACCCCCCACCCAATGAGTGTCCTGGGTATGACACTAAACGATCTGATGGTGAGGTTCCAATAATGCTGAGGCTTTGAGGAATACGGAGCACTCCTTCATTGCCATTGCTCCCAGGTCCACTCTGGCCCGGCGTGGTAGCACCTGATAGGGCCCTATCTATGGGTTAAATAGAAATAACGACATACTTATGCTAAACTGAATTGTTTGATTAAACTGAATAGATTGAAATAGAAATGTTTTTGACAATTAAACCGTAATCACATTTAAAGTGTGTGCTTATGCTAAACTGAATTATTTGAAATAGAACTGTTTTTTGACATTGAAACTGTATTTATACTAAACTGAATCGTTTAACATAGAACTGTTTTGACATTTAACTGTGTTTTAAAAAAATGTGTACTTATACTAAACCGAATTAACTGAATTAGAACTGTTTGACTAAACTGAATAGCAAGAAATAGAAATGTTTTTCACAAACTGTACTTACATTTAAACAGCGTGCTTATACTAAACTGAATTGTAATATATAAATGTTTGAGTAAACTGAATAGTTTGAAATAGAAATGTTTTAACAATTAAACTGTATACTCATGATAAACTGAATTGCTTTTAATAGAACCGATTATTTACATAAAAATGGATTTGGCGTTAAATAACCTACAAACGTTGATATACCATAAAATCCAACCAACCAACCAAAAGTAGATAGTTTTAATTTTAATCGTAAATTTATTTCTATCATTTTTAAACAAAATTCAGCAATTGATGCTTGATAGTTGCAGTTTTACAATTTTAATGCTGACCTTAATTTCTATAATCATTTTAAATGGATTTTATAAGTGAACATTAAATCTGTCAAAACAATGTGAAATTTTGTATTTTGTCCATGGTCCATCCATTTGAAGTAAATTATTCTTGACGACCCTAATAACATGAACAGTTTTTATTTGTAGGGTCTCGTTACATCACTTATTCAATTTGGAGATAAAGTAAGTCTTCAGACTATTTTAAAATCCTCACGTTCGATCGAACAAGAAGGCATTTGCTTCGATTGATCACACATGCCAATGAGCATGTAATCAAAACTGATCTGCCATCTTGTCTGTCAGAACGTGACAATCAAGAAATAATTTACAATAAATATAAAATTTTACTGCGAGTTCCTCGTCTTATTTGAAGTTTTTGCAGCGCACTAATGTTCTGGAACCACTTTCTTGGGTTTTCGTCCTTTTAATGCAGTTAAGGAACTTATTATTTTTTCCAAATGGTCGATATTTTAATCGAGGCAGGTTTTCGAACACTGATTTTCAAGGCAATGCTGATTTTATCATTTTCTTTTTAGATGTTCATTAGAGTTTCATTCTAAATGTTCATTATTACCGAAACTGGAATGTAAGTGATTTTCTCATTAAATTTCGCTTTAGTTAAAGAGACTATGATGAATGTCAAATAAATTTTATTGTGTGCTAAATTATTTTTAAACCACTTTGTTAGCATAAATGAACAAACGAGGCTTTTCATTTGACAGATATTTTATTTAATGAAATAAGGTCAAACATGAAAGAAACAAAAGTCGCTTTTACGACACTCGACAGAAATTAGTTGTCATGAAAATTAACTACTTATATTATATTTCATTTTTACTTTCAGAAAGAACATTGTCAGCCGTCCTGTGGGTCGAATGGAGCTGTTTAAAAACCATTCATATATGATGGGGGCATGCGCAAAAAATCATTCGTATATGATAGGTTCGTGTGCAAAAAGAAACTCTTGAAATTTCACAAAAATGTACATATCAACATACCATGAACGCAATTTTGTAATCTCTACGCATAAAATAACTCTAGACGGGTTTACATGCTGTTAAACCCAATCAATCAAGAATATTATTTGCTATTATTATCATCTATTATTATTATTGATAATTATTTTCTTTCATCTCAATTGCATATATATATGTGTGTGTGTGCGTGTGTGTGTGTGTGTGTATTAGTAGTGCAGCAAATCCTATTAATGAAAAGCCTCGAACAGTAACTATGTGCTTGAGAGGAATCCAGAAAAGGATGTGAGATAACAAAAAGAGGAGGTAAATATGGGCTTCTACTGGCCATTAGGTACACATAGCTATGATGGTTAGAGCTGCTGGTGAGTTTAAATAGGCTTCTTCAAGATAAAAGAAACTTGAGTTTGAATATTAATGATTGGGATTACACTTTATTATTCTAGATCTACGTTACTTACTCATAACATTGGTAGTGAGATGAGGCTTTTAAAAAACACAAGAAATTAAACCAAAAGAAAATAACATTCAAAATTCAATGTGCATCAAACAAAAAGTTGAAACTTTCTTTTTAGATAGTCTAAAAGAATTTTCATGATTTAGCGAAATTTCTTAATAAATACTTATTTTTCTTTTTGGATATTTGTATTCATCAATATTTGCAGTTTTTATGTTGAATCAATTCTCCAATGAATTAGATTGAATATAACACAAACAATAATTACTTTTTATCCATGCAAATCACCAATATTTACGTGATTAATCATCTAATTACAATTCGAATTATTTCAAGTTTACTTTACCTAATTTTAGAATATTCAATAAAAACATTGAAGCCAATGTTTAAAAACATGTTTGTTAATAATCAATATTTGATTAATAAATTGTTCTTGAATTTCTTTTATTTATGTGTATTTACTTTGAGACTTTTTCTTTCTTTAGAAAGTAATTAAAGATCCAACTGATTTTAATCTAATTCCCTATCCACTTGGTTAAGAAGAACATTAGTTTTTATTTCTTTTAAAAATCAGTTGGAATGTATTTCTGTTATCGGTTATGTAGGATCGTCTTACATTAACAACAAAAGAAATTTGACAGGAAAAATTGAAGCTTCGTTTTTGTAAAGTACGTATGATATACTGACTTCGCTGGCCACGTGACTGAACTTAGCAGATTCAATGCAGTTGCAAGAAAACATCAACAAAGTGGTTTCACAGGAAAAAGAAAATAAAGAAGGATGGCGTAGAATATAATTTTTTGCCTATGAATAGAGAGACAAATATTTCCATTCGCAGATAAGATCGACAAATTACCGACAAAAAACGGAAGTATGTAAGTTCCGATAACCAGCCATTGGGAGGTGCCCGTGGTGTAATGGTAATCGTCGTAGGAAATAGACACGACGACACGAGTACAAATCCTGGACGAGACTGATGGCATTTCACATAGCATTAATACCCTTGGGAAAGGTATGAATCCAATTATTCTCCCTCCAGCTATGGGTAAATAGTAGAGCAGACTGGGTTCTTCAGCCATGGTTAGGCAACTAGTCTAGGAGAAGGAAAACTCTGTATTCAAACCTGTTAAAACTCCGCTTAAAAAAATTGACCTTGTGTCATACCCTGCCTGAGCGGAGGGGTTGGTAAATATAGATAACCAGCCATTAACAGGAAATACGTAAGGCGAAGAGGATGTTCGCATTTCCGCATACGACTTGAAAAGACAATTTTGGACTGATGGCAGAAATCCGTTGGTCGCTTAAGCAAAGGGAAGCGATCTGCTGGTCGTTCAAGCGGAGGGAGAGACCCGCTGGTCACTCCAGCAAACCTGTCAGCTTCCCCGTGTGTATTCTCCGGCCGTCACACTACGTTACAAAAAGAGTCCCCGCCACAAAAGAAAGATATGTGTGAACATTCTCTGACTGTATTCCTGCTTCGCACAAACGACGCTGTTGAAGAATAAAAATATAAATTATATTTCTATATATCTACGAGTTTTTCGTTGTTTGTCCGGCGGTTCAATATACAACATACGTATTTTACTTATGTAGGTATATATTCAACTTATTGCTGAGATTAGATTGACAAGAAGGCTACCATAGTCGGTTAACTATGAAATTAATATTGATAATAACAATATCGCAAACGAGAATTATTATAAGGGCAACTAAATATCGTTTATTAAAAAAGATAAAAGACTTTATAAGATAATAAAATTGAAAATGTATAATAAAACATAGTTATGTATTTTTGATCTTAAGTTTCCCATCACTTGTTTTAACCAAGTTGATGTGGCTTAGAATAAACCTTATACTTCCTTTTTATAAGTGATTTGTAAAGGCAGATATGCAGATTATTAAACAACATTAGAAAAGTATTACTAACTTTGTCACGTAATACAACATGTTACATAGAAACTGGTTTGAAGCGGGAAGAAGCAGTTGTTTTGGTGACGCAATATTATGTACAACCCGGATCTGAACAAAGAAGCACATTGACTGATTCACAAGCTTTACTTATATATATATATATATATATATATATATATATATATTGTCATCCACAGACAGACTGTTTCGTTCTATCAGAACTCTTCAGTGTGGCTAGCCATGTAGGACACTTGAAGCCGGGATCGAAACCCGTCCAACTTTACGTTAGACTTAGTATCAGACCGCTCGGCCAACAAGCGTACCACTTTGGCTAAGGGAATTATAAGGTATTATGTTGCAACAGCAGCAGCAGCGTCCGTTTGTTTACATTTTTATACCCTATCAGCTACCAGAGTGCTCAATTCTTTCGAAGAGCTTTGCATTATGCGAGCGGCGGCCGACAATTCCTTCGTCAGAGTGCTTAACCCTCGTCTAAAAGAAAAGTTATGTATCCTAGAATATGCCGAAAATAATAGACTGCAGAACTAAACAAAAACAAGGTGATCTCTAAGTGTAGACACATTGACTGATTTCTTCTGTATCATTTACCAATTGGCTGATTCTATGATTCAATTTTCCTGTGTTCTGGCAGCTCAGATTTCTAAAATCAATGTTTTTAATTTTTTGTGCGTATGTCACGTATACAAATATCTTGTCATATGATTTATTCCCCAAAGTAAAAATACGGTTCGGTTGGTTACCCACTTTTTCTACTCTTTTTTTTTTTTTTGGTACATCTCCCAATTAAATGATCCACATGAAACTTTAAATTATGGACAGTAAGAGTCGATAATTTGTATATTTTTATTTTAAATTTGCTTTGCCATAGTAGCATCGAGCACTTTCTGTACATTTTTCTTATTTGCATTTAATTTTCTTCACACACACACACACACATACAAAAACACACACACACACACACACACATATATATACATATATATATATATATGCAGTATTTTGACTTGGTATTTAGTTACTTTAACTTTGTACAAGACAAGACGAATTACAAGAAAATGGAAGGAAGAAGGCTGTGGTGCTATATTCTTTTGAATAGAGAAAAAAATGTCTGCTTGAGACTAAGTTTAGCTTTAGTATCGAAGAAGATTAAACACGAAAAGATGAGACAGACATCAAGTAATAAATATTTATCAATTTATCGTAATCTCTTACGATGCCAGAGAATGGAAATCTAGGCAGGAAGATCACGTTGCGTCAATCTTATAAAGAAGGATATCTCGATACAAAACTTTCAAAATTCTAACTATTTGTCCTTTCTCAAAAACTGACACCAATGAGAGATAGAGAAGACTCTCGATCACGAAACACGTCTGGATTTCTATCATTTATCAAATTTGATTTATGCCAAATTTAGTGACATAATTTCCATTGCTATAAAAAGGCTTTGTACATCTGCAGTAAAATGGAATCTCTCAAATCAACTTGCTGCAGTAGATTTATTTTTGGTTATTTTTATATTTAAAAGGAATTACTTTCATTATCAATTTTTTCTACTGGTTTTTCTTTTCTTCTTCATGCTTTACAGTCTTTTATTAGAACGTTATTTATTTATATTTTGAACTCGTGTCAATATTGTTTTTCAACTTTTAAAACATGAAAACTTTTTCAGACATTGATGCTTGTGATTTTAACATGAAACAGAAAATTTGATTATTTTAGTTGATATAATTCTGCAAGTGGAATTTGTCAGATTAGAAAAAATACCTTGATCTTGAGAAAAAATTGTTTGTGAACAATTCAAATTTAAATTATAAGCAATTTTGAATTCAAAGATATATCTGAATCTAATGTTGTAAACGAATAATAGGTAAGTTATTAAAAAACCCCACCTACCGGAAGAAAGACGAGTTGAAAAAATTCAACATCTCGTCAAGAATTCTAGATGTAATACGATATGCTTTTTTTAGCTCTCCCGACAAAAACAGCGGTTACCAAGTACTTGACGGGGCCACGAGACTCGGTTGGTCATTCAAGTGGTAGCGATAGCTGTCCAGATGATGTACACGCGAGGTGAAAGTGGAAATTGGGTGTTCTGTAAAGATGGGTTTCTTGATTCGCTCACATTTTGTGGGTGGGGTACGAGGAGAGAAGCGTTCACGTGTTCAGAGGGCAAGTGAGTCTTTCAAAGATACAAGAACAGTCGGTTCTTATAAGAATGAAGACGCTACAATGCACATTCTGTCCGTTATCTATTTTCACCTACTTCCACGACTTCAGAAACAGAACAGAGAAAATAAAGCACCAAAGGTCTTAACACTTGAGATGAATTGTGTTTTTTTTTCTCCTCCTCTATCTGACGATTAGCTATCAACGATATAGCAGTCGTCAGGGACTATGCTATATGAATCAAAATTAAGATATTTTGTAAACCTAGTAAAATTAACAAATAAACTGACATTAGCAATTGTATTCTTCCGAGGGGAGGGCAGGAGTGTAGTCAACCCCCACCCAATGATTTACCTAATAAAAAATGAGCAGTCATTGATCTAAATTAACTTCATATGATCTGGTTTGGCTAATTGCTTTTTGTTCGTGATCGATAAATACAAGAGGGTATGTTGTCGATCTTCTATCGTTTGATCTTGATATATCTCATTGTGAAGCTCGCATCGATCATTGTTCCTTCTGGTTTCAACTGGACTGATTCATTTCGTCCAGGAAACTGAGATGACCTCATTTAACAATCGCAAATCCAACTGATTTCTCTTCTGGATTAGAGTTTCTTCTCTTTAGCTTTGTCAGATAAAAGCCATAAATCTTGAGGTCACTTCCTCCGACTTTAACTTTTAATATTTGAAACCCTTGACAACAAATACTTTCTTATCTCGTAATTCGACTTGATTCATATTTCGTATTCAATTCCATATTTGGTCATATCCATTTGAATTCCATTTCCAATGTATTTTCTCTAAAAATGATTCTTGAACCTGAACAAAATGATCATATTTGAATTTATTGATTGATTTTAATGGCATGTCAAACTGTCTAGGATTATTTTATGACAAGAGGATAGGGAATTGCGTTCATTGTACCATCAGATGTATATTTTTGTGTTTTTATTTCTCTTGAGTTTTTTTTTACGCACAGTTCATGGGATATCTAGTATTCCTATAATACAGATCGATTTGACCCCTAAAATACACCCTAACAGATCGATTTGAACCATATATAAGACCTTAACATTTACTACCACTCCAAGTCAGAGTAAATCTGAAAGTAATCACAATGAACGGATACTCCACATTCTCCTGATTTCAAAGCCTCACCGTCAGATTCAGTTTAGTGTCATACCAGGATATTCCTTTTGGGGGGGGTCTCTTACGCCTCTACAGGGGAAATAACCAGCCTATTCCAAGCCTTGGTAGCCATGTTTGGAGAATGGCCGAATTATTAAGTACTGGTTAGACTCATACCTGGGGTCCGACCTAATTTTCAACAGGCCAGCTTTGACCGTTATCCAAATTCCAGCTATATGTTTATTTTCATAAACTACGCGAAAACACGGGGGAAATTTCATTCATTTATCTCTAGTCTAACCTTGTAAATAATTTATTCAACTTGCTTGTAAAATCCTTCGCTTAAAGGATGAGAGTTTTTACTGATCACGTCCAGCGCCAAATGTTGTTAATTACTTAACGTTTCCCTTTTTGAAATACGCGTCTTGTATTCATTTTATCCTCTACACATTGAAGTGATTTATACCTAATTTCAGGTGATACTATTTAGTTTCGAAGAAATCCCTAGCCTTTTATTCCTGACTTTATAATTCTCAGTGAAAAGATGCTGACGGTGAATGTGTTAAACGCTTCAAAATGAACCGATACTTTCACGGCAAATAATTTATTCATTATTATTGATTTCACGATTATCAATAACCTCCTTCCAAGGATTCAAAAATGTCATTATGCTGTCTTCATAAAAAGTATTTTGGTTTAGAAGGAAATAATATAAACAAAGCAGTTTTCACTTCTTCATAATTTTCTTAAAGACGGATGTATGAATTGTGGAATAAAAAGGATTATGATTTGATGGAGGGTTATCAATCTTTTCAGATTTATCATAGTTGTATGAGGCTGAGAATTATCCAGAGAGAACACAACAATTTTGCAACAGATCATACCGGATCTATTTTCCATCAACGTAATACTAAAAGCTGGAATTACAGACAAAAATCTTTATTGTTAATCATAATATTTACTAGTTATGACTAAAAGTGAAATACCATTTTCTTTGGATTCAAACTCATTTTAGTTTGTCTCTCAAACTTTTAATCTTTAGTCTGCATCATTTTATATTCATG
The DNA here is from genome assembly GCA_963585895.1 of Sepioteuthis lessoniana. NCBI lineage: Eukaryota > Metazoa > Mollusca > Cephalopoda > Myopsida > Loliginidae > Sepioteuthis > Sepioteuthis lessoniana. The sequence continues at coordinate 159,619,189 of OY757904.1, read as the reverse complement.
TAAAATATTCCTTTTTCATTTTCAGTCCATATTCTAGCCAAAATAAGAGTGCGTTCATGACATTATACAAAATTCCAGATATACGAGGTGCATACGATACGTTTCCAGACGTTTTTTGTATGGGCATTTAAAATTGCCGGAGACTCTTGAAAATTCACTATGTTATTGCTATACATCTTATGAGATGATTGACCATTTTTTATGATTTCAGGTTCAAATCAACAGCTACAGTAGCAATTGAAATACACCTTACTAAAGCCTGATTGTCACAGCTGGGGAATTTCAAAAATGCAATCAGACACTTTAGAAGCACGATATGCAATAAAATTCAGTTTTAAACTTGGAAAAAATGCCACAGAAACGTATGGAATGCTTCAGACTGCTTTTGGAGCATTTTGCAGGAATCGAGCATCAGTTTTTGAGTGGTATAAGAGATTCAAGGAAGGCAGGCAGTCTGTGAAGGATGATGAGAGGTGTGGGAGGAGTAAGGAAGTCAATACACCTCAGTTGATTGGCCAAAGGGTTAGGGTTAGGGTTACTATGTTGAGGTTTTAAGGGAGTTCAGAAAGAGATTCCTAAGGAAGAGGCCAGCACTCTTCAATTCGGGTCAGTGGCATTTCCACCAGGACAATGCACCAGTCTACAACTCCATCCTTGTAACTGATTATTTGACCAAGATAGGTATCAAAACAGTTCCTCAGCCTCCCTATAGTCCAGACGTTGCTCCCTGTGACTTTTGGTTATTCCCTAAGCTCAGAGGCTGTCGTTATGAGACAATTGAGGAGATGAAAGAGGCTGTGACGAAGGTCATTGGCACGCTCACACAGGAGGACTTCCATGGGGCCTTCCAGAAGTTGTTGGAACGGTACAACAAGTGCATTGCAGCCGGAAGAGAGTAAAAGTCTGGAAACCTATCGTATGTACCTCGTACATTTTTACATTACGGTAAGTTTCTATATTAACTGCATCTCTGAAGTGACAGACATCTTTGACAATTTCTTTTATTTAAAGAATCGATTCCATAAGCTCCCTAATTAATTTGTTTCCGTAACAATATTACAGTTTTTTTTTTAATTCATCGAATGTTGTATGTCTTATGTGATCCGTAAACAGATCAATCTTTTAAAAGATCCTGTTGCTAACCGAGTAAGTTAAATCTTGCTCTGACGACAATGAAAACTTTTAAACTTATAAAAGACAAAATGAAAGAACTTAAAAAAACAATGAAAGCTTTTAAACTTAAAACTCTTCGAACAAATATTAGCATGTATTGTATTCCTTTAATCATGTTAAGTAGTCAAAATCGTTCAATATAAAATAATTTTGGACATTATAAATAAGATTAATAACATATACAGTTATCATCTAAGCATTTCATCATTTTTCTATCGCTATCATATATCGGACATTACAAAAACAATGACCAAATAATAATATCTGTTTTCTGTTTGGTACATTCAACTTTTGATAAAAATGAGAGAATTATGTTAATAATTTGTAAATCCCGAGGGCGGTGCGATAGTTAAGAAACATATTGTCTATCATTCCTCTAATATGTCCTCGTATTCGAATAAGATTTGCCTTGAATATATATATATATATATATATATATGTGTGTGTGTGTGTGTGTGTGTGTGTGTGTGTGTGTGTGTGTGTGTGTGTGTGTGTTAGAAATATATGTTTCTATGTATATGTGTATTTACATATATATGTGTGTATATATGTATATGTATATGCATATGTATACATATATATGTATATACACCTGGTCAATTAAAGAGCGCGGGGTGACGTCGTCAATTATGTTTTTGGCTGAATCCTTGGGGAATTTCGGGTCTTTCCAAATAATACCCGTCTCGCCAGCTGGACCCACCGGTGTGCCACCTATGTATCCCAACACTAGCAGCTAAACTGGCAAATATCGAGTTTCGGCAACGTAGACCTTGCTTTATATATATATATATATATATATAAACACTATAAGTCCGTTACTTGAAATTTTATGCGATGTACACAATCATCGAACGGAAATGTGAGAAAAGTGGCTTATCAACCGATTTGTAGTGTGTAGTATATAGTTATGAAGTAAGATGTAAGTACTCATGACGCTCCGACGAGAAAATAAATTATATAGATACATATATAATTAGACCCCAGTCCGAATAAATTATGGAATTATTCAGGTGGTAAATAATACAGAAGTTTATTAACATGTTTTCGCTTTGATATCAATTCTCTTCTTTTGTTCAACAATTTGTTTTCAATTTATTCTAACATGCATAGATTTACACACACAATCCGGAGTTATTGTTACCTCGCTTTGTAAAAGGGTTTTGTGCTCTGTCCACAATACATCATTTTATTATGGAAAATATGCTGACAAATTTATTTTTCTTGTGTGAGTGTAACGTTTACTGACATCCTCCAACATGACTATACAATACAATATAAATATGTTTAAATTGCCACTTTTCTCACATTTCTGTCGGATGATTGTCCATTCTACATGAAACGTTCAAGTAATGAACTTCTTGTGTTAATATATATATATATATATATATATATATATATATATATATATATATATATATATAATTTTATATCTTCTCCTCGGCTATAATAACATCCCAGCACACTTTTTCGCAAAAATAGTTTTCATTTGCATTCCCTTTTTATTATATATATATATATATATATATATATATATATATATTACTCGTCACATCAATTATTTTTACCAAGTATTCCATTCATGCAATTAGAAAACTTCTTTTATTAATCTAGTATTTTTCTGATGGATTCTGAATGCGGTATGATGCAATTCCGACACAAAGATTTATAATTCATACGAATATTGATATTAAACTTACAATAGTAAGTCACTCAGTGAGAATCGAAGTCACAATACTACAAAAGAATCTGTTGATTTAGCTTGCTAAATACATGTTGAAAAATTTTATTCTTTCCTTAATAAAAAGTTTATTCAAATATCTTCAGTAAAACTGGACAAACTTCTACATGTTATTTGGAGATGAGGTGGATGTTACCAAGTAACCTCTATTGATTGAAAAGTGCCATGAAGGGCGATTACTCAGCATGTCAACCAATAGATTCAAATATAATTGATACAGTCAACAGAGATCAATCGTAAATAGAAAAATTGAAGATCGCATGTATTGAAAACATGGAAACGAATAGCAACAAAAATCGAAAGCAATCATTTGGAAATCGTTGGACGTCAGTTGTGTAAATGAAAAGAAGAGAAGAATCCTGCTCCGAGCACCAGCTGCAGGATTCGGATTTCCATCTTGGTGAGAAAAACAATCCGTAAAGTGACAGCAGAAACACGGACTTATTTCCTGAGTGAATATTAAACATCTACAATGATATTAACAACCATGATCACATCCCAACAGATTTTGGTTTCCATATAAAGTTTGGATCTTTTAATCAAAAAGGGAGTTTTCTATGTTAGGAAAGTAGTTGTATATTTCATTGTATTTGACAATCAAAATTCCTTAGCAACTATAACAGTTAAGCATTTATGATTTTTCAAATAAAAGATTTTCTTTTGACTTTATTTAGTGGCAACTGTATGGTGTATGCTTAAACTTTTTGCATTTTTATACAATATAATTGGATAAGTTCTTAATTTTACTTAAGTTTCTTGCTGCGAATTATCAAATCGTAGTTTTTCTCGGCACAAAGCCAAATGAAGATGGGAAGATTGTGCTGTGTCAATCTTCAAGTAGAATTGTCTTTCCTTACCTTGAAAATCTTCATACAAAATCTCTTATACCAATTGGTAAATGCACACATTAAAGTCATGAAGTATAAATTTCCATCCCCACCTTTCTCTCTATCTCTCATTCTCATTCGTACACACACACACACACATTTAATATTTGCTATGTAAAATGAATAAAAAAAATAAATACGACTCACATTGTTTTTCTTACAATACTCAATATCTGGCATAAAACCACAACAGAATTTTACACCGGCTTTTCGTTTTTAAAAATTGTGTCTAAAAAACCTCTAAAACCGGCCAGTCAGTACAGTCTCTTTGCATTACTGTAAGTTTCATGATTACACATCGATCGTCAGACGTTTGGGTAGATGGTGTTTTTCCTTATTTATTACCACTAACTGTAAACCGTACTTCACCCTTCAGAAGTAACCTGTAACAGTCACACCAGACACATATAAAAATATATATATAATTTGTTTAAAATCTCAATTTTTGTTTCAGTCGGGAACTAATTAACTCACTATCTCTCTCTCTCTCTCTCTCTCTCTCTCTCTCTCTCTCTCTCTCTCTGTATATATATATATATATATATGATTGCACAGGAGTGATAGGGTAGTCAATAATAAATTTTGTCATTGATCGCCCTCTTACTTCTTCGCCACGATATGTATATAAAGAACTGGGTTTAATAGCAGTGAAGGAGTACTCCACATTCCACAGATCTCCAGAACTGGGGCCTCATCATCAAATTCTGTTTGGTATCACCCCTTTTGAAGGGTCATATCCCTCTTCAGGGGATACATTTAGCATATTCTAAACCTCACCAAAAAGACGTTAAGATCTTGCAATTGATTGCACAGAGAGTAATAGGACTTTCCCTGAACCCTTGTATTAAACCAATCTTTTTGTAACATACTGATAACCTTGTTTAGTAAGATAATAGAATTATCTTTTAATATTTTATGCATCTTCGTCCATTCAGTTTTATTTCTGTTCTTATTCCATACACTGCACCCAACTCTTTGAAATAATCCTATTCAGATCAGGGTATTTTGGTCTACTAAATCCTGTTACTTCCTTGCTCACTGAATCGGCTTATTTTATGGATCTTTTGGAATTTACCATGTCAAAGAGTTCGAACAAGTTACATTGTATTGTTACGAAGGGTCTGTTGTGCATCTGCAAAGCAAGATAACTTTTCTTAAGAGAAGAAAGATTTTAATTACATTAAAAATTACTTCAGTGCATCTTTCCTGATTGCTTTTCTCTCAAGAATATACGTGCAGTTGGTGAAGCGTAGAACTGACGACATCCTTTGTAGAAGGATAAGACTTTCCACCCCAAAAGAGGTGTTCTGGGTATGACACAAAATTGCATCTGAAACTGAGGCACTTGTAAGGAGTTCTAGGAAATGTGAAGTATCCTTTCATTTCCATAATTCCCAGATTCACTCTGACCTGGAATGGTAATGTCTGTTAGGGTCCTATCTGGGGTTCAATTGTTTGAAAATTATTCTATTGGATATAAATACGTGAAGCCATATAACTGTAGGCAAATAAATGATTAGTATTAAAGTACAAATAACTGCTATATGATACTATATACAATTGTGCATGAATTATTAGCATTAAATTGAAATACTTTAAACCCTCCAAATGTACTCAAGTTATTTGTATTATAAAGGAATACTAGATATATAACTGTGTACAAAAAGATCTTAAGAAACAACAACCCAAAAAATGTAAATGACCGCAGTTCCCCAACCACTAGGCATAAAATAACATTAGATAAGTTGTCATGTCATTAAAATCAATCACTCAATCTAAATAATGAATTTTGTAGAATTTAAAATATTCTATAATTTTTACCTCGCCTGTTCAGATTTGATACTATGTGTTATCAATTTAATGTATGCATTCCTCCTTCCCGGTATCATTTTGAGATGCAAAGAAAGTATAAAATAAAGCGTTCAGTTGCTTATATATATGGGGATACAAAAATATTAAAACTTTTATTTGATTATCTGATATTCGGTTATATGATATTACGTTTTCGACAGCCTATCTCTGTTCACAACCGTTGTTAATACATTCTTAGAATATGTAGTGTTGCGAGCTTCTCGGAGAAAGTTGACGAAAACGAAAGAGAGAAAGACAAGACAGAAAGTTGACGACAAGATGAGGTTGTTCATATAAAGAAAGGAAAAGCCAGACACGTGGTCTCATAAAAATCTTACTCACTTTATTGTCGATGTTACAACATCCCTCTGAACCGGTCCCAAAAACAAGCTGACGAAAAGTATTTTTTTTCAAGTCGATCTAGGAAAAATCCATTCTTTCACAAATTGTAACCCACATCCAATGGTGGCGAGAAGTTTTGGTTTGCCTGGAAATTAAAGCCATTTCTTGTTGCTCTCCCGGTAACTTATTGATTGACCTTTTTTAAAAATCCCCAAGTCTCGTGTCTTACCGTCTCTGACACCTGCAGCTATATTTCTGGTGATTGACCTTTTCAGTCACACAGCAGAACATTAGGGTTACTGGTGGTAGGAGACAACTATTACAGTACAGACTTTTCCCCGGATTGTTTTCATGATATTATTTGTGATTTTCCAATGCAGTCACTCCCATAAAAATGTTGACATCTTTTGTTCATCAGTAGAAGATTCCAACAATGTCTTGACAGAAATAGTGAACTGATTGAAACTGTATGAAATCATAATATCATAAAGACATTCCCACAGAAGTGTTAATGTTTTTTAATCACCTGGATAAAGAAATCACCACTTGCTAAACTTCGTTGCTTTATGTCGGGAGACAAATTGGGATATCGGTGACCAAAGAAAGAACACTTTTCCAAAATTGATTGAATTAGTTAATTAATTTTATAGTTCTCTTTATTTTATTTATAGGATATACATATCTTGTGAACTTTTTAACAAATGCTTCAACTATTAACCGATCTTACGACTTATTTCCCTCAGTAACCATTGATAATTCAATATATATTTTAAATCAAACTTTTTAATAGCAAATACATTTTTGAGAATCTCAACATGTACACATCAGTGTTTGTATGTTTCTATATGTTTATTTGTTTATGTGTTGTCATCTCTGTATATATACAGGTATCTGTGTACAAGTACACCTGGGCACGCTCGTCTGTATGCTTACGCGCATGCGCGATAGCAATGCTTTGATTGTGATATTGAATGTCTTTTTTTAAGTATTTGAACAAAATAATTCAAGTCAGACCAAAATTCTTTCAATGATACCTTTCTTTTGAGAATTATACCTCAGCTTCCGACCATGAATGACTTCCGGCTACCGGAAATGGAAACTGAGAACTCTATTTAAACCTATACGTATTGCTACCCTTGCGTGTCGAGCATTTCCCCGCTCATTCTCAATATCTATATCTTTATAATCCATTCTGTATCCTAAGTACAATTTCGTTTGAATAAAACGATATTTTTTCTTTTTTGGGGTCGTTTCATTACACTCTCAAAACATTTCCGTGTACCAGTTACGGTAAATAAAGCATTTCTTTTTAGTTGCCAAACTTTCCCAAATAGTCAAACGGAAAATAAAATTGCAGCATCCTGAATATATTTCAAATCACTCAAGATTAGACACGCCGGAATATAACAAGATTACAGTAAATACCCTGGCAGAAATTATGATATCAGCAAAGTAGATGTTCACTAATGGATTTTATTTAACATTAAAGAAGTAAATAAGAAATAAGATGACTATTTTTTTTCTTTAATTGATGAATATTTTGGTTTTATAAAATATACTTTAAACAAACTAGATTGAATTATTTAATCCTTTCACTCTCAACTTTTTATATTTTGGAAAATGAAAGCATCACATAAATGTATTAAAAATTATTCATATAACTGAAAAATAATTAATTTCATATATTTTACGAAAATCATCAAAGGCTGCAGAATCTCAGCTTTAAATATACAAAATTATGTTATAAGGAAGTGAAAGAGTCAAATTAATGGTATGCTGAGGAAAATATTATTGAATAACTCAATTTTAAGGGAGAATTATGGATTTCATTGATAAAAAAATCGAATACTAAATTGGTCCTCTTCGATCTTTTATGAAAGGTTTAACTCTTTCGGGTTTGGATTTATTGAGATCCCCCCAGAAGTGTGAAAGACGAGACAATTCGACGATATACTGCTCCGGCAATGCAACGCAGTCTATAGTCAAAATAGGATAGAACGATGGACGAAGGGATGCATCCTTCCATTCCCTAAAAAAGGCGACCTCGGACTAGCCAAGAACTACCGAGGGATAACACTTACATCCATAGCAGCCAAAATCTACAATGCCCTACTACGAAACCGCATAGAACCCAAAATAGACAACATCCTTAGGAAAAACCAAAATGGCTTCCGGAGAAATAGATCCACAACCTCACAAATACTGACCATCCGTAGAATCCTGGAAGGCGTTCGGGCAAAAAACTTACAGGCGACATTACTATTTGTCGACTTTACCAAGGCCTTCGATTCCATACACAGAGGGAAGATGGAGCAAATCCTACTAGCATACGGCCTACCAAAAGAAACCGTAGCAGCGATAATGATTCTCTACAGAAACACCAAAGTGAAAGTACGTTCACCAGATGGAGACACGGAATACTTCGACATTGTTGCAGGAGTACTACAAGGAGACACACTAGCCCCGTACCTCTTTATCATCTGTCTAGACTATGTGCTTAGGACTTCGATCGACAAAATCAGAGAAAATGGCTTCGAGCTGACTAAGAGAAGAAGCAAAAGGTACCCCGCAAAAACAATCACGGACGCCGACTACGCTGATGACTTGGCGTTACTAGCGAATACGCCTAATCAAGCAGAGACACTACTACATAGTCTGGAACGAGCCGCAGCTGGCATTGGCCTCCATGTCAATGCAAACAAAACCGAATATATGTGTTACAACCAAACGGGCAACATTGCCACACTAGACGGAGCCTCTCTGAAACTAGTCGACAAATTCACCTACCTAGGAAGCAGCGTCTCATCAACCGAGAAAGACATCGACACACGACTGACGAAGGCATGGACAGCTATCGATAGGCTCTCGATCATATGGAAGTCGGACCTAACTGATAAAATGAAACGCAGTTTCTTCCAGACAGCGGTTGTGTCGATACTGCTATATGGATGCACCACATGGACGCTTACGAAGCGGCTGGAGAGGAGGCTGGACGGAAATTATACAAGAATGTTGAGAGCAGTATTAAACAAGTCCTGGCGACAACACCCCACGAGACTCCAACTATACGGACACTTGCCCCCCATCACAAAAACTATACAGGTTCGACGAACCAGACACGCAGGACACTGCTGGAGAAGCAAGGACGAGCTCATAAGCGATGTACTCCTGTGGACCCCCACACACGGATGTGCAAGAGTGGGACGACCAGCACGAACTTACATACAGCAGCTATGTGAGGACACGGGATGTAACCCTGAAGACCTGCCGGAGGCGATGAATGATAGGGAGAAATGGCGAGAGACGGTCAGGGATATCCGCGCAGGCGGCGCGACATGATGATGATGATGAGTTTATTTACTGCTAAATAAAAAGTTAATATGAATATCCACTCTGTATGTTAATTCCATTGTTGTTTTTTTTTTGTTTTTTTTTTTGTCAGGAGTAGTAGAACATTACGCGAATAGGTTCCAAATTAAGGGATGTATCAACAATACTCAGACTTCATTCCTGTACAGAAACCAATCTGCTTCGTCCTTTAAAGTATCGTTATTTTATTTTCCGTCTGTGTATATAGATGTACACATCCATCGAATTTCCAACTTATTTTTACCATGCTAAGATCAGAGTGTAGTATATCATATTAACCCAACCCCTCCGCTCGGGCAGGATATGACACAAGATCAATTTTTTTAAGCGAAGTTTAACAGGTTTGAATTCAGAATTTTCCTTCTCCTAGACTAGTTGCCTCACCAAGGTTGAAGAACCTAGTCTGCCCTACTATTTACCTATAGCTGGAGGGAGAGTAATTGGATTCATACCTTTCTCAAGGGTATTAGTGCTATGTGAAATTCAATCAGTCTCGTCCAGGATTTGAAGTCGTATCACCGTGTTCATTTCCTACGACGATAACTATTACACCACGGGCACCTCCCAAGAGTGTAGTATATGTTGTGAAATGAAAATCCCATTCAACAGTTCATAAACTTGGTAAAACCTATACTTTGAGTGCCCTACCTCTCTTTCACACACATACAAACACACACACATACGCACGCGCGCGCGTGTGCGCATATATATATATATATATATATATATGTGTGCATATACATACAGATAATAAAGGTGAAAAATTCAGATCACAATTATCAGGGAAAACACGAAAGCAAATCCCGTTGATGCACATATACTACACTCTGGTTCTGGCAAAAGTTAGGAAAATATGAATTAAGAAACAAAAAAAAAACGAAAAGAGCAAACTATTCCTTCAACAGACAATTTTATAAGTACTGGTTTTCTGGATATATTAGATTTATTTTATTTACGAAGTATATGAACGATATCGGATAGAAATAGCTTTTTAATTAATTTTTACAGATAATTCGAATGGAAAGAAAATTATCTATTTGATATTGCAACTAGGCAAATAGGAATGTCAATATCATTTCATTTTCTTTATATTTGTAATATTTTGGACTTCAGAACAAATTCAGCATCTCAAAGATCTCATCATTTAATAACCATTCAATGGGCGATATTCATTCTCGGAGTTTAAATCGTACAAACTGATATTTTTCACATAATTCAATATTTTTTACATTTATCAAAGCTGAATTCTAAATGGTTATTGATCGAAGCTAAATGAACCAGACTCTCAGTGTTTATAAATATTTTCATTTTATATCGTTACCCAAGGATTGCGTAGAATGATTTTAGAATAGATGTAATGTAGACATGACTCTTTGAGAATAAAATAGGAACTGACAACAATTAAATAACTATATTGTTTGGCTTCAAAGAATTGCATTAATAGTACATCTTAGTCACTAATAGCAAAACGTCAATCGAGAAGAAGTATCATATAGTTACCATCAGTGACTAGTTGAATGTTTAAACGAACATTTTAGAAGAACACAGAGGTGATTTGCATTGAAATCTTTCAAGACAAATTGATCTTTTCTCAATTAGGTTAAGTAATTATTGTTATATTACAGGATTCAAATCCCTCACGATTTATGATTTCATTCAAAAACATACACGTGGCTGGAGAAGGGTAGCATTCGACCGGATGTTAGGCTGACGGCTGCTGCTGAGACAATGCATGAAATGTGTCTTTGCGCAAGAGGCTCCGCGCAAAGCTTCCGGGCGACAATGCAAGAAATTAATTCACATTAACAACATACCCTTTTTCAGCCAATCATAAATCTTCCCTCTTAAAAAATTCCCGGAACCGACTTGATCCAAAGGGTAACTTCTTATGCAGCGAAAATCTTCAAAGGCGTCAGAGCAGCCTACCGAGGGTTGACAGGAAGAACACACTACGGCCATAAGAACTCATCTGAACTCTGACGGATTTTTGACACACCACCCGCTGTGAACAGCTGCGGACTTCGCTACAACGCCACCCCGTCCACGACTGCTTCTACAGCCAAGATCATCTGATACCCTTACCACCCTTATACCACCATATCCACCAAGTGAGTTTCTTAACTTATAACATACGTGACCATAAATGAACTCTTGCTTTACACACACACACATCGATTCCCTCTTTCACTTGATATTGTACGCTACAAATTTGTACAGTTGATTCTTCGCTTTATCGCCTTGTTTTCCCATTTGTTAATATAATTGTTTAAAAACTTTCAACCTGTGTTTGTCTTTTCCTTGCTACCATACGCTAAATATAACATTATTAATATTATTTGACTTTTGAAGAGAATTAAATTAAACAGACAGAAAAAAAAAATCCGTTAAAATCAAAGAATTATTTTATCATTTCTTTTATATTTGCACTTTCTGATTTTTTATTCTCCTTCAATTATAGAAATGTTATAAAACAAAATTCACAACGTTTATAATTATGAGTCTGTTAGTGAAGTATATCATTATTTTATCATAGATTTATAATCTACAAGGAAATATCTTCCCGGGTCCTGTTTGGTAACTGAAAAGTTGATTAGTCCTCACTTGTTTCACTGACTGGTTTTCTGGCTGATTTTCGACTATTGATTTTTAATGTAAATTCTCTTCACGTAGATTTTTTTCTACCTTTCTACGACTATTTCCCACCTGTTTTCAGAGTGCCTTACTAAGAAAAACTTAATTAATATTGATTCTAGATTTCCAATCCTATGTGTCATTCGGGCATATAAAGTTTTACTTTTTTCATTCTAATCTATGTGACTCTCGCTTTTATTGGCGGTATCTTGCATCATTTCTATTTATAGAAATCGCCCCAAATAGTGTGACGATTCCCATTCATCACGAGTGGCAGACTGTCAAGTTTATTTGTCAAATTTTATAATGATATTTGTATTTTTACTCGAACATCAAAGACAATCATTCCTTCATTTATTTCGATGTTAATAATAAACTCTTTTTCTTTTTCTTTTTTTCTTTTTCTTTTTTTCTTTTTCTTTTAGCACAGCTCATAGCAGGGACGTTCTGTCCAGGGTTGCTAAGTCACTGAGTCTATTTCATCAAACAGGCATGTATAACTACTGCAGCTGTGACCATCAGCATTGATATAAGCAAATAAGAAAACGAGTCGCATAGAATAATAATGAATAAAAAAAAAAAAACAATTGTCAAAACCCAATGAATATTACTGGCATCGGAAATTACCATTGGTCACAACAGAGTTGAAAAGTTTTCCATAATCATGAAACGAAAAGAGAAAAACGTGACAAGAATTCGTAAAGAAAATATTGTCATTTATTATTAACTAACAGAATGATCAGAGTTTCATGCAGATTATAAGATATTTTGTTGGGGATAATTGTGAGAGTATTTAACTGATGTTTTATTGATTTTTATCGTTTATATACGGTGAGTTATTGTTGTGTTTACAACAAGACACATCTTTAAGTTCGTTTGAAGGTATTAGATTCCCTCAAAAATCCTTTAAAATAAATAAATATCTATTCTTATTATTTCAAAAATTTTGAAAGTTATTATTAAACTAATTTTTTTTTTAAATTATCTTCCTAAGCCATTTTACGCCAGGTGACCGTTGAAATTAGATAGAGTCCTTCTTAGCGCAACATCTGATTGTCACAGAGCGAATCTAAGTATATAGGGAAAGGGCGTGAGATATCTGCATCTCTTCATGATTTCTGAGAGAGAGAGAGGTGGGGTTCTGAGATGGATATCTTTTTTTACATTTTGACATAGGTTAGATCCGGTGACGGATCTCTTAATATTGTTTAATTTTTTTCCAGGTTTCTTTAGTTCAAAATCTCTCTCTCTCTCTCTCTCTATCTATCTATCTATCTATCTATCTATCCTTTTATTTCTCTCTCTCTCAATCTCTCTTCCCATTTCTCTCTTCCTCTCATTCTTTCTCTCTCCCTTATTTTTTTTCTTTCTGTCTCTCTTCCTCTCTTGTTATCACTCTCTTTCTCTCCCTCTCTCTCTCTCTCTCTCCATCTATCTATCTATCTATCTATTTTTACTCTTTCCCTCTTTATCTCTTTATTTCTTTCTCTCTCTCTCTCTCTCTCTCTCTCTCTCTCTCCTTCTCTCCTCATTTTTCTCATCCTCTCATTCTTTCTAACTGCCATTTCTTCTCTCCCTCTCTCTCTCCCTCTCTCTCTCTCTCTCTCTTTCTCTCTCTCTCTCTCGTTGACGTTACAAAAAAATATACCTGAATGAGAATAGAAGGTATGTTATATCCAAGATTTTTCACAATGTATTTTTTCATCCATGGCGCCTTCTTTCTTGCTTTTGTCCATTTAGAAGTCCCTTCCACTCCTCACTAATGTTCAATATCACAGAAAATGACAACATTTGATTCGTCAGAGTCTGATTTGACTCTAAGTTTCGTTTTAATGTAACATATAGACACGAAGGCTAGATAAAGGATTTAAATCTTCATATAAAACGCTAAATCGACCCCGGGCTAATATAATAACAGTTCAGCTTTTGACTAGTCAAGCGTGTAGGTGTGTCGTCATGGGTTTCTGTGCTTATTCGGTTGATAGCTTTCTTCAGTGCGTCTCAAATCAATTCTAATGGCAGACAATCTCGTAACTCTTTCTGAAGCTAAACGTCTTTTTGCCGATTCCTATTCATTATCTTCTTCAATTTGCTTAAACTATGCTCGATCCATTCAAGATTACAATATAACGCCATTATTTATTTCTCATTTGTCTCGTTAAAACAGTATATTGTTCATTCTGAGTTACACAGAAAGAAAAAACAGTTATTCACTATTCTGACCTGCTTTGTCAAGAATTCTTACTTGAATGTGTCCCCTTGTAATTACTTAGAAGGCATATGTCTCTCATTTAAGCCTAACAACAATGGTTAAGAGTTCGCCAATGTCCCGAGAAACAGTGGTTCAATCCCAGATCGAGTCATACAAATGACTCAAAAATAGTACTTGATGCCTCCTTGCTTAAGACTAACATTATTAGATGCGGATCAAGGGTAAAGTGGAGCAATCCAGAGAAAGGAGTAGCGCCCTCCCTTACCCCTTGGTGTAGTAGCTAATGAAAAGGGAACGTTTGACTCGCCCTCAACTACGGTCGCCAACTTATAATATCATTAAGGCAATAATAAGGCAAGATATATCTCTTTTTAAGGCAAGATACTGATGAATTAATGTATAAATGTTTGAATTTATATCAGCTACAATGAAAATAATGAAAGATTTATTGACTGATTTTTACGGCATGCCAAATCTGTCAAAGGTTATTTTATACCAAAAGGTTAAGGAATCACGTTCATTTTACGTACATATTTACTGTTTTTGTGTAACTACGTCGTGAGAGCTTCTTTTTTTTTACACCGGATCCTATCGAATATGAATAATTCTTAGATAGACTTATTTGTGGGCAATATTATTTCGAGTTAGAAAGGACCTTGAAGTAATAGCAATGACGCAGTGCTCTTCCTTATCCTCATTTTCAGAACTGGAGCCTCACCATTATATCATATTGTGAACGCCCTTATTTTGAGGGAGTCTTAATCCTCTTAAGAGGATATGTTCAACGTACTTTAAGCCCTGTTGATAGAATAGTACAAAGAAAATAAGAAAAGAAATATTCTTATGAGTAAAACTAGATAATGAAGATAAGACAATGTAAGTGTTTCTTTTAAGCACATAATGCAAGAATATATTAATGATGATACATAATGCCAATAGATAAAGATGAGTAAGTACTTATATAAAATACGTCAAATTAGGAGGGGGCGTTTGCGGTGTAGTGGTTATCGTCATAAAAAAATGAACACGGTGAACCAGGTTCAAATCTGGACGAAGCTGCTTGCATTAGCGCTAATTTCCTTTGAAAAAGTATGATCCAAACTATTCTCTCTCCAGCTATGGGTAAATAGTAGGGCAGACTGGTTTCTTTAACATTGATATAGCAACCAGACTTTGAAAAGGAAAATTCGTGGCTTGACGGGTCGAGTAAATAGATATATTTAATACGGTTTCATTTATACAATAATGAGCCAAGAATTATATTTAGAATAAGTACAATTGTGCAATGACAGTAAGAAAGATTATCAAAGATCATCAGAAACGTTATTTTCTTCACTTTCACCCGCGCTGTCTACATAATTTCACACCACTTATGATTGGTTATCAGAGGTGTTTGAATCCTATGGATTCTTAAAGTGGTTACCATCAATTCATGAAGCAAAAATAATGCGATTCGTTATCGTGATTCAGAAACCGATTCAACGACCTGACAATAAAATTCTCAAGTTCCGGAATTTTGACACACAACATTGACAGTAGTTTCGGTCTAAAACATCCACCAGGAAACTCTTTCTCTACCTTGACCCACAGATTAACAACTAAACTAATGCTTGTCTTTTGACTTAAACTAAAATGAGTGTTATATTTTGTGGATGAATGTCGATATTGCAGACAAGCGTTGAAAGAATTTGTTTTGAAAATGAAACTAAATCTTCTTTCACAAGAGACTAATTGGATAAAATCAAAATTTTCGGTAAATAGAATCTATCTTTTGTTGATACTTTTATCTCTCTGTCAATTCCCACCTATCTATCTATCCATCTATCTATCTGTTATGTTAGAAGAATGTGCCGATACCGACCCGTGTGGTCGAACACGGATCTCCAGGCAACAAATGCAACAGTTGAAATAGATTGTGCTATTGGGGTCACGTAACTAGGAATATGTAAATCATTCAAACAGAAGTCTGCAGTGAAGTATTCTACTGGATATAGTATTACGTTAGAAATCATTACACGATTCAGTACTCGGTATTGCACGGGAATGTAAAGATTATAAAGAGTCGGCGAAGATTACGCCCTGAACGAAACATTATAAAAGTTTTCTTTTCACTACGGGGAAATGTTCATTAACTCACAATAGGAGGAATTATCATGGTAATGCGTTCTATCCTTACAGAGACCTCCACAATTACTCTTACTACATGGACTAATTATGTGTAGAAATCAATATATCAAATAAAAAGTAAAGTGTATCCATTTATATATATATATATATATATATATATATATGTGTGTGTGTGTGTGTGTGTGTGTGTGTGTGTGTGTGTGTGTGTAGCGAGAGAGAAAAGGAGAGAGAAAATCCTAAAATTTGACGCTTTTCCCGTTATACCTATCACTATCAAAATATGGAGCCTGGACACGTGTTTAAGTCGAAACGTATTTAGAATTTAAAAAATTAAAATTAGAAATAAGATTTAAAAAATAATTTACTATAATTCCAACCAGCAATAAATTTTAAAAAACCCGGAAGTGAGGAGAAACCTCTTCATCCCTCTTCTATCCCTCCCACCCTTCTTTCCCGTGTCTATTCTGAATTATTTTATCCATAAGATCTGAAGAAGTCCTGTTAGTCTTTTTGGTGTTTTTGATTTATACCAAAACCCATAACAGGATGGAAATAAATTTATAACCCTAATGTGACCGTTTTTTTTTTTTTGTTTTTCTTTTTTTAAATTATTGCTCTGTAATGTCAGTTACATTGAGCTCTTTAGCAGGAAAATCTAAATGTTCACTGTTGAATGTTTGTTTTTGTTTTTTTGTCCTGATGGAAATACTCCCAACTCCGGTTTAACTGGACCGAATAATACCTATATATATATATATATATATATATATATATATATATATATATATATATATATATATATATCAAAGTAATAAAAAAAACAAAGGTTTTATTCACAATGAATATTAAAACATAAAAGATGGAAGGCTACTTAACCGGTTTCGTTCCTCGTTCAAGAGAGCTAAATTGAGGAAAATTCAGGATTAAAAAAATCCAAACACCATATATATATATATATATTGTTCGTAATTTTTCCCAAAGCGCACAGTTACTCTACACTGATACTAGGAGGAAGTGGCACCCAACACATGAATAATCTTGTAATCGTTTTATGTTTATTATATTAGCCAGTAAATGATAATTTATTATTTTTGTGAAATCAAACCTCAAGTCTTCGAAATCAGCATTTAAAATTTCCATCTAGTCATTGTATTAAACCTCACGTCGAATTAGTTAGGTACAAAGGGCGCCTCTGTTGGTGTAATGGTTAACATGCTAGACTAGTAAACCTTAATGAGTGAGTTCGAGTCTCATTGGCTGCCCCATTTATATGGCTTAGTAAAACCTTGGTACAAACCCTTACTCAAGTGATAATCACTAATACTTATTGATATTTTCAACATTTTTATAAACTTAATCATAATCTTGTCCCGATAGCGTACTGGTTGAAGTGCTGGACTGCGCACTTAAAGTATTACGTTCACTTTTGTACTGTTACCCTTAAGAAATGTATCAATCCCTTTTTTCCCCAAGCTATAGGTTAAATAGTATCACGGCTATTCTTCTACAAGTAGGGCTTTGGTATTAAATTACTCCCGAAGGTTGATATGCCATTAAATAAAAAAAAATCAAACCATATAATATTCAGGGAGTGTCCTCGTGGTGTAATGGTTAAAGCGATGGACTGCGGAATCGTAGTATACGAGTTCGTACTCCAGTCGCGCTATTACGTTCACTTTCAGGCAAATACCCTTGGGAAAGGTATTAACCCCCTTATCCTCCCAGCTATGGGTTAAATAGTACCACTACTGTTCTTCTAGGAGAATAGATTTGGCATTAAATAACCTACAAAGGTTGATATGCCATTAAACAAAGAAACCAAACCATATAATATTCAAAGTAAATATCAGTTTATGATGAATTGTATTTTGATGATTGATGAAATGTTTTCCCACTTTCATATTAAAAGCGGGTGTGTCCCCGTGGCGTAGTGGCTAAATTGGTGGAGCCTCAAAGCAAGCGAGTTCGAATTCCAGTCGCACCATTACGTTCACTTTTGGACTAATATTCTTAGGAAAGGTGTGGACCCTCTAATCCACCAAGCCATGGTTAAAATAGTATGACTGCTGTTCTTCTAAAAGGATGGCTTTGGCATTAAATAACCCATTGAAGAACAAAGAAACCAAACCAATCAAAGCAAAGAATGTTGTCTAAAACCTAACTGCCTCTTAAAGTTTGGTGTTTTATAAATGCAATATTTGTTCCTTTTATCAAAGGGTTGATGAGAATAAGACAGGATGAAATTGTAAAAGCAACGAGTGCCCTTTTTTTTATTAGAAATATAATATACGAAGCTTGGGTGGTTTGGAAGACGGGAGTTAAGGGGCCGTATAGCTACTGTTTTGTGCGGTGCTGCTTCCAGGATTTGTTCAAAACAGTACGAAGCATTCTTGTGTAATTCCCATCAAGCTTTTCCTGCAGGCGTTTCATAAAAGTCCATGTGGTGCGTCTATACATTACTACAGACACAGCCACTGCTTGGAAGAAATCCGTTTTATTTTATCCGATAGATCAAATTTCTATATGGTTGCTAACCTATCAATTTCAATCAATGACCCTCTAATCTGTATGTTGACATCACTTTCAGTGGATGAGATATTGTTACCAAGGTATATGAGCTGATCTCCAAGTTTCAGAGACTGTTATTTAATGAAGAGATGGCACTATATTGATTAAAAGACATGAAATCTGTTTTATCTGAGTTCACGTAGAGACAAATGCCATTTGCTCTACACAATGCAAATTGTGCAGGTGTGTTTGCAAGAAGTGCTAGAATTAACTTATAAGCGACGTTCTTTTACAGACTCCTACCCATGGGCACACCAGCAAAAACGTATATTCATCAGCTCAGAGTAGACACTAGATTCCGCCTAGAGAACTTACCTAGAGCGATGACTGATTGGTACAAATGGTGACAGAGAGTCAAAAGAATCTGTGCTGTCGTTAAACCTTGATGATGATGCTGATGATGATATCAAGCTATTTTCAAAGATCAAAACGGACATGATATAGTTTACGTTGGATCAATGGAAAAAATATGGTTTTATTAAGCATAAATGTTTCAGAAATAGTGTATCTGCTGATTACACTATATTGTCGAAGTGCGTATATGAGTGCAAAGATAGCAATGTAACAGAACTTGAAATAGAACGGGTAATACAAGGAAGAGTATTGGCGTAAAATAAAGGTTCCTGGAGGTGGGTTTTATGCCAAGAAGTTAATTAAGTTTTTTAAAAATCAGAACAAATCTCAGGATATCAACATAAAGCAAATGCTAAATAATTGGCAACAGATGAAACTCTTTGTCACATGATGGAATCTCGTGACTATTGATGTTTAATGATTAAAAAGGATAATACAAATCAGATTAGCGTCATATGCATGTTTAATCAACAACGTTTTCCTGATGATCAAAAGATTGGGAAATTTAAAGTTGTGTATCGATAAAATTCTCTTTTTTCTTTTTATTATTGTTGCATTAGGTCAACAATATTTTTGTACTAAGCACACTGTCAATTGCAACTGTTTTTAAACTAACATTGTAGGTTTTAATTTTTAAACGAACGGAAATCACATATTCACACACACACACACATACACACAGAGGGTCATTCAATAAATCAGGGGATTTTTTTTTTAAAGCATAATATTTTTTTCTGAATTATTTTCATGAATGTGATCATCATCATCTTGTCGTGCCGCTAGCACGGATATCCCTGACCCTATCTCGCCACTTTTCCCTATTGTTAATCGCCTCTGGCAGGTCTTCAGGGCTTCATCCCGTATCCTCACAGAACTGCTGTTTGTATGATTTAGCTGGTCGTCCTGCTCTTGCTCGGCCATATGTGGAGGTCCATAGGAGTACATCACATATGAGCTCGTCTCTGCTTCTCTAGCAGTGTCCTGCACGTCTGGTTCGTCTAACTTGGATAGTTTTCGTGATGGGAGGCAGGTGGCCGTATAGTTGGTGCCTTGTGGGGTGTTGCCACCAAGAATTATTCAATATTGCTCGCAACATTCTTGTGTAATTGCCGTCTAGCTTCTTCTCCAGCCATTTTGTTAGCGTCCAAGTAGTGCATCCATACAGCAGTATCGACACGATCGCTGCCTGGAAGAAACTGCGTTACATTTTATCAGTCAGGTCTGGTCGATAGCTTATCGATAGCTGTCCATGCCTTCGTTAGCCGCGTGTTGATCTCCTTTTCGGTTGATGAGACACTGCTTCCTAGGTAGGTGAATTTGTCTACCAGTTTCAGAGAGGTTCCGTCAAGTGTGGAAATGTCGCCTGCTTGATTAAAGCACATATATTCAGTTTTGTGTGCATTGACATGGAGGCCAATGCCTGCGGCGGCTCGTTCCAAACTATGCAGTAGTGCTTCGGCTTGGTTGGGCGTATTTGCCAGTATCACTATATCATCGGCATGGTCGGCGTCGGTAATTGTTTTTGCGGGGTACCCTCTGCTTCTTTTCTTTGTCAGCTCGAAGCCGTTTTCTTTGATTTTATCGATCGATGTTCTAAGCACGTACTTCATTTTTAGAGTTGATTAAAAAGAAAAATATTTCAATCTTTGAAAATATTTGATTTGAGGCTATTCCAAATGACAACAAATTAAACAGAGTATTCAAGGCTTGAAACATTTTTGTGTCGGAGAAATGCAAACGATGTGAAATTTACTGAAGAATGTTTGATGTGTACTAAAAATATGTTTTAGTGCAAAATATATTTACCAATGGGTTTCATATTATAATGATTTTTGTGCGGTTATAGGTTTTTACGGAACCCCATCGCCAAGAGAAAAATGAGACATTAGGAAAATTTATTCAGCGGTATACAGCTGACTTGTGTTCAGATTTTTCCTTCTCCTAGTTTGGTTTAAAAACCAAGGCTAAAGTACCCAATTTGCTATACTATTTCCCTATTGCTGGGAGAATAAATGGATTCATGCCTTTCTCAAGGACTCGACCGGGATTTGAACTTGAGTGATGATAACCGTTATGCTAACCAAAAGATTAACTTTATTTATTTTTTGTCCTTGTAGACATCTCTAAATAGAATATTCAGAACACACACACACACACATAAACACGCACACACACACACACACACATATAAATATATATAAGATTGAAGTGTCTGTGACCCTGGGTTTCATCCTTTATACATTCGTCAGACAAAGCGTAAACCATGAAACCTAGGGTCACAGACGCCACCATGTTATATATATATATATATATATATATATATATATATAATTATTGCTCTGTAATGTCAGTTACATTGAGCTCTTTACCAGGAAAATTTAAATGTTTTGTTTTTTTTGTCCTGATGGAATTACTCCCAACTCCGGTTTAACTGGACTGAATAATACTCATATATATATATATATATATATATATATATATATATATATATTGTTATATCAAATTCTGCAGTATTCTTAAATTGTGCTCAGTATAAAAGTTGTACACACACACGCACACACACATATATATATATATATATATATGTGTGTGTGTGTGTGTGTGTGTGTGTGTGTGTGTGTGTGTGTGTGTGTGTGTGTACAACTTCTATACTAAGCACAATTTAAGAATACTGCAGAATTTGATAATACAATAACTCACTAAGTGAACTAGGAAGAACCATAAACCTCAGCTTGATAGATAGATAGATAGATAGATAGATATCCCAATAGTCATGGAAACATCGAGATGTATATGCACCAGAAGTCTAGAAAGGATTATAAAACATTTGAGAAATAAAATTATTAAAATTATAGCAAGAAATATTCTATACTTATTCAGCTTAATGTAATTCAGTGCAAGGCTGAATTGAATTAATCTTTGAATTGCCTTTTGGTTGGACTCGATTATGGAACAATGATACACAATCATCTAACTCTACAAGAATTATGTTTTAGAATTGTCGAAAACAACTGCCAAAATATTTTGAAATGTAGAGACCACAACATTGTGTATATCATTTTGTAAAATAAATATTACAAATTTGACAATCTGAAAACAGGCTTCAGATTTGGATGATATTTTACAAATATATTTACTAAATATAGCGTAAAATGAAATAAAGCAGTACTTGAACCTGCGATAATAATACGCAACTACTTAATCATCCCAGAATTATAATTTGGATGCATAAAACCTAAAGTTGGCACGGAAGCTACTTCGAAAATATTTTCAATATTAGCTTTTATAAGGTTCGAAGATATTTTTAGCATGAACAATTTCATTAGGCAAAGTAGCTGAAAATGTGATCTGAAACCTTTTCTGGGGGTCGCGTTCTGGGTGCAAAATATTGACACAGGAATTAAGTTTCTTCTTCCTGTTATTTTGGTAGTTTATCGCAGCAGGACAAGAGAAATGAGAAAACTAATAAGTAGCTTATTTGGTGATTTTATTTTCGTTCTTCGACTTAATTCTTATCATATGTATAGAAAAGTCATTGATCGACTCAAGACAGACGAAATTCCAATGTAGCAGTATTTTATAGAAGAATGGATGTCTTTGGGGTAAGATGGAAAAGAGTTGAAGGGGAAATCATTTCGGTCGGGTGGCGATACGTAAAAGTCGTTGGATTTTGATTAATTCTTGATTTGAATGTTCGCAAATTTAACTTCATTGCTTCTTGAAAACCTTTTGGTTATCAATGAATAATTTCTCTACTAAAAATAATCCTTTCCAAAGGATTATGATAATCTTAATCTTACATTAATCCTTTTGACAAAGTTTAATCATGCAAAGTAAAAGTTAACATAACTAAAAGTTTTTGAACCTTTCAAAATTCATACAAAATCCCTGTTGAGTTCTCTTATTCAACGTCGCTAGAAAAGAAATATTTTCTAACATCTGAGTTGCCTTTCCTTAAATCAGTCCCCAATAAATACTAAAAGAATCTCCACTTTAACTGGGTCACTATTAAGTTTTATTTTAATGAAGCTTAAGGTTAAGCAATTTCCTAGTTCATCCAAATTTATAACATCTTTTCCTCTAAATGTTGTTATAAGCGGCAAAAGGGGGTTTAATCATTTACATTTGCTTAAAAATTTGTCTTTAGCCCTTTGGTGCGGAGAGCAACTTTAACAATTTGGATCTTGTGTGATATATCCCACCTCGAAAGTGCCTCGTATTCGATTTACCCAGGCCCTTGAATTAAATAAACAAATATTATATTACACCTAAACCGTTAATTCAAAAAAGTCGTTTTTAGAAGAATCAGTGAATAAAAGATTCTTTAAGAAACATACACGTGCGATATAGGCCTATCGTGACACCAATAATGTATTTTTGTATTGTGAAACTCTAATATTTTTTTTATTTTAGGATCAAAAGTGAATTCCAGCTATTAAATTTGTGGTTAAATACAAAACTCTATAAGGGTTAACTCATGTTTTATTTTTAAAGAAAATATCTCCTTTATGTTTAAGAACCGTCGGAAACAACTGCAGAGATATTTTGAAATGTAGATAACGTATTCATATCATTAATTTTGTAAAATAAAAAAAACTGTCTCTCGGATTTGAATATCAAAATGAGTTCATATTTTTTTTTTAGAAAAACCTCTAAAAATTTCGATTATAATCTAACTTTATAATCTCCGAATGGATACTCAAGCATTTACGTGGTGCATTCAGTAAGTTTCCAGACTTTTTTGCACAGGCATTTAAAATTGCCAGAGACTCTTAAAGATTCAGTATGTTATTGCTATACATCTTATAAGATGACTGACCAATTTTTATGATTTCAGGTTCAAATGAACAGCTACTGCAGCAATTGAAATACACCCTACTAAAGCGTGATTGTCACAACTGGTGAATTTCAAAAATGCAATCTGGATGTGAGGACACTTTAGAAGAACGATATGCAATAAAATTGTTTAAACTTGGAAAAAATGCTACAGAAACGTATGGACTGCTTCAGACTGCTTTTCGACCATCTTGCATTAATCGAGTATCAGTTTTTGAGTGGCATAAGGGATTCAAGGAAGGCAGGGAGTCTGTGAGGGATGATGAGAGGTGTTGGAGGAGTAAGGAAGTCAATACACCAGAGTTGATTGGCGAAAGAGTTGGTGTTAGGGTTAGGGTTACTATGATGAGGTTTTAAGGGAGTTCAGGAAGAGATTCCTAGGGAAGAGGCCAGCACTCTTCAAATCGGGTCAGTGGCATTTCCACCAGGACAATGCACCAGTCTACAACTCCATCCTTGTCACAGACTATTTGACCAAGATGGGCATCAACACAGTTCCTCATGCTCCTTATAGTCCAGACTTTGCTCCCTGTGATTTTGGTTATTCCCTAAGCTCAGAGGCTGTCGTTATGAGACAATTGAGGAGATGAAAGAGGCTGTGACGAAAGTCATTGACACGCTCACACAAGGGGTATTCCATGGGGCCTTGCAGAAGTTGTTGGAACGGTACATCAAGTGCATTGCAGCCGAAGGGGACTAGAATTTCATGTGTGTACTATCAATAAAAGTGCCCATACGAAAAAAGTCTGGAAACTTATTTAATGAGCCTTTTATATTGATAGGCTTAGCTTAGTATGACCCTAGGCCATGTATAAAAAATGTTAAGGAGGCTGTGTTTTGCTAATCTTCTAAATGGAATTGCTCGCCAGAAATAATCAACAAAATAAATTGTCCGACCATGTGTGTGTTTGTGTTGGCCTGACATAGTTCATATGTGTGCGTAAATGTGTGATTGAAGTAAAAATAATTGTTAAGTAATAAAATGATTGATGTCAATTCTGCTGTGAACAAACACAGCAATGGATGTGTCACCCCGAAACTCAATGAGATATCATACACCAGCACAAAAAACTGATCCCATGATTGGGCAAACTGGTTTATGGGAACTGAAAGATACTCGGAACTTTCCCACCGATGGGTCAATATGATTAGCTGATACAGATCTCATGCGGGAAAAAGAGACAGACAAATAGAAGGCCATTAGATTTCAAACCTTGACACGGACGCACTTGGTCTTACGGGCCACACTGCTCCCAAAAATATCATTCTAGTCAATGAAATTTGCTGTTATTAGAGGGGTTTTTTTTTCCATTCCCTGGTTTGGTTTGGTTTGTTTAATGGCATATCAACTTCGTGGTTATTTAATACCAAAAACCATTTTCTTTGAAGAAAAGCTGGGATGCTATTTAACCCACAGCTGGTGAGATAAAAGGATTCATACCTTTCCCAAAGATGCATTAGTCTGAAAGTGAACCAAATAGGGCGAGAAGTTCCCATGGTGTAATGGTTATCGTCTCAGGAAATGGACACGGCCACACGAGTTCAAATCCTGGACGAGACTGATAGCATTTCAGATTGCACTAATACCCTTGGGAAAGGTATGAATCCAATTATTCTCCTTCCAGCTATGGGTAAATAGTAGGGTGGACTGATTTCTTCAGCCTTGGTGAGGCAACTAGTCTAGGAGAAGGAAAAACTCTGAATTGAAACCTGTCAAACTCCGCTTAAAAATTGACCTTGTGTCATATCCTGCCCGAGCGGAGGGGTTTGGTAAATATAGTGAACCAAATAGGGCGACTGGAGTTTGAACTTGCTTCCTACAATGTCGTATTCCAGCACGTTGGCCACTACTCTACTGGGACTCCTCCTCTTTTTCGTTCTTTTTTCGAGTAATGACCTGTAATGTACTCCCACAATATCAGGACCGAACTGAGGAATGGTATAAAGTGGAGAATAATAATTATCGAAAAGGTATTTGTCTACTTGTGGCAGTTTTGCCGGGTAGCTGATGTCTCATGTGAGTTCTGTTGGTGAGACTTATAATACGCTGACTTTATTCCCGCATTGTGTTAAGACTTTTCCAAAAAATTGTCCGAAATCAGCAACCCTTCAGACTGAAATTTACCTTCGGGAAGAACGACAAGAAAAATTCACAGGGGCCATAAATAGAATAAATGACGATTCATCAGATCCTGACTTTTATACTCTTCTCTTCTTGTCCGTCTGTTGGCAGATGCCACACAAGTTTTCCGGCAATATGATGCAATCATCATTTTTCTTTTAAAATCACACGAGACGAACATTTCTAAGTTTCTTTCAATGTTTCTGCAGAATGTCTTGGCTGACTGTCCCCAGTGCGGCAGTGATTCTTTGTTTGAGTTCGTTTTGTTTTCGAGGAAAAGGAGCGACATAAACCAGTCCTTTAAGATACCCCCCGAGAAAAAAATCATAAGTTGTCAGGGAATTGCAAAATCAAATATCAATTTTTCTGAAACAATCTGAATATCTTTAAACAAGATTCTATGAAAAAATAATTATGAAAATAATATAGATACACAATAAAAAGAGTTTACTTTCTTATAGCCTCTTTATACACCTATTTCATTTGCCAATATAAGTGGTGCATTCAATAAGTTTCCAGACTTTTTGTACAGGCATTTAAAACTGTCGTAGACTCTTGAAAATTCGCAATGTTATTGCTATACATCTTATGAGAGGATTGACCAATTTTTATGATTTCAGGTTCAAATGAACAGCTACTGCAGCAATTGAAATACACCCTGCTAAAGCCTGATTGTTACAGCTGGTGAATTCCAAAAACGCAATCTGGACGTGAGGACACTTTAGAAGAACGATATGCAATAAAATTCTCTTTTAAACTTGGAAAAAATACCACAGAAACGTATGCAATGCTTCAGACTGCTTTTCGAGCATCTTGCATTAATCGAGCATCAGTTTTTGAGTGGCATAAGAGATTCAAGGAAGGCAGGGAGTCTGTAAGGGATGATGAGAGGTGTGGGAGGAGTAAGAAAGTCAATACACCAGAGTTGATTGGCGAAAGGGTTAGGGTTAGGGTTACTATGTTGAGGTTGTAAGAGAGTTCAGGAAGAGATTCCATAAAAAGAGGCCAGCTCTCTTCAAATCGGGTCTGTGGCATTTCCACCAGGACAATACACCAGTCTACAACTCCATCCTTGTCACAGACTATTTGACCAAGATGGGCATCAACACAGTTCTTCAGCCTCCCTATATTCCAGACTTTGCTCCCTATGATTTTGGTTATTCCCTAAGCTCATAAGCTGTCGTTATGAGACAATTGAGGAGATGAAAGAGGCTGTGACGAAGGTCATTGACACGCTCACACAAGAGGACTTCCATTGGGGCCTTCTAGAAGTTTTTGGAACGGTACAACAAGTGCATTGCAGCCGGAGGAGATTACTTCGAAGGGGACAAGAGTTTCATGTGTGTACTATCAATAAAAGTGCCCATACGAAAAAAGTCTGGAAACTTATTTAATGAGCCTCATATAAAGTCCTTTTTGGAGGGAGGGAGATTTCGTGTGATGTAGTGGCTAACGAGCTGAACTACGACAGCGTAGTAAGGGAATTCGAACTTTAATCCTGCTCTTACGTTCTCTTTCGGACTAATATCCCAAAGAAAAGTATCATGACCATATTACCCCCAGCTACGGGTTGAATAGTATCACTACTGTTTTATAAAAAAGTTTTGAGCATTAAATAATCCACGAACATTGATATGCCATTAAACAAAGAAATCCAACAAATCATTTTTTACTATTTACTCCAGAACATCCAACATATAGATGGTTATGCGAAAGAGATGAACCTAATATCATCTGTCCCCACATATTTATACCAACCTTACTGCATATTCCAGAATCGTTGGGTAGATAAATACAACCCTGTTTATTTACGGGGTGAAAAAAACTCGTTTATACTTCCCATCAAAATCACTCTTACACTCTGTATAGTTAGAAATGATATGTTTTGCTTTTTGATTACCTCCAGTTACCTCAAATGGCCTATAACATAGTCTGTGTTGGAATTCGAGGGACAGTCAAAATTTAAAGCAAAAAAATTTAGGCTTCGGGGACATTCTGTTTGGCCGCGCACACACACACACACACACACACACACACATTCACATTCACACATATACGAACACGAAACTTCAGCTTAGTAATAAAGATATTATATTATATTATATTATATTATATTATATATCTGCACTCATTGAGTTTTCACACCACTACTAACTGAAAATTAGGTTAGAGAAACTTCACTCAATAGAGAAGCAGCCTCTTCAGTTTTCCAGCTGTTTTCGCAGTTGTCTGGATGGTTTCGATTTTTCTTGGGAAATTTTTCTTCCAAATTTTCGGTGAAATTCTTTGGAACTATTCCAACCACTTTAACAACGATTGATACAAATGTCACCTTCATGTTCTACATTTTTAGCTATTTTTTAGAATCGAGATATTAATCCAGTTTTTCCTTTTTACTTTCGACTTTGTTAGAACTGTCGGCGGGGGCTATAGAATACGCCAACTGCATGAGTGTTTTGGATATGGCACTAAGCCATCTGATGGTATGGCTTTAATCCCTGAGCTCTGGGGAGGGTGAGGTACTCCTTCATTAACATTACTCTCAAGTCCACTCTGATCAGGAGTTGTATTACCTGTTAGGGTCCAATGTATGGAACAAATAGAGTTATTCATTTTAGATAGTAATGGTTTTATTTGATTTAACTGTGAGCAAACGAGTAATATTAAGAAGAATTATTTGAGTTAAGTAGCAATACTTGAAACCCTTTAACTGTGTGCAGATTTATTCTTTAGTCCGCCAGGACAGCAAAGTCGACAATTTTGCAAATACTCGTGTTTTTTTTTTTTTTGTTTTTTTTTTTTGTTGATTATTATAAGATCTGGTCTTCTTGCCAGGATTAGGTGATCCGTTTGTATGTTAAAGTCCCATAGGCGTTTATGCCTGTCATTTTCTAGGAAAGGTGCTGGGTTGTGCATATACCATTTGTTAGTATGGTCAAATTTATTATTATTATTATTATTATTATTATTATTATTATATAGCTCTATCTCAGATATTGAGCACTCTCCAAATTATATCGTACTTAGTTCGCCACAAACCCAAGAAATGAATTTGTGACAACCAACACTAATGCAATATATATATATATATATATGTGTGTGTGTGTGTGTGTGCAAGCAGGATTTGGCATTGAATAACCTAATCGGGTGAATTTGCCATAAAACCTAATCAACCAATGAATCTTTTTGAACAGCACAAACAATTTTTTAAGATAACCAGATTCAGTCGTCTCTCTTGGATCGGATGATCCTTTTAAATCCTAAAGTCTCAAAGGGTTTTATGTTTTTTATTCCATTAAATATTTTCTAGTTTGTCATTTTGTATCGTCAAAATATTCAGTTGTTTGCACAATTACCGGGGATAAACACTTTTAATCCTACTCTCCAAATAAACATGCTCTCTCTCTCTCTCTCTCTCTCTCTCTCTCTCTCTCTCTCTCTCTCTCTCTCTCAATATATATATATATATATATATATATATATATATATTAAAATGAATAGGTTCCCTGAGAGAGTAGTATTTTTCAAAGATTTATTTACTTATTTCGTTCTTCATCATCATCATCATCATATCGCGCTGGTAGCACGGATATCCCTGACCCTCTCTCGCCACTCCTCCCATCGTTCATCGCCCGAGGTAGGTCTTCAGGACAACATCCCGTATCCTTACATAGCTGCTGAATGTATGTTCGTGCAGGTCGTCCTGCTTTTGCACGGCCATGTGTGGGGGTCCATAAGAGTACATCTCTTATGAGTTCGTCCCTGCTTCTCCAGCAGTGTCCTGCATGTCTGGTTCGTCTAACTTGAATAGTTTTCGTGATGGGGGCAGGTGGCCGTACAGTTAGTGTCTTGTGAGGTGTTGCCGCCAGGACTTGTTCAAGATTGCACGTAGGATTCTTGTGTAATTGCCGTCAAGCTTCTTCTCCAGCCGTTTTGTTAGCGTCCATGTAGTGCAGCCATATAGCAGTATCGATGTGACCGCTGCCTGGAAGAAACTGCGTTTCATTTTATCGGTTAGGTCTGATTTCCATATAATCGATAGCCTATTGATAGCTGTCCATGCTTTCGTTAACCTCGTTTCAATGTCCTTTTCGGTTGATTCGACGCTGCTTCCTCGGTAAGTGAATTTGTCAACTAGTTTAAGAGGGGTTCCTTCTAGAGTGGAGATGTCCCCCGTTTGATTATAGCACATATATTCCGTTTTGTGTGCATTAACATAGAGGCCTATGCTTGCGGCTGCTCGTTCCAAACTATGCAGTAGTGTTTCGGCTTGGTCGGGTGTATTTGCCAGTATCGCTATGTCATCGGCGTAGTCGGCGTCGGTAATTGTTGTTGCGGGGTACCTTCTGCTTCTTTTCTTCGTCAGTTCGAAGCCATTCTCTCTGATTTTGTCAATCGATGTTCTAAGTACGTAGTCTAGACAAATGATAAAGAGGTACGGAGCCAGCGTGCCCCCTAGTAGTACTCCTGCTACAATGTCGAAGTATTCTGTGTCTCCATCTGGTGATCGTACTTTTACTTTGGTGTTTCTATAGAGAATCGTTATTGCCGCTACGGTTTCTTTAGGTATGCCGTACGCTAGTAGGATTTGTTCCATCTTTCCTCTGTGAATGGAATCGAAAGCCTTGGTAAAGTCAACAAATATTAATGTCGCTTATAGGTTTTTTGGCCGTACACCTTCAAGGATTCTACGGATGGTTAATGTTTGTGAGGTCGTGGATGTATTTCTTCGGAAGCCATTTTGGTTTTTCCTAAGCATGTTGTCGATTTTGGGTTCTATGCGGTTTCGTAGTAGGGCATTGTAGATTTTGGCTGCTATGGATGTAAGTGTTATGCCTCGGTAGTTTTTGGCTAATCCGAGGTCCCCCTTTTTAGGGAAGGGGAGTATGCATCCCTTCATCCATCTATCTATCGGATTTTGATTGTATACTGCGTTGCAGTGTCGGAGCAGTATGTTGTCGAATTGTCTGGTCTTCCATACTTCCGGGGGAATTTCGTCCAGCCCTGCAGCTTTCCTATTTTTAATTTTTCTGAGAACCGAGTCGAGTTCTTCTTGTGTGAACGGTCCTAGTTTAATGTCTAGTTGTTTGCTAATTATTCTGGTGATTGGTTCATGTGTTATTTTCGGTGGATTTCCTAGTAGGTTTTCGAAGTGCTGTTTCCACAGTTTTATTCTTTCTTGTTGGTTTGCTGCTTTCAGTTTTGCTTTGGCTGTGTTCTTTCTTCTACTCACTTCGTTTATTGTTTGCCTGGCTATCCTAGATTGTCTATCTTCCACCGAGTCTCTAATCTTATCTATCTGATTTTGAATGTATTCTGTCTGTTCCTTTATATATAGGCCTGCTAATTGATATTGTACCGTTTTCAGATTTAAGGCATTTGTGTTTGTTGGGTTTTTTCGATAGTTTTTGGAGACTGTTTTCACTGGTGCACGTTTTTCTCTCACCGCTAAAGTTTCCCATGGGACTCTATATTTAGTTTTGAGTTTTGTTGGAATGCATTTCGCTGCTGCCTCGAGGTGTGCATTGACGAAATTTTCATATTCGTCGTTTGGTTTACTTTTTCTGTCTTTTCTTGTAGTGTTTCGAATCTGTTTCTTAATTCTAATACGTATTTATCTCTTATATCTCTGTTGTTCAATAGGGCCCAGTCATAGTGTTTGGTGGTCTCTGTTCGTTTGGCGTTTTTTCGTAGGCTTAACCGTATTTTCGCCGTGACTATTCGGTGATCGGTGGACACACCCTCAAAAGAGGAGTATGCCTCGCAATTCATTGCACTATTTTTCCATTTCGTTCTTACATACTCCATAATTTTTCAAAGAATGTGTTCATTTCACTATTGTTGTTTTTAGAGAAGAAAAAATGATTGTTAGTAGAATTCGAAATTACTTTAACACACAAACACACACACGCACACGCAAACACACAACTACCTCGAGTAAAACAACAAAAACTTTATAACATATCAAAGACCAATTAGGGGTAAAAACAGACAAAATAGACTCACTCTGAAAAAGGGAAAAGGAGGAGAAAAAGAAATCTTACACGCAATTGTGACTTCTATATAAAGTAATAAGTAAAGTTGACGATTGTAGTCGAGGGTGACCAGAAGACTCCCTTTTCAATAGCTACTACACCGATGTGTAGGGGAGGACGCTACTCCTTTCCGTGGATTGTTCCACTTTACCCATGTTACCTACCTTATATTACTGAGTGTTAAGCAAGGCTGTATCAAGTACCATCTTTAAAGTTTTTTGTATGACGTGACCTGGGACTGAACCTAGATCTCCCGAACTCTATTTAAACCCATAAAAAATCTGAAAAACACTCCACTAACAAATACGAGTGAGTTCGAGTGTCATTGAGTGCCCTATTCACATGGCCTTGTGCCACATATTCTCTCTGAGGAAAGCAACAAGCTAGAAACATACACGTAAGATCGAAATTAATAAATAATTCTTTAAAAAATACAAATTTCTTAGTGGACCAATTCATTTAAAAATATTTACGTTTACCTGTCTTTGGACCAACAACGAAAAAAATTTTTACATACACACACACACACACATATATATATATATATATATATATATATATATATATATTCCTCTGTGGGGAGGTTCGAGCGTAACTGTAGAAGTGTGTATATGTTTAGTCATGATATAAATGTATGTGGATGTGCACGAGTATGTGTATATGATGTTAACACGAGTGCAAAAATTTGAGAGGTTGAAGAAACATGCAAAAATATTGTGTAAAATGGAAAGATAAGGATTTCTAAATAATAAAATGGAAGATAAAAGATTTTTCAACATTAGTAGAATGGAAACTACAGGTTATTTTTAATGTCAATCATAAATTGAAGTCTTCATCGCTTGTACGGTCAGAGGTCAACAGACAAATATTTTTTTTAAATATCTTTAGTACTTGCATGTTCACGTTGGAAAAAGCACGGGTTTCCACTTGAAAGCTTAAGGTCTATATATACACAATATGTATATTCAGTTAGTCCAGTCACGAATCAATTGGTCCTAGACAGTTAGGAGCAGTTGGTATTTTGACGCCGCCATAGTTGGGTAGCCCGAGAAAAGTCTAGCCGTGGGTTGAAGTTAAATACAGAACGATAGGCTGCCATGCCGCGCTGGAGTCTTTCCTAATTCCCACCTTCCGTTATAATAGGGACCCGCTGACTCAGTGAAAGCGAAATGTCAAACACACAGCTCCAAACATTGGTCCGACAGAAGCTTTTGCAATCATCGATAAAGACAGCAATACCATTCTAGTCTTCTTTTTTTCTTTCCTTTTCCTTTGTGGTAAATTATAGTTTAACACCATCCTACAAGGTACTGTGAAACAATCACAAACACAGTATTTTACTACTTGTAATCTTGAGAGAGATAATTAGGTTCCTTCTGAGAAGTTTTTAGATAATAAAAACCCGTTTATATTTAAATTTTCGGAGGTTTCTGTTCATTAAAAAGAGTAAACTTAATTATTCTCTATTCGTCTAATTCGAGGGGAAAGTTTTGTGTGTTAGTCAAATAAGTCTTGGTTTTTATTCTAAAAATCCAAATTGAAATTTATAATAATCTGATTATCAAGTGTGTTTATGTGTAGCCGTAGTGTATATGTATATATGAGTATCTACATTGATGTGTGTATAATATCAAAGTGATGGCTTTAACATAATACATACGTGTGTCTTCTACGTTTTCGACGGCCGACTTCTTTTTAAAAATCAAATACAACCAGGAACTGGAGGAAGTGGGTTAGCTGATGTGTCTGGACAGCTGAAGACTGGTATTACCACTAACTACAAATAAAATAGAATAGAAAATATTTCATTCCATTGTACATGTTTTCGAAATCACCATACTAGCCGTATGTTAAAAATGAAAAAGTAATAAAATTCCTATGAGCAGTGAAAAGGTATAAAATAAATATCAATAGAATAAAAAGTATAAATCGACGCAGACTATTTTGAAATAGCAAATCGAAGAGAGTAGCTACAAATGTAATATGACTAATCATGTTGACTTGCAAATAAAACAACAAAAATTCACAAAGAACCCAAATGAATTCAACCAACGAACTGTCCAAATAAGTAATTAAATTTATAAAAACACATTATCGTTTCGTAATTTGCGATTACAATCATTTGAAACCTAACAAACCGTCACAAAACGAAATAGTAATAAAAAAACTATACAATACATCTGAATAATTACTTTATTGAGATGAAAACAGAAAGTGTTTTAAAACACCCAGCAGCGGTGTAATAAAATTAGACTTCAACGAATCCTGAATTAATCAGTGAAAAATACAAGTAGAATTGTGATATTCCGAAGTCGTTGTTGAAAAAGAACACAAATATCAATTACGACAGGTTTGATGTTTCTATTTATAAATTAAGACAAATATTGTTGTTATTTATAAATATGTTGTAATTAGAATGTAATAGCTTGGAATGTAACTTCTTTAAACGTCAATAGGCATTTACGTGGTGCCTTCAATAAGTTTCCAGATTATTTTTTGTACAGACATTTAAAATTGTTGTAGACACTTGAAAATTCACTATGTTATTGCTATACATCTTATGAGATGACTAACCAATTTTTATGATTTCAGATTCAAATCAACAGCAACAGCTAATTCTTAGTAACCAAAAGTGACAATATTCTAAACAAAAGTGACAATATTCAAAACAAAAAAGTAACACAACCTGTTGAGCCCATCTCATAGAACAGTAATATTTTGATGCAACGGATGAGCAGCAATCCAAAACAAAGTTAGAAAAGGACGATTTTGTGAGACCGGAACAATCAATACGGATGTGATACTTTGGCCATAATCACTGTTAACATAGCTATTCTTTTTGTATTATATATATATATATATATATATATATATATATATATATATATATATATATATATATATATATATATATATATATATGTGTGTGTGTGTGTGTGTGTGTGTGTGTGTGTGTGTATATATATATATATATATATATATATATATATATACAGAGCGAGAGACAGAGAGAGACAGAGAAAGGTGGCCTATGATCTATGCTGGGAATATCGTTCCGTTAGCACCTCTGAAACGGGAACCAAATGGAGTGAAGGATGTGATTGTGGCGTACTGAAAGCAGATATTCTAATGGACC
This sequence comes from Sepioteuthis lessoniana, assembly GCA_963585895.1. Lineage (NCBI taxonomy): Eukaryota > Metazoa > Mollusca > Cephalopoda > Myopsida > Loliginidae > Sepioteuthis > Sepioteuthis lessoniana. The sequence continues at coordinate 159,583,808 of OY757904.1, read as the reverse complement.
GAACAAGTCAAAGATTCACAGACAACTAATGAATACAGGCAGTTATCTAGTAGTATCTGAGAGACCAGGAACAACGACTCCCTATTATAGATAAACATGATTTGATTCTTGAATATGCAGCGTCCAAACCCTTGACTCAATTTATTAAGCTTGTTGCTAATCAATAATAATCTGATACCTTTATACTACCATAACAAATCAAATAGCATGATTTGTGTTATCACAATAGCCTTAATAGACTGTTAGAGACCAAGGAAATTTCCAATCAAGTTATCTAAATATTAATAATAATGTGGCGTCTGTTTCGCATTCGCCATGATAATTAAAACTCATCAAGTAAGAAAACGATTAAATTCCCATTACATAGCGCCTATTTTATTTATTTATTTCTTCTTGACTATATAATATAACTTCGATTAATAGGATGAGACTTTACATTGAACATCACGGCTGCCAACGTTAGCTTTTAGGCAATCAATGAAGTAATTTTTTTCTTTCTTAGTTTTTAAGTTCTTGAAACTATAAAATTAACTTCGAGAAAAACTATTGAAAAATGAACTTGTAAGAAAAGAAAAACATATGCTGTTCATTAAACTTCGCAATTTTATGATAGAATTGTCGAAAATCACGATTTACAATATATTCAAGATGAACAAGTCTCTTAAACTATTTCCTGATTGCACGTTTTTAAATTGAATTATCTCCCCTGTTTGTCAGTAATATTTTTTAAATGATCAGATAAATAATGTTAACACTCACACATCAATTATTCTTGCTGTTTTGTTTTGTTTTGTTTTCTTGTTTTTTATATTTATGCAAGGAACCCTTAAAATTGAATAATGATCAGTGTTTATTGATCGAATTTGATTAGGGGATAAATTCAAATAGACATACAATCCTAAAAATGAGACATTATATCAGGGGTGATGATACTGCTTGGATTAAAATGAGTCCACAAGAAAATAGATACAGAATGAGTTTGTCAACCAAAGGAATTTTTAGACCGAGTCAATAAATAAATAGATAGAATCACCAGCCAATCAACACACATAAAGTTAGTGTCTAAAACCCCAGATAATGGGGGACGATTAGTCACACAGATGATTTGAGTAAATTAAGTCTAAGGATTTTTAAGATTGTTGTGTGGCAGTTTTGAATAATAATATTAAGGATTTTAAGGAAAAAAAGACTTTTCGATGTCAAGGTGTGGGTCAAAAACTAACTAAATAAATAAAATCACCGACCAGCTCATACACTGATAAAGAGCACCGAATTGCGGACTTAAATAATAATATTTAGGATTTTAAGAAAAAAATGGTCCGGTCGGTGTCAAATTGAACTCGAGTGGTTAAAAATGGGATAAGCGAACACGGATAGAGGGGTGACTTAAACGAGGACTTTTTTCGTTGTTCATGCAGATGCAAATGAGAGAAAAGAATTAGTATAAGAATGCAGTTTAGTTCTATTTAGCCAATAGATAATACTCTATCATGTGCTACCACTCCGGGCCTGAGTGGACCTGGGAACGATGGCAATGAAGGGGGTGCTCTGCATTCCCCAAAGCCAAAGCATGACTGGAACCTCACCATTAGATTGTTTAGTGTCATATCCAGGACACTCTGCAGGGGTGTCGTCGGTGTATTCTACAGTCCCAGCCGATTGGACAAGATACATAAATTGAATTAGTGTGGCCACGATACAAAAAGAAATCAAGTTCAATTCACGGTTACTTAATCCCAAAGTCATCCCTATAAAAGGATATTAGTGGGGAAGGATGTGTTCGTACATTTTCTAAGGGTATTAGTCAGAAAGTGAACATAACAGAGCCACTAGAGTTTGAACTCACTTACTACGATATCACAATCCAGTACGTTAGCCACGACGTCTCAGGAACCCCGCCAAAAAAAGTTGGGTCGATGAACTCTTCCGTGAATGTTAAACTTTTCGCATTAATAATAAAATTGTCTTTTTTACGAATTTATTTGAAGAAAGAGATACAGTTGTGAAACCCGTCCTCACAAGCAGGATATGACACAAGGTTAATTTTTAGGCAGAGCACAAATCGTCTAAGTTCAGAGTTTTCATTCTCCTAGAGTGGTCGCAAAACTAAGGCTAAAGAACTCAGTCTGCACTGCTATTTACCTGATAGATTCATTCTATTCTCTGGGACATTAAAGAGAAATGAAATGCATACGTCCAGGATTTGAACTCGTATCGCCGTTTTCCTGTGACGGTAACCATTACAAAAAGCGCGCGCTTCCCACATTCATAATGATATATGTCTTAAACCAAAACCTGCGCAATGAGCCGGATGCGACACAAGGTCAGTATCTAAATGTAGTTTAACAGGTTTCAATTCAGTTTTCCTTCTCCTAGACCGCTTGCCATTCCAAGGCTAAAGAGTCCAAGATACCCTTGGAGGTAGAATATTTGGTTGCATAACTTTCTCAAGAGTATTAGCACAGTGAGAAATGTAAGCAGACTCGTCTACGATTTGAACTCGGGTCGCCGTGTCCATTTCTTAGGACGATAACCATTACGCTAAGTGAGTCACACGCATTTGTAAATACGTAACAGTTATATTAGAAGATACTTTTATTTCTTACATCATCTACCTAGTGACGGTATACAGCTGTAACCATTTTGAGCTTTAGTTGGACACCATACAATCTGTTTCTGTCTTCTTACTCTCAACATTTTACTATCCTTAGTAAATTGTAAGAATTATTTTTCCTAGCATTACAAAATTAGTTTTACTATATTTTCTCTCATAATTTCAATCCATAGGCAAGACATGCTCCTTATTAGGCAGTTACCTAAATTAACAAACTAGTTCATATACCTCGGTAGCAATATCTTATCTACTGAAAGTGATATCAAGATATGCATAAGAAAGGCTGCTATTGACAGGTTAACGACCATATGCAAATCTGATCTCTCTGATAAAATAAAACGGTAATTCTAACAATTTGCAGCCGAGTCAGCACTACTCTAAGGTAGCACCACCTTTGAGTTTATGAAATGCCAAGAGAAAAAGCTAGCTAGGAAATACACTAAAATGCTGACTATTGTTTTGAAAAAAATCCTGGAAGCAGCGCCCGACAAAACAGCAACTGTACGATCATATACCTCCCATCTCACAAACAATCAAAGAAAGACAAGTAAAACATACTGGGTACTACTAAGGACAAACTCATGAGCGACGTTCTCCTATAGACTCCCGCAAGTGGATACCAGCTCTGTGAGGACACTAGATTCCGTCTAGAGGACTTACTAATAGTTATGACCGATAGGGACGGATGTCGATGTACGGTTAAAGGAACTTGTGCTGTCAGTACCCCTTGATGAAGATGATAATAATTTGGAACAGAACAATCAAATAAAGAGATATGTAATTAATAAGATTAAGAAAATAAACATTTTCAGTGAAAGAAAAGGTTTGAATTTTTAAAAAGTATGAGTAAAAAAAGGAAATATAATACAAAAGACGACTGTGTCTCAAGTCAGAAATAATTCGATTTGGTTCCCTTGTTTAATAGGATATCAAACTTCGTGGGTTATTTAAGCTGATCCTTGTAGGAAAGAAGTCCTACTATTTAACAAATAACTGAAGGATAAGGAAACTCATAGCGTTCTAAAGAATATCAGTTTGATAGTAAATGTAATAGCATGGTCGGGGTTTGAATTTAGTTAATGAGATGCCTCCGTCCAGGACATTTGCCACTACTCTGTCCCGGTTAAAACTGATTGTTATAATACCAAGCTTCATTAGATTTTAAATATCAATGAAGGAATTTAATGTTAGAGGATTTTCTTCAAAGTAATACCAGTCAGCTCATTATTATCTCAATTAAAAGAATAAACATCTATGAACTAATCCGGAGGGGCTTAGAATATGCTGACAGTACCGATAAAATGAAACGCAGTTTCTTCCAAGCAGCAGTTGTGTCGATACTACTATATGGATGCACTACATGGACGCTAAATAAACGTATGGAGAAAAGCTTGACAGCAACTACACCAGAATGTTATGAGCAATATTGAACAAGTCCTGGAGGCAGCACCCGGCTAAGAAGCAGCTGTACGGCCACTTACCACCCATCACGAAAACTATTCAAGTTAGATGAACCAGACATGCGGGACACTGCTGAAGGACGAGCTCATAAGTGATGATCTCCTGTGGACTCCTTCACATGGACGAGCAAAGGCAAGACGACCAGCTCGAACCTATATACAACAGCTCTGTGCCGATACGGGATGTAGCCCTGAAGACCTGCTGGAAGCAATGGACGATAGGAAGGGGTGGCTGATAGCGTGACATGATGATGATGGTGATCCTTTGCAAGAGTAAGACTTCCTTCAAAATAAGGGGTTGTCTCGATATCACATTAAACTGCACGTGATTATTAGCGAGTGTGAAGTACCTCTTTATGCTGTTTCTTCCAGGTCCACTCTTTTCCGAAGTAATAGTACTTGTTAGGGTCCCATCTCTTGGTCGAATAATTCTCTTCAAAAAATATTTGTATTTGATTGGACTGTGTGCAAAAAAAGAATAACGCTTGAGAAACTACACAAAAAATATTAAAATGAACGTAAAATAAACGTAATTCACTATCCTCTACGCATAACCCTTGACGAGTTGTCATGCCATTACCATTAGATATATACCCCTACATACATATGAAGAGTAACTCTTCGTCTCGAAAAATTTCCCTAGCTACGATGAAGCATTAACGCCATCTTCGAACTCACTTACCCGATCCACTTTCTGGAATTCACTACTCCTCGATGTCAGTCGGCAAGTCTCACTTTGCCTGTATCATTGACGTTCAATTTCATAAGTTTTCTTTCATCCGTTTAAACAAGTAAGAATTTGAGTGTCAAACCCCAAAAAGTGTGTTCTCAAAGGCATCAAATGCTGTGACAACAGGAGGTCATCAAATTCATATTTACCGTTTTAAATAAAGTAAACACAAACAATGACAACAATGACAACAACAGAAATAAGATGGTAGCGAAAGCGGCGAAGATGAAAATGAAAAAAAATTATAAAACATTTCTCATAAAAAGTTTGGCAATAAATTGATATGTACTCGTTTGCAGCGCGTATATCACGTGACCAAAGCAGTTCAAGCCGTGGTAGATACCCACTGTATTTAGTAGTATCTCAGTAGTTGGTGCAGTTGCGCAGACACGTTGTGCATTGCTTCACCGCTTGTGTTATTTGAAAGCCGTCAAGATGAACGTTTATCGTAGTCTAAATCGGGAACATATGCTTTACAAGTTCAAACTTAACCATAATGCTGTAGAAGTAAAACAAAAAGATTTCTTGTTCAAAAATTGTGGGTACAGAAATTTTGCCGTTCGGGTTGCAAGAAAATCGACGATTGGATAGACCTAGGACTGTGGATTCCGAGGTTGTGTTCCAAGCTATAGAGGCAATTCTTTGGAGAGTATCAGGCGAGCTCGGCATGTCACGGTCTAGTGAGGTTCATCACATGACGGCAAAGTTATCCGAAGCTGCCGAATGGTCCCTTACATCACTAAAATATTGCAAAATGTTTGACTTACCTAGGTACAACAAAAAAAATATTGCACCCTCTCCATTTATAAAAAAAAAAACAGGGGAAAAAAGTGAAGAAAAATTGCAAAATATTTCATAAAATTCATAAACTGGGAATACATATAGTGAAATATATTTTTATAAAAAGAAATGAGCGCAACCAAAATGGGTTTTGATTATTTAATGCAATTTTAATAACTTTTTCTTCGTTTTTTCTAATCCCGCTTGTTCGCTAATGTTGTAATAACAAATATCATAGACACATCATCAATTTGAGGATGATTGGATTAAATCATTCCATATCATAACCGACACGTGAGAATCTTTTTCTAATCCATCTTAATAAAAAGAAAAAAACAGGAATTATCATCATTAAGAATTTCGATAAATGATAATCTTTGTATTTCTTTGGCATGTACTTAATTTGATATTAGTGCAATAAATAATAGCTAATGTGCGCTTTAATTATTGCTCCCTTAGTCGTGAATATGCCTGGGAGGCCACCAGATAGCCTACTGTGGGGCATCTGATTATTTGTTGATGAAAAAAAATATTTTACTTGTCAAGAAAGATGGATCCCAATAAAAGACACTTCGTTCCGAGTCCAACATTAACGTAAATTGTAAAATAATCTTTTGAAATTGCTAAGCACTCAAAGACAACAATATTTATTGCATTTTATGCTATCTATCATTTCACTTTCGGATTTTTAAAATTTCTTTAATATTTATAAGTGACATTCTACTGGAACATATTAACAATATTCAAAACTTAACTGACAGTTCAAGTAACACTCGAAGTTCCGTTTACTGCTAGATCAACAAAGTTAAGCAACAATGATCTTATTCAGTGATTAAATGGGTAGACTCTTTGTAACAACGGGTACTGTAAGTAACCCTAAACCTTCGTATTTGATTAGTGAAAACCATTAAACAAAGAAACCAATCATGTTCAGATCCTCATGCAGTTAAGCCAGGATATTCGTGTTAACAGCCTTAAAGACCTAAACCACATCCTGAATAACCATTTTTTTATAGCAAAGAGCAAGATCATCACTTGATCTTTTCAAATATCGTATACCTACATATATAGGTTAGTAAAATAAAACGTGCGTGACAAAATGTGTGCTTCGTCTTCTAACATTCATTCAGGTGCTGCGTTATCACTTTACTCTCAGGATTTGAGCACAGCGGGAGATTTTTCTTTTTTCCGAAGGTAAAAATCACCTCAAAGTTTGTTGATTTCAGATGATAGAAGAGACCAAAAACTATACGCACTGTGACTTGCACATTATTCATGAAAAAACTTTCAGAACACATTCCAAAACGAGGAAAAATGCTGGGAATGGCGTGTCAACTATTTTGAAGAAGATAAATCACATTTAATTCTTCATAAAGCAATAAACTTTCCCATAAAAAAAATGTTGCTTTCTTTTTTTGGACAGACATCATATATTATCCCAATTTCTATTATTAATGAAAAATATCTGAAGCAGATTTAACCAGCAAAAAAATTGTATTGTTTTTCATGTTTACATAGAAGCTTTTATTAGATAATCTTGTCTACAAAAAGTTGGTGAATTCAAATTTGTAGATGGCGTTAAATAACCTAAAAAGGTTGATACGCCATAAAACCCAAACAACCAAATAAAATCTGTAGAACGATGATTTTGCCCCAGATGTTTGGCTAAAAATGTTTCTAAAAACAAGTTTACATTGAATTCATTTATTTAAAAATTACATTATTTTATATGATAATGACCCAATTTCTATTTGTATGTTTGTTACACAAAAAGAACACATCAGAGCGTAATTTTTGCTAGTAGTAAACCGTTAAAATGCTCCTATTTGTGACAACTTAATAATAATAATAATAATAATAATAATAACAATAATAATAATAACAATAACGGCGTGGGTTTATGTAAATGTGGGTTTAGAGAAATTTTGCCATTGTGGACACCTTAAATAGAAATGTTTATATTTAATCAGAATTTTAAATAAAGTTATCCTGACGCTGCCAGTAACCATGTCAACTAAACAACAGGAAAGAAAAGGATTTGAGTTAGATTATGAATATACAAAGAGTTTTAAGGTTTTATGCATGTCACATTTTTAATATCTTCTTATTTTCTGCTGTGTATTTGAATTTAATTCAGCCAAAAGTTTAGCAACAATGACATTTACACTCGCGTTCAATAACGAGATTTTACGTGACTTTAAACAAATAATGATTCTGCTTTGTTGCCATCATTCCAATTTTAATACATGAGCCTTAAACCATTTTTGAACAATAATCAGGATCTAAAACAAACTCTATAAGATGTCAAACAAGGAATCTATCATCCATTCAAGAAATGTATTATAAACCCGAATGCATGCAATATACAACCAAGCAAAGCAAATATACAGAAATCTTTGACTAACTGGTCAAATGAAAATGTGAATGAAAACTGAGATGCCCATGCACCTATTTAAGAGTAGTAAAGAGTTATCGAAGCTATGGTGAGCTCTAAATCTGGCTAAAACGTCACGAACCCGCATAACGAAAAGTTTAGGGACGTGCACCAAATAAACCCATCTCCCTCCTTTCAAATCAAACACATCGTTAAGCGTGTCATCTTGGCTAAGTATCATTAGAAACTGGATTTCCAGAAGGTGCTATTTATGGAAGGGTATAGGTTGATGTTGGATGACAATGACAGTTGCTGAGATGAGCTGTCAATCAAGACGAAAAGAGCTTATACCTTTGACAAAAAAACATCAGTAATGAGTTAGTTGGCACCTCGAAGGTGGATGATGTCATTACAATTACCTTTTTTGCCAACATCAAATATCTAAAAGCCTATCGTCAAACAAGTCTTAAGATGAAGATTGGGGCATTAAAATTACCTTTTCTACCTACATCAAACATCTAAAGACCCACCGCCAGAAATGGTTTAAGAGGAAGACTGTGGCAACGAAATTACTTTTTCTGCCAACATTAAATATCTAAAAGCCCACCACCGAAGACAAAGATTGATTTTCATGCAGGACAATGCACCAGCTGCACATGCAACTATTGTATATTTAAATAAATTTGGGTTTAAAAACGATAGACCTACTGTGTTGGCACCATGTCCTCCAAATTAAAATATTATTGAGAACGTCTGGTGCCTAGTCAAGAGGCGTCCTTATGAGGATGGCAAACAATTCCTATCTAAGAATGAAATTTTGGAAGCAGTATTAGCTGTTTGCACAGTCATTATCTTTGGTGAAATTCTCAAAAAAAGTTCTCCTGTTGAAAACAGACGACCTCAAGTCTTTTGAGAGAATGCAATTTATATCAGTAAATATTTTTATTTTTAGGCTTTGTTATTGCATCCATAATGTCACGAGCAGTTTTGTATGAAAATGTTTTGCATAAATTCTTGTTAGGCTAGTCATTGTCTTTCCTTTTTTTATCTATATAAGCTGTCAGATTGATTTTTTGAAATGACTCCATAAAACCTTGAAAAAATTTCATATATTCACACATAAACTTTTTTATTTGATAAGAACTTAAGATTTCTTGACTTTCCAAGTCTTAGTTTTGCAATTATTGTAATTTTTTCCTATTTGCCTAAAATGTTGAAACACGGTGTACAATGATGATATCAATAATTTCTTGGAAATTATTGATAGAATTTACGTATGCATAGCAAAGTACATAATGTTCGGAGTAAAGGTTTCTGAAACCAAAAATAAATTTTGATGTATTATAGCGTATCAACAACTCCATCAACTTTTATGACGATTTTTTATTTAGATAAAAGACACCAGTTCTTTTGTATTTCTAGAGAAACGGATATTGTTATTAATTGTCAATCTCTACAGCAATTTTTTTTCTTATCCAGCTTTGGGGTGCAATGTAAGTTGTCGAAGTTATTATCTCTGGTGAAATTCTTAAATTAATTTATCTGCTAATATTCGGTTGCTTCGAGTTATCAGAGAGAATTAAAATTATATCTGCAGATAATTTTGCTTTGTTGTTGCAAGCAGACTGTCACGAACAGTTTATGTATGAAATTTCTTCGAGAAAAGTATTGTTAGTTTAATCATTGGCTTTCATTTTTATTCTTACATATATTCACATAATTTTGAGATGAATGCATAAAAATTGGAACGGTCTAAAACTATTTTTTTTATATTTAAACATAAATTTGATTTAACTTCATGTTGCAACCAAATGTTCAGGGATATTTAAAGGACACAAAAGAAATATAGTTAACAAAAATGTTGTTACTTTCTAAATACTAGTTTTATAATTATTGCAATTTTGGTTAATTGAATAGAACATTGGAACTCACTTTATGTTAATAAGTAAGTAAGTATAGTTGGCGACCTTTAATCGAGGGTGACCAGAAGGCTTCCTTTTCAATAGCTACTACACCGAGGTGGATCGCTCCACTTTACTCTTGATATATACCTTATATCATTGAATGTTAAGCAAGGAAATATCAAGTACCATTTTTAAAGTCTTTGGTATGACGCGACCTGGAATTGAACTCAGGTCACCCGGATCATTCAGATTTAATCTGAATGATATCACTAAATGCTAAAGCATGTATCTTGTAGGATCGAACCTTTAAAGAAACCCTAGTTATATTTTCTATTCGCTACCATCTAGTTTGGCACTAGGCACAGAAGTATGAAACACCCAGTGAGAATCGTACTCATAAATAAAAATCCAGTTACTTAGCTCGTGAGCCATTACACCATATTCGGTCCCCAAATCTCACAAACAAGGAAGTGAGGTTCGCTGGATTGTCATCCCATTATGATCAATATATCTAACGGTGCCGTGTCGCCCTCTAATCTGATATGGACTCGTAACAAGAGTCTCCGTTCGCGCTCACTCTAGTAATCAATATCATAAGTATCCGATTTTTGAAGGGGGATAACCCCAAGTCTATTGAATTCAAATTATAGAATAGCTCCCCTTATATGTTCACAAATAATTTCATGTGTTGTAATGTACCGATTTCCGTATCTTTGTTTATCATAAAACAACAAAACGACACATCGTAGTTAATATTCTAATGTCACATTAATGTTAACTAAATTTTAAAACTATAGTCAAATATAAAGATATGTCCTAATGAGGCATAAAAGATTAAAATGTAATAAATGAGGACAAATTTACAAACTATTTACTTTAGCAGAGCAGAAAACTATTCATTTTAATCAGTGAATGTATGTTTTAAATGCAAGAAATTGTTTTAAGCCTAGAGAATACAAATTCATTTTGACGAAGCACCAATAACTTTGGGCAAATAAGTGCATATTAAATTTATTTTGAAAATGTATCTTTCTATTACAAAGCACAAATGTAATGTCATTAAGATGTTCTAACATAAAGGATAAAATTATTTCCGGTTCAACTTTCAGTTTATTTATAATAGAGTAAGGTATATATTCCGACACGCGTCAGGAGAATCGGTTTCTCTAAGAAAATAAATCAAAGTATATTAAATTCTGTATATGAAGTTGTCTCCCTTATTTATTTGCATATAATTATAACGTAAATTCTATAAATGAGGAGTGAATTGGCATCAACTTTAGGGACGCTGATGAGGGGTTTTAAGAATATTTTGTTACTATAAGTGAAAAAAGATGGATGATTTTAATAAACTGTAGGGGTTTTTTTGTGTTTTTGTTTTGTTTGTTTTTCATTTGCTTGTTTGTTTTTTATTTGCTTGTTTGTTTATTTTTGCTTTCGTTTTCCTCGAGAAATAAATATTTTCTGCTTCATTTACTAAAATATTCATGCGTGAAATTTTAATAATTCAATATTATTTTCAGTTCATTCGGGTATTTTATCAAAATGTTGACATTTTCATGTGCATTTGTAAGAACATAGATTTTGCAAAAGTGAATTTTTGAAAAATCTTACAGATTCTTTCTTTTTTTTTTTTAATTTTCTTTTTCTTTTTGTGAACTTACGTCTCGTTTTGCTTTGAACATATCAGAGTCCCATATTTTCTGAAATTATCTTAAATTGTTGAAGCTTAACATATGTATTCAAAAGTAAATTGCCCTTTATCGGGAGCAATCAAATCTCTCTCTCTCTCTCTCTCTCTCTCTCTCTCTCTCTCTCTCTCTTAAGCACAAAAGTAGAAAATAGGCGGTTCAGACGTACCACAACTATTGCGACATCATAATAAGATAGGAAGCACACTTGGCGCAACGGTTATCGTCCTAGGAAATTAAATCAGCAACCCGAGTTCAAATCCAGGAAAAGACGGCGTCTCACCTCGTACTAATGCTCCAAAGAAATGCATGAATCCGTCGCTTCTCCTTCCCCAGCAATAAGTAAATAGTAGGATAGGCTCAGTTTTTTAGTCTTAGTTAGGCTGCCAGTCTAGGAGAAAGATATCTCTGAATTCAAACCTGCTTTACTCCGCTTAAAAATTAATTTTTTTAACATCCTTCTTGTGGCGGAGTGATTGGGTAAATTCATATTCCATAATAAGATAATACAAGAAGAGCTGAAATTTTCCAAAAAGGAATAACTTATGTTTCTTTTAAGCATCTTATACAAACCAATCCTGAAACCAATCCAAAAGGGAAACAGAACGTTGCTATAAAAAAAGACGTCCTTGTAAAAACAAGTAAAAAGATCATATAAAAGTGAAGGTACCATTTCTTTTTAGGACTTGGGTGATCATAGATCTTCACAGGGAAATATGAATTACTATGACGTTAGAGTTGTTCTTCTCCTAAACTGGATTCGCACAACAATAGTTTTAAAAAACTATTTAATTTTCCACGAACAGCTTCTCCGATAATCATTACATTACTCGCATATCCATTATATTCATGTAGTTGATCAAATTAAGATAGCTTAGCTGTGGCACAAGGCCAAAATTATAAGGATACCCAATTAGAACTGGACTCACTAGTAATGATATATCAACCTAATTTGTTAACTCTCACAACTTCAGATGTCCTATTCAAAACTAAGAGTAGCTAAAGTTTTTAACAAGTCCATAAGTATGAAGTACCTATTGAAGGTCAAACTTACTACTCATTCGTAATTAATCTGCGATACTAGCTTGCTTACTAGTGTACCATGGCAAGGAGCATAAAAAGTTATTAACTAAACTTAGCTAAAATATGATACAACATCAAAAGTGTGAGGCACCAAGTGAGAATCGATCTCACTAACAATGGTCTACAAGTCTAGATCCATAAACATTAAACAAAACGCATATCCTTGACGAAGTAACACACCTCTGCACGAACAGGATGCCTCACAAGGCAAGTTTTAAGCAGAGTTCTAATGAAATCATTATATCAATAGCATGAAAAATCGTGAAATTATTAGCTGTAAAATTGAGGTAAAATGAATAAGTGTTATGGGACCGTTACCAACCCATTCATGGACTCTTCCAAATCCTATATTAAACGAGAGCCAAGTACTCTCGTATATATTGGATACTCGACCGATATTCGACTGATAAGTAAGCCTAGTTTACGCCACCACTTATCTCTGTATCTTATTACTTCAAAATGCTTTTAAACTTATACCGTATTCCAAGTTGTCTTTTCCTGGTTCCAACCTGGGTCCAAATCAACTGGCACAAGAGGATTCGAGATTACGTACTCATGCAAAAAAAATCCAGTTGATTCATACATCAACTACCGAACGAGGATTCGAGATTACATACTCAAGCAAAAACTCCCACTTGATTCATACATCAACTGGCGAACGAGGATTGAAGATTACGTACTCACGCAAAAATCCCAGTTTATTCACACACCAACTGGCGAACGAGGATTCGATATTACGTTCTCACGTAAAGAATTCAAGTGGATTCGCTCAACTGGCAAACGAGGATTCGAGATGACCTACTAAAACAAAAAAAAACCAATTGATTCAAACATGAACTGGCAAAAGATGATTCAATAATGTACTCACGCAAAAAATCCCAGTAGATTCATTCATCAACTTGCGAACAAGGATTCGAGATTACATACTCACCCAAAAAATCCCAGTTGATTCATATATCAACTGGTGAACGAGGATTCGAGATTACGTACTCACGCAAAATAAATTCCAATTGCTTCATACATCAAATGTCGAACAAAGACTCTAGATTACATCCTCATGCAAAAAAAAATCCAAATGATCCATACATCAACTAGCGAACGAGGATTCAAGATTACATTTTCACGAAAAAAATCCTAATTGATTCAAACACCAACTGGCAAACGAGGATTCGAGATTATGTACTCACGCAAAAAAATCCCAGTAGATTCTTACATCAACTGGCGATCGAGGATTCGAGATTACGTACACACGCAAAAAATACCAGTTGATTGATATAGCAGATGGTGAATGAGGATTCGAGATTACGTTCTCATGTAAAAAATCCAAATAAATCAATGCATCAACTAGCAAACGAGCATTTGAGATTACATATTCCCCCCCCCCCCAAATCCCAGTTAATTCACACACCAACTGGCGAACGAGGATTCTAAATTATGTACTCACAAAAAAAACTCCCAGTTGATTCATTCATCAACTGTCGAACGAGGATTCGATATTACGTACTTACCCAAAAACTCCCAGTTTATTCACACACCAGCAGGCGAACGAGGATTGGAGAATACGTACTCACACAAAAACTCCCATTGATTCATTCATGCACTGGCGAACGAGGATTTGAGATTACATACTCACGCAAAAGATTTCTAGTTTATTCATACATCAAGTGGCGAACGAAGATTCGAGATGACGTACTCACGCCAAAAATCCCTCTTGATTCATACACCATCAGGCGAACGAGGTTTCGAGATTACGTACTTACGCAAAAACTCCCAGTAGAGTCATACTTCAATTGGCGAAGGAGGATTCGAGATTACGTACTCACCTAAAAAATCTCAGTTGATTCATACATCAACTGGTGAACGAGGATTCGAGATTACGTTCTCAGGCCAAAAAAATCCCAATTATGGGATGCGTCAACTGGCGAAGTAGGATTCTAGATTACGTATTCACGCAAGAAAAAATTCCAATTGATCCATACATCAACTGGCGAACGAGGGTTTGAGATGACGTACTCACGCAAAAAATCCCTATTGATTCACACATCGATTGGTGAATGAGGATACGAGATTACGTACTCACGCAAACTATACCATTTGATTCATACAACAACTGGCCTACGAGGATTTGAGATTACGTACTCACGCAAAACATCCCACTTTATTCACACAATAACTGGTAAACGAAGATTCGAGATTACGTACTCACGCAAAACATCCCACTTTATTCATACATCAACTGGCAAACGAAGATTCGAGATTACGTACTAATGCAAAACATCCCAGTAGATTCATACATCAAATGGCGAACGAGGATTTGAGATTACTTACTCACACAAATAGCCCAGTCGATTCATACATCAACGGACTAACGGAAAATCGAGGAAACTACATGCAAAATATCAGTGGATTTATAGATCACCTGTCGAATTAGATAAAAGAGGATTTCAAATCTTGAAAAACCTAGTTGATCTCAAATCAAGTGGCGACCAGGAATCTCGTGCATTAAAGTTACTCTTTCTTGAAATTACCGAACGAGAGCTCCGAAAATAAAACCAGTTTCTACTAAACAGAAAAAGCAAGTTCTTCCGACTTATTTGGTTATTTCAATATTAAAACCAGTTGACTTCTACGGACTAAGTGATAACTCTCCCCACACTTCAAAGTCTGCCGACATATTTCATAGTACCCCAGTTAAAGAAATAAAACCTGCTCTAGTCGAAATAATAACTTCAAACGAATTTTGAAACCACACCAGGAAATAACATTTTTTTATTCCTTTTTAAATTACTTTTTTGGGGCGACCGTAAAAACAAGTGTGGAAAATTTTTGAATTGTCGCATGAATATTTCGGAACGACGGTATTTGAAAAAATAATGTAATTTTTTTCTTTTTTTGCTGTCTCACCCCTTTTGTATACGTTAAAAAAAGGGAGGAAAAATCTTAACTAGATTTTTTTTATTATTGTAGTTCCTCCCCTTTGTTTACGTGTTTGGAAAAGAAACCGTAATTACTGTTGTTTGTTTTTTTTTTAGTTGTGTCTGCTCTCTCTTTTTCCACGTAAAAATTCGTTGTCATTTTTTGTCTGGATGATACAAAATTTTCTGTAATCCAATAATGGTGAACTTCCAGAAAATAATTGTACAAATGTTAAAAGTTCAGATGGACTATCAACAAAGGAGTGATGCAAAGCAACAGAGAATGGAAGAACATCTAATGGAACAGCAGGTACAGCCGCAAAAAGAGCTACAACAACAACAACAACAAAGAAATGAGGAAAGACTCCTACAAGCATTAATGAAAAGTGAGGAACGACAGAATCAAATGGAAGAGTTACTATTAAAATCGTTAAACGGCACCAAAACTTCTGAGAATGAAACTTTTTCCCAGGGTACTATTTACAGTACCATAGAAACTTTTGAGTCTGTACCAGAAAACAATAAAACCTTTTATGCATTCTACAGACGATTTGAAGACGTGGACTGCAAAGAATGGTCAAACAAAAAAAAAGGTACGTTTATTACTCAGGAAATTGTGTACAACTAAACACATTAGGTTCGTTGATTTTATCCTTCCCCGAAAAAAAACAACAATGAATCTGGAGTTCTCAGAGACAGTTAAGTTATTATCTGAACTGTTTGGGCCGAACACATCACTTTTTCATAAGAGATGGAAATGCTTTAATATATTTAAGGATGACCAGCAAGATTATTTGACGTTTGCAGCAGTGACAGTGAATAAACACTGTAACAATTTCAAGTTAGCAGATTTAACCGCAGACGACTTCAAATGTCTTATTTTCGCGCAGGGTCTGGTCTCAGCAGAAAACGCCGAAATTAGACGCCGTGTGTTAACTAAACTAGAGAACGAACTAGGTCTGGCCCTTTAAAAAATGGCTGAGGATTGCCAGAGGGTAGTACCCGTTAATAGTGACTCTAAAACTATTGTGGAATCAGGAGTTGCTCATATTAAAAAGATCAAGAGTAAACCGACACTCTATTCCCCACAGAAGAGAAAAGTAAAATTATGCGACCAAATATTTACGAGAAACAAAGTACGAATAGACGGAAAAATTCCCCACCAGGACCATGTTATATCTGTGGTGACCAACACTGGATGAGGTTTTGCCCAGCGAAAAAGAAGAAAACCTATAAAAACTGTGGTAAAGTTGGCCACGAAGTAACACGTTGTTGGTATACCAAAAAATTGAGGAAACCCAGAAATAAAATAAGACAAACAGTCAGGCGATAACGAAGACGGGAATTTACTCAAATATGTAAAGGTTAAAATCTTCAACAAGACAGAAAAATTCCAGCTTGATACGGGTTCCGACCTATCGATAATAAATTTGTATACGTCTAAACAAGCCATCTTTACTGAGAACGAAAAAGACAGCAAGTTCCATAACAGGTGACAGTATAAACATTTTGGGGGAAGTGGTCCTCAGCGTAACGTTGATCGGAATTACAAAGAAACTCAAAGCATATGTGCTAAAAATTCATAGACAATCTATTCGGTACGGTTTGGATTGAAAAATTCAACCTTTGGAACTGCCCTATGAGCACGTTTATCGTAAATTAGAAAGCCCAACTACTAACACCGAAAAATTAAAACAGGAACTCAAACAAAAATTCCCTGAGATGTTTTCAGGCGGCCTTGGGAAATGTACAAAAATTAAAACACAGTTCCAGGTAAAGGACAATGTCCAGCCCATATTTTTTAAAAAGCGAAACGTCCCTTTCGCGGGTCTAGAGCAAATAAATGAAGAGTTGGATAGCATGGGAAGAGAAGGTATCCTGTCTAAGACAGATTTCAACGTGTCTATGTGAGAAAAAAATCTAATCAAATTAGGGTTTGCGCCGATTTTTCAACAGGGTTGAACCAAGCACTAAAAGACCACCGCTACCCGCTTCCCAGCCCTGAGGAGATATTCAATCAACTCAATGGTGGCAAAATCTTTTCAAAAATAAAATTATCGGACGCATATCTTCAAATCGAGGTGGAAGAAAACAGTTCAAAGCTCCTGTACATAAACACACACAGAGATCTTTATAAGTTCAATAGACTGACTTTTGGAGTCAAGGTTGCGCTTGCCATCTTTCAGCATGTCATGGACGCCATGCTGGGTGACCTTGATTATAATGTGCGTATTCGACAAACTCCAAGAATACGCTTTCAATGTTAAGGAAGCGAAAAGTGATTTTTTTCTTGCAGAAATAAAATACTTGGGGCATATAAATAATAAAGACGGTCGACGGCCGGATCCTGACTGGGTTACCGTGATCAAAGACATGCCGGCCCCAGACAACGTCAACGCTCTGCAAAGCTTACTTGGTTTGGCAAACTTCTACCAAATAAATGGCCGGAAGTCCTGAAATGTAAAAGACCTACCATAAATTACACGATAGGGTTCCTACACGAACTATTTGCACGCTTCGGCGTGGGTTGATTGTGTCGTTACTGATAATGGGACGCAGTTTACGTCTAATGAATTTAAGCAATTCTGCGATACATATCAGGTAAAGCACATCACCACTCTGCAATACCATTCAAGGTCAAAGGGACAGGTGGAGAGGTTTGTGGATACCTTGAAGAGGACTCTGAGAAAGACACAAGGCACGCCGACAGATAGGGCGCGGCAACAGTTTCTGCTGGTGTACAGAATAACGCCTAACCCAAACACACCTATGGGACACTCGCCCGCAGAAAAATAAGATCGGTGTTTGACAAACTCATTCCGAGGCAAGTAAGATTTAAAGAGACAGTCACCCTCCCTAAAAAACGTTACGCCTGTGGCGAAAAAGTGTTATTCAAAGTTTACAAGAATAACATTACGTTTTGGGAAGTGGGCACAGTGAAATCAAGAGTGGGAGAGCTAGTTTACATTATCCAAGGCCCCGAGAACATACATAAGCGCCACCTCAATCAATTGAGAAAATTTCGAGTAAATGATTCGAACGTTTCACCACCACAATTTGCGAAGAGCCAATTGATATTATATTCGAGAACTTTGACCTCGATGCACCCCAGGCTTCTCACGAGGTTAGACGTTCAAACAGGAAAAGGAATTGTACAGATTCTCTGAGCATCGATCCTAAAAGGAAAAAATACTAAACATTTTTTTCCTTCAGACAAAAAAAAAACTCTTGGAAAGGGTGTGTTATGGGACCGTTACCTACCCATTCATGGACTCTTCCAAATTCTTGATAAATCGAGGGCCAAGTGCTCGCGTAAATATTGAATACTCTACCGATATTCGACTGACAAGTAAGCCTAGCTTACGCCATCACTTTTCTCTGTATCTTATTACTTCAATATATCTTTAAACTTATACCTAGTTCCGAGTTGTCTTTTCGTGGTCCCAACCTGGGTCCACATCAATAAGATTGGCTAATACTCTTTCAATAAAACCAACATTAATAAATCTAACAATTAACAGACTGATACAGTTTTACACTAATCACAGGAAAAATTTCAATTTCATCATAACATTTAATTTTTTAAAAATTAATGCTTGTTTTTTGATAAAAGAAAAGAAACCAATGTTTTCTTTCTGAACGAATATACAGTATGTTTGAAAATATCCGATAGCATTTGCTATATACAAAGTGTTTAATCATTTTGTAATCTAATAATTTAAATAATCTGAGATTTAAACATCCTGAGTAGAAATAATTCAAACTTCTATCTTTTATGTTTAAACACCTCTTCTTTTTGAGTAAATGGAATTTCTAGACCTGAAAAAAAACAACAAAAAAATCATTACACATTGAATTTTGTACTGTTTCTTTACACGCTGTTAACATTTGAGATCATTTAAAAGAGAATTGGTCAAATTATTAATTTAAGAAATAATATCAGTTTTTCTGAAATATTCTTTATTATATGATAAAAATCAAGTCAATTTATAAACTTCAATATTTTTCACTTAAAGTTTTCCATTTTGAAAGGAGGATGAAATATTTATTGAAAGCGAAAGTAGAAAAATGAAAATTTATTCAAACAATTTATTATTCATCAGGGAAATCAGTTTTGATTACAAATATAATCAATTCAAAAATTCGAAAATGTTATTTTAAAACGATTTTTATAAATGATTGGTTGAATGATTTTAACGGCATGTCAATCAGTCTTGTGTTATTTTATGCCGAGAGGTTCTTAAGAGTTTTCTTGGTACACGGTCCTATGAAATACGAATAATTTTTAAAACAGATCTATTCGACCTATAGATGGGATCCTAACAGGTACTACCACTCCGGGTTAGAATGGACCTAGGAATAATCGCAAGGAATGAGTACTCCGCACTCCCCAAAACTCCCTAACTGGAGCCTGACTCAGATGCTGTTTAGCTTCATATCTTGGACAACTTAGTTTTTACAATCGTTCGCTTCAGCAGGTGATACAGTCAGCGTATTGTAAAGCTCATTGATTAGTTGATGTAATGGAAAGTTAAATTATTAAGGACTCTAATTTACACTAATGAAGATCGAATTCCGCACGACTGGTTTTATTTTTTAATTGGACAATTTGATCACTTGCAATTTATTACAGCTTTTCAGTTCAAGTACGAACAGTTTTATACTTTTTAAAAATATTTTCAACTGAATTTATTTGTCGGCGAGTTTTTGGCGTAACACAAAAAGAAAGTAATTTTTCTAGTTCGATCAAAGTTCAATAAAAATGTTAACTTGTTTCTTGGCAGACAGTCACATGTTTCCCACAAATGATGTGTCCGTCATTCGACTGCCGCTCGCTACGTCAGGAAAAACATCGGAGGCAGAATAAAACCAAGCATGTACGTAACAAACTAAAAAAAAATTAGGAAAATATGTATTTAGGTGTGTGCATTGATTTTCCATCAGAAATTATTTTAGTACAAATGAGTTTTCAAAAGAAATTTTCCCAACAAAAATGAAAAACATGAACAAACTGAAAAATTTTGTCAATAAGTCTGCCTTATTGTTAGCGAAGTATTATTATTATTATTTTTTTGTTATCATTATTGTCATTATTATTGTTGTTGTTGTTGTTGTTAGAAGAAGAAGAAGAAGAAGTTTTCCAATAATATAAAAAGACGATTAGTTTCCCAATGTAAATGAAATAGAAACCTTATCCGCCATTATGGTTTACATTTTTCATTTGATATTTTCCACTGAACAGACGATAGCAAACGTCTATATTTCGGTCTATTCCATACACCCAATTACAATAGTGACTCGTAAACACAATGAGATTTTTTTAATGAAATTGTTTTAATTACATCAATAATTACACAAGTTGACTTTGTAAATTAGTAGCAAATCACTAATTACATTATTTTCAATTAGCAAAGTGTGTCGCTAAAGATTCATTATTATCATTTCGTAATGAATTTTTTTAGCAAAACTAAGACATACGATGAATACGGTTCTTTTAAGTATGTCATTTCGATTTTTATGCATATTTCATGCATTTATAAACTAATTAGAATAATTAATTCCAAAAACTTTTATTTTTCTTTCATTTTTTATATTAAAAGACGAATGCAATCTTTGATATAGACGATACAGTCAATGTAACTTTTCATAAAATGACAAAATGAAAGAAAACAAAAAAAAAAAATTAGAGCTAAACAATCTTATAAAAATTAAAGCAGATGAATACTTTAGCCGAAAGGGTCTGATAAAAACAACAAAAAAGAAAGACAATCGTCAGAATAATAAATGTAATAACAAATTATATCTTGGTCAAAATCGACTCGTATAAATTTGTTGCAGATATCGTCGGGGCCTGTCCAGTCCCGCCAGTTGAACGACTCAACTCAGGTTTGTTTGTTTTTTTTTTGGTTTTGTTTTTCTTTTGTTAAACAAAGTTTTTTTTCTTCCGCAGGTTTTAATCGAAACTCTATAAGCTACAAAAAAGACAAGTAAAAACGAATTTCATAATACACAGTAATGGCCGTCTTTAATGATAACAGTTTCTCTGCTAGTTTAGTCAGTTCAGGTTGGGAGTGTAAGACTTTGCAATATGAACTGGGAAGTTTCATATTCAGTTGTGTCTAAATAGATGACAGCTAACTTTTTTCTTTTCTGGCAACCCACTGCTGCTTACTACCCAAGGTTGGAACTCCATCTCTGTGCCACAACCCCCCCTCTCTCTCTCTCTCTCTCTCTCTCTCTCTCTCTCTCTCTCTCTCTCTCTCTCTCTCTCTCTCAAGTGATCTCTCTATTTCCTGATTGCTTCCTTGGATATATGCAGTCAAGGTTTTCTGAAATTAAACCCGTTTTTTTCCCACGCGCACCACCCAAATTAAATGATATCCTTGTCTGCTGATCTCTGACCCTACCTGCGCCGAACACTTGAGTGTATTAAGGACATTAAAAACTAAACTTTTCATGCCATCGAGAAATCTTTCTCTATTTTATTATCTATTAAAATCCACCGACCTTCTAACTTCTTTAGCAATCCTTTTGATACAAAAGGGAGCCTTCGGGTCACCTTCGACTCAGGTCGCTAACTTAACTTACTTACATGCACACATCCATCTACACACATACATATTCATTATCTATGCTCTCACACACCCATACAGATACACTTACACACACATGCATATACATAGACACTAACTACGCCTATACGCATACATGCTTATTTAGACATGCTTGCACCAAAATGTATGCGCACCAATATGTTTCTCTTAAATATACTGTATGTATATATATATATATATATATGTGTGTGTGTGTGTGTGTGTGTGTGTGTGTGGAAAATCAATTGATTTCTCTAAAAAAACAGTTACTTTTTTGTGCAAAAACATCGGTTCAAATGCTAGTTTAAAATTTTGAGATTCTTCGCAAACGACAATAATTGATTTGCAGCGAAAAATCTGAAGGATCAAAACCCAAAATGACTGAAAAAATCTTTTCCCTCCTAGAATGTTAAAAATTGATTTTTTTTTAGCCAATTCAAATCAATGATAAAACATCAATTCTTTTATCTAATTTCATGCCAACTTAAATCGTATAAGCAAACAAAGAAATAAATGTTCCTTAAGTAAGTATGGAATTTTCTCATCATCATCATGTCCCGCTGTAAGCACGGATTTCCCTGACCCTCTCTCGCCACCCGTCTCTATCATCCATCGCTCCTGGAAGGTCCCGCAGGATACATCCTATCTCGGTACAGAGCAATTGTTGATAGGTTCGAGCTGGTCGTCCAACTTTTGTTCGTCCATGTGAAGGGGTCCTCAGAAGTACATCGCTAATGAGTTCGTCTTTACTTCTCCAGCAGCGTCCCGCATGCCTGGATCGTCTAACTCAGATAGTTTTCATGATGGGTGGTAGATGGCCGTACAGCAGCTGTTTTGCAGGATGTTTCCTCCTGGACTTGTTCAATACAGCTCACAGCATTATTGTGTAATCGCCCTCAAGCTTTTTCTCTATACATTTAGTTCGGGTCTATGTAGTGCATCCATATAGCAGTATCGACACAGCCACTGCTTGGAAAATACTGCGTTTTATTTTATCGGCCAGGTCTGTCTTCCATATGGCAGATAACCTATCGATAGTTGTCCATGCCTTTCCTAGTCGCCCGTTGATGTCATTCTCGATTGATGAGACGCTGCATCCGAGGTAAGTGAACTTGTCCACAAGTTTCAGAGGACCACCTTTTAATGTGAAGCTGTCACCTCTTTGATAAAAGCACGTGTATTCTGTTTTGTCTGCGTTGAGATGGAGGGCTATGACACCTGCTGCTCGTTCCAGATTATATAGCTGGGATTCGGTTTGGGCGGGTGCATTTGCTTGATGCGCTATGTCATCGGCGTAGTCCGCGTCCGTAAAAGTTTGTACGGGGTATCTTCTGCTTCTTTCTTTTGCCAGTTTGAAACTGTTTTCTTTCATTAAATCTATAGACGTTTTAAGCACGTTGTCTAGGCAGATAATAAACAGTTATGGAGTAAATATACAAGGGTTAGGGTTAGGGTTATCTCCTTGCAGCGCACCGGCTGCGATTGTCTATACTTATTCGACTACCAGTAGGCATGGAGTTTGTTTGTTTGTTGTTGTTGTTGTTGTTTTTTGTTTTGTTTTGTTTTATTTTATTTTATTTATTTTTTTTTTTTGGCTTTTATATCAACTCAACCTTTCGATTTATTTCTTTTGAGTAAGATACAGTGTTTTAAGTCCCTCTACATTTCTACTGTAAAAAATATTCTCAATGGTCTCATGCCAAACTAATTCAAATTTGTCAAATACTTTGGAGATTTTCCTAACAATAGGGATTAACAATCTAATCTTGCAGATAATTCCAACTGTAGATAGTTTAATTCTTACTCGGCACTTTAAAATTCAGACGTTGTGTCAAACAATACTCGACTTGGTATATGTGTAAATACCTCGGCGTGGAATAGTGGTTAGCAAAGTAATCTCACAGAATTCTTTTATTTCAAATTTACTATCTTAAAATTGAACTAATATGCTTGTTTACATTTTCATTGGGCTAAAATATTCGTACTACTATTCCATTTGTCCTATGCAGATGAAAATTTCAGCAGCTACCATACATATTCTTAAGGCATGAATACATTTTCTCTCTACACAGTGACACTCTCACACATGATTTTTTTACGCATGCAAAATATTTTTCTTTAGATATGCCAAACAGAAACTTCTATTTAAATCACGAATCTTAACTATCTCTATTAAAGTTATCTATGTTCTGACTAATATTGTCTTTGCTACAAGAAAAGATTTTTTACTTGTGTTTTTCAGTAAAATTTGCATTCAATCTAAATAAACAAAATTTGATAGATTTGTAGACTGGAGTTTTATTCATTTATTTACACCTTTTATTCTCTCTCTCTCTCTCTCTCTCTCTCTCTCTCTCTCTCTCTACATATATATATATATATATATATATTGAAGAAATTAACGGCTGTCACTCGCGTAATGCAAAGTTCTTCGTATGAATTGAGCACTCTCGTATCCGGTAAGGCAAAATGTAAACAAATGAAAGCTACTACATAATGCCTTATAATTGCCGTGCTGACGTATGTCGATGATGGCTGAACGGTATGATACTAAGTCTAAAGTAAAAGTTGAACGGGTTTCAATCCCAGCTTCAAGCGTCCCACGTGTCTAGCCACACTGGAGAGTTCTGATACAACCAAATAGTCTCTCTGTGGATGACAGTATATATATATATACTCTTGACCTCAAAAATATAAAAGTATTCAATATTGAATATGTGCTACCTGTGGAACAAAAAGATGAAAAATCGTGAATATTACCCCCCTTATTTTCTCAATTATTTGTTTATATGTTGTTATATTGTTCTCCATTACAGTCTTTGTTGTCGTTGTCGCGGTGTCTTTGTTTTTTGCTTTGTTTTGTTCTTTCTTTTTTTGTATCAACCACTGTGTTTTGCAGTTTAAAAGCGCTTCTGGTGCTATATTCTATCCATATATTCTAACCAAGACTGCTCATATTTTAATCAAACGCGTGACTGTATATATATATATATATATATATATATATATATATATATATATATATATATATATATTTATATAAAATAGTGAAAAAGTAATTGTCAAAATCAAAGTAAAAATAGCGACTGGCATATTACTCCTGCTTATATATATATATATATATATATATATATATATATATATATATATATATATATATATATATCAATTAAAATGAATCTTTCTTTATATACAACTAATATTTGGAAAAATTAACTATATTTGGAAAACCCAATATAGATACTTTCTTACTTATATTTTTGGCAATATTTCCCGTCCATGTATTTTGTACATTGTCCAAATATTTACGTTGCCAAAAATATACGTCTTTCTTTGTTGAATGCAGTGTGGATCTCTCCGCATAAAATGGATGCGCCAAATATCAAACTGGAAATTAATATTTTTAAAGAGGGACAGGTATTTGCTAAATTCGACTTAGTCTGACACAGGATCATTACAACAGGACAACCTGTATGGACAAATCTCACCGCGATCATCATCATCATCATATCGTGCTGGCAGCACGGATATCCCTGACCCTCTCTCGCCACTCCTCCCTATCGTTCATCGCCCTGACACAGGATCATTACAACAGGACAACCTGTATGGACAAATCTCACCGCGATCATCATCATCATCATATCGTGCTGGCAGCACGGATATCCCTGACCCTCTCTCGCCACTCCTCCCTATCGTTCATCGCCCTGACACAGGATCATTACAACAGGACAACCTGTATGGACAAATCTCACCGCGATAGTAAAGGGTATTTGAGACTAGTTTACTCACTACTGCTTTAGCGGTATTTAGGTATTTAATATGCTTACCTTATATAATTTCTCTGTTTTCCTTGCACTGAAACAAAGCCCCGGGGAAGATGGCTAACTTGTTAACCATTACTTTATAGAAAACATCTTTATTTATTAGTTTAGTTTGACAAGGAAACAACATAATGGTTGGAACTCGGAGTTGTTTGCGATATTATCTCTCAGCACTTCGAATTTACAACCTGTATTATCTGCAGAGGGTAAAAAACAGCCTCCATAAAAAGTAGTCTCATGAGAATGACACTTAATGGTATCTGATCCAGTCTTGGAACTTTATTCTGACTGAGATTAATAGTACCTGTTAAGGCACCATCTCCAAGTCGAATTGATCTATTTGAAAATTATTTGCATTAGATAAGATTACTTGATACCATATGAATAAGTTGGTGACCTTTGTCGAGGGTGATCCGAAGGCTCCCTCCTGAATAGCTACTACACCGCTACTCCAGTCACTGGATTGCTTCACTTTACCCTTAATCCTAACCTCTTAATGCTGAGTGTTAAGCAAGGCGGCATCAAATACCATTTTTTGAGTCTTTGGTATTACTCAACCTGGAATTGAACCCCGGTCTTCCAGACCATTGGCGAACATTCTACTCCAGTGGTCCGGTATTGATACTATATGACTGTGATTGAATTATTTGTATTAAGAAGAGGCATTGTAGTAATTATCTGATAATTAACCAAATGACATAGAAGACTAGAGCTAGTGCAGAGAGTTATCAATCTATTTGTTGATTGATCTTAACGGCATTTCAACCTCTTAAAGGTTATTTAATCCTTGAGGTTAGGTAATTAAGTTCATTATACGTTTATATTTACATTTTTTTCCCAATTTCTTGCATTCAGTTATACATCAAGTATTCCAATGAAATTCAAATAATTTCAACACAACTGTATGGTTCCAAGTATTCCAATCTGATACAAATAATTTCCACAAAACTGTATGGTTCCAAGTATTACAATATGATACAAAGAATTTCCACAGAACTGTATGGTTCAAAGTATGCCAATCTGATACAAATAATTTCAGCACAACTGTATGGTTCCAAGGATACCAATCTGATAAAAATAATTTCAACACAAATGTATGGTTCCAAGGATTCCAATCTGATACAAAAAATTTCAACGGAACTGTATGGTTCCAAGTATTCCAATCTGATACAAATAATTTCAACACAACTGTATAGTTCCAAATACTCCAATCCAATTCAAATAATTTCAACGCTGCCGTATGGTTCAAAGTATTCTAATCTGATACAAATAATTTCCAGACATTTGTATTGTTCCATATATTCCAATCCAATTCAAATACTTTCCACACAACTGTATTATTCCGAGTATTCCAATCTGATACAAATAATTTCCATAAAAATGTATGGCTCCAAGTATTCCAATCTGATACAAAAAATATCCTCACAAATGTACTGTTCCAAATATTCTAATCCACTTCAAAAAATTTCCACAGAGCTGTATGGTTCCAAATATTCAAATCTAATACAAATAATTTCCTAACAAATGTATGCTTCCAAGTATTCCAATCCCATTCAAATAATTTCCACACACCTGTATGGTTCCAAGTATTCCAATCTGATACAAATATTTTCCTCACAACTATATAGTTCCAACTATTCCAATCCAAATCAAATAATTTCCACACAAATGTATGGTTCCAAGTATTCTAATCTGATACAAATAATTTCAACCAAACTGTATGGTTCCAAGTATTCCAATATGATACAAATAATTTTCTCTCGACTGTATGGTTCCAAGGATTCAAATCTGATAAAAATAATTTCAACAAAACTGTATGGTTCCAAATATTCCAATCCAATGCAAATAATTTTCACACAGCCGTATGGTTCCAAGTATTCCAATCTGATACAAATAATTTCCACAAAACTGTATGGTTCCAAGTATTCCCATCTGATACAAATAATTTCCACACAGCTTTGTTGTTCCAAGTATTCAAATCTAATACAAATAATTTCCTCACAACTGTATTGTTCTAAATATTCCAATCCAATTCAAATAATCTCCACACAACTGTATGGTTCCAAGTATTCAAATATGATACAAATATTTTCCTCACAACTGTATGGTTCCAAGTATTCCAGTCCAAATCAAATAATTTCCACACAACTGTATGGTTCCAAGTATTCCCATCCGATACAAATAATTTCCTTACAAATTTATGGTTCCAAATATTCCAATCCAATTTAAATAATTTCAACGCAGATTTATGGTTCAAAGTATTCTAATCTGAAACAAATAATTTCCACACATTTGTATTGATCCGAGTATTCCAATCTGATACAAATGACTTCCACACAACTGTATTGTTAAACATATTCCAGTCTGATAAAAATATTTTCCACAAAACTGTATGGTTGCAAATATTCCAATAAGATGCAAAGAATTTTCACACAAGTGTATGGTTCCACGTATTCTAATCAGATATAAATAAATTTCAACGAACTGTATGGTTCAACGTATTCCCATCTGACACAAATAATTTCCACACAGCTTTGTTGTTCCAAGTATTCAAATCTAATACAAATAATTTCCTCACAACTGTATGGTTCCAAATATTCCAATCCAATTCAAATAATCTCCACACAACTGTATGGTTCAAAGTATTCCAATGTGATACAAATATTTTCCTCACAACTGTATGGTTCCAAGTATTCCAATCTGATACAAATAATTACCTCACAAATTTATGGTTCCAAATATTCCAATCCAATTCAAATAATTTCAACGCAGCTGTATGGTTCAAAGTATTCTAATCTGATACAAATAATTTCCACACATTTGTATTGATCCAAGTATTCCAATCTGATACAAATGATTTCAACAGAACTGTATGGTTCCATGTTTTCCAATCTGATACAAATAATTTCAACACAACAGTATGGTTGCAAGTATTCTTATCCAATTCAAATAATTTCCAACCCAATCATTCCAAATATTCCAATCTGAAACAAATAATTTCCACAAAACTGTACGGTTCCAGGTACTCCAATTTGATACGAATAACTGTATGGTTCGAAGTATTTTCATCTGATACCAGTAATTTCCACAAAACTATATGGTTAAATGTATTCCAATCTGATACAAATAATTTCCACACAAATTTATGGTTCCAAATATACCCAATCTGATAAAAATAATTTCAATGGAACCGTATAGTTCCAAGTATTACAATCTGATAAAAATAATTTCAACACAAATGTATGGTTCCAAGTATTCCAATCTGATACAAATAATTTTAACACAACTCTATTGTTTCAAGTATTCCTATGAAATACAAATATTTTGCAATCAATTAAATGGTTCGAAATATTCCTATCAAATATTAATTTATACATTATTATTTCGTTTCAAATAATTATTTCTATTTGACAATTATCATTTGTTCGCTCTCAGTTATATGGTTTTCGGTTATTAATAATTATTCTTAGTTAACAATTATATCTTCACGTAACTATTTTTAATACAAGTAGTGTACATCTATTTTATATCAAGTATTCCTAACTGATATTTTTCAAACAAATCTATTTGATCCACCGATGAGATCTTGAAAGATGTCGACCTGGGAGTAATCGCAATAACGGAATACTCCACACTCTCCAGAGACACATAAATGAAGCCTCACCACCAGATTTAGTTTAGTGTCATACTCAGGAAACCCTTTTTTGGGAGAAGCCAAAAGACTCCCTACTAAGATACAGTGTTTTAAGTCCCTCTACATTTCTACTGTGAAGATATTCTCAATGGTCTCATGCCAAACTAAGTTAAATTTGTCAAATACTTTGGAGATTTTCCAAACAATAGGGATTAACAATCTAATCTTGTAGATAATTCCAACTGTAGATAGTTTAATTCTTACTCGGCACTTTAAAATTCAGACGTTGTGTCAAACAATACTCGACTTGGTATATGTGTAAATACCTCAGCGTGGAATAGTGGTTAACAAAGTAATCTCACAGAATATTACGACTGTCAAGATTTCAATTGTTACAGGATACCCTAAACTAATAGCCGTGTACCAGACTGTTAAGCTTAGGAAATACCAATATCAAACTAAATAACTCTAGTATTATATAAATCCAACTCAAAACGAAAGATTAAGGAAAACGTTTCTTTAAATTTCCAATGCTTCTTCAAAATTCTATTTACTGAGAGAGTTCACTATTGCACCATAATGGTACGTATGTCAATATTATTATTATTATTATTATTATTATTATTATTATTATTATTATTAATAATAATAATAATAATAATAATAATAATAATAATAATAATGAGGAGACTTACTGTCACTCAAACTCCAGTGAAAGACCATCGGCGAACGCTGATGTAAAAAAATATAATAATAATAATAATAATAATAATAATAATAATAATAATAATAATAATAATAATAATAATGGGACTTTGACATACACACGGATCACCTAATCTCGGCCAGAAGATCAGACCTAATGAAAAAAAAACGAAAAAAAAAAAAGATAACTTGCAAAATTGTCGACTTTGCTGTTCTGGCTGACCAAAGAATAAAACTGACAGAAAGTGAAAAGAAGGATAAGTACCTCGACCTTGCTAGGAAAAAGGAAAAAACTATGGAACATAAAAGTGACAATTATACCAATTGTAATTGGTGCGTTTGGAACAGTAACTAAAGGATTACTAAAGGGACTGGAGGACTTGGAAGTTGGTGGACGAGTGGAGACTATCCAAACGGCAGCATTGCTGAGGACGGCCAGAATACTGAGAAGAGTCCTGGAGACTTGAGGAGACTTGTTGTCACTCAAACTCCAGTGAAAAACCATCAGCGTTAGCTGATGTGAAAAACTCTAATGAGTGAATAATAATAATAATAATAATAATAATAATAATAATAATAATAATAATAATAATAATAATAATAATAATAAGAAGAAGAAGAAGAAGAAGAAGAAGAAGAAGAAGAAGAAGAAGAAGAAGAAGAATTTTACAAAGCACAGCTATTTTTAAGATGAAAAACTGAACTTATTATTGTGAAAATCAATTTTCATTATTTATTTCTCAATAAAAATGCCCCCGATTCCCGCATTGAATTTTTCAGATCAAAATCATACACAGGTTTTTTTCCTATAATTTGAAAAACGAATCCATCGGTGACTGCAACAAATATTATCCAGATAAGAACAGGCAACTTTTCATTTTAAAAGTATTTCCTTTGTTTATATATATATATACATTTTTTTTTATTTGCTTATTACCCACTAATGCCTACAGTTATTGCCTCATAAACAGTTATTTCCTGTTTTAAAAAAAGTCTACATTTCATTTTCAAATAAGTTACCCTATTTTGACCAGAAAATCATAAATCAATTATTCTTTGCATACTGTCTTATTTGATTTTCTTTTTACGGGTTCAACTGAAATACACTCGCTTTCAAAAAGGTTCTGAATAATTCAGTTAACTTTTTTATTGCGTAAATATCGTTTGCTTTATTTACTGCAACTAAAGACATTTTTTATTTACTTTTATTGAATAACTTTTCCCCATTTTGTTCCACAAGCTTTTTTTCAGGCAATTTCATAATTCCATTTAGCAGGAACTGTTTTAGCTGCCTTTTGCAATCTTCCAAAAAAATATTTTTTTCAAGAGACGTCACTCACCTAGAAACGATTTACACATTCATCTGAACCGAAATATCAGATGATATCACAAGTTCAAAATGAAGCTGTTACTTTTATACACGACGCCTGGAAAAAATTATGATGTTAGAGCGCTTAAATGATGTTCACTTGGATTTTTTGATTTAGAAGTAAATAAATTAATGACATATAAGACGCAAAATACATTTTATTTAACAACTGAACATTTTGGTTTCATAAGATATTCCTTAAGCAAGATTTAAGTTATTTAAATTAATGGTATTATCTTTTTTTCTAAACCATACAGAAAAAATACCACAGAATGCTGAGAAAAAAATTATGAAATTCATTGACAAAAAAAATTAAAATTAATAATTTATTACCCATCCACGAGTTTTTATGACAGCCTAAATTCCTTCAAGCATAGATTTCTCTAACTTAAGGTAATATTCTTCAGCAAATTGGTTCCAACTTTTCCGAATTTTAGTTAATATATCTTCTTTGAAATATGGAGCCTTCTTATGGATCATCTTCGAATCGTGCAAATTTGATAATTTTTATAAAGGAAGTAGTTATTTTCAGTCGCAATATACGACTGTTTCGCACATACATACATGCATACATACATACATACAATAATTGGTCTCTTTTTCAGAATCATATTCCGTTGTAATGAGTACCAAATAAAACACATATCAGCTCCAAAATTTAAGTAGACAACGGCAAAAGTATCTGTTATACAATGTAGAGGTCGAATAAATCAGTGGAGGACTGTTAATTCTAATACTGGTCAACACGGTACCAAATCGAACACTTTAACATTTTTAGCACACCTCACTCTAGTTGATATGTTCCGATTACCAGATACTATTCGATACGTAAGTTGATCCCCTCCGTCGTTCAGGTTCTCGTTCTGTTAAAAATCTTGGGTCTCTCACTGACCAATTTTGTCAGCTAAGGAGCTTTGTGAATCTTCACTTGGCTATAAAATACTGAGACAATTCCATTCTGTGGATTTCTGCGAGTTCAAGAGATTTGGTAAGTGTAGAGTATCACTTCAATCCTTTGTCAACTCAGAGTGGAAGTACCAGTTAGAGTTCCATCTATACGTCTAAGAGAACTGTTTAAAAGTTATTCATATTTGTTAGGACTGCGTTCAAAAATTTCTGAAGAAAAAACTATATAGAAAATCTAAATATGTGCGCGATTCCCAGCCCTATTGGCATAAAATAAGTCTAGACGGCTGACTTGCCCTTAAAATTAATCAATCAGTCATTATGAAATGGTTCCCGATAACATATTGATTTTATTTCAGTTTTGCTTCTTCTTAAGTCTCTTTTAGTCTTTTTAAATCAAAAGTTTTTTTAAGATTTTTTTTGGCGGGGGGCTCTATTAATTTTAAGAATTAATCTTTCACCTGAAGTTTTTTCCTATTTAAATTCAACTATTCGAAAAGTGCTATTGAGAAATAATATCTTGCACTAACAGAAGCATAAAAATGAGTCAATTTGAGTCTTATCTGCTAAATTTACAGACCTCCTTTGTGATTTTGTGATAAACATGGTTTGAATGAATTTAAACATCAAAGACGTCAATAAATCTTACATAACTGTGTACCCTTTAAATATAAGTCTTTTTGGAGAATGAAAATACAGCTTGACTGATGGTCTCGTTAGATAATTTGTGTCTCACTTCGGTTCATCAATTATTGAACTAAATTAACAAAAGTTGAGCCAAACGGAGATCGACACTTGTCTGCATCAGAAATTTCTGCCAAATACAATTCCTCAAATAAATAAATACATTTCCCCAAATACACTGTTGGACAAAAAATGGGCTGGGGTTGGTTTTTGTAACTTTTTATAATGTCACTTTAGTAAGTTAAATTTAGAATTTTTAATGGAACTCTTTTTATTTTCAGAACCAAATAGTTACAAAGTACCTACAGTTTTAAGTAAAAATATCACCGAAGAAAAAATTTTCTTAACTTAAAGAAAAAATAAAAAGCATAATAATGAAAATGAAACCGAATGGGATGGAATATAAACAGAGTTTTGATATCCTAAATATTCAAAACATACACACATCCTTGTCCACTACGAAGATTAATTTGCCTACATTTCACAAAAACCTGTTCTACCACAAGAAAAATGGGTTCTGGTCGTTCAAAAGATATGAAAAGGGATGACTAACGATTTACTGCTCACAGAGACAGAAAGACAATTCTGACAAACTTGGTTAAAGAGTTCAAAACTAATGATGCGAATATTTCGTCTCGAAGAACTAACGCAAGAAGGCTCAAAGAATATTGGAATTATGTTCAAATTAAATGCTAAGAAGCTTTTGAAATGAAAAAGAGAATGCCAAAAATAAATTGTATTTTGAATATAGAATATTGTAATTTTCCTACCAAGTGGTTTGAGAGTATAATATGGTCCGATGAGTCAAGATTTTGCCTTAATAGAGATGACTTTTGATGTTCTCTCAGGGCATCAGTTGAAAGATTACTGTGAGAATATCTGAAAATGCTTAAACCTGTACATAGTGGAATAATGGTGTCAGGAGCTTTCTCGCCTTCTAGAATTACTGAACTAATTCGATGAGGCAAATATATCTATGATAAAGAATTCATTCACTATGTTCAGAAAGTACTAACTACAGACAAATTGTTCTCTTCGGTAAATCAAGCATATATAATTTTTCACGTGATAACACTATTTAATTGACAGATATGGTTTTCTCAAAACTCATTAAAGTGATGTTATGACTTGTACAAAGTCCAGATTTAAATCCAAATGAAAATATTTCGGAGTATGGTAAATCAAAAACATCCTGATAAGATGGTTTTTAATGAATATACGCAGTGGGAAGCAATTAAGAAGGAATGAGAAAAAATTTCTATAAAACAATATAAGAAACTGAGAGATAGTATGCCAAAACGAATTGCTTTACTCAAATGGTAAAGCCATCCCATAATAAAAAGGACTTCATGTCTTGTTTTCTAATTTTCCTACTTATGTTAAATTCTTCTTCAATAAAAGTATAAATATGATCCAGGATCATTCTCACCCCCCACCAAGGTATGTTAACACTCATGAAGTATGGTGGAAATATTTCCCAAAATATTTTACTTCCTAAATATATAATCCATACGGTTATAATTTTCCTGTATTATTGGATTTTAGTTCTGGCTGGAATTCTCCGAACGTAGAGTTAAAAGGAATACTTTAAATGAGATTTTAAAGAGGAAACGAAGAAGCGATAACAATTTTTCTACAAAAGGTGGTGAAAATGATGAAGAGATACATGGCCTTGTCAAAAAAAATCAAGAGAATGGACTCGTAAGAGTCTGTCAGTTGTATTGAAAAATAATTATCAAACTTGAAGAAATATAATTATAGCCAACATGAGATGTACACTATTGCAGCGTATATTCAATACATTGAAGAAAGAATAAAGAATATGTCTAGTTTATAATGAGCACAAGTTTACACTTATTTGATTCCATTAGAACTTAGTTGCAGGTTTCACTTTACTATGGAATAAAAATAAGTCAGCTTGTTAGTGAGTTAAACACAACTGATTAGAAAGAAGAAGAAGAAGAAGAAGAAGAAGAAGAAGAAGAAGAAGAAGAAGAAGAAGAAGAAGAAGAAGAAGAAGAAGAAGAAGAAGAAGAAGAAGAAGAAGAAATCGTAATAGTGTGAAAAAAGAAAGATTCATGTAATTACTGAGCTTTTCTAAGTCTGGCATAAGGCACTTACGGTAATTGGTGCTTATAAGTGAGCACGTTTCTAGATATTGATTATGACAGTTTCAACCGGGCAAAGTGCTATTAAGGAAAGAGGGGATTTGATAATTACAAGTTACTTGTGATAGTGGCTGGCTGGTTGGTTGGTTGGTTGGTTGGTTATACGGCATATCAACTCTTTTAGGTTGTTTACAGCTAGATCATATTAATACACATATATTAAATTTATATGATACGTAAACAAATAGTTTATAGGCAACAGTTTTAAACGAGTCAGAGCTCATTTGTCAGCAGACAGTTTATTGGTTTCAAGTATTGTTCCGTAATTGCTCTGTTAACTGGTTTCGAGTATAGAAAATGGTTACATCTTTCTATTTAACCCATAGGTGGGATCCCAACAGGTACTACAACTTTGAGTCAGGGTGGACCTGAAAGTAATGGCAAGAAAGGGGTACTCCACATTTCCTGAAGCCCCATGACTGGAGTGTCACTATCAGATGCAGTTTATCATCATTGAAGGGTTCTGACCCTTCTGCAGATATACAGTCGACGTATTCTATAGCCTCCACACACACACACACACACACACACAGCTGACAAGGTTAAATAAACGATGTGTTAATTAGAATAAAGGAAAAAGGTAGTAGATATTTTCTATCTATTTTCAGCGATGTGTCGGTGAGGCTTAAAATACGCCGAGTATCCTCTGTAGAGTGGTAAATCACCCCAACCCACAATCAATAAAATCTACTTTTCCTATTTTCCTGGGCTGACCAAACAATTTTTCTGTGACCTTTGAAACAGTTTCATGGCTTTCCAATTCCGAAAATTTCTACTGATCCAATCGAATCCTTATGATTAGATTTCTTCTTCTTCTTCTTCTTCTTCTTCTTCTTCTTCTTCTTCTTCTTCTTCTTCTTCTTCTTCTCGCAACGAACCATTCACGCCAGGAATATTACGCATACCTGATAAACAGTCCCACTGACAATAGATCAATCACCGAATTTATAACTGCAAAAATATATCTCCAAGATTCTTCTAATGAAATAAGAATAATTGAATTTTGGTGCATAACGTAATGAGAAAGTTTTTTTTTTTTTTTGCCCTGTGTCATTTATGTTCCATTTAAATAATAACCCCATGCACTTTCGACATAATTTTGCAATTATTAGAGTCTGATCAAATAGATTATCTCATCGTAAGATCATTTTCAGGAAATCACTGGAAATTATTCGGAAAGGAAAATTGTGACACTGACTTCAAGGGAAAAAGATATGAACTTCCTCGGAAAATCAGCTTGTAATTGATGAAATTTTTTCTATCTTTCTTTATCTATCCATAATTAATGTTCTGATGTGAATGTACGGATTTACGCAATCACTCCCTCATGAAAAGGATCTGACACAAGGTTTAAGCGGAGTAAAGTTGCTTTGAAATCAGTTTTCTTTCTCTAAGACTGGTTACCTAAACAACTCCCAAAAAACCAGTCTGTCCTACTATTTACACATAACTCGGGGGAGAAGAGATAGATTCATGATTTTTGCTCGGGCATTAGCACGAAGTGAATGCAAACAGTCATGTTCAGGATTTTAACTTGAAATTCTACCTGCAATCAGAATGTTTTATGTTTATCTAAGGTGAGGTTGATAAGGTTTTATGTCATATCAACTATTATGGATTATTTTATGCCAAATCATGTTTATATTAAATATATATGATTTGTAAACTCAGTTCGTAGGTAGTATTTTTAAACAAGCCAAAACTCATTTCTTTGCACTCAGTTTAATGGCTTCAATTATTGCTATATAACACGAATAGTTCTATTTAGAATTAATCATTTATTTACATACAGTTAAATGGTTTCAAGTATTCCTATTCAACACTAACAGTTCTATTTAACACTATTTATTCATTTGCACACAGTTAAATGGTTCCAATATTGCTATGTAATACCAATAATTCAACTTTTGCACACAGTTAAATGGTTTAAAGTATTGTTATCTAACTCTTATAATTCTATTTAGCATTACTCATTCGTTTGTACACAGTTAAATATTAAATATGTTTAAATATTGCTATGTAACACTAACAATTCAATATCGGTCATTTTGTTCCCAGTTAAATGGTCTAACAGTTCAATAAAACACATTGATGGAACCCTATCAGATACCAGCACTCCGGGTCAGAGTTGATCTGGGAGCAATGGCAAGGTACATATCTCAAAGTTCCAGGGATGGAGAGACACCATGTTGTGTGTCATGCTCAGGACACTGGCCAGGAGCGGATCTTACCCCTCTGCAGAGATACTGTTGGCTCATTCTACATTTCTAACCGACTTGGCTGCTTTATCTAAGGAAATCTAATTTAATATATGATTATAATACAAATTTAAATTTAAAATAATAATCTATATTCGTCTGATTTTTTTATTTGGTATGAATTATTAGGGAAAGTATCAAATATTTGGGAAATTATCAAATATTTGGAGAGTATGAAATGTTTTACGCTTTGAAATCATAACTGCTTTGTTCTCTATTGGTTGGCTATTCAATAAATAATGTGAACTTTCTAGGAAATCAATTGCAATGAGACCATCTTTACTGACCACTGCACCTGGGACTTTTTCTTTCTCAGAGAGTCAATGTATTTCCATCTTTTCGACACAGTCTCCGAGAGGCAAAGACGTTTAGCCGATTTGTAAAAATCTTTTTACCCTAAAAATACTCCTCAGTACACAACACACATTCTACTGTTCTTTAAGGAGAATGGCTTTGGCTTTAAATAACCTAAAAAAAGGTTGATATGCCATTAAACAAAGAAACCAAACCAAACCAAACAACACACATTCATCTGTAATTTTCACATAGTTTGCACTTCTCTGTCACCAAAGATTTTACAACTGACCTCTGTTCAAGCCCTTGAGCACTCTGTTTGATTCGCCATCCTCATGAATAGCCTCAAAACATATTTCTTTTCTGAGATTAAAATAATTTTTGCTATTAGCCACTTCTTAACAATGGAGAGTTTGCATTTACGAAAAAAATTCTGAAAAAAATTATTTTGTTTTAATTTATCGTTATTTATTGAATGACTCATATTTTATAGCTTTTTGAATAACTGTGGGATTTCTATAAGTACAGACACTACAAACTGATCTTAGGTGAAAATACTGATGAACGAAACTTTGATCCTAAACAGAGAAACCACTGATACTACCCTCAGATATTTTGTACATAATACCAATTTATTTATAATTATTCCTGTCATTATTTCCGGGAAGTATGTAAGTATCACCAATAGACATGAAATAACTTACAACTGATTAACAACTTACTTTCATGTGTAGTGAATGTTTCTGACATGGAGAGATTTTAAATAAAAGAACGCGACAGTCAGGTCAATGACAAGAAATTTGCGTGGGAAGTAAAAGAAACATTCACTGATGGACATATTTCCGAAGCAATGATCACAGTAAAAGCAAATTATATTCGTAGACACCATTTCAATAAATGTCGTGATTTCAGTTACCTTTAAGCATAAACTTTGATTATAAAGTCACACTGTTTTTTAAAGAAACTTCAAAAATGTTTTGATAATCGAATATATATATATATATATATATATATATATATATATATATATATATATATATATATATATATATCATCTACTGACTGTATCTCAGCTGATATATGAAACTTTTAACATAAGACCAGCATAAAGAGGTAAGATTTTGATTGCTTAGTTCTACCTTGTTCTGCTGCCCAGCTTTTGACCTCTTTTATGATTTACAAAAACGTTTTTTAATCATTTTTTATTCACCTAATATATATATATATATATATATATATATATATATATATATATATATATATATATAGATAGATAGATAGATAGATAGATAGATAGATAGATAGATACGTTGTGCATTCAATAAGTTTCCAGACTTTTTTGAACAGGCATCTAAAATTGTCGTAGACTCTTCAAAATTCAGTATGTTATTGCTATACATCTTGTGAGATGATTGACCAATTTTTATGATTTCAGGTTCAAATGAATAGCTACAGCAGGAATTAGAATACACCCTACTAAAACCTGATTGTCACAGCTGGTGAATTTCAAAAATGCAATCTGGACGTGAAGAATGACAATATGCAATAACATTCTGTTTTAAACTTGGAAAAAATGCCGCAAAAACGTATGGAATGCTTCAGACTGCTTTTGGAGCATCTTGCATGAATCGAGCATCAGTTTTTGAGTGGCATAAGAGATTCAAGGAATGCAGGGAGTCTGTGAGGGATGATGAGAGGTGTGGGAGGAGTAAAGAAGTCAATACACCAGAGTTGATTGGCCAAAGGGTTAGGGTTATGGTTACTATGTTGAGGTTTTAAGGGAGTTCAGGAAGAAATTCCTTGGGAAGAGGCCAGCACTCTTCAAATCGGGTCAATGGCATTTCCAGCAGGACAATGCACCAGTCCACAACTCCATCTTTGTCACAGACTATTTGACCAAGATGGGCATCAAGACAGTTCCTCAGCCTCCCTATTGTCCAGACCTTGCTCCCTGTGTCTTTTGTTATTTCCCTAAGCTCAGAGGCTGTCGTTATGAGACAATTGAGGAGATGAAAGAGGCTGTGACGCTCACACAAGAGGACTTCCATGGGGCCTTCCAGAAGTTTTTTGAACGGTACAAAATGTTCATTGCAGCTGGAGGAGATTACTTCGAACGGGACTAGAGTTTCATGAGTGTACTATCAATAAAAGTCTGGAAACTTATTTAAGGATCCTCGTATATATATATATATATATATATATATGAATCCGTTAAAAATATATATGCACATTTTCGGAAATGAAAAATTTGTATAAACTAAATATTTAACATGTGTAGGTAGCTCAACAAATATAAACGCTTCTTTTGTGTTCATCTCGTAAAGACTGGATGAATTTAGTATTTAAATATTAAAATAGATTTCTTTTTCCTTGTGTGTTTTTTGTTGGTTTTGGTTTGGTTTGGTTTGGTTTCATGGCACATCAACCATTGTTGGTTATTTAGTGCTAAATCCATGTTTATACATGTAAATAGTTCTATTTCAAACAATTCAGTTTAGCTTAAGTACACAATTTAGTTCTATTTTACCCATAAATAGGAACCTTTCAGGTGCTACCACTCCGGGCCAGAGTGAACATAAGGGCGATGGTAATGAAGAGGTACTCATCATTCCCCAAAGCTCCAGCAAAACTGGAACCTCACTATCAGATTGTTTTGTGCCATATCCAGGACAATTATTGGGAGAGTTCTACCCCCCTGCAGAGATGCAGCCGGTGTATTCTATATCCCCAGCCGACTGGGCCCTTTTTTTGTTGGTAGACCCTATATATATATATATGTGTGTGTATATTTTCTAGCAAAATTACTCCGTCTATGTTCGAACTAAAAATGATTTTATGAACACCAGCGAGTGAAATAGAAAGAGGGAAGAGTGGAATAAACAAAGAATTAAAAAATATGTTCTTATTTGTTGTTGAAAGATTTCTCCGATTAATTCAGTTGAAAAGTATTCTTTTATCTTGTGAATTGTTTATTTTTTCCTTTATTTTTTTAATTTACAACTATAATAATATATGAAAATATATAACCCTATACTGGTGAATGTTTTTTTTTTGTTTGTTTGTTTGTTTTTTTGTCCCAAATAATTTTGTTTTTTTACTTTTTACAATCAGTGCTCTCTTACAGAACAATTTTTAGTCGATAAAACCTCAAAGTTTTAATACACAATTTTTATTTACCCTCTAAAAATGTAATGAAAAAATCAAAGAATTCATGTATTTCAATATTTTTTTATTTCAAAAAATGTAACCCTAGACTCGTGAGGGGTCTGAAACATTATTCTAATTTTATTTTTTAAAGACTTTTTAAAATATGCTAAAAATCTTAATTCAGTCTTTAATTGCCTGTCGAATTACAGTGATAAAGAATCAATTCATTTGATTTTTTTTTCTACCCAATGAAAATATAACAATAAAAAGAATTTAAAGATTGAGAATCTGTCTTTATTTTATATTTTTTATTCTTTTTTTAAAGAAAAGTTTTTGAGTTACACTGATTAAAAAATGAATGCATTTTATTTTCAGAAAAATGAAAACTATTCGTTTGAGATGTCGATAAACAATAATTTCGT
The DNA here is from genome assembly GCA_963585895.1 of Sepioteuthis lessoniana. Lineage (NCBI taxonomy): Eukaryota > Metazoa > Mollusca > Cephalopoda > Myopsida > Loliginidae > Sepioteuthis > Sepioteuthis lessoniana. The sequence continues at coordinate 159,542,256 of OY757904.1, read as the reverse complement.
ATAATCTTAGTCCTTTTTAAAAATGTTTGACCCTCTAAAAATGTAACATTTTCGGTCCGTACAATAAAAAAGCTAAGAATTAAGATTGTTCTAATAATAAAAAGAAACTGTTAAAACTGTGAAAGTTTTCGTATTTTAATTTCTTTTTTGGTCTACATTTAAAATAGTATTTTTAAAAAGTACCTTTTGGTTTGAAATATTTTCATGGTATTCTTTAGTTCTCACAAAAATGAAGAATTTTTGCGAAAAAGCATTAAATTCAAATTTTACCAATGGAATCCGTGTGATACTTAAACATAGTAGGTCTTAAAAAGAACTCAAGAATTCCCCCCTTTTTTTCCATTCTTAGGAAGAACTGTGAAAAGTTCATTGAATTTCTGAGACGAAACTTGATAATTTTTATCATTAAAGGTTTTCGGACTATTTTTTTCATCTTTATTGTGAAGAGTTCTACAAATCGATTGATTTTTATTTATTAAATTATATCATTTAATCAGTAAAAGTCAAAAGGTAAATTTTCTACTTTTCCTAATTATAAATATATTAAAGAGTATCGATGATTTTAATGCTCAATGACATCTCTTTTCTGAGTTATAAATCGATACGTACATACAAAAACAGATCCGACTCCTGTAGATACTGTAGGGTGAAATAAATATTTGTACATATGAAAATGTTTATTTCTTATCCTTCAAACATAGCCTTGATAAAAGTTTTATATACATTTTCTGTATAAAGATAAATTCAACTAATATGTGTATATAAACTTAGGCTACAATTAATTTTACAGAAATTAATGCCATTTATTCATTTTTCATGAGTGAAAAGAAGTAATCGTATAGTACAAAAAATAACGCATTATTTTCATTTTAATACGTTTTAGAATACCATTTATTCACTTCAACAGCCACTAATTTCTTTCAATAGTTCTCATTTAATTTTTTGCAATAATTAGTAGGCATTTTTACCATTCTTCTTAGCATATTGTCTTCAGATTATTAATGCTTGCTGGTGCTCTTCTTCGAATTTCAATTTTCAAAAATCGTCATAAGTTCTCAATTGGATTCAAATCCGAGCACTGACTTGACCATTGCAAAACATCAACACTATTTTCAGACAACCACTTCTTCATAGATTTTAGCTAAATGCTTGGGATCATTATCCTGATGGAAAATGTAATCAGAAGGTACCTCAAGACTCTCAACAGAAGACATCAAATTTTCTTGCAAGATCTGTTTACCGTCTATTACTGTTATTTTGCCCACACCTTTCGCTGAAAAACATCCCCAAATCATTATACTGCCACCGCCAAATTTGACAGTTGGTACTTTGGTGAGTACGCTTCGCTATCTTTCCTCCACATATGATTTCGATAATTATGACCAAACAACTCAATTTTAGTTGCATCTGTCCATAATACTCTTTCCCAAAACGAATTTTCCTTTTCTTTATGCTGTCTTACGAATTTCAACCTTGCATCTCAATGCCGTTTCAATAGGAGAGGAGTTTTCTTTGGTCTCCGTGACTTTAGACCATTCCTCAGCATTTCATTATTTATTGTTTGTTTGGTTACACTACGTCCCGATGAATGCAAATCTTCCTGCAGCTCTTCACGTGTAACCATTAGATTTTGGCTAATCAGGCGTCCTAGTTTTCTTGATAATCTTGGAGAAATCTTCCTTGGAACACCTGTTCTTTTGTTGTTTTCAGCTGTGTTACGTATTTTAAACCTTGCAATGAATGAACTTATCGTAGTAAAAGGAATATTCAGGTTGATAGAGATATTTCTATAACTTTCTCCATCTTTCCAAAGCTTAACAATCAGTACTTTTTGTGAATTACTCAATTCTTTACCTCTTGCCATAATCAGAACCTTCTCGTACGACAAGCAATTGCAGAAAGTTTCGGCTAGGATTTTAAGACTAACTATACTTACTGATATCAATATTGGAACATTCTAGAAAGCTAACTATGGGTACTGATAGCATTATTGAAACAATCTAGAAAAATATTGTAACAATGTTGTACAGTACGATTACTTTTTTTCACTCATGAAAATGAATAAATGGCAATAATTTCTGTAAAATTATTTGTAACCTTAGCGTATTTACACATATTAGTAGAACACAGTAAATGTATATAAAAATTTTGCTCGGGTTATGTTTGAAAGATAAAGAATAAAAATTTTCATATGAATGAATATTTATTTCACTCCACTATATATATATATATATATATATATATATATATAATCATCTGATGATTTCATTTCAGTCAATACATGAAATATATAGTCATAAGACAATATAAAAAGGTTAGATCTGTTTAAAGTTTTATCTTGCTCTGCTACCGCAAATTTGAGCACTTTTTTAATTTGTGAAACCGTTTTGAAACGATTTGTTAATACACCAAGTATATATATATATATATATATATATATATATATATATATATATATATATATATATATATATATATATAACTACACAGGTATTCACATGTCGTATATCATAGGTTATTACATTTACACATAGTTTTCCCTGTTTGCTTCGATATAAGTATGTATCTCGCAAAGGCCGTTTCTCACAAAGAGTAGCAGCAAAGTAAATGCTACATCCAGTTAACGCGTTTAACTTAAATTCACCAAAACTTTACATATCACTTTGTGTTTTTTTTTTATATTTGTGTACATGTCTGAGTCCGTGTACATTTGAATTATTTTTGGTTTTATATATCCGAAATCCTAGAAGAGTTGTTGAATAGATTATACTTAATCAACAGATCGAATCGCCATTTCCAGTGTTAGACAAAGTGGACTCACAGAATTGATATCCTTATATCACAAAGAATACATAACAGCGCTTTCCAATCTTATATGGAGGCACATTGTAGACCGTTATCCTAGTCATTCCTATGTCTCAATATTCTATCTGAAGGGTTCAATTATTTTTATCTAAGTTTGACGATATTTTGCTGATAGCATATTGATCAATAGGAAAATAATATCCAACCTTTGCCATCGACTGAAAGTTAACTCACTGTAATTCAAGTTGCCTAACCCTATTGTCGAAGAACTTTTCCGAATAAATAAATGATAATAATAATAATAATAATGGCAAAAATCTAAAGTGTGTTATTTTTTCTGTCAACCATTACAAAGGAGTCACAAACAAGAAGACTTTCCTTAATAAGAAATAAGACATCTATGAATGTAGTAGCCATCTTACACCATTAGAGAACCAAGAGCCCAACAGTGTGACTGACAACAAAAGGGTCAATCACGGGTACTCTCGCGGTAGATGCAAGAAACGGTTACACACGAGAGTTTGGAATTTTTAAACGGATTCAGCCAGTTAATAACGGATAGGATTTACATTTCGGGATAACAAAACCACGCCCTCATTCAAGGGTGGGCTACGATTTGCCAAACAATGAATTTTTCTTTCTTTCATCGGCTCGAAAATACTTCCTGGCTGTTAGATTAGTCCAGAAGAAAGTTGCATCATCAATAAGGAATTGAGTGGTATTCTGTCTGTGACCACGTGTTGGAATTTTATCTGTCTTCATATGAACTCGTCGTGGTGTCTTCATCTTGTCTTTGTCCCTACCAATTTTTTTTTTCGAGATTTCACAATGCAACACTTTCTTTATCAATCTATTCATATCAGTTCTGCGCTTTCAATTAAACTTTACCTGTTCGTTCTCATTTTCCCATAGGATCCAAAAAATAATCCTAACGTCCAAATCTAAAACTTTAGGGATTTAAAACAAAATGAAAATAAAGAGTGAGCTTATACTTTCCCATTTCTTCTTCTTCTTCTTCTTCTTCTTCTTCTTCTTCTTCTTCTTCTTCTTCTTCTTCTTCTTCTTCTTCTTCTTCTTTCTCATCTCTCTCTTTTTATTCTTCTTTCTCCTTCAGTTTCTTCTTTCTCAATCGTTATTTTCCTTTTCTTTCCTTATCTTTCCCTCCCTTTTTTCTCCCTCTCTCCTTCTCTCTCTCTCTCTCTTTCCTTGAATTTAACTCTTTCTTCCCCTATATCTTTCAAATATTTTTATCTCTTACTGTCTTCTTCTTTTCCTTTTTCTTTCTTTATTTCCCTTTTTCAAAACTCAACAAAACAGTTAATGTTCTTCCAATCTTTTGCATGGAACTAGAATTATCCGTCAATATTTAGATAATAAGAGCCCCAGTTTTAGGAGTATATATTATATCAGTTCGTATACCTCGGTAACAATAGCTCATCTGCTGAAACCAATGTCAACATACTCATAGGCAAACTAGTGACGGTTGTTTATAGGCCATCGATCATATAGAAATCTGATTTCTCAGATAAAATAAGATGAAATTTCTTCCAAGTTGTAGCCGGGACAGTACTACTGTATGGTTGCACTTCTTGAACTTTAACGAAACTCTTGGAATTTCAGAAGTTCAGCAGCAGGTTTTGTAAAATGGTTTAAGTAAACCAGTGGGAAAAAAAGAGTCAAGGTCACCTATTGACTGATGATACTATATAAACAAGAAATTTCGAAACTCACAATAGAAATATATCTATATTTTTAGTATATTCAAACGATGAATCATCACATCAAACGATGTCTTGAAAGATAAAGGTTCATTAGATACGTGCATACTGACTTGCAGATGTAGACACGAACCAGAGGAAGTCGCTGGATTGCAAGAATCGCTCAGAACCTCCTTGGATTCAGATAGCGTCAAGCATTAACTCAAAAGAAAACCAGTTGGTTGAAGAAGGCTGGAAGATGACGAAATCTCGAACACAGAATATGATTTAATAACCACATTTACAAGTGACCAGTATCACCTACATTCCGCCTTTCAAACAACATGGGAACAAAATCTTAAGGAGAACAAATAAAACTACGTATCGAAATCATTTTCATTTTTACGGATCCTTGATCCAACATCTATTTTATGTATACTTCAAAGACTAGTGCAACAATGTTATTTAACTCCTTTCAAGTTTTTTCAGACTAACCCTAACTGGTACTCATTCACTGGTGTCTGAGGGACAGCAAGTCTCTCGATCTTCGAAAATCTTTTAAGTATCCAAACTGATTCTAACGATGATGTAGTCGGTACAGTCTCGATTCTTCATCTGATCAACATTTTACCCAGCCACTTTTGCAGGTTTGGGAATGTTCCAAGAACACCAACTAGATCATCCATGTTCCACATCCACTCTCTGCCAAGGTCCAGGTATTTGTTCCGTTATTCGCTTTCTTTATTTTCATTCTGTTGTCTAATGCAAAGGCCTCAGCTCCCCAAGGTTTTTCTGTGTATTTTAACCGATCTCAGCAGTGCTGTGGTCAAGACGATCTTGAATATTTTTCGGATCATCAAATAACTCTTATTTTATCAACTTTTAATTAAGTTTTATTAGTTGCAGGATCATGTCTTACACGTTGCAACATTCAATCCAATGTAGGATCATGTCTTCAACCTTGCAGAATTCAATCCAATGTGGGATCATGTCTTACACTTTTCAGCATTCAATCCAAAGTAGGATCATGTCTTCAACCTTACAACATTCAACCCAATGTAGGATCATGTCTTACACTTTGCATCATTCAATCCAATGTAGGATCAAGTCTTACTCCTTGCAGCATTCAATCCAATGTAGGATCATGTCTTCAACCTTACAACATTCAACCCAATGTAGGATCATGTCTTACACTTTTCAGCATTCAATCCAAAGTAGGATCATGTCTTAAACGTTGCAGCATTCAACCCAAAGTGGGATCATGTCTTACACTTTGCATCATTCAATCCAAAATAGGATCATGTCTTCAATCTTATAACATTCAACCCAATGTAGGATCATGTCTTCAACCTTGCAGCATTCAATCCAATGTAGGATCAAGTCTTACTCCTTACAGCATTCAATCCAAAGTAGGATCATGTCTTCAACCTTACAACATTCAACCCAATGTAGGATCAAGTCTTACTCCTTGCAGCATTCAATCCAAAGAAGGATTATGTCTTCAACCTTACAACATTCAACCCAATGTAGGATCATGTCTTACACTTTGCATCATTCAATCTAATGTAGGATCATGTCTTACACTTTGCATCATTCAATCCAAAGTAGGATCATGTCTTCAACCTTACAACATTCAACCCAATGTAGGATCATGTCTTACACGTTGCAGCATTCAAATATGTCTTCAACCTTACGACATTCAACCCAATGTAGGATCATGTCTTCAACCTTGCAGCATTCAATCCAAAGTAGGATCATGTCTTACACGTTGCAGCATTCAATCCAATGTAGGATCATGTCTTACACATTACAGCATTCAATCCAAAGTAGGATCATGTCTTCAACCTTACAACATTCAAACCAATGTAGGATAATGTCTTACACATTGCAGCATTCAATCCAATGTAGGATCAAGTCTTACTCCTTGCAGCATTCAATCCAAAGTAGGATCATGTCTTACACGTTGCAGCATTCAATCCAGTGTCGGATCATGTCTTACACCATTCAGAATTCATTCCAATTTAGGATCATCTCTTACACCTTGCAGCATTCAATCCAATGGAGTATCATGTCTTACATATTGCAGCACCCAATCCAGTGTAGAATCATGTCTTCAACCTTGCAGCATTCAAGCCAGTGTAGGATCTTGTCTTACATTTTGCATCATTCAATCCAATGTAGGATCATGTCTTCAACCTTGCAGCATTCAATCCAAAGTAGGATCATGTCTGCAACCTTGCAGCATTTAGTCCAATGTAGGGTCACGTCTTACACCTTGCAACATTCAATCCAATGTATGATCATATCTTACACCTTCCAGAATTCAATCCAGTGTCGGATCATGTCTTACACCTTGCAGCATTCAATCCAAGCCACAGCTAGTTTTTTCCTTCTTGATTTTACCGCTTTTAAAAATTTTATCTATGTACAATATTTCATTTCTCCTCTGGTTCCTTTTCGGCACTCTTTCTTTTCTTGAGGAAAATACCCGACTTTCATATAAATAATAAATCTTTTCTCTTACGCAATTTTTTCTCGAATGCGATTTGATTTTTCCACATCAGTTGCAGAGAAGTTATTGGTCTATATTTTCTTCGAGAGATTCCTCTTTTGATATTTTTACTCCATGTTGTGGTCTGGCACATGAGCACTCTGGTATTCAGCAAGGCAAAATATGAACAAATAAAAGCTAATACATTAGGTGTTTTAATTCCCGTGCTGACGTATGTCACCTGTGGGTTGAACGGTAAGTTACTATGTCTAACATAAAGTTGTCCGGGTTTCGATTTCAGCTTGAAGCGTCCTGCGTGTTTAGCCACACTGAAGAGTTGTGATACTACGAAACATTTTGTCTATGGATGACAATATAAATAGATAGATTGATAGATAGATAGATGTATGTGTATTTGTGGATGGGTGGCTAAAGAAGGGATTTTGTTTTCAACATCACTGAGCAGCGTCAGATTGTCTGGGAGGGCTTCCCTTGTCTATTTTAGCGCAAAGATCACACAAAGTGATGGGCTCGCGTGAACCCGCAAGACCAGAAGTAGGGGCTGGCAAGGACCAAGGATGTTGGTCAGTCAAGTCAAAAACAATTGGATTGAATGCTGCTATATCTAAGACACAGAGCCAAAGAGACTTGCAGTCTAAGTCTTATAGTCGGAGTAACTCAGGAGTAACTCAGGAGAGAAGGGTCTCGAGCAGTCAGAAGGCAGCATAGTGTCAGTGAAGGCGATGGGCGAGCAGAGACCAGGATCCGAACGGAGAAATGAGTCAGCATTTTTGGTAGCAGAGTAAGATTTTCACAGAGTTTCCGCGAATAGCCATACAGAGCACAAACTCACAGAGTTCAAAAAAATGCCAGATCTCGCCTTGTTCCATATCCACTTTTTGTTTGTTTTTTTGTTTTTTTTTTGTTCAGGTACCAAACCTTTTTATTAACTTTGAGTTAAAGGTTTCAACATAAGGTGGAGAGACACAATCTTCTATGCTGTCTTATTCATTTGGCCCCCATCTCGAGCGGCCCCCATACGGCGCAAGTTCGCGTCGCCACTGCGAGCTCCAAAAGTCGATCTTCCTCGTTTGGCGTCTAATTTTCAACTCTCATAACTTTCTTTCAATTCTCCACAAACCTCTGCCCGCTTCCGGTGCGTGACGTCACGCGGACTCCGTCACCCGTTTCGTCTCGGACTATTGTGACATCTCTGAGTGACACCTTTGTCCGTCCGCGCGCGCCCGCGTTAACACCTGCATCAATGTTTGCACCTAACTAACCCATGTGCTGAGCCGAAAGGTTCTCAGCCTAACTAAACTCAAAGGCATGAACTGAAATCCCTTGGCCATTACGTTACAGCCTTGCTGTCGTCAAGTTCGTGTTTTGTCTTTTCTTGCTTCCTCCCTGTTTCTTGTTTTTTATTCTTATTTTTTGTTCAACATATGAAATGCCCACTCAGCCGGGTTTAAGAATAAATAACAGGATTCTCACTAGATGAACAGATGAAAGGCCAAGCAACCCGCTGTGTGGGATTATTTCATAGTGGAATCATTTTAGAATTAAAGTATTTTTCTTTTCGTCATTTCTTCGAAAATGTTTACCTCTTTTATGTATTTGTTCAGTTATTGAGCTAACCTAATATGAACCGACATGAATCATTTTAAGCAGAAATCATGGATTTCAACGTGGCATAATGCTTTCCAATCTGCAATTTTCTTGCAGATTACTCGGAGGATTTCAAGAAGTATTTCAACCTCTAGTTCTTTGATTCCTTGTAGTTCGTTCGTATTATTCATTAACCATTCAAGTCTTTTTGTTGTGCTTTTGACTTTTTTCAACAGTTTATTCCAGAAATTGTTTTTACTTGTATCCGATTGTTCAATAATCTTTATGATATCCTGTTTACTTGTTAATTGAATTTGATTTTGTCATTTTCAAACGTTTTGTTTTGTTTGTATTGTTGGATCCTGTGTCGATATCTTGAGTCTACCTTCCTTATCGAACATATTTTGGTCTATTACTTATTTTTGTATAACACGCACTCTCACGTATAACTTTTGACTATGAAATTCTGGGGACAAAAATAATATACATTGACATCTTAGAATTTTTCATATCTAAATTCATCTAAAATTTAGCATTTGTTCAACTTTTTATTGGTTCGTACGGACTAAAAATAAGGATGTTTATAGTTTGAATTATGTGTCTTAAAACGTAATTTTTTTTCAGTATTTTGAGCAGACCCACGGACATATTCAGAAAAATACAATGAGCTTGCAGCGAAAATAAACTGACATTAAGAGAAACAAAATGATAAATAAACATATTGCTGAGAATATTTCTCGATAATGGTGTAAAACATTAGTTAAGACTATGGATTTAACTTTTTTCAGCTATTCCGTCCTTAATACGGTGAATTGTCAGCTTTCTCAGTTTCTGTTACTTTCTATCAATTGTTTCATTCTAATGTATCTTTGTATATCTTCCTTTTCTTTTGTATTTTTCAATGGTTTCGTTGTTTTTAATTTGTTTCTTGTCTTTTTTCTTACTCAGCTTTTGTTTCTGTTTCTTTTGTTTGTTTTTTTCATTGGGATTCCCAATTTGTCCCTGGCTAATCTTATAATCAGATTTTATATTCAATAATAGTACTCGTTGTAAGATAAGTTTACTAAGCCTAACCTCAACAACGAGGTGTTTCTATTGATATTTACGAAACTTAAAACTGTTCAAGACCACAGCTATAGAGCATTCATTTAGAATTGAACTCTGCAGTCTAAATTTAATAAGTACTGCTGCTCCACATCGAGGAATATTGATCGATTTATGCACGAGTAGTGGTGGTGGTGGTGGTAGCAATCAAAATGCAGTGACTGCAGAATATGAATTTTGTATCTGATTTCAGTTACGACACGAATTTCTTTTTTCTTCTTGTGACACTAATGTTGGTTGGCCAGCGAATTTCGTTTCTTATAAACAATTGATTATGAACGGCAATCTTTTATCTATTATGTATTCCTATTTGGCTAACATGTTACGAAATGAGGTGGCTTCCAAATTCTCTAAATTCGGTTTTGTTACTTTCATTAGTTTTGTTTTTGTTTTGTTTTTTTTTCTTTTTTAATTTAGTAAAAGTCGATACTAAACAATTTAACTTCAAACATAAAAAAATGTAACATTTTAAGGATTTTTAGTTTTTTCTTGCGGTGCTAACCTAGGATAATTATTACCAATAATATCATTTTATCTCAGAAAATACTTACTACATTCTTAACTTCTGATCAAATAGCTTATTGATATATTGATTAACTGATTTTAATGGCATGTTAATCGGTCTGGGCTTATATTATGCCAAGAAGTTTAGCAACTGTGTACATTGTATTTATATTTATAGTATATTTTTTGCACACGATTATATGAAATCAATTATACGAATCAAATAGAATAATTTGCAAATTGATCCATTCGACCAGTATATGGGATCCTAAAAGGTACAACCCATCCGGATAAAAGTGGATCTGGGATTAATGACAACAAATGGTTACTCCACTCCCAAACTCATTCATATTATGTTGAGTTTCATATCTCATTTTATTCTCTCGAGATACTAAACTGGAGCATCACCATTCAGTTACATTCTCCAGACGATATTCCCTCGAGCTCCAACACTGGAGCCACACACTCAGACGCAGAGTCCTAACCAGAATACTTGATTTTATTCCATCGATCTCCATTATCATGAACATTATCATTCACGTAAAGTGACCTAATCAGAATACCTCATTTTAATCCCTCAAGGTCAACGATTGGAGCCTCACCATCACGATGCAGGATTCCGCATCTTATTCACTCCAGCTCCAAGACTGGAGCCTCACATTTCAGATGCAGTGTCATAACAAAGATGCCTCATTATATTCCATCAATCTCCAAGACTGGAGCCTCACATTTCAGATGCAGTGTCATAACAAAGATGCCTCATTATATTCCATCAATCTCCAAGACTGGAGCCTCACATTTCAGATGCAGTGTCATAACAAAGATGCCTCATTATATTCCATCAATCTCCAAGACTGGAGCCTTACATTTCAGATGCAGTGTCATAACAAAGATGCCTCATTATATTCCATCAATCTCCAAGACTGGAGCCTCACATTTCAGATGCAGTGTCATAACAAAGATGCCTCATTATATTCCATCAATCTCCAAGACTGGAGCCTCACATTTCAGATGCAGTGTCATAACAAAGATGCCTCATTATATTCGATCAATCTCCAAGACTGGAGCCTCACATTTCAGATGCAGTGTCATAACAAAGATGCCTCATTATATTCCATCAATCTCCAAGACTGGAGCCTCACATTTCAGATGCAGTGTCATAACAAAGATGCCTCATTATATTCCATCAATCTCCAAGACTGGAGCCTCACATTTCAGATGCAGTGTCATAACAAAGATGCCTCATTATATTCCATCAATCTCCAAGACTGGAGCCTCATCATTCAAATTCGGTGACCAAACCAGGAGACTTCATATTATCTTATCAAGATCCAAGAGTGGAGGCTCACTATTCAGATTCATTGTCCCAACTACGATACCTCATTTTTTCCTCAAGCTCCAAGACTCAAGCCTCACCAGGAGACCTCATATTATCTTATCAAGATCCAAGAGTGGAGGCTCACTATTCAGATTCATTGTCCCAACTACGATACCTCATTTTTTCCTCAAGCTCCAAGACTCAAGCCTCACCAGGAGACCTCATATTATCTTATCAAGATCCAAGAGTGGAGGCTCACTATTCAGATTCATTGTCCCAACTACGATACCTCATTTTTTCCTCAAGCTCCAAGACTCAAGCCTCACCAGGAGACCTCATATTATCTTATCAAGATCCAAGAGTGGAGGCTCACTATTCAGATTCATTGTCCCAACTACGATACCTCATTTTTTCCTCAAGCTCCAAGACTCAAGCCTCACCAGGAGACCTCATATTATCTTATCAAGATCCAAGAGTGGAGGCTCACTATTCAGATTCATTGTCCCAACTACGATACCTCATTTTTTCCTCAAGCTCCAAGACTCAAGCCTCACCAGGAGACCTCATATTATCTTATCAAGATCCAAGAGTGGAGGCTCACTATTCAGATTCATTGTCCCAACTACGATACCTCATTTTTTCCTCAAGCTCCAAGACTCAAGCCTCACCAGGAGACCTCATATTATCTTATCAAGATCCAAGAGTGGAGGCTCACTATTCAGATTCATTGTCCCAACTACGATACCTCATTTTTTCCTCAAGCTCCAAGACTCAAGCCTCACCAGGAGACCTCATATTATCTTATCAAGATCCAAGAGTGGAGGCTCACTATTCAGATTCATTGTCCCAACTACGATACCTCATTTTTTCCTCAAGCTCCAAGACTCAAGCCTCACCAGGAGACCTCATATTATCTTATCAAGATCCAAGAGTGGAGGCTCACTATTCAGATTCATTGTCCCAACTACGATACCTCATTTTTTCCTCAAGCTCCAAGACTCAAGCCTCACCAGGAGACCTCATATTATCTTATCAAGATCCAAGAGTGGAGGCTCACTATTCAGATTCATTGTCCCAACTACGATACCTCATTTTTTCCTCAAGCTCCAAGACTCAAGCCTCACCAGGAGACCTCATATTATCTTATCAAGATCCAAGAGTGGAGGCTCACTATTCAGATTCATTGTCCCAACTGCGATACCTCATTTTTTCCTCAAGCTCCAAGACTCAAGCCTCACCAGGAGACCTCATATTATCTTATCAAGATCCAAGAGTGGAGGCTCACTATTCAGATTCATTGTCCCAACTGCGATACCTCATTTTTTCCTCAAGCTCCAAGACTCAAGCCTCACCAGGAGACCTCATATTATCTTATCAAGATCCAAGAGTGGAGGCTCACTATTCAGATTCATTGTCCCAACTACGATACCTCATTTTTTCCTCAAGCTCCAAGACTCAAGCCTCACCAGGAGACCTCATATTATCTTATCAAGATCCAAGAGTGGAGGCTCACTATTCAGATTCATTGTCCCAACTACGATACCTCATTTTTTCCTCAAGCTCCAAGACTCAAGCCTCACCAGGAGACCTCATATTATCTTATCAAGATCCAAGAGTGGAGGCTCACTATTCAGATTCATTGTCCCAACTACGATACCTCATTTTTTCCTCAAGCTCCAAGACTCAAGCCTCACCAGGAGACCTCATATTATCTTATCAAGATCCAAGAGTGGAGGCTCACTATTCAGATTCATTGTCCCAACTACGATACCTCATTTTTTCCTCGAGCTCCAAGACTCTAGCCTCACCAGGAGACCTCATATTATCTTATCAAGATCCAAGATTGGAGGCTCACTATTCAGATTCATTGTCCCAACTACGATACCTCATTTTTTCCTCAAGCTCCAAGACTCAAGCCTCACCAGGAGACCTCATATTATCTTATCAAGATCCAAGAGTGGAGGCTCACTATTCAGATTCATTGTCCCAACTACGATACCTCATTTTTTCCTCAAGCTCCAAGACTCAAGCCTCACCAGGAGACCTCATATTATCTTATCAAGATCCAAGAGTGGAGGCTCACTATTCAGATTCATTGTCCCAACTACGATACCTCATTTTTTCCTCAAGCTCCAAGACTCAAGCCTCACCAGGAGACCTCATATTATCTTATCAAGATCCAAGAGTGGAGGCTCACTATTCAGATTCATTGTCCCAACTACGATACCTCATTTTTTCCTCAAGCTCCAAGACTCAAGCCTCACCAGGAGACCTCATATTATCTTATCAAGATCCAAGAGTGGAGGCTCACTATTCAGATTCATTGTCCCAACTACGATACCTCATTTTTTCCTCAAGCTCCAAGACTCAAGCCTCACCAGGAGACCTCATATTATCTTATCAAGATCCAAGAGTGGAGGCTCACTATTCAGATTCATTGTCCCAACTACGATACCTCATTTTTTCCTCAAGCTCCAAGACTCAAGCCTCACCAGGAGACCTCATATTATCTTATCAAGATCCAAGAGTGGAGGCTCACTATTCAGATTCATTGTCCCAACTACGATACCTCATTTTTTCCTCAAGCTCCAAGACTCAAGCCTCACCAGGAGACCTCATATTATCTTATCAAGATCCAAGAGTGGAGGCTCACTATTCAGATTCATTGTCCCAACTACGATACCTCATTTTTTCCTCAAGCTCCAAGACTCAAGCCTCACCAGGAGACCTCATATTATCTTATCAAGATCCAAGAGTGGAGGCTCACTATTCAGATTCATTGTCCCAACTACGATACCTCATTTTTTCCTCAAGCTCCAAGACTCAAGCCTCACCAGGAGACCTCATATTATCTTATCAAGATCCAAGAGTGGAGGCTCACTATTCAGATTCATTGTCCCAACTACGATACCTCATTTTTTCCTCAAGCTCCAAGACTCAAGCCTCACCAGGAGACCTCATATTATCTTATCAAGATCCAAGAGTGGAGGCTCACTATTCAGATTCATTGTCCCAACTACGATACCTCATTTTTTCCTCAAGCTCCAAGACTCAAGCCTCACCAGGAGACCTCATATTATCTTATCAAGATCCAAGAGTGGAGGCTCACTATTCAGATTCATTGTCCCAACTACGATACCTCATTTTTTCCTCAAGCTCCAAGACTCAAGCCTCACCAGGAGACCTCATATTATCTTATCAAGATCCAAGAGTGGAGGCTCACTATTCAGATTCATTGTCCCAACTACGATACCTCATTTTTTCCTCAAGCACCAAGACTCAAGCCTCACCAGGAGACCTCATATTATCTTATCAAGATCCAAGAGTGGAGGCTCACTATTCAGATTCATTGTCCCAACTACGATACCTCATTTTTTCCTCAAGCTCCAAGACTCAAGCCTCACCAGGAGACCTCATATTATCTTATCAAGATCCAAGAGTGGAGGCTCACTATTCAGATTCATTGTCCCAACTACGATACCTCATTTTTTCCTCAAGCTCCAAGACTCAAGCCTCACCAGGAGACCTCATATTATCTTATCAAGATCCAAGAGTGGAGGCTCACTATTCAGATTCATTGTCCCAACTACGATACCTCATTTTTTCCTCAAGCTCCAAGACTCAAGCCTCACCAGGAGACCTCATATTATCTTATCAAGATCCAAGAGTGGAGGCTCACTATTCAGATTCATTGTCCCAACTACGATACCTCATTTTTTCCTCAAGCTCCAAGACTCAAGCCTCACCAGGAGACCTCATATTATCTTATCAAGATCCAAGAGTGGAGGCTCACTATTCAGATTCATTGTCCCAACTACGATACCTCATTTTTTCCTCAAGCTCCAAGACTCAAGCCTCACCAGGAGACCTCATATTATCTTATCAAGATCCAAGAGTGGAGGCTCACTATTCAGATTCATTGTCCCAACTACGATACCTCATTTTTTCCTCAAGCTCCAAGACTCAAGCCTCACCAGGAGACCTCATATTATCTTATCAAGATCCAAGAGTGGAGGCTCACTATTCAGATTCATTGTCCCAACTACGATACCTCATTTTTTCCTCAAGCTCCAAGACTCAAGCCTCACCAGGAGACCTCATATTATCTTATCAAGATCCAAGAGTGGAGGCTCACTATTCAGATTCATTGTCCCAACTACGATACCTCATTTTTTCCTCAAGCTCCAAGACTCAAGCCTCACCAGGAGACCTCATATTATCTTATCAAGATCCAAGAGTGGAGGCTCACTATTCAGATTCATTGTCCCAACTACGATACCTCATTTTTTCCTCAAGCTCCAAGACTCAAGCCTCACCAGGAGACCTCATATTATCTTATCAAGATCCAAGAGTGGAGGCTCACTATTCAGATTCATTGTCCCAACTACGATACCTCATTTTTTCCTCAAGCTCCAAGACTCAAGCCTCACCAGGAGACCTCATATTATCTTATCAAGATCCAAGAGTGGAGGCTCACTATTCAGATTCATTGTCCCAACTACGATACCTCATTTTTTCCTCAAGCTCCAAGACTCAAGCCTCACCAGGAGACCTCATATTATCTTATCAAGATCCAAGAGTGGAGGCTCACTATTCAGATTCATTGTCCCAACTACGATACCTCATTTTTTCCTCAAGCTCCAAGACTCAAGCCTCACCAGGAGACCTCATATTATCTTATCAAGATCCAAGAGTGGAGGCTCACTATTCAGATTCATTGTCCCAACTACGATACCTCATTTTTTCCTCAAGCTCCAAGACTCAAGCCTCACCAGGAGACCTCATATTATCTTATCAAGATCCAAGAGTGGAGGCTCACTATTCAGATTCATTGTCCCAACTACGATACCTCATTTTTTCCTCAAGCTCCAAGACTCAAGCCTCACCAGGAGACCTCATATTATCTTATCAAGATCCAAGAGTGGAGGCTCACTATTCAGATTCATTGTCCCAACTACGATACCTCATTTTTTCCTCAAGCTCCAAGACTCAAGCCTCACCAGGAGACCTCATATTATCTTATCAAGATCCAAGAGTGGAGGCTCACTATTCAGATTCATTGTCCCAACTACGATACCTCATTTTTTCCTCAAGCTCCAAGACTCAAGCCTCACCAGGAGACCTCATATTATCTTATCAAGATCCAAGAGTGGAGGCTCACTATTCAGATTCATTGTCCCAACTACGATACCTCATTTTTTCCTCAAGCTCCAAGACTCAAGCCTCACCAGGAGACCTCATATTATCTTATCAAGATCCAAGAGTGGAGGCTCACTATTCAGATTCATTGTCCCAACTACGATACCTCATTTTTTCCTCAAGCTCCAAGACTCAAGCCTCACCAGGAGACCTCATATTATCTTATCAAGATCCAAGAGTGGAGGCTCACTATTCAGATTCATTGTCCCAACTACGATACCTCATTTTTTCCTCAAGCTCCAAGACTCAAGCCTCACCAGGAGACCTCATATTATCTTATCAAGATCCAAGAGTGGAGGCTCACTATTCAGATTCATTGTCCCAACTACGATACCTCATTTTTTCCTCAAGCTCCAAGACTCAAGCCTCACCAGGAGACCTCATATTATCTTATCAAGATCCAAGAGTGGAGGCTCACTATTCAGATTCATTGTCCCAACTACGATACCTCATTTTTTCCTCAAGCTCCAAGACTCAAGCCTCACCAGGAGACCTCATATTATCTTATCAAGATCCAAGAGTGGAGGCTCACTATTCAGATTCATTGTCCCAACTACGATACCTCATTTTTTCCTCAAGCTCCAAGACTCAAGCCTCACCAGGAGACCTCATATTATCTTATCAAGATCCAAGAGTGGAGGCTCACTATTCAGATTCATTGTCCCAACTACGATACCTCATTTTTTCCTCAAGCTCCAAGACTCAAGCCTCACCAGGAGACCTCATATTATCTTATCAAGATCCAAGAGTGGAGGCTCACTATTCAGATTCATTGTCCCAACTACGATACCTCATTTTTTCCTCAAGCTCCAAGACTCAAGCCTCACCAGGAGACCTCATATTATCTTATCAAGATCCAAGAGTGGAGGCTCACTATTCAGATTCATTGTCCCAACTACGATACCTCATTTTTTCCTCAAGCTCCAAGACTCAAGCCTCACCAGGAGACCTCATATTATCTTATCAAGATCCAAGAGTGGAGGCTCACTATTCAGATTCATTGTCCCAACTACGATACCTCATTTTTTCCTCAAGCTCCAAGACTCAAGCCTCACCAGGAGACCTCATATTATCTTATCAAGATCCAAGAGTGGAGGCTCACTATTCAGATTCATTGTCCCAACTACGATACCTCATTTTTTCCTCAAGCTCCAAGACTCAAGCCTCACCAGGAGACCTCATATTATCTTATCAAGATCCAAGACTGGAGGCTCACTATTCAGATTCATTGTCCCAACTACGATACCTCATTTTTTCCTCAAGCTCCAAGACTCAAGCCTCACCAGGAGACCTCATATTATCTTATCAAGATCCAAGAGTGGAGGCTCACTATTCAGATTCATTGTCCCAACTACGATACCTCATTTTTTCCTCAAGCTCCAAGACTCAAGCCTCACCAGGAGACCTCATATTATCTTATCAAGATCCAAGAGTGGAGGCTCACTATTCAGATTCATTGTCCCAACTACGATACCTCATTTTTTCCTCAAGCTCCAAGACTCAAGCCTCACCATTCAGATGCAGTCTCATAACCAGGATACCTTATTTTATTCCATCAAGCGCCAAGACTAGAGCCTCAACAATCAAATTCGGTGTCCTAACCAAGATGCCTAATTTTATTCCTTAGAGCTCCAATACCAGCGACTCACCATGTGGATGCAGTGTCATAACCAGGATACTTCATTTTATTCCCTCAAGCTCAAAGACTCGAGCCTCATCATTCAGATGTATTGTCCTACTCAGGATACCACATTTTGTTCACTTGCGCTCCAAACCGGGGCCTCGCCATTCACATTCAATGTACTAACCAGGATACCTCATTTAATTTTATCAAGATCCAAGATTGGAGCATCCCTATTCAGATGTAGTCTCATAACCAAGATACCTCATTTTATTCTGTCGAGCACCAAGACTGGAGCCTCACAACACAGATACACTATCCTCAGAAGGATACCACAATTTATTCACTCAATCTCCAAGACTGGGGCGTCACCATTTAGATGCAGTGTCCTAGACAGGATACTGCATCACCAGGATACCTAATTTTATTCCATCAAGCTACAAGACTTGAACATAACTATTTAGATTCAGTGTCCTAAACAAGATATCTCACTTTATTCTATCAAGCTCCAAGAATAGAGTCTCACAATTCAGATACAGTGTCTTCAGAAGGATACCCCATTTTATTCTTTCGGGCTCCAAAACTGGAGCCTCCATTCAGATGCAGTGTCCTACGCGGTATACCACATTTTGTTCACTCGAGCTCCAAGACTGCAACCTCACCATTAAGATGAAGTGTCATAACCAGGATACCTCATTTTATATCCTTGAGCTCCAACAGTGGAGCCCCACTAATCAAATTCAGTCTCTTAACGAGGATATCTCATTTTATTTCTTCGAGCTCCAAGACTGGAGCCTCACCATTTGGATGCAATGTCATATCTACGATACATCATTTTATTCCATCAAGCTTAAAGTTTGGGGCCTCACCATTCATATGCATTATCCTACGCAAAATACCTAATTCTATTTCCTTAAGCTCCAAGATTAGAGACTCACAATTAAGATAAACTGTCCTAACTAGGATACCTCATTTTATTCCATTGTGTTCCAAAATTGGAGACTTACCATTCGGATGCTGTCTCATAACCCGCATACCTCATTTTATTCCATCAAACTCCAAGACTGGATACTCACCATTCCATGCAGTCTCATAACCAGGATACCCCATTTTATTCCATCAACCTGCCAGATTATAGCGTCACCATTCAGATCCATTGTCCTCAGCAGGATACCTCGTTTTATTACATCAAATTCTAAGACTGGATCCTTACCATTTAGATGCAGTCTCATAACCAGGATATCCTATTTTATTCCATCGACCTGCATGACTTCAGTATCACTATTCACATGCGTTGTCCTCAGCAAAATAGCTCGTTTAATTCCATCAAACACCAAAACTGGATCCTCCCCATTCAGATGCAGTCTAATATCCAGGATATTTATTCCATCAATATGCCAGAATAGAGAGTTACCATTCAGATACATTCTTTGCAGTATACCTTGTTTTATTCCATCAAACTCCAAGACTATTTAGATGCAGTCTCATAACCAGGATATCACATCATTCTATCAAGCTGCAAGATTATATTGTCACCATTGTCAAACTCAAATACTGGATCCTAACCATTTAGATGCAGTTTCATAACCAGGATAGCCCAGAACACAGCATCACCATTCAGATGAACTGACCTTTGCAGGATACCTCCAATGATTCCATCAAACTCTAAGACTGGATCCTCTCCATTCAAATGCAGTCTCATACCCAGGATACCCCATTTTATTCCATCAAGCTACAAGAATAGAACATAACCATTCAAATGCATTGACCTCAGCAGGATACCTCGTTTTATTCCATTAAACTCCAAGTCATGATCCTCACAATTCAGATGCAGTCTCATAACCAGGATACTTTATTTTGTTCAATCGAGCTGCAAGACTAGAGCGTCACCATTCAGATTCCGTGGTGTAGTCGTTATCGCCGTAGGAAATGAACACGGCGATACGAGTTCAAATCCTGGACGAGACTGATTGCATTTCACATAGCACTAATACCCTTGGGAAAGTTATGAATCCAATTATTCTCCCTCCAGCTATGGGTAAATAGTAGGACAGACTAGGTTCTTCAGCCTTGGTTAGGCAACTAGTCTAGGAGAAGGAAAACTCTGAATTGAAACCTGTTAAACTACGCTTAAAAATTGACCTTGTGTCATATCCTGCCCGAGCAGAGGGGTTGGGTAAATAGTACCATTCAGATTCCTTCTCCTCAGCAGCATATCTCTTTATATTCAATCGAAGTCCAACAATCTATACTCACCATTCACATGCGAAATCTCATAACCAGGATATCACATTTCATTCTATCAAGCTGCATGATTAGAGCATTACAATTCGGATGCACTGTTCACAGCAAAATACCTGATTTTATTTCATCAAACTTCAAGACTGGATCCTCGCCATTCCCATGCAGTCTCATAACCAGGATTCCCCATTTTATTCCATCAAGCTGCAAGAGTAGGACATCACCAACCAGATGTTTTGTCATCAGCAGGATACCTCGTTTCATGCTATCAAACTCCAACACTGGATCCTCACCATTCAGATGCAGTCTCATAACCAGGATATCACCTTTCATTCAATCAAGCTGCATGATTAAAGCATCACCAGTCAGATGCATTGTCCTCAGCGGGATACCTCATTTTATTCCATCAAACACCAACACTGCATTCCCATTCGGTTTCATAACCAGAACACCGCATTTTATTCCATTAAGCTACAAGACTAGAGAGTCACCATTCTGATGCATTGTCCTTCGCAGGATACCTCGTTTTATTCCATCAAACTCGAAGACTATATCATCACTATTCAGATGTTCTCTCATAACCAGGATATCACATTTAATTCCACAATCTGAATGATTAGAGCATCACCATTCCGATATACTGCCCTGAGCAGGATACCTCGGTTTATACCATCAAGCACAAAGACTGGATCCTTACCATTCAGATGCAGTCTTATAATCAAGATACCCCATATATTCCATCAAGCTGCAAAACTAGAGTGTCACCATTCAGATGTTTTGTCATCAGCAGGATACCACAGTTTATTCCATCAAACTCCAAGACTCGATCCTCACATTCTGACCAATCTCATAACCAGGATACTCCATCTTATTCCATCGAGCAGCAAGACTTCATAGTCACCATTCAGATGCATTGTCTTTAGCAAGATACCTTCTTTTACTCCATCTAACTCCAACACAGGATCCTAACCATTCAGATTCAGTTTTATAACCAGAATACCTCATTTTATTCCATGAAACTGCAAGACAAGAGCGTCACCATTCAGATGCATTGTCCTCAGCAGGATACTACGATTTATTGTCAAACTCCAACACTAGATCCTCACCATTCAAATGCCGGGTCATAACAAGGATCCCCCAATTAATTCCATCGAGCAGCAAGTTTAGAGCGTCACCATTAGGATGCATTGTCCTCTGCAGGATACGTCATTTTATTCAATCAAATTCCAACCCTGGATCCTCATCCTTATGATGCAGTCTCATAACCAGGATACCCAATTTTATTTCATCGAGCTGCAAGACTTCAGCGTCACCATTCAGATACATTGTCCTGAGCAGGATACCTTTTTTATTCCATCAAACTCCAACACTAGATCCTCAACTTTAAGTTTCATAACCAGGACACCCCATTTTATTCCATTAGGCTGAAATACCAGAGCGTCACCATTCAGATGTGTTCTCTTCAGCAGGATACCTCGTTTCCCTCCATCAAACTCCAACACTTGCTCAACACCATTCAGATGCAGTCTTATAACCAGGATACCACATTTTATTTCATCGAGCGTCACGACTGGAACGTCACAATTCAGATGCCTTGTCCTCAGCAAGTTACCACGTTTCATTCCCTTAAAATCCAAGAATGCATCATTTCCATTCAGATGCAGTCTTATAATCATGATACCCCATTTTATTCAATCAAGCTGCAAGACAAGAGCGTCACCATTCAGATACATTTTCTTCAAACACCAACACTGCATTTTCCATCAAACACCAACACTGCATCCTCACCATTCCCATTCGGTTTCATAACTTTTTAATGCAATTTTTCAGTTTGCTTATATTTATTAAAAATTTTTGTGTTCTTGATATCATTTGGATATTGTACTATCAAAAAGATTTAGCTATGTAAACGAATTCATTTAGTAATTATTGAAAAAACATGTCTACTTCAATTTGTAAATAGCGAAAATGTAGAAACATGAAATCCAAATTCATTTATAATTTTCCGATTTACAAGAAGGAAAAAACTCTCTCACTCACACACACACACACACACACATATATATATATATATATATATATATATAAGTGTGTGTGACTATATCGACTTCACTGATTCCAAATCTGTTTTCAGAATGGTCCTAGAAAATCGGATGTTTAATATTTGTAGTTATGTATTAATAGAGCATGATTACTGTATAAATTATTATGCTAAAAGCATATTGTGGATTATTAATCTAGCCCATAAGAAAGTCTAAGAATACGACCTAGCTCCACCCAAAAAAGGTGGCCCGAGTGTGGTGGCACTACATCTGATATTCTGATATTTTAGGCCCTGTGAAATGACCTCTTCACTTGATAGATTCTTCTCCGGTGAGGTCGTACGTTCTAGGGTCCCATCTATGGGTTAAATTGATATGTTTGAGATAATGAAGTATTTACCGATTAAAAATGATTGTTGCATTTTTCATTGCATATAATTATTGACCATAATTTTTTAATTGACTTGGACCTTAAATAACCCAAAAAGGGTTGACATACAGTAAAACTAAATCACTAACAAATATGGATTATTTATGGGTATTTTTATATTCAAGGAAAATATAGACTACTATGAGAAATAACCTAATCTTATCATCATGGAGATTACGTGTCTGTCTGTTACAGAAACTACATCACCACCAACGTCACAGTTCCCTTAATTACCTTATATTCTCAATGATTTTTAAATAATCTTTTTTAAATCTAAATTAACATCTTGTTTATTAACGATGTCTCCCCTGAGAATATAACTGATTCGGATATGCATCAAAACAGACGATTCATGGGTATTTAACTGAATTCCAACCAAGTTAAGATTTGATCCAAAATCGGTTTATGATCTGGAGCTACGAACGAATCGTGACTACTGAAAAAAAAGTTTGTTCCCGTCGACATTTCTCATTTTGAGGCGCCACAGGCACCAAGTGATGAACTCAAGCTTGCCAAGCAGATATTACAGGGGTGAAAGGTCAATGGGGCCAGACAATCAGATTAATAACACCCACCTGATGTTCGCACCTTGATGAGACCCCAGAATTCCAGAGACGGGAGGGCCCGTGGTAATAATTCGCCAAAATTCCTGCAAAATGCGTTATATATAACTAAGAAATAATGTTTTATATAGTAGATGGTGTGGATCATTTGTATATTTTTTAACAAGCTCGGGTTTAATTAATGATTACTAGACGTTTTTGATTTCTAATATGATTGTTTTATTCAAACGTACTAAAAGCAATCCAATGTATATTTTTATATAGAAATAAGTTAAAATAAAATTTGAATAAGTGTAATGTTTTTATGTGTTTGTATTAAGATATTTTGTCTTTCTAATTTAGTTTAATATTTTTTCTGATTAAAACTTAAATACTTGCGCCAGAAGGGCGCATATTTTTGCTAGTAAAAATATAATACCTTGTTTATTTCTTATATCTTCAGAAATGTTTGAGCAGTTAAAATATTGTCGGAACTAGCAGTAGTCACACATAATGTTCGAATTGAATTGGCCTTGATACTTCGTTTCCATGTCGGATATACTGAAGCTCTCATCATGCTTATTGCTTACAGCACATGAATGCGTTGGGAAAAATCGAGATGAGATTTCAAAAAATAAACTTTAAGAGATATCAAGTATCCCATTCATTGATAGGCTGACAGCGTGTTGCTGATTGAATCAGAGCTGTTTTCAACTCGATGAGACCCGAGAAAGTTCGGTACAACAAATATAAATGAATCGCTTGCCGCCAGCTGAAATGGATTCAGTTGACCTGTGAACTTGCTATCAAATTTACATTCCAACTAAAAATACATCTTTGATCCCCAGCCCTCCTGTCTAACCGGCAGACCGTCTTCCCCACGTTTTATTTTCATCCAGCCGTCTTTATTGATGACCACTTTCACAGTTGGGGCGGCGTATTGAGGTGGCGTGTTAGGGTGGCGTGTACGACTCACAGCTTTCAACCAGTAAAGTAGAACCTAACTATAGCGAATGGGTTGGAGACCCAAGCCCAATGACAGCCCACTTCGTCACCCTTTGTCTGACTGCCAACTGTTCTTTGGAACTGCATGAACTTGAACTGACGATGCCCCAGCTAATTCTCTAAATACATAGATGTCCATATTTCCGGCAAAAACAGGAACCTCTTCATTTCGACTACCATATGCTAAAGGCACTTTTTTAATTATTGTCTCTTAACCTATGATCTATAGTATCTCCAGTGGTTTGAGTTTATGATTGAAATTTATCAATATATTCTTTTCATCCCATTTTCATTTCCGGAAATCATTTTCTTTCGATTTTATTACCTATCTGTAAATATTTCTTTTACCCTCCAAGTTATTCACAACCACTTAATACTTTCATACGCGTGCCACTCTCATAAATCTAAGTAGATGTATATATATTGACATTGGTCTCACCTATGTTTCCATAGAGATACGTTTGTACCTATATGCATATATATTATTGCATCTATGAATGTTATCATGGCCTTCTTTCATTTTAGCGTTATATTTCTTTGCATTAACATTTAAAGTCATAGATCAAATCCATAGACATAATAAAATTTCTTTACAAAGTTTCAATGACTTGGACAAAATCCAAACGTCCTAAAACAATTTTGAGCACGGACTCGGAATCAAATGTCTTGATTCAGTATAAAAATGCACTTTTTCACCCAAGTAACAAAATATTTCTCAACGATCGCTATCATTCGGGTTTTTTTTTTTCAAAATCGAAACTTCTCGCTTCTATTGCTTTTATTCGTGCCACGGCGTTTCGGTCGATTCACTCTACTACTTTCTTCGAGTTAGAAATAACGATTTTACAAATATTCAAAATAACACAAATTTCAAATGAAGAAAACCCTTTATTTTTGGCGATTATTTATCAGGACAATGTTGATATAAGTTCTTTCTTAAACTTGTGGTACTACAATATGATGATCTCTATAAATGAACGAGAATCTAAACCAAGAATAGAATAAAATTTAACTTCAATCATTTGTCTGCTCAAGGAGAAAAAAAAACTGTAGATTTTACGACCGGGAAAGTTGAGACACTAAGTATATTCTTATTTTTTACGATCCAACTACAGCTGTGTAATCTCGGTTCTCAACTGATTCTTATGTAAATTCTATTATTCTCAAAGAACTTTAATTAGTAAGGCATCTATCAATGTCCCCAAATGAACATCAGATTTTCGAAAGCAGAAACGTGTTCTTGTATTCTTGCGTTGAAATTTTGAATTTCTCAACCTCCTACACAAGCAAGAGCGTATGACAGAAACTTATTCCAAGTGGAACCAACAAATATTCTTAATATTAAGAATATCGTTTTAATTGTTAGGTTTGGGGGGGTCTTTTTGTTTGTTTGTTGTTGTTGTTTTTTTTTTTGTTTTTTTTTTTGTTTTTAGGTTTTTTTGCTGTAAAATTACTTGTTAGACTATCGTCCATCTGTCAAAGTAGTGAAATAAAAAATTACTTTCGACGAAGCTTGAACCTTCATCACAAATTTAACTGACTCATCTTTAATGCACAATGTCAGCAATTTTTTTGTGTTCTACTTACCAGTGCGTGCTTAGTATAACGGATATCGTCCAAGGAAATGGACTCTGTAACACAAGTTCAAACCCTGAACTTTTTTCTTTTCACTTCACGCTAATACCCTTAAGAAAACAAAGAGTCCAACCATTCTCCTCCGTCCCAACAATGGGTAAATATTTGGGCAGACTGGGTTCTTTAGCTTTGGTAAGGCAACTGATCTACAATCTAAATTCAAACCAGATTTACTCATCTTAAAAATTGACCCTGTGCCACATCCTGTCCGTGGCGAAGGGGTTTTGGTAAATACAAACAATTATTAAGTTTTACCATCCAAACTTAAGTGCATACTAATGTCAGAAACTAATAAACGAAGTGGGTAGGAATTTGTTTAACTTTTTGTCATTTCCTTCCTTTCTGAAAATTATGCAACATGACTGGCATTTGTATCATCACACATGCAAAATACAAGAAACGCAATTATAATGAACACATGGCTGAAGATGCACCTTTGATTATAGTATTTTATGCGGGAATCTTCATCCAACCACAAACATTAACCTTTACAAGTTTATTTTATTATTCGTGCGAATGATTGCAGAAGCGATAGACCATCTCCCTCTTGAAACGGACATTTTTTATATAAGTCGAAGGAAGCAGATGTGTGAGCGAGAGAGAAAAACAGACTGACCGAAGAAAGAGAGGGGGGGCGAAAGAGAAAGTTAAAGAGAAGGAGAGAAGAGAGAGCGAAATGCATTTTCTTTTTCAAAATTTTCTTTCTTGGTTTTATTTATTTAATTATTCCATGAAAATATTTCACTTGATTTTTAATATAAGTCAAAGAAGACAGATGAGTGAGTGAGAAAGAAAGAAAGAAAGAAAGAAAAAAGAAAGAAAGACGTTTAAAAAATGCATTTTCTTTTTTAATGTTTTATTTCTTTGTTTTATTTATTTGATTATTCCATGAAAGTGTTTCACTTGATTTAAAGTTTTCAAAAACCAGTAGAGCGCCATTTTCTATATTTTTTCTCAGGGAATAAAGAAGTTAATGTAAATTAAACTCATTCACCATTTTGGTCTTTTAAATAAAATCAGTGGAAAATAAAACATTGAAGAGAGAAACTATTGAAAATCTTATTAAAAGAATTATGTGAAAAGGTATCCGTTGTGAAATTTGATACAGTGCGTAGCTATGTTTATCTTTCCTGAATAATGAACGGAGGTTATCTTATTCAACTTGCATCAAATTTAGTCCTCAATCCCATAAGCATTCATTTAAAACTTCGATATGAAAATAGGAAGAGAACTTGTGCGTGACAGAAGAGAGGTTTAATGAAGTTATTTATTTCTACGATTAAATTCACAAAACTCATTGCAATTCTTTTCTCATACGAAACTTAACGATAAGTAGTGTTATTATATTTTTTGGAACAAATATTAAAGATATCAAACTTTAAAGACGAGGCTTTCATTTTTCAAAGAATAGGAATAATCATCATGAGAAATATCATGATAGAAGATAAAATATAAACACGACTTATAAACATTTTTGTAATTTTTGTCTATGTATGAATTTTCTATATATGTCCGTTTGTCTACCTTCTCCCTTAAACTGTCATCATAACAACTGCTTCTTCCTACTGCAAACAACATTCTGAATAGTTTGCTATATAATTTGATTAATGAAGCGGTATTTTTCCTAATGGAATTGGCTTGTTTACATTCTTTTCAAAATTCCTTATTTTGAAAGAAAAAGAAAAGTTATTAGAACAAATAAAACTGAGAAGAAATAACTATAGTTTACTTCAGTTTCAATCTTTTATTGTTTCTCTTTTTTATTCAGCGATTGTTTTGTAGATAAATTTTTATAATTATTCTCGGTTATGGTAGTGTTGTTATCATCATTGGACTTTTTGTAAACCGATTATGTTAGCCTTATTGTAAATTGAATCATCAATCATAAAAATAGCCCTTTTTTTTTAAATAAGTCAAATATATTCACCTATAAAAGTGTTCTTCTTTCTTCACAAAACCGAATTTCAAGTTTTTAATTCAAATGTCATCGATTGCATATTTATTTTGTTTATTTATAATTAGTGTTGTAATAAATTCAACAAAATTTGAAATAAAAATCAGAATCGACGAGGTTTTCTCTCAGAATGTTCTTTACAGTTTTTATCATACAGTTTATATTCGTACAGTTTATATTCGTACAGTTATATTCGTACAGTTAATAATCGTATAGTATATATTCGTACAGTTATATTCGTACAGTTAATAATCGTACAGTTTATATTCGTACAGTTATATTCGTACAGTTAATAATCGTATAGTATATATTCGTACAGTTATATTCGTACAGTTGATAATCGTATAGTATATATTCGTACAGTTAATAATCGTACAGTTAATAATCGTACAGTTTATATTCGTAGAGTTATATTCGTACAGTTAATAATCGTACAGTTTATATTCGTACAGTTATATTCGTACACTTAATAATCGTATAGTATATATTCGTACAGTTTATATTCGTACAGTTATATTCGTACAGTTAATAATCGTATAGTTTATATTCGTACAGTTTATATTCGTACAGTTATATTCGTACAGTTAATAAACGTATAGTATATATTCGTACAGTTATATTCGTGCAGTTTAAATTTGTACAGTTATGTACGTATTCCGTGGAATTTCCACAGTTGGGGCTAGTAAAATCTAAAACCAAGTTTTTTTTACATTTTATCTAATTTTCATGCAACTAGTTTGGTCTGATTTTTTATATTCTTACTCTTTTTATCTTTACCCAGTGAGAATAGATAGATAGATAGATATTTCAATCAGAAAAAGAAAAATTAACCATGGGGCCACAAAGTTTCTACTTCCCAAATAATGTTTGATACCATTTGACCATAGATAAAAATACAAAAATAATTTTCAGTGACTTTTTATGTCCTTTACGAATAAGTAAGTTGCTGTATTGTTGCCCAAGGATTCAGCCTTGTATTATCATTCTTCAAACCTTTTCTTATTCAATTCCTGCAAGCCACATCAAGATATGATGCCATTAACTTTTGACCAATTCCTCAGTTTCAATTGTAAATAAACTAATTATCTTCTTCAATTTTTCCTTTTGATTCAAGGGAGAAAATATTTCTCGACATTTCCCCTTTGATGATGAATACGTTTTATTTACACTTCAAGACGTTGGATTCAATCGAAAATCTTCAGACACAGTTGTACGCATGAAACTGATCCCTACACTCTTCATTTTATGCAGGTGTTAACATTTCATTCATTTTATCAATATCGTTGTCTGCAACAAGGGTGCTTTATAATTTCATTTTTTAAATCAGATTCACTAGTTACCACAGACAACTATCATATCAACTTCTTGCAGACAAAATTGTATAGTCAGCCATTCTTATTTTTTTTAATGTTACCAAACATTTTG
The DNA here is from genome assembly GCA_963585895.1 of Sepioteuthis lessoniana. NCBI lineage: Eukaryota > Metazoa > Mollusca > Cephalopoda > Myopsida > Loliginidae > Sepioteuthis > Sepioteuthis lessoniana. Next base: position 159,512,635 of record OY757904.1, on the reverse strand, counting down.
ATCGTCGGCTTCTTAAATCTGCTTTTATGAGTACTTAAAAATTTTGCCTTAGTCGTACACGAGATAAGATGCCCATTAATATATAACAAACTAGCGTAACAGTTATCGTCTTTGAAAACAGAATCGTCGACATAAATTCAAATCTTGGATGAAGCAATTGTCGTTTCAATTCGGGCAAATGCTTTGAGAAAGGCATGAATCCATCTGTTCTTCATCAGTTATCGTAAATAATTTGGCTGATTGGTTTCTTTAACTTTGTTTTGACAACAAGTCGAGGAAAAAATCTGAATTCAAACTAGCTTAAAAATTGACCTTGTGTCACATCCTGCCCATCCCGAAGGATTTGGATAAATACACACGGTATAAACTTGAGTATCATCCAATATGATCCCGGACTATTCGTTGACTATCCTTGACCTTCTAGATCTCAGAAAGTTGCGTGAGACGCGAGTATATAAGGTAATTATAAGGACTTGTCTAGCTTACTAAGCATGACTTAAATTTTTCTGTTGCTCTTTTATCCTTTATTATCAGAATAAACACCAAATTTTTTTCGATGAAACATTGTCAATCAATATTAGTTGTAATTCTAATTAGCATTTTGCTTCATCTTTTCATTTTTATTAATTTTGACTCGTATTTTCTTTCATTTTTCAAAATTTTACTTTTTATCGAAAAGCACTTTTGACAAATAAAATACCAAGATATCAAGAGAAATAATAAAGGTAAAGTGATACCTTTGATTTTAGCTTCTGTTAATCATTGGCTCCCATAGCTTAGTTGATAAAGCAGCTGGTTCTTTTAATCAGACTTCTCCATTTGCAAAGGAAACGAAACTTCGAATCTTAGCAAGATATTCTCTTTTGTGAAATTCTCTGATACCTGCTGTTTTACGCTGTCGTAGGAATAAAGACCCGAGTGAGTTATGATGAAATGTACTTGATAAAATAATAATAATAATAATAATAATAATAATAATAATAATAATAATAATCTCACAGAAGGAGGAAAAACTTAGCTGAGGTAAAGATCCAGTGAAGTATATTCCAGGGAGATGCGCTATCACCATTACAATGGTACCACTCACTCACATATTCAGGGAAATGAACAGGTGGGAGCAAACTTACTAAATCCTAGGAAAAGATCAATCCCCTAATGTCCATGGACGATATCAAATAGTTTGCAAAAAATGAAAATGAACAGAAACCCCAAATACAAGCAGTGAGGATATACAGTCAGGATAAGAGCGGTAGAATTCGGCAAAGAAAAATGTGACATGCTAATAACGAGAAGCGGAAAACGACAAATGACGGAAGGAATAAAACTACCAAACCGTGAAAAGATCAGAATGCTCGGAGAAAAGGAAATTCACAATTAATTTGGATTATTGGGAGTGGACACCATCAAACAAGAGGAGAAGAAAGAAAAATTTTAAAAGGGTGCCTCAGGAGAACGAGGAAACAACTCGAAACCAAACTATATAGCAGAAATCTCATCAAAAGTATAAACACCTGAGCTGTTCCCTTAGATACTCGGGACTATTTTTGAAGATAACGAGGAAGAAACTTCAACAAATGGACCAGAGAACAAGAAAATTAATGACGATGTATTACATTCCAGAGATGACGTAAACGAACGATATTTGTCAAGAAAAGAAGTGGGAAAGAGGATTCTCTAGCTTTCAAGATAGCGTCGATACATCGATACAAAATCTAGAAGTGTACATTAAAAAATACGGAGGAAGACTGATTACAGCCTCCAGAAATAGTACAGACAACATAAACATCAAAAGAACAAAAATGACCAGAAAACAAAAATGGGAAGAAAAACATCAGTGTGAACATTTCAAGTGACTAACAAGTGAAATCTCACGTAAGAAAATTTGCACATGGCTGAGAAAGAGAAGCTTTAAGATAGAAACTGAATCTCTTCAAATACCAGCACAGAATAACGCCATAAGGATTAACTATGTCAAAGCAAAATAGACTAGACAACAAAGTAGCAGACGTGGGTTATGTGTTGAGAGATGAAATGATTAATCACATTATAAACGAATGTTGTGAGCTAGCACAAAAAGAGTATAAGACTAGACATGACTGGATGGGCAACGTGATCCATTGGGAATTGTATAAGAAGCTAAAATTTGACCATACGAACAAATGGTATATGCACAACACAGAACCCGTCCACAAAAAAATGAGACGCCCAAACTTCTCTGGGACTTTGAAGTACAAACTATTCACCTAATCTCAGCCGGACGACCAGAACTAGAGATAGTCAACAAAAAAAAGAGAACCAGCCGAATTGTGGACTTTGCTGTTCCGGCTGACCACAGGGTAAAACTGAAAGAAAATGAAAAGAGAGAAAGTACCTGGAACTTGCTAAGGAAATGAAAAAAACTACGGAACATGAAAGTGACGGTGATACCAACTCTGTACAACCACCAAAGGGTTAATAAAGGGACTGGAGGACTTGAAAATAAGAGGAAAAGTGGAGACCATCGAAACGACAACATTATTAAAATCGGCCAGGATACTGAGAAGAGTCCTAGAGACTTAAGAAGATTTGCTGTTACTCAAATTCAAGTGAGAAACCATTAGCCTACGCTGGTGTGAAAAACTCTCAAATGAGTAAAATAATAATAATAATAATAATGAGCCGATTTATGATTCTCAAGTGACACATCCTTCAGCCAATCAAATTGACAAGATAAAAATGTATGTTCAGCAAACAATTACTTGAAAAATTGCACTATTTCTGACAATACATTGACTTTCTATAAAATAAATTGAATTGAGTTACAAATGTTGTTCGTTGTTAAAACATGCAACAAGGAAAACCAGGAAATCAAAATGAGATTCAGATGAGTTATTTTTCGACAAAAATGCAGCCTTGAAATGTCTTCCCCAAACAAGAACTTGTACGTACCGACTTTCAGCCATCTTGATTGTCAAATATCAAGATACACATCTCGAGGCTTCTAAATGAACTCAATGTAACTGAATTATCAAAAATAACTGTTTAACATGTTTTGTTTCTTTTAAAATGCAAACATCCTCTTTCATTGATTTATCGTTGTTGTTGGCTTTTTTTTTTCTTATGGAAAGCATATTTGATCTAACACGCCCTTTTTTTCTTCTTTTTACACCCTGCCTTTTCTCTTTAAATATTTGAAACGACACCACATGATATTAGTTACTCAAGGGAGATACGATTATTTGTCTGGCTTTTTTCCTTATTTTGTTTTATTTTTTCTTTATTTTTCATGGTGAGTGTTGTTTGTTTATGTTTTTTAGCTTTGTTATTTGTTTTTTAAACTAGCATGTCTCCAGTCTGAAATAACTGTATTATGTATGAATTAATATGTCTGCCGAGGATCATTGTGTTGCATCTGCACCCTGTGAAATCCTACGGTTACTTTAAAAACTGTTGAGATTAATAAGAAATGAAGATAGAAATAAGATAACATAAATGAAAAAGGTGGCCGTTCCCAGGAGCCCCTAAAGGAAGTAGGAATTGCGAAGACCTGAAAGACACTTAGCTGCGTTATAAAGAAACCCATTTTCACTTCAACTTGACCTTTGATACTAGACTGACCTCCTTACCCCCGGCTGCTAGCAGGCTGCGCAGTTCTCGTACTTGGCTTAAGACTGTGTCTCCTCAAGCAGCCTTTATTAAAAACGCCTACTGGACACGACCACTTCGACTTTGGACTTATCACCCCCTGAAAACGACTAGTACATTTCAACGCCTTGTTTAGGAGATGCGTTTGCTTTCTAATGGCCCAGACATATATTTTCTCGTTACAGAATAGCCGTATGGAACCCAAAAATAAAGTTGAAATCTAAAAGGTATCTTCGTCTCTTTTCTTCTGTCCTTCAGTAATTCTTTTGCAGCTTTCTACAAACTCAGAAAACTCCGAGTTGAATAAGGTTGAGAAGAACAAATGGAGTCAGATACACTAAATCCAAATACCCACAACCAACGAGACTAAAAACCAAATGATAACCAACCAAATCCTTATGCCCAATAAAACTATAAGATATAGATTATAATAAATTCCTAAAGTAAAAATAAAAGTAAAAAGTAATAAATTTATAAAATTATTCGATGATACACATTCAGTTTGACAAATCTAGGAAATGGGATAATACAAAATTTTAAGAAATTCAAAAATAAACTCAGACTTACGTTTTATGGGGTCTGGATGAAGCTGTGTTGCCGTTTGATATCTGACTCCATTCTGAGGTTATACTATTTTTACCCCACGTTGCCTCGTTGGTGTAACTCCTTGAACAAGAAAGCCCAAAAAGAGCTATACGAAAGAAGACAGCAACAGATAGGAGACGAAGAGTTTTTTTTTTTATTTTTCCTTTATTTCTTGGGTTCAACAACCATTCAATGGGAGAGGGAATTTTCCTTGAATACAATTGAAATGGTTGAATACCCCAGTCAAGGTGTCTAAAAATACGTTAATCGTTTCTTGGTATATGCGTGTCCTCATTTGGTATTTTAAAGCTTTAACATGGTGTTAGTCGCTTTTAGGAGTTTGTCCAAGTCCACAGTTTTAGTTTGTAGTTTGATAGGTCCATTTCGTTTATATTTTGGCATATTGTTAACCGAGAGGGCTGCTACTAGTGAAAGGACTAGTCAACGCTTCGTCCAAAGACGAATTCGTGGCGTCTCCCACCAGTTAGCAAGGTGTTATCACTTCGCCGGTCACTGCCTGAAAGTGAAATGAGCCTCCTCACGCATGCATCGTCCCTTTTTCCTGTCAAATACCTCTGGGAGTTTCTGTATATTTTAATAATTTTCTTTTTATTAGTAATTCAATTTTTTTTTTTTAATTTTCTTATTTATTTATTCATTCCCAACAGTTTCTCCAAAAGCACTTATTCCTGCTAAACCACCAAAGTTAAACCTGCTCAGTTTAACAAGAGCAAAACTCTCAATAGAAACCATTTGAATTTCGCCAAAAAAATTGACCTTGTGTCACATATTGCCAGTGGTGGAAGAGTTGAGTTAGTACATACAAAGTTTGAACTAGTCTGACACAAGGGCCATCAAATTAGCACCCGGTCAATATAATTAACTTATGATCAAACTCACCATACCAATAATGTGAGGTATTTCATAAGAATCGAACTCGCCATAGTGGTCTAGGTATGAGCCAGATAAATGCTGATTCCAAAAAGAGGCTGGCCCTCATCACTTGAAAATCTGGCGTTGCATATGTAACTGTTCCGTTTGAACTATCTTAACAGAACAAACTACGAAATTTTTTAGAATTTTCTTGAAATATTAACATGATTTCACAAGCTAAAGAAGTATTACTATCTTACAAAAGAAAATTCAGGAAAATGAGGTTTTTCTTCCTTAAGGTAAAAATTTCGGAAATTTATTTATTATGGTTGCGCAAAAAATAAATGATGAATTATCTAGATTTTTCCATAGAATTATATTCAAGTATAAAATTTGAAATGTCTTCTCCAAAATTAATTCCCTCATAAATTCAATGCTTTGAAATTTTTTTTAAAGCAAGTGCTAAAGATATTGGCATTTACCCTCTCACCCACTACAAGTAGAATGTGACTCAAAGTCAATTTTTAAGTAGAGCACAGATTGTTTGAATTTAGAGATTTCCTTCTCATAGATTAGTTGTCAAACCAAGGCTAAAGATCCCATCTTCCCAAATATTTTTCCATAGCTGGCAGGGAGAACATATGGATTCTTGCTTCACGAAGTGAAACAAAAAAACAACTTTGTTCAGGATTTGAACTCTGGCCCGCGATTTCATTTCATACTACGAAAACTCGTACACCTCAGGCTTTTCTCAACCTCAGATCCTCATGGCCACACTTTCTTCCGTCATGCCTCCCATGCAATTCACACAGCATTTCTGCCGTGTTTTGTTTAACTTGGGAAACAGGTGCACATCTTTTTATGACAAAGTCAATATCCAACAAAATATTTGTCAACGATGTTTTATCACTGGTATGCCATCATAGCTGACAGAGAGAAGAGTGAATAAATTAACTTTTAAGTAAACCACTCTCCCATTACCCTTTCATCTTGTCAATAGTAAGACTAAAAGGCTGTTATGCCTATAATCAATTGCGACAGAGGCCTCTAAAATCTGAAAAAAAACCTGATATGATTTTATACTAATATTGACAAAATTTTTTGATCCTTTTCTTATTACTGTGGCAGACACAAGAAGTACGATTCATATTATATGACCGGGTAAATCTGCGGAAATTTCATTTCCTGGGCGAGATTCTTTTGCCACTCTCTTAAATAGTTTTTAATTTGTTAATAGCTTTTATTTCTACAGATCAGAAACAATTAAGAGCAAAGAGGATGAATGTTGTTCGGCTTTCAGTTTTTTTTTTCTCAGTCTCCTCTGGGGTTGAAATCGACCCCTATCGATTCAAATATATGGAAATAAATTTATAAATATAAATAAACACCTACCAAATCATTGGGTCTTGATTTCTCTTTATTCTTTCCGTTTGGAAAAATAGTTGCGTTAAAGGTTTTCTCACGTAATAGCAGCTTTGCTTTTTTTAATTTTTTAGTTAGAAATTATAATCATTCCCTTCATGGTCTATAGGTTTACGAAGACATGCCGAAAAGTTATCAGCCAAACTACGAATAAAATGACCTTTTTATGATCTTAATGATCAAAGAAACTTGAAAAACTGTGCCAAGTGTGCTAAACTGAAGGTTAAATACGTGGAATATCCAGCATGTTTCATGACAATTGGTCATTCTTTTCTTGGTCTGACTGACTGTCCACTTATACAAAGAGATTCAGGTTATTATAAGCGAAATACGGCCAATGGCAAAAATGTGCGCACGATAAACTTCTCAATGAAAGGACGGACCGACAGAAACGTTGTAAAAAAGTATCTGAAAAACGTATTGAATATCAACATGTACAACATTTTGAATTTGTTTTTCAAACCAATTATTAAAACTTACATAAATATGCAAATAAAGTAACTACAATAAATTTGTCGAAGAAAAAGTGATGATAAATATAATTTTCCTCTCAATGGATTTAAGCTATTCTGATTTTCTGATTGATTGATTGATTTTAACGGTAAGTCAACTAGTCTCGGGTTATTTTATGCCGAGAGATTAGATAATCGCGTGCATTGTACATTGATATTTACATGTTTTGTGTCATTGTTTAAGAGGGGTTTTTTAAGTACAGTTATACGATATCGTGTATTTCTATCTAATATAAATGATTTATACACAATTAGTATAGTAATAATATTAATTCTAATATTATTTCTATTTGATAACAGATATTTATTTGTACACAGTTATACGCTTTCAAGTAACTGATAATAATTCTTTGTAAACAATTCTAGCTTCAAGCAATTGTCCTTAATATAAATAATTTACACATATTTGGCATCAGGATTCTCATCGAATATGTTTAATTTCTAAACAAACCTATTTGACCCACGGAATCCTAACAGCCAAAGTGGACCTGGGAGTAATTACAATGAATGATTACTTCACACTTTCCAGATTGGAGCCTCACCAAGAAATTCAATTTTGTTTAATACCTATGATTCCTCTTTAGGGGGTCTTACCCCTCTGCAGGGGGATACAGGTAAGTTGTACTCGAGTTGTACTTTGGTAAACTGTGCATCATTTCATTCTCAATGCTTATTCATAATGTTACTGTTACTGATAATGGACCTTTTTTCTATTTGATTTGTACTTGTGCCAAATTTGAGGGACCAAGGAGTACATGCCAACTGCACTTTAAAGTCAACTTGAATACCAGTTACTGACGCAAGTGGAAAGTAAGCGGGTGGGTAGGTTAAAAAGTTTATATCGTGTGTCAAATCTACCGTTGATGACTTTTTTGACCAATAGAATCCAAACACTGCAACACCAATGGAAGAAGTTAAAAATACTCATTTAGTAACATTCCTGAGATTATCTTGGTCAGCCCATGGACTTTTCAACTAACCTTTGTTGATGGACAGATTCTTTATACATAGCAATCGTTTTATGAAGTGAGTTTATTATCTAGCAATGCAGCGTGATGAACTTCCTCTATTTTTACCTTGTTATAGAACATCGATAACCAAACAGCTGATCATAATTGAATTGTCTTTAAAACTAGTTATTATTATTTCGTTAAAATGGTGAGTATCATCTCACAGGTGTTTTCTGGTATTTACGCAACCCCTTCGCCACTTGCAAGATGCAAGAACAGATCAGTTTTAAGCGGATTACTAAAGATTTTAATTCATAATTTTCCTCCTACCTGACCCGTAACCCAATCAAAGCTAAAGAACCTCGTCTGTCCTACTATTTACCCATAACTGATGAATAATAATCGGATTTATAACTTTTCCAATGGTTTTAGCGTTATGTGAAATGCAAACAGCCTCGCCCATGATTTGAATTCGATTCTCAGTGTCCGTTTCCAACGACAATAACCATTACGCCTCGAGCGCCTCTTAGTGTCTATTGATATTTACCAAGTTTTAGCTTAGTCACTGCGTAAGACTGCAAGTACGGGGCACCCAGTGAAAATTTAACTCACTAATTCCGCCCGCTAGCGATTACACCACGAGTAATTGCAACTTTTGGTAAGGTCACAGAAACTAACCACCAACCGTCAACTTTACTTGCTTTTCTTGTTGTTAGTAAATAAACAATAAATAGTATACATACGAGATAATTTATTCGTTCCTGAAAGCTCTTGAGCAGGATATATATATATATATATATATATATATATATATATATATATATATATATATGTGTGTGTGTGTGTGTGTGTGTGTGTGTGTGAAAGAGAGAGAGAGAGAGAGATAAAAAGACAGAAAGACATACAGAAAAACAGATGAGCTATATAAATAAACAAATATGTATATTGAATATTTAATTTAACTTAGAATAAGATTAATGCATTTTTCCTGATAGATTCACGTCCTTCCTGAATTTCAATTGGTTAAAAAAAACACAGAAAAAAGAAACATTTAGATGTCATCATATTTATAAACATATTCCAATGTGTTCTGATGTTATTACTACTTTCCTTAGATAGCTCCATTTACTCTTGATCCGTACCTTATAATACTGAGTGTTAAGCAAGAAGTCATCCAGTACCATTTTTTGAGTCTTTGGTATGACTCGAACTAAAATTGAACCCCGGTCTCCCGGACAATTGGCGAACATTATGAAAGAAGAAAGAAAACTCTGACTCCAAACCAGATGAACTCTACTTTAAGAACATAACCTTGTAACGTATCCTGCCTGAGGTAGGGAATTTGGGCATCTTTACTTATTTCATTGTTGGTTCTATAGAAATTATAGTGCTTTGAAAACTTGTTGAAGAAAGGTGTGTCGACAAAAAATAAAATGACGAAAGAGGTTGTCACTTTATCCCAGTGAAAAGGTGCAAGCAAACACGTTGTTACAAAAACCATTCATGTTTATTTCGGTTGCTACAAGTTATTTTAGGCCGGTCTTATAAAACAGGAAGAAGCTGCTTTTGTTCAGTTGATGGAGGAAATTTTCATCTTCTTATGAATCGTCACAAAATTGGTGTCTGAAATTCATCTCCTTACATTCTAATATTAGCACAGGGCTGTCCAAAAGGACATTTACCGTCTCTAATAACCGGGAATTTTTTTAAACTCTCCATCTTTTGATCTCCTCTACCGGATGTGGCGAACATCCGGTAGGCCATTACGTAAAGCCACAAAATTCCCTCGGAAATATCATTGCAAAGGTTATGTTTAACATGAACAACGCATGATCAAAAAGGTTCGAGGAACCAACAGCATATCCATTGCATAATTACGAAATAAGTTTTGTTTCAATAAACATATATGTTCATAATTGTGTTATTTTATTAAATCTTTTTTTTTTTTTTTCGAACCAGAGCTACTTTCTTGGCAGAATGCACTCCTTGTTGAATGCGCTTGAATTGGAGTCATGGTCATCGAAAGATGACCTTACTCTAATTTTATGCCCATGACTCCAAAATAACTATCTTTCTCATCTATTGACCTCACCCTTATAGATAATAGCAATAGTTTCTGGGCTGTATTGTTTGATTCTGGCCGTTGACCTCACGCCAAAATGATAAAGATTATGATAAAATCTATTAGTTTAGGTTGTTTGTTTTGTGTTTTTGCCACATCAACCTTTGTAGGTTATTTAATGCCAAAGCTGTCCTTGTAGAAGAATAGTAGGGGTACAATTTAAACTATGGCTGGGGGAGTGATAAGTGGTTTCATGCCTTTTCCAAAGGGCATTAGTCCGAAAGTTAACAAGCGGGACTAGTGTTCGAACTCACTTACTATCATGTCACAATCCAGCTCGTTAACCACAAAACTATTCCACTAAATCTGTTGTGCTAATTCTCTTTATTTCAATTTTTATCATCGTAATCCTATAGCTTGTTTGTTGTTGTTGTTGTTTGTTTGTTTGTTTGTTTGTTTGTTTGTTTTTTATTTGTTGAACAGACTCTGTTTAGTGTTCAATTTATTTTTTATATATCACCTTGTCTCCCTATTCATTCGAGATAGCAATAGCATTAGTAATAATCAGGACTATTCCTTAAAACAATAGAAAAGAAATGTATTTCTTCCATTTTCTGCCTTTTGTCAGTTACTAAATTGTGAAGTTTGTTTGTAATTCTCTTGTGAATAGTCACCCTTGTTTGATTGTCTCGACCCATTTCACTGTATTCCCGCCGACAAAAACAACAACATCAACAACAAATTGTAGACGTCAACAAGACGAACAAATTTACTGCTGAGCTAAATAAATCTCAAGTAAAAGATACAGGCAAATGGCAACGTCAGTTTTCGACTTTCTTTCTTTTGTTGCTTTTTGTTTTTGCGGTTATTCTTACTGTTCTCTTCAACAAGATGAATTGCTATGAAGAACACAAAGCAAAATCATGATTTGGGAAATTGAATGAGTAAACATCTCAAAGAAAGAATAGAAACGTCTTCGATCAACCGGCTATACAAGAGATTCTGTGAATTCTTATGAACTCGTAGAAGCTAGAATATCAATAGCACTTATTGTAACCAGTTTGGAAACAATAAATAGTAAGATATTTTATAATGGTGCACCAAATATTTATATAGAAACGGCTGGTTGCAAATCGACAGACGTTTGATCTGCTTTATTTAGAATGTATTTAGATTGATATGAAGACGTAAAACAAACTTCCAAAACTATTGACACATTTACAATTTGGTCAACAATTACTACTCATCAAATATTTTTGTGATGGAATCGACATTCTGAAAAATATTTCTTGGCAGACAATGACTTATTTAATGTGCTGTCAAAGAAAGTTATGCTCATCAATAATTTCGAAGTAGGCTTTCCTTTATTTTATTGTTACTTTTTATTACATCTTTTCAGCCATTAATATAATGTATAGTAATTCGTAGCCTACATACCAACTGCCTTTTTTTTTATCTGTGCCTCGTCAAGCCATAAAATTCCATATCTGAAATGGAAAACAGTTTTTTTTAATTTTGAATATGGATTCAAGTTTCGTCAAAAGTAACAAGTCCAGTCGGATGGGATTACAACGCATTGACTGTATCCCCCGCAGAGGGTTGATCACCCCTGGACTGTATTTGATGGCGAGTCTCCAGTTCTGAAGACTTGAGGAATGAATAATACATCTTCATTTCCATAACTCCGAGATCGACTCTGTTCCGAAATGATATTACTTATTAGGGTCTTATCTATGAGTTAAATAGATCAGTTTAAAGATTATTAGTATTAGGTGGGAATACTTGATAATATATAACTGTGCAAATTATCTATATTAGGAAAAGTTACTTGAAGCTATATATGTATAATAAGCATCATTATTAATTCCTTGAAACCCTATAACTGTGTGGAAACAAATAACAATTACTAAATAAAAATTATTACTTGAAACCATATGATTATAAGTATTTGATAGGAATACTTGAAACTATACAACCGGGTGCAAATTATTTGTAATAGATAGGAATAATTGATATTATATTGCTGAATGCAAAAGAAACTCTTAAAAAACAACACAAAAATATAAATATAAAAGGAACATGATTCCCAAACCTCTAGGCATAAAACAACCCTAGATGGTTTGATATGCCTTTGAAATTCTTCAATCCATCCATCCGTCAAAATCGATCTGCTTAAAAATTATTCTCATTCGATAAAGGAGTGAATTAAAAAAAACTCTTAAAAACATCAAAGAAATATAAATATAAACGAACACTGAACACAATTCCCAAACTTATTAGCAGAAAATAACCTTAGACAGGTTGATATGCCGATAAAATCAATATATCAGAAGTAACATATCCATTAGAACTTCATGCTGTTTAAACTGTATTTGACTTTAAAGGTTTGGTTTGGTTTCTTTGTTTAATGGCATATCAACTCTTTTTAGGTTATTTAATGCCAAAGCCATTCTCCTAGAAGAACAGTAGTGGTACTATTTAACCCATAGCTGGGAGGATGAAGGGGTATTTACCCGAAAGTGAACGTAATAGCGCGACTAGAGTACGAACTCGCGTACTAAGACTTCGCGGTCCATCGCTTTAACCATTACACCACGAGGACACCCCCTTGACTTTAAAGTCGTGACATCAAAGTAACAAGATGAACAAAAACGAGTCAAAATTTACAGATGTGGATGTTTCATCTCAGAACCCAAGTACCTTTAAAAGTTTTATTTATAATTTGACGACCTTTTTTACCACAAAAAGCCCTGAATTTATTTTATTTCTCAACTACTGTTTTTCCTACCTCGGAAACCTCAGTGTCTTTAGATGTCAAAATACAAAAATATCAAAAATCATCTATATGAACATAATTGTTAGGAAAACATGATAATAAAATATAATAGAATCTATGAAAGATCTTACAAGAAAATCAGTTTACGGTACGTCAAGTGAACTATTTTATCATCTGTATTCAATGTGAAGAGTTTATGAAGTAACTGATAAAGATGGCAATGGCTTGTTGTCTTCTCGATAAAAATGACCGGAAAAGAAATGACAGATTTCAAAATGAATGACCATAGATCTCTTTGGATAAAAGAAGCGGGATTTTTAGGAGATATTCTCGTAAATGGGTAAATGAATAATTCAAATATAGTTCAGGTCAGATTCTGACCCACTTACCAAAACATTTTTCGTTGCCCAATGATACCTGCATCGGAAAAATAAGATCTAAAAATGTTCAGCTTTGGGTTACTCCTACCACGCTTTTAACCTTGACTAATATAACTTATAAGTGTTTACAGAAAGTTTATCTAAAGCTTTTTTCCCGAAAAAAAAAACACCTTCACCCAAAGGGAATAACCACATTTTTTTTTTTTTCATCATACAATGTGTGGAAGCACGTGCGATACCCTAGCCTCATCAGCCGCCATCCAGGGTGATAACACAGTTTCGGTAGCTCAAGGCGGCACTGCCACTCCTGGCGCTACCGAGCAGCTTTTGCCACCGGATAGGGTATTTAAAAAAAAATCTATGTATACATAAGATCAACTAAAAGCGGAAATTACATTAGACGTTCGTTCATCTTCATTTTGGTGCAGTTTGTGATTTAAAAAAGCGTTTACTTACGGCCGTTAGATGTCATAGCAACCGTTTCTTGATTTTGCGTAATTACACGAGAATGGTGGTTACACGTGTATAACATTCGTGTTGAAATCCTTTCTATATCCCGTATCTTTTCGATTCGTTTTCTTTCATTTATACGTTACTGCCCAAAAGCACTCGAGACAAACGTTATATATAATTCCGCTAAAAGATTTTATTTGTTGATCAATGGGCCCTCAAGATGGGTGGTGAGTAAAAAGAAAGCTCCTGGTCTAAGTTAGTCCAGGTAGCTATCTGATTACCCTTGGGCCACTAAATTCTTGGCTTGCAAAAAAAGTCTCCTGGACGCTGATGGTCAGCAATGGGCTTGTGAATACTGTGGGGGTAAACCTGACTCATAGGCCCATCAATCGATTTACATTCTCCGGCAGGAGAATTACGTTCTTCGCACCAGCGCGCCTTGTGGATTCGTGTCCCTCGCAAGCTGTTGAATTTTCTACCGCAATCACACGTTGTAGCCGGGTACATATCCAGATCGTTACCGTAGGAGCAAGTAAGATGGGTGATATATTCTCCCTCCCCGCTACAGACACCCTGAGGGCATTTTTCTTTCATTGTATTATCCATAATTGTTAAAATTCCTGTCTTTCCAGGATGTCACTCCAACTTTATGAAGAGTCACTTTGTCTTTCCAAAGAGTCATCTTGCTTTCCAGAGAGTCTATCCAGTGTATCATTTTCTGTAAACATTGAATAATTTAGTTCATCCTCTTTCTCGATAAATCATATTTGATAATTTGGGAATAATTTTTCACTTTTTTTAACTTAAATTTTAGAATAGAAATAGTCATTTCGAAAGAAGTTCATAACATGCTTTATAAAGTCCTCCTAAGAAAAATAAGCATTTTGATCATCTACAAAACAGTATTCTGTATTTTAAGGAAACGTTTTTAGTGACGTGCTGTCAACATTTCTTGGAAGTACAGGATTTTCGACATAAAGTCAAAAGGCAATCTCAAAGAAGTTGATTGACGTTATCTAGAAAAAAAAGAACTGTTGAATATCGCCGATTTGTGAGGGAATAAGAATATGCCTGAGTTAAAAAGAATGTTCTTGTTTGTGACAAGAAAACAAAATTTCAAATTGCAATAAAAATTTCAACAAGTCGAGTTAACTTTCATTCTCTCTCTCTCTCTCTCTCTCTCTCTCTCTCTCTCTCTCTCTCTCTCCTTCACATACATACGTAAGAATGTGTGGATGGATAATTTTTATCGTCTTATCTCTCTCCTCTTTTACTCGAGGCCTCACACACACACACATATACTTATATATGTGTGTGTATGTATGTGTGCTTTTCTCTTCCCCCTTTTCTCTCTCTCTCTTCTCTCTCTCTCTCTCTCTCTCTCTCTCTCTCTCTCTCTCTCTCTCTCTTCGCTTCTCTGTTTATCACCTATCTTCAATAAAAAAAAACATGTTTGAAAAATAAACCATACCGACCAACCGACTGAGAGCCTGAGGGCAAAATTAAATCCTCGAACATGTTCCGTTTAATATCGCTTCAAATTTGTCGTTTTCTTTGCAACAAATTTCCGTAACATAAAATATCTAAAATATGTGCAGAGTAAATAAAAGCACAAAAAGTGCCTTTTTTCACATCGATTTGCTATCTGAATCATCTGAAAGGATTAATGAAAAAAAAAGAGTAGAAAAATCGTCAAAGAAATTCTGAAGACTCAAAGTTTACCTCAAACCGATTAAAGTAACATAACCATAATTATAATGCTTGCTTTGAACGAAACATAACTGAATGATTTGTTATCTTCCTTTGATAAACATCACCTTCGATTTAAGGTCACTACGATATTATGAAAGATATGCATACAAATTAGTATTTCTATCATAACAATATCATGATATGTAATAACAATACCAGGGCGTATCTTTTATTATAATATCAATGAATTATTTGGATCACAACATCGTATAATTTATAATATAAAAGTATTGCTTATACAGCAATATCAAAATATTGATTTTATAATGATATCAAAACGTTATTTGGATAAAAATATCGCATACTTTTATAATATCAAAGCATTAGTGATATAACACCATTAAACTTTTCGGCCCATTCGTTCTAGTGGGTCGAGTGTTCACTAATGGTCCGGGAGACCGGGTTTCAATCCCTGGTCGAGTCATATCAAAGACCCAAAGACTCAAAAAAAGGTACTTGATACTGCCTTATCTAACACACAGCATTAAAAGGTATTATCAAGAGTAAAGAGAAGCAATCCAGAGGAAGGAGTAGACCCTTCCCTTACACCTCGGTGTAGTAGCTATTGAAAAGGGAGCCTTCAGATGACCCTCGACTACAGTCGCTTACTTACTTATACATCTATTGAACGATTTATTCGGCTTCCAGATATCAGGAAAATCCAGGAAGCCTGATATTCTTTTACTGGTTAGTTATTATTTGTTTATTGGGATTGTTTTTTTGTTGTTTTTTTTTTGTTTTTTTTTTTGCTTGTTTGGTTGGTTTTAATTTGGTGGGCTGTCGAATAGCTTTATATATACGAGTGACAAGTGTTTGTTTTTTTCCCCCATTGCATAGGCATCTTTTTGAACCACAATATCACGGCGTTTCTTTTATAATAATATCACGGCATTGTTTATTATATCAAAAAGTGATGTAAGTATTTACTGTTATTGTTCAACTTAGTTGTTTGTTGATAAGTATATATGTATTCTCCGAAATCTAACAATCATCTTATGCAGTAAGAGGAAAGAGTCAGGTACCAATAGTTAAAAGATTTTATGGAGAAGAAAATTGATAGCAAATTGGATTAACAGTGACTAATCTTTGAGGAAAATTTACGTTAAACTGAAAATAATTTGATGGTTTCTCATTTAACAACAACATGATTTGCACAAAGAGAAAATGATAAACATTGTTGATAACGAAATGAATGTATTTATAAAGAAACTGAGATTTATAAATTGACCTGTAATTTTTATTTAATTTAATTTACGGTGGGAAATTATCAAACTATATCCGAGATCGAATCAACACAAGAGATGATTTATGTCTTTCATAAATTGTTATCTCTGTCTCTGCTAATTAATTGTAGTTCAAGGATTTATTTGTCTTGTTTTTATTACATACAATAATGTCGGGAAGTTTTTTTACAGATCGCACTCAATTGATATTTTACGTATAAAAATAAAATCAATAAATTATATTGATTATATTTGAACTCCTAAATCAATGTAGGACACCCTTATGTCACCCCCATACCGAAATTTAGTTATTCTAAGAAAGTATAATTATTTGGAAGGTTCAAAATATTTTTAAAGAGTATTGGCTATCTTCAGTAATAACATAAAATGAATTCGTATTTTCTTTCGTAAATTGATTTTTATCTTTTTCAAAAAAACAAATATAAATAAAGAGTTTTCAAGTTTAACTCTGTCCTTGTATCAAAGTTTGTTTGTTTGATATGTTTGTTTGTTTGTTTTTGTTTTGTTTTGTTATGTTTTGTTTTTGTTTTTTGTTTTTATTTTTTGTTTGTTTTTGTTTGTTTTTTGTTTTTTTAAGTGGCTAACAGTACGTACTTGTTGTTTCCTTGGGGTTATCCGTTTAAATACGGAACAGTCTAATCACTGCTTAACTTCGTTTGCTCACATAACTTTAAAGTTGATATTCGATTTTGTAAGGCATAGTTATTAGGGTCCAATCTTTCCTCTTTCTCGTGGGGCACAGAATAGGTTGACTATACTCCGCAGAAGAGTAAGAGGCCCCAAATATGGTGTGCCCTGGGTATGATACTAAACAGAATTTGTTCGTGAGGCTCCAGTTCTTGTTTTCCGAGGAAGTGTAGAGTATCTTTTAATTGCCATTACTCCCAGGTACACTCTGAACCGGAGATATAGTACCTGTTTCAATCCATGGATCATGTGGATCTGTTTGAAAATTATTCAATACAATAAAATTCCAATTCAATCGTACAGTGTACAAAAAAAAAAACAACGCAAAAATGTAAATATGAACGTTCAATGAACGCGATTTCCTAACTTCTAGGAATGAAATAACCCTAGACGGATTGACATGCCGTAGATATCAATCAAACAATGAATCAACTTACTCTCATAACTATGACCGAGCCAAGAAGTTGTATTCAAAATATATAACCCGTAAAGTAAGTTAACATTTCAATTCCTAATAGAAATTCTTTCGATCTACTTATGTGTGACACAGTTCAGCTTAAAGATTATTTGAAATCGATAGAAAATACTTAATGTCATATAATTGTGAATTATTCTAATTTAGAATACTTCCTTGAATCTTCAGTTGCTAACTAAGGATAAAATGAAACGCAGTTTCTTCCAGGCAGCAGTCGTGTCGATACTGCTATATGGATGCACAACTTGGACGCTAAGTAAACGGCTGGAGAAGAAGCAGGACGGCAATTACACAAGAATGTTGTGAGCAATATTGAACAAGTCCTGGCAGCAACACCCCACAAGGCACCAACTATACGGCCACCTGCCTCCCATCACGAAAACTATCCAAGCTAGACGAACCATACATGAAGGACACTGCTGGAGAAGCAGGGACGAGCTCATAAGTGATGTACCCCTATGGACCTCCGCATATGGCCAAGCAAAAGTAGGACGACCAGCTCGAACCTACATACAGTAGCTCTGTGAGAATACGGGATGTAGCCCTGAAGACCTGCCAGAGGCGATGAATGATAGGGAGAAGTGGCGAGAGAGGGTCAGGGATATCCGTGCTAGCGGCACGACATGATGATGATGATGACTTGAAACCATATAACTGTGTGCAAACAAATGATTATAATTAAAAAGAAATAATTACTTGAAATCATTTAATTGTACGTATTGGATAAAGATAATTGAAACCATACAACTGAGTGCAAATTATTTGTATTAGATAAGAATACTTGATCTCACATAATTCTGTGCAAAAAGACTCTTAACAAACAACAACAACACAAAAAATGTAAATATAAACGTACAATGAACGCGATTCCCGAATTTCAAGACATGAAATAACCCCAGATAAATGCATATGCCGTTACAATCAATCAACCTGTCTTTCATCACTGAATACCTCGTTAAATATTTTTAAAATTAGTGCAAAGGAAAGTACATGAGATCGATTTCAGTGCGTGCTTAACGAGATTAAAAAGGATTAAAAGAATCCAATAGAGACGCAGAATAAAATTTCGCGTCAGGAAATGTCATCAAGATTGATTGGTTAATTTTAATAGTATGTCAACCAGTCTCGTATTAATTTTTGCCAAGAGTCTTGAGAATTACGTATATATCTACATTTTAGTTTGGCTGTTTCTGAAGATATTTTTTGCGCACACGGTACTATCAAATGCAATTTTTAGATAAATCTATTTGTCCCCTAGATGGGACCCTAACTGGCACTACAATTCGAGGTCATAGGTGACGATGGCAATTGCAATGAAGGGGTCACCAACTCCTCAGATTTCCGGAACTGGGGCCTCACCTTCAGATGCGGTTTAATGTCAGACTCAGGTCACCCCTTCATTTTGGCAGGGGGGTACTCTACTGCAAGGAATATAGCAAGCGTATTCTATTCCCCACCGACAGGGTGGAAATGTCAGTTTGAGCTTATTTAGTTCCGGTCGGCGAATCTTACTCTCAAAATTTCCCCTCGTTCTGGAAAATTGACCTCAATCGATCATCAAACTCTCCTAACCGTAACTAAAGAAAATCATTAATAATACAATTTCATAAAACCTATATAATAACGATGAGCCCCTTCTCACTATGAACCAAGAAACATGTTAAAACACGACCAATGAGTTCAACATAATTTGACCAGGTCTCAATTCCAAATTTATTTCCTGGCTAATTAATTTTGTCTGTCAAAAAAAATCACTTATTACTAACACCAATATCTTTAATTGGAAAGAGTTTGTTTTCTATAGACAGCTAAATGTAGACTAACCAAATGTGGTACACGTACTCACTGGATCCAGGGTAACGGTTATCTTCGTAGGAAATAGAATCAGCAACATGAGTTCAAACCCTGGACGAAGCTGTTTGTGTCTCACTCCACGCAAATAACTTTTGGAAAGACATGAATCCATCTCTTCCCAGCCAGCTATATATCTATATTGGTATATAGATATATACTAGAGTAGAAAGTTTTCTCTTGCCTTTGGTGAGGCAACTGGCCTTAGCGATGGAAAACTCTTAATTGAAATCAGCAGTACTCTGTTTAAAATTGACCTTCTGTCGCATCTTGCCCGTGGCAGAAGTATTGGGTAAATATAATCGTACTGAACCCAAGGAAATGTTTTAGAATAAAAAAGGAAATTTCTTATGAAGAATTAGAATAATTATCGAAAGATTTCTGGGAAAATAACCAGTCATGTGCCTTCTTTCTCCAAGAAACATGCAGAATTTAAATTTCCAATCTTCAACAAAAAAAAAATACCGAATTATTTTATTTACTCAAATAATCCTCCATATTTATTAAACTATCAAAAATTAGACTTGAAGTAATTCTTTAAACTGAAGCTGTAAAATGACATATAACTGTATTTAGGCGCCTTGGATGGTGTAATAGTAAGCAAGCTAGACGAGCAAACCTTCACGAGTGAGTTCGAGTCTCATTGGGTGCCCCATTCATACAGCCTTGAGCCACATCTAAGAAAAAGAATAAAGGCTTAGTAAATTACTATACATCTGTTGTGAAGACACCTGCCTAATGAGTTTTCCATGCGGAAGATATACGTCAAGCCAAGGGAAGTGTGTTTCAAATTATCCATTTCTTACTAATTTGTTTAGTGAGGTGTTTATGTGCTATCCTAAGTCTGTTCAGCCTATTTCAAGACAGGGCAATTAACTTTCATTTTAAATCCATTTGGTGCCAGTGTTTATAAACGTTTTATCCATCTATTTTTGTGTGTTTTTCAATTATTGCTATTATGACGTCTGAGCAAGTGTGTCTGGTCTATTTTGCTTTTCTTTTTTTTTTTTTTTTGTTATTGTTTTTGTTAGTTTTTTTAAATTCTCTCTTTGATGGTGAACTTACATAATTGTGTGTGCCTGCGTGCATGTGTGTGTGTATGGGTAAGTAACACACCCAAAATAAAAGTATAAAGATTAACTTTTTGCGAACGAACGTCTATTTTGTTTAAATTGATTTCATTTGAAATGTGTTTTAGTTATTATTACGTAAAATTGTTACTAAGAAAGTGAAATACCTTATACTCACCAAGATAATAAACTGTTTTTATCGATATATTTTTTGCATTGTGATTTTTAAGATAACCTGAAAATTCTCCGTGTAACGTTACACGGCACTTATAGAAGGTTGTAACGCTACGGTTCCCAAATGGACGTTTGTATTACTACTACACCACATAGACGTCTGTATCACCACGATTCTCGGCAAACCCTTGTAGCACTACGTCTTGAGTGTCAGTGGGACCTTTGTTTTAACCTCCACCGTGAGGAAAAGAAGAAGTAATGAACACACAAAAACTCGTCTTGGTTCGCAAATATAAACGTTTATTCACTTCTATAGAAACAGAGTTTGAACTGAGACTCGGTACTGAGAAAAATTAAAAATTGAAAGGGAGCAGGGCTTGATGAAATACCCCCAGAGGTATGGAAGACGAGAATTCGACAACATACTGCTCCGACACTGTAATGCAGTTTATAATCAAAATCCTATCGACAGATGGATGAAGGGATGCATCCTCCCCTTCCCTAAAAAGGGCGACCTCGGATTAGTCAAGAACTACCTAGGTATAACACTTACGTCCATAGCGGCCAAGATATACAATGCCTTACTATGCAACCGCATAGAACCCAAAATTGACAACATTCTTAGGAAGAACCAAAATGGCTTCCAAAGAAATAAATCCACGACCTCACAAATTTTGACTCTTCGTAGAATTCTTGAAGGTGTACGCTCAAAAAACCGACGGGCAATAATATTATTCGTTGACTTTACTAAGGCCTTTGACTCCATTCACAGAGGGAAGATAGAGCAATTCTTCGTGCCAACGGCCTACCAAAAGAAACCATCTCAGCCATAATGATGCTACATAGAAACACCAAAGTAAAAGTCCGTTCTCCGGATGGAGACACAGACTACTTCGACATAGTAGCAGGACTACTACACGGAAACACACTAGACCCATACTTATTTATCATCTGTCTAGATTACGCACGTGGAACATCTATCGATAAAATCAAAGAAAAGGTTTCAAGCTAACAAAAGAAAGAAGCAGAAGGTACCCTGCAAAAACAATTACTGACGCCGACTACACCGATGATATAGCGTTTCTGGCAAATGCACCCGCCCAAGCTGAAACCCTGCTATATAGTCTGGAACGAGCCGCCGCAGGCATCGGCCTTCATGTCAATGCACACAAGATGGAATATATGTGCTTTAATCAAACAGGCGACATCTCCATACTAAACGGTAGCACTTTGAAACTGGTTGACAAGTTCACCTACCTAGGAAGCAATGTCTCATCAACCGAGACAGAGATCAACATGCGACTAGCAAAGGCATGGATAGCTACCGATAGACATTCGGTCATATGGAAGTCAGACCTGACCGATAAAATGAAGCGCAGTTTCTTCCAAGCAGCGATCGAGTCGATACTGATATATGGATGCACCACATGGACGCTGACAAAACGGATGCAGAAAAAGCTTGACAGCCATTACACAAGAATGCTGCGAGCAATATAAAACAAGTCCAAGAGACAGCACCCCACAAAGCAGCAGCTATACGGCCACTTACCACCCATCACGAAAAATATCCAAGTTAGATGAACCAGACACGCGGGACACTTCTGGAGAAGTAGGGACGAGCTCATATGTAATGTACTCCTGTGGACCCCTTCACATGGACGAGCAAAGCCATGACGTCCAGCCCGAACCTACATACAACAGCTGTGTGCCGATACGGGATGTAGCCCTGAGGATCTGCCGAAAGCAATGGACGATAGGGAGGTATGGTGAGAGAGGGTCAGGAATATCCGTGCTGATAGCAGGACATGATGATGATGATGATGAACTGAGACAACCTATTTAGCTTGACAAAGAGAAATAAAATGTTGTGAGGAGAGAGAGAGAAGGCAGACGCAGACTTTAATATTAACTTTCTCGTTTTCTTTTGTAGATCTAGCACGTGCTTGTACGCTGGTTCCGTCTTCACAACTTCGCAGTGTGTCAGACCACTTCACAAAAGGGAGCCGTAATTTTCGGCCGTCTTCACACCGTCGCGTCTGGTGTCCAACTAATTCTTTCCCCGTTTTTTATTCTGCAAACACTGCCCTAACAGCTTTTTCGTTTGAGTTCCTTCCAGCCAATCAGAACTTGTCGATTTGCTGCCGATCCATTTCTTTTTTTAACCCGGGTGTTCCGAACTATATTTCACAAATACTACATTCTAATCCCAAGCGAAGGTTCCGTTGAATTATATTTTTGGTTTTATGTTGGTAGCACAGGTAATACACACTGGTTCAATGATGCATACATGAATAATTCTATCATTTTGACAAAGATTATACTAATAACACAATTGAAAATATCGTCAAGAAAAGATTCTAAAATACTTGGGCAAGTTTGCGGCGTGTATATCACACGACTGAACCAGTTTAAGCCATGACAGGTACCTCCTGTGGTTGATAGTATCATGGTACTTGGTACTTATTCTCCCCAAATGTGATTTGAAAACCACACAGATGAACGAGAAACTTTGTCTAATTAAATAATTTATTCTTCATGTGTTTAAACTGGGCCATAAAACTTGGGAAATAACCGAAAAAGAAAATGTGTGAAAGGTAAACGTGCAATTGATCACTGAACAGTAAGCAGAGAGTTGAAGAGATTTTTGCTTAGGTTACATGAACTACTCATAATCAAATAAAGTCATATAAGCTTAAGACTGGATTCTAAAACTGTTCTAATTCATTGAGGGAAATCTGGTGAGTAGCACTTAGAGAGTATCTGGTCGGTTCGGCATCATGAAATCCAGTGTGGTTTGTTACCTTCCCAACCTAGAATCCACAGCTGCCAAACTGAGTCGCAGGTTACTAAAATATGGCAAATTTTTTTACTCACCCAAGCAGCTTACAGTGACTATGGTTACACGTACGAGGATCACTAAATAAGTTTCCAGGGTTTTTTTCGTATGGGCACTTATATTGACAGTACACACATCAAGCTCTAGTCCCCTTCGAAGTAGTCTCCTCCGGCTGCAATGCACTTGTTGTACCGTTTCAACAACTTCTGGAAGGCCCCAATGGAAGTCCTCTTGTGTGAGCGTGTCAATGACCTTCGTCACAGCCTCTTTCATCTCCTCAATTGTCTCATAACGACAACCTCTAAGCTTAGGAAATAACCAAAAGTCACAGGGAGGAATGTCTAGACTATAGGGAGGGCGAGAAACTGTCTTGATGCCCATCTTGGTCAAATAGTCTGTGGCAAGGATGGAGTTGTTAACTGGTGTATTGTCCTATGGAAATGCCACTGAGCCGATTTGAACAGTGCTGGCCTCTTTCGACCGAATCTCTTCCTGTACTCCCTTATAACCTCAACATAGTAACCCTAACCATGACCCTTTAGACACTCAACTCTGATGTATTGACTTCCTTACTCGTCCCACACCTCTCATCATCCCTCACAGACTCCCTTCCTATCCTTGAATCTCTTATGCCACTCAAAAACTGATGCTCGATTCATGCAACATGGTCGAAAAGCAGTCTGAAGCAGTCCATATACTTCTGTGGCATTTTTTCAAAATTTAAAACAGAATTCTATTGCATATCGTTCTTCCTCACGTCCAGATTGCATTTTTGAAATTCAGCAGCTGTGACACTCAGGCTTAAGTAGGGTGTACTCCAATTGCTGCTGTAGCTGTTGATTTGAACCTGAAATCATAAAAATTGGTCAGTCATCTCATAAGATGTATAGCAATAACATACTGAATTTTCAAGAGTCTACGACTTTTAAATGCCTGTACAAAAAAAGTCTGGAAACTTATTGAATGCACCACGTATATTGCTTTTAAAAGTTTGCTATTTTTTATTCTCCCCAGTATAATAGATATTATCACTGTGAAGCTTTCAACATAATAAAAGATACAAACTATTAACTCCCCTTTTGTCTTACTAACAAGGAAAAAAATGAAGTTAACTCCAAAGAACAATCGACAGCGTTCTTTTTACAATAGTTGGAAAATTGCTCGTTTGCTGAGAAATGAATATTGATTTCTTCGATATTATTGATGTCGCTAAATGCAATCATTTGTATACTTTCCCACGAAAGTAAAGAGGAATGACAAATCGTCCCCGGACAGAAATAATGAGACATCAGATTTTAATGTTATTGTATATTTTAGGAAAAGATTAAAATTTGTAAATAAAAATCGATAAATACTTACCTTTATGATAATCGATTCTTCCAAAATTAATTTACACGTAGTTCTTTGTTTTCATGAAATATACAATTACTCCATTATTGGACAGGGTTGTTGTTTTTTAACACTGACAGCCAAATGCTTGAAACTTTCTGAATAAGCACGAAAATTGATGACGGAAAGATGGGAAAAAAGCAATTTTTATTTTAAGAGCCTTTGAGAAATAATTTACACATCAAGGAGGGTTTTGATTGTATTTCTGGTGGATGGAGAGAAGTCCTGAACATTTTCACTGAAAATTGATCCTGAATCTCTTATTCATACAGAAAGCAAATAAAACTGGCATCTTCAGGAGTGTCCTCATCGCGGAAAGACCTGAAACAGTTTTGAAAGAAAATTGATTGGACAGGATTTAAAAAGAAAAACGAAGGAAGTTTTATTTATTAAGAATATCATTTTTTTTTATCCCGTGTTCTTTTGTTAGATTTAAAGGATCATGTTCTACCTACAAAATATGATACGTTTATATTTTTCACTGATATACCCTTATTAATGTCCTCATCTTGCTTGTTATTACAAACGACATGACTCACCGCACTCATTACTTAAGGAATATAAGTTATGCTAATTATAGATCTTTTCCCTTATTTATGAATGTGTAATTTATGATAATATGAAT
>OY757904.1:159341895-159481895 GCA_963585895.1 Sepioteuthis lessoniana | reverse complement strand
ATACAAAATTGTTCAGAATCAATTTACTTACCAAATTATTAAGCTATCTATCTTAGATTTGTCTTTTCAATGACGCATACTAAGTTTCTCAAAAATAATCAGACATTCCTAAAAACAAATTAGTTTAATTAACCCAGTTTCGTATTTTAGGGTAAATTATGTATTCGAATTTCTCAGTAATCACCATGTTTCAGAGAATGATGGCTTCTCTTTCATAAATGAAAGTTTTCTCGGTCGAATGGGAACAAAGTTGATTTACTTCACAATTTTGTCTTAGATTTTTACAAGTTAACATAATTAGGAGAATATACCATCGCGGATTCAATAAAAAGTTCTACTTGACATTACCCTACTAGACATTAGCCTACTAGACATTACCCTAGCAATTAAAAATACACCGGCTGGAAAGAAAGTGGTCGAAATTTTGAAATAAAGACAAAATTAGATTTAATAGAATCAACGCATAAGAGTAAAAACGTTTTGTCTAATAAAGAAGACAGAAGAATAGAACTGCGTTTGGGTAAGAATAATGGCCGAATGAATTAATATGTAATATACATCACTTTAACTTTGCAAAAATATCTATATTTCAACCAATATTATGTTATTCAGATTAAACAGTTTCTTTTCTTTATCATTTCGCATTGATTTATTTGGATTTCTACCTTTATATGAGTTGTTACAGTCTAATTTCCGACCGTTGTACCTTTCGGCCTTCTTGAAGTACCGTCTGTGTTGGATTTTGCAATAGACTTAAATATGATTGACATCAGATTAATTTTGCCTGTTGAAAGCGTAAGAAAAAACATTTAGCTAAAACAAAAAAAATACCCACACAAATATATATTTAAATTTATAACAGATCTTTATATACGTCTTATAACTAATTCCTCTAATATTCCAATATTCTATGTTTAGGCTAAAACATATTTATATAAGTAATATCGGCTTATCTCCAAGAAAAATTTATTCAAAGAAAGAAAAATAAAAGAAACTTAATCTTGAAATTAGAAAAAAAGTTTAGTTTGCGATGCTTTAATGACACATCAAACCTTCGTTTCTAATTTAATGCTAAAGTTTATTTTTTTGCTTATTTGGGTTTTATGGTATATCAATCTTTGTACGTTATTCGATGCCAAATCCATTTTTATACAAAAAATAGTTCTATTTCAAATAATTCAGTTCAACAGAAATATAGTTTTTGTTTGCATACAGTTAAATGGGAAAACAGTTCTATTTCAAACAATTAAACTTAGCATAAGTACGCAGTTTAAATGTCAAAACAGTTCTATTTTAAACAATTCAGTTTATCATAAATACACAGTTAAGTTCTATTTGACCTATAGGTGCTACAACTCTGGCCCAGAGAGGACCTGGCAGTGGTGGCAATGAAGGGGTACTCTGCATTCCCCTAAGCTCCAGCATTACTGGAGCCTCACCATCATATTGTTTAGTATCATATTTAGGACATTCGCTGGAGGAGTTTAACCTCTCTGCATAGAAGCAGTCGGTGTATTCAACAGCCCCAGCCGACTGGACAATTAATGCCAAAGCCATCCTGGTCGAAAAACTGAAGCGATGCAATTCAGCCGACAGTTGGAGGATTATGCGGAGGAGGCATGCTTTTTCCCAAGGGTATTAATCTGAAAATAAACGTAATAGCGCGATTGGAGTTTGAGCTCACTTAGATATCGCAGTCCAGAATGTGAGCCATAACGCTACGGAAACTACCCACGAATCACATTCCTAATCATACCAACTCTCTGTAGACTTTAGAGTTAAGCTCGTTTTGTATGGTGCAACTTCTTTATATTGACTTCGACTGACAATAGGAACCTTACACTTATGACCTTGAGCCAAACTATACTAATATTACTAAATATCTATTATTTAATACCATAGAACGGATCCTTGCTGCATGTCTACACTTGGGCCCTTCTCCCAAAAAATAGTTTGGTAAACAGCTATTACTAATTGGTAGCGAGTTCGATCCTCTTTGTATATTAACACTTTCGCTCCAAAAATACATTTGTAAATACCTATTATTATTGTATAGTTTGATTCTCATTGAGTGCCTCAAATGTTCTTGTGCCAAACAAAACTAGAGTCAGTTCTACCTATAATCACACCAACTCGTATGTGCATTTATTCGAACCCTCCACCACGGAGAGAATGTGATATGAGTTCAATGTTTAAGCGGAGTAAATCTGGTTTGAATACATAGCTTTCATTTTCAAAGATTGCCGCACCAAGGCTAAATAACCCAGTCTGTCCTACAATTTACTCATAAATACAACAGATCAGTTCATGTCTTTCGCAAAGACATTAGCACAAAGTAAAACGCAAATTGCCTGGTCCAGGATTTGCACTCGGATCACCGATTCCATTTCCTACGACAATAATAATTACGCTAAGCGCGCCAGCTTGTTACTGTGTGTAAATATTGATTAATTGTATTTTTCTCCAGGTGTTCAGGTGGGAATTGACTTTTACTTTTATTGCTTTGCCGGTAAGGAAGAATAGCTTGCACAATAGCTGACTGACTTATTAAGCCAAACATCAAGACATGTCAGTAACGAGAGAATTTTGTTAGCGTATGTGCTGAAAATATTCAGACCATTCCCAAGAACATTAGAGCTACGAGAACACAAGCAGCTTCAGTCAAAATCCAAATTATTTCGGAGTCTAATCTTGAAATACTTTTCTTTGATACAATAAATATCTACGACATAATCTCCTTCTCAACAATATATTTAAATCTAACCCAACCGCGGGAATAAGTTAGATATAACATGATACACACAAAATTTATATCCAATTCACCAAATAACTCTGGTTGGCAACACATTAATTCACTGTCTGTCTGTCTGTCTGTCTCTCTCTCTCTCTCTCTCTCCACACACACACATATAGATAGATAGATCAAAATTTTAGTTGTGTAGACACAGAGTCAACAGTACCTGGTGATTATCAATTCCTCGCCTATGCAATAATCAGTCCAAGTGACTCCCACATCTGATGATCAAATAGGCGAGAAACTAACTGCCACGAAGCACCGCTTACTCTGGTCAACGCTATTAAAACTAAGATTTAAATATGGTCTATCCCTGATTATGACTACGCTTTATATCAATTGCAAACCATATGACTGTATTGTGTCTATATATATATATATATATATATATACAGTGTATCATAGAAGTGAGTACACCCCTCACATTTCTGCAGATATTTAAGTATATCTCTTCATGGGACAACACTGACAAAATGATACTTTGACACAATGAAAAGTAGTCTGTATGCAGCTTATATTACAGAGTTAATTTATTTGCCCCTCAAAATAACTCAAAATATAGCCATTAAAAGCTAAACCCCTGCCAACAAAAGTGAGTAAACCCCTTAGGGAAAGTTGTCAGTATTAACATACACCATGTCAACTGTCAATATTTTGTGTAGCCACCATCATTATCCAGAACTGCCTTTACTCTCCTGGGCATGGAGTTTACCAGAGCTTCACAGGTAGCCACTGGGATGCTCTTCAACTCCTCCATGATGACTTCGCAGAGCTGGCAGATATTTGAGACTTTGCACACCTTCACCTTCCGCTTGAGGATCCCGCAAAGATATTCTATTGGGTTTAAGTCTGGAGACATGCTTGGCCAGTCCATCACCTTTACCCTCAGCCTCTACAGTAAAGCAATGGTCGTCTTGGAGGCGTGTTTGGAGTCATTGTCATGCTGTAACACTGCCCTGCTACCCAGTTTCTGAAGGGAGGGGATCATGCTCTGCTGCAGTATTTCACAGTACATGTTGGAGTCCATATTTTCCTCAATGAAATATAACTCCCCAAGACCTGCAGCATTCATGCAGCCTTAGACCATGACATTCCCACCACCATGCTTGACTGGAGGCATGACACACTTATCTTTGCACTCCTCTCCTGGTCGCCGCCACACATGCTTAAAGCCATCAGAACCAAACAAATTAATCTTCATCTCATCAGACCATAGGACATGTTTCCAGTAATCCATGTGCTTTGTTGACATGTCTTCAGCACACTGTTTGGAGGCTTTCTTGTGTATCGTCTTCAGAAGAGGCTTCTTCCTGGGGTGACAGCCATGCACACCAATTTGATGCTGAGTGCGGCGTATGGTCTGAGCACTAACAGGCTGACCCCCCACCACCACCTCTTCAATCTCTGCAGCAATGCTGACAGCACTCCTACGCCAATCTTTCAAAGAAAGCATTTGGATGTGACGTTCAGCACGTGCGCTCAGCTTCTTTGGACGACCTACCCGAGGCCTGTTCTGAGTGGACCCCGCACTTTTAAAACGCTGGATGATCTTAGCACTGTGCTGCAACTCAGTTTCAGGGTGTTGGCAATCTTGTAGCCTTTGCCATCTCTATGTAATGCAACAACATGTCTTTTAAGATCCTCAGAGAGTTCTTTGCCATGTGGTGCCATGTTGGAACTTTCAGTGACCAGTATGAGAGAGTGTGAGAGCTTCACTACAAATCTGAACACACCTGCTCCCTATGCACATGGGCCTAGTAACACATGGGCCTAGTAACACAAATGAGTCACATGACATTTTGGAGGGAAAATGGCAAGCAGTACACAATTTGGACATTTAGGGGTGTAGTTTCTTAGGGCTGTACTCACTTTTGTTGGCAGGGGTCTAGGTTTTAATTGTTATATTTTGAGTAATTTGAGGGGAAAATAAATCAACTCTGTTATATAATCTACACACAGACTACTTTTCTTTGTGTTAAAGTGTCATTTTGTCAGAGTTGTCCCATGAAGAGATATACTTAAATATCTGCAGAAATATGAGGGGTGTACTCACTTTTGTGATACACTATATATATATATATATATATATATATATATATATATATCGCAGTCCTTTTTGTCATGGCGTTAGGTTGATATGGTGATCACGCAGCTTCAGGTTATTTATATTTCAAAAATCGACCCACTATGATTTATAGTTTTGTAGTCTGAAATATAAACATCCTTATTCATATAGTGTCACCTGTCAACCGCTGACGCAAAAGACTCCACGGCAGTTACATCAAACCACTTTTACAAATCTGACTACTGGCTACCTGACATCAGGACCTGAGAGTTCGAGTCTTGCCAAAGGCTTATTATTTATTTTCTACCCACGCTAGTTGAATATGTTGAATAATAACAATCGGTAAATTTAGAAACATCATAAGCAATGAACGGCAACATATAATTAGGGAACAAATCAATACAGAATTCAAACGTTTATCCCAACAATATCAAATCAGTCGAATGGACAGTTTTTACTTTAGGGGATAAAATAAAGGCGAATAATTTAATCTAAAATCTATTTTTAAAGGATTTTATCCATAAACTGCAAAAGGGAAACTGTTTAAAAAATAAAATATTTTAATATCCAAGTTCATTAATTTTCTTTCAATATAATAATGTCTAACATTTATTTGCAAACCATAATTTAGGCATCGAATTTTCAATGATGTTTTTTAATAAATCAGAAGTAATAGCAGTAATTTTTCTTGACAACATTGCATGACTAATGAGTTTATGTTGATAAAACGTCATTTTGAATCATTTCAAAAGAATTAAATCATAAAAATTGATTAATTATTTTTAATTGAACTAACTGATTAATTCCAAAATCATTATAATTAACATAATAATTATATGTATACTATAAGTAATATAAGCTTTTCTGAACGGAAGAACATAGCATCATTTAAATAAAGAAAGAAGAAACAAACCATCTTGATATATGAAATCTAATAAAGTAACATAATTAAATATTGTTTATTCATATTGGAAAATATCTAAAAATAAATTTTTCTTTCAAATATGTCTTAGCAAATTAATCGGATTAATTTCATTTAAGTAATATCACCTAATCTCCAAAATAGAAATTACTGTTATTTAAAAAAAAAAAAAAAAAAGAAATTTAGACAATCGTGAATCATAAAAATGAGTAAATGCAATTTTTTAGAATTGCATTGATAATTCACAAACATAAAGGTTTCAATATGGGTAATTATTAAACTAGTATTGCATACAGATGATACTTCATATTGACTTCGATTAACCCTAGAAACTCTACACCTATTTCTTTTTGCCAAATTATATTCTGATTCCTATATATCAAGAACTCCCAAGAGTTTTAGTTCGAAAGTGAACGCGATTAGAGTTCGAACTCGCTTACTACGATGTCACAGTTCAATACGTTAGCCACAACACCACAAGGATTTTCCCCCCAAACCTTAGGAGTATTAAATACCCCTTCATTGCCATTATTGCTTGGTTTACACTAAGCCATACTAGTTGTACTAGTTAAGGTCCTATCAAGAAGTCAAATAGATTTGTTTAGAATTATACACATTCGATAAAAATGCTTAATGTCGTATAACTGTGTAGAGTTACTTGCAGCTATAATAGTTTACTAAAGTTTATTATTAGTAACTTAAGCCATATAAATGAGTACAAACAAATGATAATTATTTAATAGAAATAATTAATTGAAACCGTATTATTTGTATCAAACGGTAATACTTGAAATAATACAACTATGAGTAATTTTTGCTAGAAATAAATGTGGCGAGAGAAATCACGCACGTGACAGCTCAAAACGTGCACGAATATTTCTGGCGTGTAAAATGAGATCAGGGAAAGAGAAACGGGCGATTGGGAAGATCGAACTCACGTCCTCCCGATCGGGAATCGTGTTTGACGTCACGACTACGTACACGCTGGTGCGCATGTAAATTACTTCATTGTACGATTGACCCGGATGTGGCGTTTTGGTATGATGATTTAAATCCTGCCTGAATGCACGAGAGAGAGACGTTTTCATGTCTTAGCGACGCAGGACGAGAGACGAACTTGGCAGTAGGACTGCTAGAAGACTGTTGCAGGAAAAAGGGATATTTTCAGCGTTGAAATTCGGCTGTTCACCTTCTATAAAGGAGAAATTGATTCCACGTATTCAGTTACGAGAGACTCTTTTCTTTCTGTTGCTGAGGAGGTATACCATCCACCACCACCTCTTTTTATTACAAAATAATTGATATCATAACTGCGTTTAAAAAAAACTAGACACAACTACACAAAATATGTAAATATAGACGTATAATGGACACAATTCCCTAACCTCAAGGGATAAAATAATTCTAGAATGGTTGATAAGCCGTCCAATTCAATAATTCAATTCAACTATTCGAACGAAACATGCAATCAGTAAAGAAAGATGCAATCAGTAAAGAAAGTAGGAATTCCAGCAAAAAGCCTTTTATATTTACTTTGTACAAAATCTCTTAAAGAGCACGTCCTTTACTCAACCTCAAGACATTTTAACGAAAATTGTTCGCCATAAATACGCTTTTTAGTTGAAGAAGAAAAAAGCGCATGAACAAAGCAATCTCCTGTATTTAACCGACCCTGTTCAGACCAAAACAACAAAGACAACAGACGCCTGATGACGTAACATATTGCCTTTGTACACATCACGTTATGAAATGAACTATTGAAACTAATCAACCATCATTATATTTGTTATCATTATCAGAAACAAAGACCTATTATGCTAGGAACGTCTGCATCCTGGTATTATATTCAGTCATCGTTAAACATCATATTTGATGTTATCCTATTTGATATCATCTTTTCGTTATATTTCACATATAACGACTTTGGTTACCGGCATATCTGTTTCAAATACTGCTGGCATACCAATAGAATAGTCAATTAGGTTTTTCTAAAGTTAAAATCAATTTTTTATTCATCCTATGCTAGATATTTTTTTAACCATTCATACAAATAGAATTCAAAAGAATGTCAAATAATAAACAGGAAAATTTAGCTCTTTAATTCATATGTCGAAATAGAACCTCCTTAAATATTCCATGAATTATTCCAATTTGTATTCATACTAGCTATTTTCTTTCTGCTATTATTTTCTTCAAGTATATATATCACATCTCGAAGGCGCCCGTATTATAACGATTCTCGTCGTAAGAAATGGGTGAGAACCGAGTTCAAATCCTAGACAAAGCTGTTTGCATTTCACATAATCCCCTTGGGAAAAATATGCATCAAACTATAATCCTTCCAGCTATGGGCATACATATGACCAGAATGAGTTCTTTTACTTTGTCATGGAAACCAATTTAGGAGAAGGAAAACTCTGACTTCAAACCTGTTAAATTCCGCTTAAAATGGCCTTTTGTTCCAACAACTTGCTCGTGAAGGAATAATTGGATAAATATATACGACATCTAGTATTTTTTTAAAATCTCAAACAGTTTTTGCTTTGTCTTGTTTTGTTTTTCCCGATATATTCAAGATTCCATTTAGATCTTTCAGTGACACTCAACTAAATTAATTCAGACAACTGATTGTTAATGATCTTTTATAGCATTTTTAGTTTACTGGCATATCAATCTTGGTGGATTATTTTATCCAAAGTCATCCTTGAAGAAGAGCAGTAGTGATACTATTTAACCTGAAGAGAGAAGGATAAAGGAAGGCATACCCTCCCCAAAGGTATTGTAGCAGAAAGAAATAATTTCAACTTTATTGTCTGGCGCGGGAATTATGTGGGCCGCTGAGGTTTTGAGTTCATATTTTTGTCCAATAAGATTGAATCATGCCATTCTGCTCGGGTGACTTTCCCGGGCAATACAAAAGGCTGTGTAATGCTCTCTCGACCTCTCTTCCTCACTCACTCGAGCAGCAGAACAAACCATCTTGGAAGAAGAGAGCGCATTCAATTTTTGGACCATTGTTTTCTCTGGAAGATCATTCCTTTATCCTTTATTCATTTCTTCTAAACCAACTGGTCCCCGAAACTTCAAGTTGGATACTTTATTCCTGCTTTAACATCCGCCACTGCTTTCTTCCCTTTGTACGACTCACAGTACAGGGTTTTCTTTCGAACTGTCATTAAAGTTTTTAAAACTCATCAATATTCTCGTCCGCTCATTTGTTTTACTCCTTTTCTTAACATAACAAAGCAAAAAAGAACAACAATTTGCCTTTGTTATTGTATTAATCCGAAAATGAACTAAATAGCGCGATTCGAGTTCGAATTCGCTAAATTCGAGGCAGCTGTAAGCACTTATGTCATTATACCATGAGGAGTCCATGTTAGATTCAAAAACTGCACATTATAAAAATCCAACCAATGTTACAAGGTTGCTAAAATTATAGAAAAGGATAAATCAAAATCTGATCGATAACTAAAAGCCATTTTATTGATCACTTCATAACATTTTTCATCAATATTCATCACACAAAGTGAATACTGATTTCTTTCCACGTATAAAATAGAATTATTTTGGTGGTGGTGTTGCGAAAATTCAGGAAGATTCGAAAAAAATGGGTACTGTTTGTTAGACACCAAAAAGAAGTTCTTACTGGAAACTCTCGGAAATATATAACCATTGAATGCAGCTCATCCTGAACATCTTCCACGCACTTAGCGAGAGGAGAGATCCATACTACTTTCCGGTGATACAAAAGTGACTGAAGTGACGAAAAGTGACCTCCTCTCACCAAACTACGCAACTGGTTCTACACTTCACTCGAAGTAGACCAAATAAACTGATATAAACCTTTCCAGATAAGAGAACATTTTTCTCTCCAAGAAAGCATACGCACAAAAATCATAGGGTGTTAGATACTTTCTGGAGTGATAAAACTGCCCAACCATCTTTTTATATATTAGAGATAACTTTCTTAAAATCAGGTGTAAAATGAAGATCTAAGTGTTTGTCGTTTTCGAACAAGTTTTATCCATCAGAATAACAAAGATTAGAAAGGTTCCGATGCTGATAGAAAGACAACAGATTCTTATTAGAAATGTTGAAGGATATAAATCTTTTTCTGCCTCATTGCACAATCAAATTAATGTCAGCCGGTAAAGCAGAGGTCAGAAAAAGATGTTTAAAGTTTCTTAAGGTAGCATGATAAAACATTGCAAAGATATTTACAAATGGCCTGAGAATGTAATCAGACGAGTCTTTGATGAAAAGAAGAAAGAGTTGGACTGAAGATAGACTCTTAGGGAACTCTTAAATTAATCGCTGGAACCACAGAGGACTGATCATTAACTACAGCTGGATCAACCAGAGAGAAATAACTTTCGGGTAGAGTAAACCTTTCTAATTATACCATAATTGGAGACCTTGAAGAGAATTCCTTTGTTCCATACCCTGTTAAAAGCCTTAGATATACTTAAAACCAATGGTTCGAGAGTAATGTTAACACCAAATTAATGTTTATCACCAAATAAAGCTTAGCATTCTTTCTCGAATGAATGTTTCTGAAGTGGTCACCAGCCTCCAGTGTATATCCGTAGCGTTATCACCTAAATGAATGTCTGTGGCATTATCACCTAAAGGAATGTCTTTAGTATGGTCAGCGTTGACTGCCATGTCGGTGAGACTATTTGTTAGATGTGGAGAGGGAAACACATAAAAGCATAACCCACGTCTTTTAGTTTTAGAGCGTTTCATTGTTTATTATTTCTCTGTTCTGAAGCCGTGGAAACATGAAGAAATGGAAAATGAACACAAAGTGCGAAATCTCTTCGTTCTTTGAGGAACAATTTTTGGTTCTTAGATTCTGCGTTCACTTCCCAGCCATCAAAAGAGAAACATTGAAACATTTATTAAATTCTGTGACATATATACAAGTGTGCACAAACCCACCCCTACTTCCGACTTGGATTGGTCACATCTTCCGTTCTCGTCATCACGTGATGTTCTGGTCTCGGAGAGCAAGATCAAGCGTATCATGTTACCACTAGTGTCGTGAAAAAAATTGACTTTTATCCACTCATTTTTCTTTCAGCGGCTTTTTTCTTTTCTTTTCTTTTCTCTTTTTTTTTTTCTCCGTATAAACCGGTTCCATTTTCTTAAAATATTACACCAGCCTCAAAGTAGCTATTCAGAATGAAAATTCATAAACAAATTGCTTAAAAGATCTGAATTAATGTTTTATATTTTATAACATAATCAAGATCTTACTAATAATCTTAAAAAGGCCAATCCCAACCAAAACACATCTTCATTAATACAGGATCTTGATTTTTTGTAGGAGATGCCAACTGGAATTCATTTAGACGAATAAAATTTAATACTCCAACAGAATCTGTCCCGCTTGACGTAAAGTAGATGACAATAGCATTTTCTGATGACTACCAACAGTATTTGAACAGGTACTTCTAATATGTATGCGACATGTGCATATGAAAAAACACTGGCATTACTTTAAAAGGAACTTACTAAGATTATTTTTGCATCCTCCATTTTAAATATTCGCAAACACATACATATTCACATTTAAATATATACGGAAACCTATATATATATATATATATATATATATATATTGTAAATTGTAGCGTACAAGTCGACTTTTTAAGCCTTAAAAATATCTACGAAACTAGTTGATTTATACTGCAGGACTAAAATCCAAACTTTTACCACGGAGGGGTTAACCAGCGGAATGATACCTTAACAATCAATATACACCACTCACTGTAACTCAATCTGACTGTCACAAACATTTCTAACTTCAACTCTTGTTTGCAGAACTTATTTAACAAATTAACATAGAGATTGATATAAAATGATAAAACTGCTATAAAAATTAAATATATTAACGTTCTATCACACACCATTTCCATTAGTTCATGCTCTGACTGTAAAGATTAACCAGAACATCATAGTTGCTGACTCTGTGTTTGGTGGTCGACCAACACAGCAGGTCTAACCCAGAATTTTCTGAGTTCAAAATCTTGACGTTGTATTGTGTACCATATTCATTCGTACGTCGCAATTTATGGTTTATTGTAATATACTAGCTTAGCTGGTGACGATTAACTTAGCAGATTCAATGAAGTCGCAAGATAACATCAACAAAGTGGTTTCACAGGAAAAAGAAAAATAAAAGATGATGAAGAGAATACAATTTATTGCCTATGGATAAAGTGACAGATATTTCCGTTCGCAGATAAGATCAACAAATTACCGGAAAAAACGGAAGTAAGTTCCGATAACCAGCCATAGACAGAAAAATACGTGGGCGAAGAGGATATTCATATTCCTGCATGGGACTTGAAAAGATATATAAAGTTTTTAATTTTGGACTGAAGGCAGAGACCCGCTGGTCACCCAAGCAGACATGTCAGCTCCCCGCGTGTGTTCTCCGGCCGTGGCACTACTTCACAAAAAGGGTCCCTGCCACAGAAGAAAGATATATGCGAACTCTCTCTGACTGTATTCCAACTACACAGAATTGTCACCGTCGAAGAATAAAAATATAAATCATACTTTAATATACCTACGAGTCTTTCGTTGTTTGTCCAGCGGTGCAATATATGACAATATATATATGTGTGTGTGTGTGTGTGTGTGCGTGTTTCTGTAAAATAATTTTCAATCAATGAATGGATATACTAAGTTATAGATTCATTTTCTATGGCTTTTTTATAGCATATTAACTCTTTTAAAATCATTTTAAAAATCTTTCTAAAAATATTTTCTTCACAAAAACTATTTTTTCTGACGATGACCTCTCTTCGAAAGGAGTTGAGAACAATAAAAAAATACAAAGAAATATTACTATCTGTTTTCACTCCCGCTCTCTCGCTATATATATACATATATATATATACAAGGTTCATTAAATAGGTTTCCAGACTTTTTTCATATGGGTTCTTTTATTGATAGTACACAAATGAAGCTCTAGCCCCCTTCCAAGTAATCTCCTACGGCTGCAATGCACTTGTTGTACCGTTCCAACAACTTCTGGAATGCCCCATGGAAGTCCTCTTGTGTGAGCGTGTCAATGACTTTCGTCGCAGCCTCTTTCATCTCCTCAATTGTTTCATAACGACAACCGCTGAGCTTAGGGAATAACCACAAGTCACAAGGAGCAAGGTCTAGACTATAGGGAGGCTGGGGAACTGTCTTGATGCCCATCTTGGTCAAATAGTCTGTGACAAGGATGGAGTTGTGGACTGGTGCATTGTCCTAGTGGAAATGTCACTGGCCTCTCCCCTAGGAATCTCTTCCTGAACTCCCTTAAAACCTCAACATAGTAACCATAAACCTAACCCTTTGGCCAATCAACTGTGGTGTATGGACTTCCCTACTCCTCCCACACCTCTCATCATCTCTCACAGACTCCCTGCCTTCCTTGAATCTCTTATGTCACTCAAAAAATGATGCTCGATTCATGCAAAATACTCCAAAAGCAGTCTGAAGCATTGTATACGTTTCCGTGGCATTTTTTCCAAGTTTTAAACAGAATTTTATTGCATATCGTTCTTCTAAAGTGTCAGATCGCATTTTTGAAATTCACCATCTGTGACAATCAGGCTTTAGTAGGGTGTATTCCAATTGCTGCTGTAGCTGTTCATTTGAACATGAAATCATAAATATTGGTCAGTCATCTCATAAGATGTATAGCAATAACATACTCAATTTTGAAGAATCTACGACAATTCTAAATGCCTATACAAAAAAGTCTGGAAATTTATTGAAGGCACCACGTATATCTATAAATGACTGTGGATACTCAGTGTTCATCATCATCATCATATCGTGCCGCCAGGACGAATATCCCGGACCCTCTCTCGCCACTTCTCCTTGTCGTTCATCGCCTCTGGCAGGTCTTCTGGGCTACATCCCGTATCCTCACACAGTTGCTGTATGTATGTTCTAGCTGGTCGTCCTGCTTTAGCTCGGCCATATGTGGGGGTCCATAGGAGTACATCACTTATGAGCTCGTCCCTGCTCCTCCAGCAGTATCCTGAGTGCCTGGTCGTCTAACTTGGATAGTTTTCGTGGTGGGAGGCAGGTGGCCATGTAGTTGGTGCTTTGTGGGGTGTTGCCGCCAGGACTTGTTTAATATTGCTCGCAACATTCTTGTGTAGTTGCCGTCTAGCTTCTTCTCCAGCCGTTTTGTTAGCGTCCAAGCGGTGCATCCATACAGCAGTATCGACACGACCGCTGCTTGGAAAAAACTGCGTTTCATTTTATCGGTCAGGTCTGATTTCTATATGACCGATAGCCTATCGATAGCTGTCCATGCCTTCTTTAGCCGCGTGTCGATGTCTTTTTCGGTTGATGAGACACTGCTTCCTAGGTAGGTGAATTTGCCTACCAGTTTCAGAGAGGTTCCGTCTAGTGTGGAAATGGGGCCTGCTTGATTAAAGCACATATATTCAGTTTTGTGTGCATTGACATGAAGGCCAATGCCTGCAGCAGCTCGTTCCAAACTATACAGTAGTGTTTCGGCTTGGGCGGGTGTATTTGCTAGTAGCGCTATGTCATCGGCGTAGTCGGCGTCGGTAATTGTTTTTGCGGGGTACCTTCTGCTTCTTTTCTTTGTCAGCTCGAAGCCGTTCTCTCTGGTTTAATCGATCGATGTTCTAAGCACGTAGTCTAGACGCATGATAAAGAGGTATGGGGCTAGCGTGTCCCCTTGTAGTACTCCTGCTACAATGTCGAAGTATTCTGTATCTCCATCTGGTGAACTTACTTTCACTTTGGTGTTTCTATAGAGAATCATTATTGCTGCTACGGTTTCTTTTGGTAGGCCGTATGCTAATAGGATTTGTTCCATCTTCCCTGTGTGAATGGAATCAAAGGCCTTGGTAAAGTCGACAAATAGTAATGTCGCCGGTAGGTTTTTTGCCTGTACGCCATCAAGGATTCTACGGATGGTCAATATTTGTGAGGTCGTGGATCTATTTCTTCGGAAACCATTTTGGTTTTTCCTAAGGATGTTGTCGATTTTGGGTTCTATGCGGTTTCGTAGTCGGGCATTGTAAATTTTGGCTGCAATGGATGTAAGTGTTATACCTCGGTAGTTCTTGGCTAATCCGAGGTCCCTCTTTTTAGGGAAGGGGGGATGCATCCCTTCATCCATCTGTCTATCGGATTTTGATTATAGACTGCGTTACAGTGTCGGAGCAGTATGTCGTCAAATTGTCTGGTCTTCCCTACTTCTGGTGGAATCTTGTCAAGCCCTGCAGCTTTCCTATTTTTAAGTTTTTTAAGAACAGAGTCAACTTCTTGCGTGAACGGTCCTTTACTCGGAAAAAAATTATTCAGATTTGTAAACTTAGGTAAAATATGAACATTAATATATTTCTTTTAACACAACGCAACTAGTGAAGAATAAATATTCATATCATTTACGCATGGTAATGAAACTCTTACTGAAAAAGCTGAATCATGCAGCTTTTTAGGACTCCTGAGTATACAATTAAATGTGCTTCTTCGATTGGGTGCCATCAGGAAAAAGCTGGTTCGTGATATAACCCGAGAACAACCGACATATAGCTGATATAAGTCAAATAGGGAGCTGCGATATTGAGAGCTTGCCTGTGTGCCTTGTTGATGGTCATGGCAAATTTAGACCTTTCAAGGATTCTATGTCACTTGAATTCGATAATAAAATCAGTTAGAATAGAGAGGTTCATGAAATTCGATACTTCCTCCGATCAGGATATTTGTCTCAATGACAAATGTGACAAAATTGCACAACGAAATTTCTAAGAAGCGTGATGAGTGTCCCAACTTAAAGTTGATGTTCCTGATCGGAATAAGACTAGAGACAGACAGACAGACAGACAGAGTTACAAAGAAAAACAAATAGAGAGACAGACAAAACGTGATAGGGTGAGTCTATGTGTGTATGCATGTGTATTACATATGCACACACATATGTACATGCATATGTATATACGTATAAGTAAATTGCCGTCTGAATTTCGTATAAGTGAAAATAACACTGATATCTCACTTTATCAGATATAGTACCAAAATTACATGAAGATATCTTGAAATACTATAAATTAGATCTATTCAAAGAATTCGCCATTGGCTTTAACAACGGCTTCCAGACGACTTCGGAATCTCCTGGAAGCTTTTCCGATAGTCTCCTTGATTAAATTGCAAATTGCTGTTGTTATCCTTGCCTTCAGTTCAACTTTGATGCTGCACGGAGTTTTTTTGGTCTCTTGCTCAACTGTACTCGACACACAATAATGATGGAAATTTCAATCTCGGTATTTAAGCGCTCAGATGAGGTCGTAGAACGTTCCTAACAGTCAGATTATGTTCCCTTGCTTGCGAGGCTTGTCACTGAGTTCTGCTGCCAGGTGTAGGGTCTTGCAGCATTCACACCATCAATCAAGAAGATCACTATCTCCGCCAAGTACTTGATGTAGGAAGATAAATGAAGACATAACGTCACTATCGCTGGTAACTACCCCCAAACACCATAACGTGGACTGTGTGTTAAGTTTCCATCAATATCGATACATCTTGTGGGAACAGAGCAAGCCAACGGTTATTCTGTCGGTTGGGTTTCATGACAATGGTTATTTATCGGCAAATCCCGTTTATTCATATATATATATATATATATATATATATATATAGCTAATATATGATTTGTAAACGAATAGTTTGTTGGTAACGTTTTAAACAAGCTAGAGCTCATTTGTTTGCACAGTTGAATAGTTTTAAGTATTTCCATCTAACACTAATAATTCTATTTAGTATAAATTATTTGTCTGCACACAGTTAAATGGTTTAAAATAGTGCAATCTAGCACATTTTTATTTGCACACCGATACATGGTTTTAAATATTGCTATCTAACACTAACAATTCTATTTAACATCAGTCATTTTTCTGCACAATTAAACAATTCTATTTGACCCATAAATGGAATCCTAACAGGTTCTAACTCTCCAGGTCAGAGTGGGTCCGGGAGTAATGGCAATGAATGGGTACCCCACCTTCTCCAAATTTCTAGGACTGGAGAGTCATCATCAGATGGTTTATTGCCATATAAAGGAAATTCGTTTTGTGGAATCTTACCCCGCCGCAAAGACGCAGCCCAACCTGATTGAGCTGCAGTTGTTCTATGATCCCTTTCGAACTAATTACTGAGATGGTTGATTACATTAATTATTTTATTTGGTCGGGCCGCGAGTTTTTCAGTTAGTTGTTAAGTTAGCTAAAATCTTTGAGCGGAAATATAAGTCAAATGGGAAAGTTCAAGCACGTGCATCAGCGACCAGGATAGGGGACCTGTCTTCTCTACATAGGAAGACCAAATGTAAACAAAATAGATTCATGTCTTGTCACAAGTTTAATTGAGGAAATGAAAAACACGGCGAAAAAAATTGGGGATACGAGTGAGATGACGCAATAGCATAGTGAGATGACATCACATTAATGATATCCTGAATTTAGATATATCAAAATAAGGGAATTTTGAAAAAAAAGTAGTCAGCTGGAGTTCAGTTGGAGGCAGTTGGAGAAGTTAGGTTTAGACGTCGGTCGGGTCGGGAGGGGGCTCTGTTCATAGACCCTTACAGATTCTCTCTCTCTCTCTCTCTCTCTCTCTCTCTCTCTCTCTCTCTCTCTCTCTCTCTCTCTCTCTCTCTCATGCTACTGTATTCAGTTTGAACATTAAACCGCATATCTGGATAATGAAGTGACAATTTCTAGAAATATACTGGATATATTACTGTCACACCAATACGTTCCAATAAATGATTGTTAATTGTTGACGGGGAGTTCCAACGAATAAGCCCGACCATCAGAAGAAGCTCCGGTTGGATTTTGTCATCCTCCATATGTGGATCTTTCAAAGACAGCGTGAACACAGAGGGGATTTATAAACAAATTACCGGGAAACGGAGCCAAGGCCACAATAAAGAACCGTTACCAAACATGGTATCATATTTGGCACTGGTATCGGTAACTGTGATGACCATATTGTAACATCTGTTATACTATTATAATTGTTGCCGTGACAAGCATATTGTTATATTTGATGCCGTTACCAGGATAAGACCAAAATAAAAGTACTGTGACAACTATAGTATTACATTTGGTACCACAAATGTTGTGGTGAAAAAGATAGTGTTACAATTGGTATCAGTTACAATGATATTGTTGCACCTTGCAGAATTTCTTTTCTCATGAGAAAAACTAAAGCATGTTCCTTTGTAGTGGATGCTTGGGTTTTTTTCAAAAAATTCGCAACACGGTCTTTCCTCGTCCTTCATGGCGTGTGATTAAAATCTGCTCTTCCTCATCTTGGATGTCTTCTTGCACTACCTGCCTGATAAGAAAATCAGACACTGTCATGTCCCTGTCTATGAACTAGATTGATTTGCTGCGATCGTTACCAATCATTGCCTGCACCTCACCAACAAATTTGGAAATTATTTTCTTATCAGAACGATCAAAGAGAGGCTTCCGAGCTGCTGCACCTTCATAATCACCTTTAGATTCATCCATTTTTTTTTTTTCAAATTCTCTGCGCCGACCTCAGATCAGCATCCATACACTCTGAAATCTTTATATTGTACTTTCCGATTGAATATCAACTAGTACATCATATTGCTTCCAAATTTCGGGAGAAGTGAATCTCGTTGTCGGCACAGAGGACAAATTCTGAAAGAAAAAGGTGCATGCGTGTAATTAATAATTCAAAATGCCAACAATTCACTCATTACACCCAGTTCATATATATATAGAGAGAGGTGGACGGTGACCAAACAATTATAAATACTGAGAGTAGAATCAACAAAACGAGTTCAAAATTTTGTTGGTGTCATTTATGTTCACTTGTTACAAAAAGTATGAATCCACTTCTTCCTGAACTTCCAGTCACTGGCATGCCACGAGGCTTGACAGAGAATAGTTGAGTTAATACTTGAACAAACCTTCTCCCATAAATACTTTATCTTTAGGAAATAATACAGTGCAGT
Source organism: Sepioteuthis lessoniana (assembly GCA_963585895.1). Taxonomy (NCBI): domain Eukaryota; kingdom Metazoa; phylum Mollusca; class Cephalopoda; order Myopsida; family Loliginidae; genus Sepioteuthis; species Sepioteuthis lessoniana. The sequence continues at coordinate 159,463,069 of OY757904.1, read as the reverse complement.
TACTCACATTTTAAAACTTGATTAAATGTAGTTACATACATGCAGATATATATGTACACACACACTCACACACACATATACACACAGAATTTTAAAAAGCCGTAGCTTTCACATTTCATATTCACTACGAATTTTTTATTAAATTATTTCACTTGCAAATTCATTAACATCTATAAAATTTCAATCTGTTCTCTTTTTACTTTATCTTTAAAATAAAAAATGGAAACTAGTTATAGAATAAAAGTTCATAAAACTAGTTATTATAGTGAAACGCTGATGTGTTCAAATTCAACTCAATTAAAATTTTATTTATTTGTAGAGCAATGAGACTTGCACATTTTAAAATCTACTTCTTTTTGTAAGTTTCATTCATATCAACTCTTTAACTTTGGTATGGCAACCGATCTAAGAGAAGGAAAATTCTGAATTCTTACCTATTAAACACTGCTTAAAAATTAACCTTATGCCATATCCTGTTCATGAGGAAGGATTGGGTAAATATATACTAACAAACCAGAACAGAGGGTGGACATATGGGTTAGTCATCATGGGATTACGACTTTAAGTTACCTTCAACTGGTGGTGACAAAGAGGATCTTTTGGTAGAGATTATAAATAGCGTTTGTTAAGTATAAAAGGAGCCTGATCCTCTTCTGGTCTGGGCTTAGAAGCTTTCTCCGCCAGATAGAAAATAGAATAGAATTTTTCAAAGAAACAAATTGATCTAGACACCAAAGAGTGAAGTCCTTCAGCATTTTTAAGGTTAAACATGCGTCTTGAAATAAATATCTCATTACTGAGAAGTAAATAAGTTTTAGTCTTTCGTAACTTCTCAAGGAATACTGTAAACTTGTGTAAGAATTATCTTTCAGAATACAATTTGTACATTTTGTAATTAAATGTATTTTTGTGTTATAACTGTATATCTGTATTTCGCTTGTTTCTTTATGCGAAATCAATTGAAAACTGTATAATAGATCTTAAACTCTATTCGTCGATTCAACATTAGTAATTACTATTTGGTACCCAAACCAGTTGCCAGGGAAAAGAAACTGACCACTCCTGAAAATCATTTACTCCCTGTCTTCATCTGATGAATGGGATTTAAACGGGCACGTGTTTAAGACAATCGAACTTTCCAGTCACAAATAGAAAAATGGAGAAATGAACCAAGTAGAACAAAAACAAAGTAAGAAAATTATCTCATTTGAAATTCTGTCTTAAACGAACTGTATTTGTTGCTTTCCGCAAATACACCTGCTCAAGCCAAGTCTCTCCCGCATAGCCCGCAGCAGGCAGCAAGATGCATTGGTCTCTACGTGAACTCCGATAAAATAGAATTCATTCGTTTTAATCAAAATAATGTAATCTCCTCATTAAATGGAAAGCTTCTGAAATTTATAGACCTGTTCATGTACCGTGGTAGCAATATCTCATCTACTCTCAACATACGCATAGGTAAAGCATGGACTGCTGTTGATAGGCTACTGAACATATGAAAGTGACATTCACCTATGGACTCCTACACATGGACACACCAGTGTTGGCCGACTAGCAAAAGCATATATTCATCAGCTTTATATGGAAATGGTATGCTATCTTGCCAAGAGCGATGACTTATAAAAACAGATGGCGAGATAGAGAGAGAGTCGAGCAAATCCGTGATGTCGACACGCCTTGATGATCATAATGATATTTTTAGAAATTATTCATGATTTTTGTTTGAAGTACGGATCATCACAGATTACAAGAGTACACCGTCATTACCATTACTCCCAGCTCCACTCTGACTCGGAGAGGTTGACCTGTTCAGATCCTATTCTAGGTCAACTTGATCTGTTTGAAAATTATCTATATTTGATAGGACTGTGTGCAAAAAAAATCTTCAGAAACAATGACACAAAAAATATTAACATGAATATTCAATGAACAGGATTCCTTAACCCTTAGGTATAAAATAACCCTAGACAGGTTGACATACCGTTAAAGTCAATCAAAGAATCCTTTAATGATTTCTGACTGATACATTACTTTTATGTTAGTTTCTGATCTTTATGGGTGATGCTAAAATTCTTAAAAGTGGACATGGATACATGAATATTAACGGTCAATACGCCCCACGTCACACACACACACCTACACACACACACTCTCTCTCTCTCTCTCTCTCTCTCTCTCTCTCTCTCTCTCTCTCTCATACACACACACACACACACACTCACTTACACACATACGTGTGCACATAGACACATACGTCTTCAATTGGGCAAGGGTCAAGAGGGGTCTAGATCTCTCCCAGAAATGAATTGCCCCCACTACACACTACACCAAGTTAATATACTATGAATAGGTTTGTGTCAGAGAGAACTGGTCTTTCCAATTACAAACAGAAAATGGAGAAATAAATAAAATGAAATCGAAACAAAATATGAAGATTACTTGATACGATATTTTATCTTAAATGGTCAATATTCATACTTTTTCATAATTATTAGTTGAGATCATTATATATTTTACAGATTTAAACTGATCAAGCAGGCAGGGGAAAATTTCTACAAAAAGTTTTAAAAAAACAAATTCATAAAATAGGCTTCTAAGTAGTCAGAATTATTTTAAAACACATTTATTCTCGATCCTCACCCGTCAGTATAAGCAAAGGGATTTAACATTTTTGTATAATTTTCCTTTGTTTACATATACGCTTAACGGCTAACGAGTGCTTAATTCATTAAAAAAGCTTTGCATTAGGTGAGTGGCAACCGGTAATTCTTTCATGATAGGGTTCAATTGCTTTGAGATTATTTGGTCGATTTCAACATTTTCAAATAGTATATTCTTCATAATATTTATTATGTATGGGTATCTTTATTTACCAAACCCCTCTGTTATGAGCAGAATGCGAAACAAGATCAATTTTTATGCGGAGTTCAATTTCAGGTTTACTTTTCCTTGATTGGTTGCCTTACGACGTCTGAATTTTTATAAAAACCTATCAATTCATTTTTATAAAAACCTATCTATTCATGCTCCCCGGACTAAATTAATATCTCTACTGGCAATAATCAGTCGACGAATCTAAGGATGGTGTTTATGGTATTTATTCAGCTTCCAGGAGGTTGGTTGAATCTGAGATGCATGGCATGAAGTGATCCTCCCAAGGTGGAGTGCAAAAATTGCTTTTACGCCGATATTGACAATCAGTTAATAAACCACCAGTATATAACTGAAAAACATACTGCCAGATATATTACTCATATTTATCTTATTGTAGATTAATATGAGTAATATCCTATATAAAATTATATATTGCTCATATCAATCTTGTTGTCACAAACCGTACATATGTGTAAACAGGCATTAAATAACCTATAGAGGTTGATATGCCATTAAACCCTACCAACCAACTAATCATGTTGTAATAGAATATCTCACACACCCTCTCAGTCATGTGGAGTGACTATATATACAGTGAGCACGGTCAGCCTTCGGGCTTTTGACTTTGTGTCAAGTCCTGTCTGGTGGGAGGCAGCGACAAATACATACCATGAGCACGACTTTATATCTGGCCGCACTCCGAGGAAGAGGCAGACGTCATTAATTTGCTGTTGGCTTTGACCCCAGCGGACATTGTCCAGCAAAGGCAGACTTGAGGCCAAAAGGCCCCCAAATTCGGCTTGGTCACGAGCTGCATCATTGTCACCTTTGTATAGCACTGGACCTTGCTGTCCAGTTTAAGCTATAATCAGGCATCCGTGCTTGGACCCAGATTTCGGTTCTTGTCCAGCTAGGCCGATCAGGCCCACATTGCCTTAAGTGGTCATTTGACCTTGTGTCAAGTCCTGTCTGGTTTCTGTTAACTGAAAAAAAGTAAAATATCGTGTTGCTTGACTCAACACGGGATTCGTACTTGAGTCGCTACATTACAAAAAATTGCGACTTTCCAGAAAAAAAAACAATATTTTCGGATTAACATTATTTGAGAAAAAGTCTTTTGTTCTATTCTGTTGCTTTCGGCTAAAAAGAAAATAGTGTTTGTTTTTTTTTATTTTTAAAGAAAAATTAAAGGTTTTTCTTTTCTTTTTGCATAAAATCGGATTACGAAATATCTTTTTTCGCGCTTAAATTTTTTTTTCTAGTAGATGCATATTTTTTTCTCAAAGAAAACATGGAATAACTTGTTGAATTGACCAAAGTGTTACACGCTAGTATGCAGTTACAACAACAGTAATTGCTACAATAACAAGAAAAATTCGAAAAATCACAAAAGATTTTTGAAGACAAGCTGATAGATTTACGGGAACAACAAACGACGAATGCCAAATTATTTCGTGAAAGTGTATTACTTAGGACAACGGAAGAACGTGGATCCAGATGTTTTTCTCCTGAAGGAATACTGAATTCATTATCAGAATTCTCGTATGTCCCAGACAATGGAATAACTTTCCCTGCCTATTTTCGTAGATACGAGACGATATTTATGAAAAGATGCGAACAATGGTCGGACGAAGAAAAAATCACTCTGTTACACCAAAAATTAGGCACAGAAGAGAACACTAAATATACAAACCTAATTTTACCTAAAAAGCCGGAGGAAATCTCGTTCGAGAAGACAAAGATTTTGTCCGGAATTTTCAACGAGAGGGACAATTTGTTCCACACTCGATATAAATGTATAAATATTGTAAAAACAAGAAAATGAAGACTTTGTGACTTATGAAAGCAAAGTAAATTCTCAATTTGAATTGTTTAAATCGGGTGACCTTTCAATTGATATGTTTAAAAGTTTAACCTTCGTCCAGTGATAAATTTAGACATCAGATCAAGAACTTTGACTATGATAGAGCAAGTCCCTGAAATTACGCCTACATAAAGTGACTAAGGAATATCAAAGACGGACAAATGTTAAAAGAGACAGTATACGGATCGAAAAAAAATGAACATTTCTCACGTCCAAACGATAAAAAAAACGAAATTTACAAAAATAAGGCGAAAACGTCCCAGTGTGATCCCTGTGGTGGGTATCACTTAAAAAAGAACTGGGGTTTTTTGTTTGTTTGTGAGTTTGTTTTGTTAAGGATAAGGTTTGTTTCGAGTGTGGATCGGTCACAAAAGCACCCACTGTAATTAAAGTAAATGTTGTTTTATCTAAGAGCGAAATTGAAAATGGTGAAAAAAATACGTGAATACAAAAATAAATGGACAAACAGTGAAGTTATTATTCGATACTGGAAGTGACATTTCTATTGTGAATGAACAAATATGGAAGAAAATAGGTTGTACACTATTGGGGGGGCACCAAAAACAGCTAGAGATGTATCTGGCGTATCGCTAAATTTCAAAGGCGAATTTAGTTGTAACATATTATTTATGGGGGTAACTTTCAAATCAAAAATTTGTTTTTCCAGGCACGTCGATCTTATTTGGTACAGATTGTATCGCGCTTTTTGATTTATGGGAATTGTCCGAAAATTTATTTTGCGAAAAATTGGACGTGGCAGTAAAAGAAAACTAAAAAGATAGAAAATTTATTTCAAACTTAAAAAACGAATTTCCACACGTGTTTTCTGAAAGTCTAGGACAATGTACCGAAACCGAGGTTAGGTTCGAAATTAAAGACAATATAAGACTAGTAGTGCAGGCAAAAAGGAATATACCATTCTCGGCTTTGGATGCAATAAACCAAAAACAGGAAAGTTTACGGAAAATAGGGGTAATCCCTAAAATTGACGACTCAGATTGGGCAGTACCTACGGTGTATATAAAGAACAAAGATCCAAGTATAAGCAGACTTTTCAACCGGAGGTCGTACGAAAGGGGGCAATGTTGGAGTCATCCTTCCCTCCTCTGCCCAACCAAACGGGGGATTTTTCCTTGTTTCTTTGTTATTGTATATATTTCGGGGTTTTTCTCCCATCCCCATCATATGAATTCATTTGTAAAAAATCACAATTTGTAAATAAAATCATGCATCACTTCCGGGGTTTTAAGTAGGTCTTTCTCCATAGAGCAAATGTGGTATTTTGGTGGTAGCAGCGCGTAAGGCGACGAATGAATGACTATATATTGTATTGTTGAATGGGTCGGCGAATGTGGCTAGCTAGGTTCCCTTAGTAAAAACATAGTTAATGCAAGACCACACCCTTCCCCTTCCCCCAAAAACTTAAGGCCTTGTGCCTTCCTGTAAAATATCTACAGGAAATAAACAGACTTTTCAACCGGATTGAATGACTCTCTTAAAGACCATACATACCCGTTACCCTCACCGGAAGATATTTTCTCTAAGCTAAATGGTGACAAGTTGTTTTCTTAGATAGATCTGTCTAAAGCATATTGACAAGTGAAAGTATATGAAGAGTGCTCGAAGTTATTAGCGATTAACACGAATAAAGGGATTTTCAAATTAAATCGTCTTTCTTTGGGACTAAAGGTTGCACCCAGCTTGTTCCAACAAGTAATGGACACTATGTTAGCTGGACTAGAATTTGACACAGCGTATCTAGATGACATCCTGTTAAGGAGTGAAAACAACGAACAGCATAGAAAATATATCAAGGAAGTATTTCAGAAGATAGACGAATATGGCTTCAAGCAAAGTTCAGAGAAATACAAGTTCTTCATGAATCAGATTAAATATTTAGGGAAAATAATTGACAAGAACGTTAGAAGACCGAAACCAAAAAGGGCCGAAGCTATTAAAAAATATCCCATCACCAAACAAACATCACTAATCTTCAGGCGTTTTCAGGCTTGGCCAACTATTATAGTATCTACATTAAAAAAAAATGTATGATTTTAGAATTCTACTGAATGACTTAATCAAAAAGGATAGAAAATGAATTTGATCGAAAGAATGCGAAGCCGCTTTCAAGAAAAGTTTTTAAAAAACTGTCAGCGGATTTTTTAGCTCAATTTGACCACAAATAAGAGATAATTATAGCATTTGACGCTAGCAACTATGGTATCGGAGCGGTAATTCTTCAAAGATGGAACGACGAAGCCTATAGCCGATGCGTCCAGAACTCTACTTCCTGCAGAAAGAAATTATAGATTGAGAAAGAAATCCTGGCTATAATCTACGTGATTAAAAGAATTGACAGTTTCATGGGAGGAAATTTTCGTTACAGACGGATTATAGACCGTTGTTAACAATTTTTGGTTAAAAATAGTAAGGTATACTCACGCACACCGCCAATAGGTTACAGTGCTGGGGAATAATCTTGTTGAACTAAAACTTTAAGATGGAATTCCTATCATCGAAAAAAACTTGGACCCACCGATAGTTTGTCAAGATTGATTCCAAAATTTTCAGAGCCGTTAGAAGATATGATGATAGCTGCCTTAAGGAATGAAAAGTAATTATCTGTATTGCTTTGCAATACAATTCGGAAGTTACCTGTGAGTCTAGAAGATATTTAGGAAAAAAAGCAGCTGAGAAAGACGAATTCATTAACAAAATGAAGAAACATATATGGTTGATTGAAAGACAGAAAAAAACCAAGTGGATCATCTTATTTAATCTACGAGCAAGTACTCCTATATGTAGATAGAATGGTAATGCTTTATGAGAAAATCTCATATAGGTCATCCAGGCATAACAAGAATGAAATCATTAATGCGTAGCTATACGTTCTGGCTGGGGATGGACCAGGATATTGGAAAAATGGTAAAAGAGTGTAGAGGTTGTCAACTTGCGGCAAAAGCACCACCAATAAAAATTCAGCCATGGCCTAAAACGGATGATCCGTAGACGAGATTACACATCGACTATGCTAGACCTCTAAATGGTCATTTTTACCTTATAATTATGCAGTTTCTCCAAGTGGTCAGAAATATTTAAGTGTAGACATCCGATATCCATAAATACTGTCAATATATTAAACGTGCTTTTCAGTCGTTTTGGAACGCCAACAACATTGGTTAGCGACGACCGGCAGAGAATTTTAAATATTAAAGATTTTTGTACACGTTTGTCCATAGACCACATTACAACCTCTTTTACCATCCTAGATCAAATGGGCAAGCGGAGAGATTCGTGGACCTTTTCAATAGAGCTCAAAGAAAGAACCAAGGCATAGACACTGTTGAGAGGAGTATACAAAAGTTTTTCGCGGTTTACAGCCAAATCCGAACGCAGATTCAGGCCTTTCACCAGCCGAAGTGATGTTCGCAAGAAAAATTCGGTCAGTTTTCGACAGGCTGTTGCCTAGTCCAACGAAAAAATTTGTTAAAGAAAACTTTGCAACAAAATTTTACAAACCAGGAGAGAGAGTTTTAGTCAGAAATTATAGAAGAGGAAAAAGCTTTTAGGAAGACAGAATTATCACTAAAAGACTTGGCAGAGTGATATACATGCTCAAAGGGAGAAGATTTCAATGTAAGAGACACTTAAATCAATTAAAATCAAGATAATATATTCAAGATGTCACGCAATAAGATCGAGAAGAATTGCCAATGGAGGTAATATATGACGCATTCGAAATACCAGTTCCCATATCTCCACCAGAACCGATGGAAGTATCTCCAACTCAACCAGTGCGGGAGTATCAGCTCCCCAAAAACTACTAATATCACCACCACAAAAAGTGGTCAGACGGGGAAATATTAGGAAGAAAAAGAAGTCAAACGACTATGTCTCAATCCCCAAAAGAGGAGATATTGAGCAAACTTTTCAATAGAAAATTAGCTCCGAGGAGGCGTTGTAATGGAATATCCTACACCCACTCTCAGTCATGTGAAGTGACTATATATACAGTGAGCCCGCTTTTATATATGTCCTTACCACTGGGAAGAGTCCGATGGCATTAATTTGCAGTTAGCTTTGACCCTAGTAGACATTGTCCAGCGAAGGCAGATTTGAGACCGAAAGGTCCTGGATTCGGCTGGGCCACCTTCGGGTGGACGAGATGTATCACTGACACCTTTGTCACTTTTGTATAGCACTGGACCTTGCTGTCCAGTATAAGCTATCATAAGGTATCCTGCCTGGACCCTGATTTCGATCCATGTCTAGCGAGGCTCATCAGCCCCACATTGCTCTAAGAGGGCCGATGAGCAGCTTTGCCCGCTTTGTATACAACTGGACCTTGTTGTCCAGTTAAACTATAATCAGGCATCTGTGGCTAGATCCATGTTTGGGTCCATGTCCAGCTAGGCTAATCGGCTCACATTTCACTAAGCCGATGAACAGCACAAACCAACAGGGCAAGAACCTTGGCTTGGGTCCGAACTCCCCCCCTAATCCTCACTATAATCTGACCTTCGGATCAATTGTCTAGTGGGAGGCAGAGACAAATAACTGTTCTTGCTTCGGGGATTAGTAGCGTGCCTCACTATTCCTTGGCTGTTTTATTGTATCTTTATTGCAATAAAACTCTTTCTTTATTCTACGAACGTGTTGAATGTTCCTTTACACTCAAGTGCCACCTTATCTGGTTGAAAAAAGAGCCATTGGGTGCCAACGCTTCCTCCCCCTTGAAAGCCGTATCGTTAGAGACGACACTAACGCCTCTGATCGGCTGCGTATCACTGGTTCGACTCTCTTCTGACTTGTCTGACTGTCTAAATCTGAACGCGTGGTTTTCATATCACGTGCTCTCCTTCCAGTTACACACCTGCTCGTTCGGCTTAACACAACACACTGCCATCCCCCTATTTACTAATCACAACGTTACAGCTTGTCAAAGCACACTGGATCACCAGGAACGAACCCAAAATCCATGTCAATAGTCATTATATAACACTCCTCTCTATCCCATTTTTAAAAATGTCCACCTATTGACATTTTCTTCACATCTCTCTCCATCCCCCTCAACATCTCACACAAAACAAAAAAAATTACAAGAAAAACAGCAAAAACAGTACAATCTTAAAATAATTTGAAGGCGACCTTTTCATTATGTAACAGTCTAATTATTATCTAAATCTATTTCATACTATTCTTTGTGCGGTTGGCTATCCCGACATGCATGCATCAAAGTACAATACAGATGCATCTCTCATTTTCCATAAACATAATAGGGCCTTCTGCAATTCCTTAAAGAAACTCGAAACCATAAAAGGACCATACTCTGGTCCCAAATCCTGGTCACAAACAAGCAATACATTTTGCCTGGATTCCTTATGACTACGCCCCAGTCCTTCGCTCAACAGGTTCCTACCTGGAGTAACTGGATAATTCCACAAAACAAAAAAAAAAAGCAATACCTTTAAGGCCCAAAACATTCCTCATAAATCCATAATAATCATGGCCCAAAACAATGCATCACAATTCCATAAAATAACAATACATCAAAATGTATCAAAATCTGACACGCATGCAGTAAACCACCAAAAATAGACCACGCAAAAATACCTATTAGGAATGTGTTACTCATTTTTTCATTATTAATTTTCTGTTGCCGTGCCTATTGGTCTGTAAACGCTTGAGGGACATGTTTTACCTGATCACACCCTCGCCGGGTTGCTTTTCAATTTAATCAAGAACCCTCGTGACAACTAAGATATCGGCACCTCGCCTTTTCTAAATTCGTTTCACTTCGCCGAATCACGCACGAATCCAAAACATCATCGGGACTGAAAGATCCAAGACATCATCCACAAAATATTGGAGCGGGCCACGCCTTTCATTCCTTTATTCCATCAATTTGGAACTCCAATCTGAAAATTCTGGCCACAACAAGCCTTCAAACAAATCCACGGCACGGTGAATTCTTCTATAGAATTACCGTATGCCCCCAAAACAATCCGTAACACAACTTGGATGAATGTCTGTCCTAATCTCGAGTCAGCCCGTGACTCGCCCGAAAACAGAAATTTAAAAAATGTATTTCCTATTCCACGAAAACCTAATCTTCCAAAAAAATTTAGAATCAACAAAAATTTTAAAATCTACATAAACATAATATCAAATCCCCTGTCAATGGTTAACGTAAAATTTCATATGAAACGGAGATTTCTAATGTTGCCTTTAAACTCAAACAAAGTCTTTTCTTTTCTTTTTTTTTTTTTTTACTAATTTTTCAACTATTCTCAACAAATCAAAACAATATTAACAATATGTCCATAATTAAAGTTCACAAAGTTCAAATAAATGTTCAGTTTTTTGTTTTTGTTTTTTGGTTCAATCTATGCACAGTCTATTTTTCCTAAAAATGTTCATTCTCTCTCTCTCTCTCTCTCTCTCTCTCTCTCTCTCTCTCTCTCTCTCTCTCTCTCTCTCTTTATGCTGTGTTCAACAGTTTTCAAGTTTCTTTTTTTTTTTTTTTTTTGTTTATCACTCATTCACTTTTTTACCTTATATCTGCTTCTCTCTGTCTTTACCTTAATATAGTAACTATGGGTTCGTGCACCCACGTTTATTCAATTTCTAACAAGTATTTCCACAAAGCAAACGGTTCGTTAATCAAACTTTTCCAATAATATTCTTTCTTCTTTCCTTAATTTAACATGAATCCCCAGTCTGGAAAAAAAGTGCACATATTTTTCCTACTCATGGAGGCTCAAAATATCAACACCGTCAAATTCCCTTGCTCCATTCTCCAACAAAATCAACTATATTTCCAATGCAAAATAACCATTCTATCCTTTTTTTCTATGCTCCTTCCCATGGCTACATGCCAGGCTTTCAGAGGCCAGGATTCAGTACAGTCAGAAAAGAAATCTGACAACATCGAACCACGTCAACTTACTATCAAATTCATTCATAAAAATTAGAATTCACAACCCAAGTGGAAGTTTACATTATGACCCGTCAATCTTTTTAACATAGGGACAATATATCTGTCCACTGTTCCCATCTTACCCCTTCTCTTTCTTTCTTTTCTTTCCACAGCTACCTGCTTGTATGTTCTCCCTCTCTTTCTCTTTCTCTTTCTTCTCCCTAACTCCGTTTCAAAATTACATGTAATAGTTTTCATCATTTTTTCTATGCTTTATATGTAGGGCTCAATCAGTTTTTTTTTTTTCTAAAATTATTTCCATTTTATCTTTTAAAAAGGCTAATTAAACATTAATATATAAGCCTACAAGACTAATTTTACTTCTCAAATTATCAATTTTTTTACAATCATTTCAAATTCTCTCAGCACGAACCCCTCATATGAACGACAGAGAAAACAAATTACAATATTCTTAGAATGAGCAATTTACTTACAGTCTTTGAAGTGTTTCTCTTTTTTCTTTTTTCTTTTTTCTTTTCTCTTTTCATCTTTCATTTTCTTCTTTTTTTTTCAATAAGGTCGATGTTTCTTCTTTTTTTTCATCTTTTCTGTTTTTCGTTGTTGGTCAGCTCTGGTTTTCTTCTTTTTTTCCAAGTCTGTTGCATTTTTTTGTTGTTCTTTTCTCTGTTTCTCCATTTTCCTTCTTTCTTTTCGTGTCTCGTTCGTTCTCTTTCGTTCTTGCTTTTTTTCTTCTGCTATCAGCTGCTTTGTCGATCGTCCAATATTTTTCCGTTGGTTTCAATTCACCCACGCTATATTTTTCTTTTTCTTTATTTTCTTTTTTTTTTTTTTTAGGGACTCTTATTTCTTCTTAAAATTTAGAACCACGCACGTTGTGACATCTATGCTTTTCCTTTTTTCTTTTTCCCCTGCATCTTCTTCCTGGTCCGATCTTTCAATACCCAGCTGATATTGCCGCACCAAATGACATTATGTTGTATTGTCTTTTATGGATTCATCAACGAGATAACCAAACATGATTTACGAAATTCAATTAACGAAACGAAACAATAAAAAATATCCCTCTCTCATTTTATTCTCGAAAGGGGCACACAGTTTGTAGAAGTTTGAGAGATAGATGGAGAGACATATACTCAGAGGGGGGACTTCTTCTTGCCCCATATCTTCTTCCTGGAGCCAGGGGTGCCAATGCTTCCCCCCCCCTTGCAAAACGTATCTTCAGAGACGACACTAACGCCTCTGATCGGCTGCGTATCCCTGGTTCGACTCTCTTCTGACTTGTCTGACTGTCTAAATCTGAACGCAGGGTTCTCATATCACGTGGTTTCCTTTTGGTTACATACCTGCTCGACCGGTCTACCCCGACGCACTGCCAACCCCCTGTTTACTAATCACAGCGTTACTGCTTGTCAAAGCCCACGGGGTCACCAGGAACGAACCCAAAATCCATGTCAATAGTCATTATATAACACGAAGTAAATAACGTTATTATAATCCTTTCGTGAATTATGATTTTAAAACAATTATTCATCGCATGGAATAAACAAATAAATTAAATCTCAATTTCAAATATTTCTAATGATCGCTTTGATATTATTATGACTCTTTCAAGCTATTAAGAAAATTTCGACTGATAAACTGACTATTTTAACGGCATATCAACCCGTCTAAAGTTATCTTACACCAAGAGGTTTGGGAATCACGAGCATCACATGTCCATATTTAAATTTTTTGTATTATTTTTTAAAGGTTTTGTTTTACACGGTGCTGTCAAATATGAATGATTCTGAAACAGATTTATTTCACCCAGAGATTTATTTGACCCATAAATTTATTTGACCTATAGATGGGACCTTAATAGTTATTACCACACCGAGTCAGAGTGGACCTGGTAGTAATAACAATGAAGTAGTTATCCACACAATCCAGATCTTCAGAAGTGGAATCTCAACATCAGATGCAGTTTAATGTCATGCCTAGGACACTTCTTTCTAAGTGGGGGTCTCACATTTTCGCAGGGGAATATACTAAACCACATCGAAAGCCTTTCCAAAATCTGCGTTTCGATACATTGAATAATTTCTTCTACTTGGTTCGAAACTTCCAAATAATAATAATTGTTTGCTTATATCTTCACTGGTTTAATATGTTAACTGCCATAAAATACTTATTTCGATTAGAAAGATATGTGTCAATATGTTATAATTCATTTGGAATATCAATTGGCTTTCGATCGAAGAATCCTGACGCGTATTGAATTTAGTGGTTGCACACTCTTCTTATGGTTTATTGATTCGATGTTCTGACCATTTCTCGACTCGCAGATCAGTGGATATTTCTCGATTAATAAATGTCTTTTCCTTTTCATTCCATTAAGATTATTGGAAATCAGTTTTCTTCTGAGCATTTTTACGCTTCCGTTGTATTCTGAGAGTCACGTTTACATCGATGCTGATTTATCTAAATGCCTAATAGCATCAACCAATCAACTAGGGTTATTTAATGGCAGATGAAATTACCAGAAAGCTGACAACCATATTATAATTATTCGATTTTTGTACGTACGTAATCGAAATACGGCACAATTGGCATATAGTAGTGAAATTTCTTTTAATGTAAGGTTTTATTGTCTTTGTTGTTTCGATAATGTCGCACGTTCCAGCCTTTCTGAAGATACTGTCACATTCAGTAAATTTCCCGATAGTGTCAAACAGAACCATTTATTCCAGATGTTACGTTACCGGGAGGTTAAAGAATTTGAGGATAATCGCTCGAAAATACCTAAGATGTTAGCCAACAACTTCTCCCGTTCGACCAACTGCCTCTTTCTTAGCTGTGATTGTCCGTAAGGATTGAGCTGACTGGCATCCTTTATCACGCTGCGAAATAATTACATCATGTTTCTTCTTAACGGTTAGATGAATACCGTCAAACAATTACTATTTTATTCTGTCACTTTTACATAATTTGGTATCGAGTTATGATCAATAGGCCACTTACTCTTGATGGGGAAGGGATTACCTCTCTGCAGGAGACCCAGTAGGGTATTCTAAGACCTGCTGACAAGGCTTAGTGAATATTATGATGTAATGGCCTTCACTACCCTTCGTACTCTGGATAGTGGATGTATTAGACATTTGTGGAGGCGTCATTTACTGGTGGGGCTTTTTATTGTAACGGTTATCGTCGAATGACATGGACTTGGCTTCTTGATTTAAATCCTGAACGAATTTCAACATTGCACTAATATGATCCAAAAATTCTCCCTCTAGCTATGAGTAAGTAGTAGAGGAGACTGGGCTCTTTAACGTTGCTATGACAACCGGTCTAGGAGAAGGAAAATTCTGAATCCAGATCAGCAGAAGACCGGAAGAAAAATAGACACGCAAAATGAATAGTGTCCAAACCAGCTTACGGGACCAATGAATGAAAGAATTGTTGGTGACAGTTTAAAGTTCATCACTACAGAAGCAAAGAAGGGAATTCGTGGAATTTGTGATAGTTAGATTTTAAAAGTCATTTGACGGGATTTCAGAGAGTAAAGTCGAGCAGTTTGAGATTTAAGTGTTCTGGTAATCTGGGAAATATTGATTACCTCTTTATTGCCATTATTCCCTGGTCCACTCTGAAGTGAAGTTCTTCTACTTGCTAAGATTCCATCTAAAGGTTAAATAGATCTGCTTAAAAATATTTGTATTTGATAGAACCATTTTAAACAAATTTTTAAAAATCATCTACACAAAAATTTGAATATGAATGTACAATGAACACGAATCCTTAACCTTCTGTGATAAAATAATCTCTGACAAGGTGACATGCCATAAAAATTAATCAGATGATCAAGACTTGTAAATGTAATAACGTTTATGTGATTTTTATACAGAAAGCACTCAATTTTCAGTGTAAGTAGTCGGTATCTACACTGGAAACCGCACCATCCAGATCACTGGGATATGGTTATAGAAATGGATTGAGCAGTAGAAAGATCTAAAGGGTAAGGTGACCACTTACCATCAAGATTGATGGTTAGTGATCATCCCACCCTTTTGATCTTCTTTACACTGTTCTATCCATTTTTATAACCCTATAAAAAAAAACACCGGCATTTATCCTTTTTCTTGAAGTTACTTCATCTCAACCAATTGAATACTTTGTTCTTCTTACGTATTCGAAATCAAAGTAACGGAGGCGGTTATACCACCGACTAAAAAAAACATTAACTATAAATTGTGACGTATAAGTCGATTTTTTAAGCCTGAAAAAATATCTACAATACTTGGGGGGGTTACGGTGATACTTAATCCAAATCTTTACCACAGAGTGATCAATCAATGAAACAATGTTCCGAACAATCAATTCCAGCGGAATGTCAAACATTTCCAACTTCAACTCTTGACCAATCATCTAGGACTGTAGAATACACCTATTGCTTCTCTGTAGAGGGGTAAGACCCCCACAAGGAGTATCCTGATATGACACTAAACAATCTAATGGTGAGGTTCCAGTAATTCTGGAGCTTTGGGGAATGCGGAGCACCCCTTATTGCCATCGCTCCCAGGCCCACTTTGGCCCGGAGTGGTAGCACCTGATAGGGTCATATTTATGGGTTAAATAGAACTAAACCGTGGTTTCTTGAGTTTACTGGGTGGGGGGTCATTTAAACCGCGTATTTATGCTAAAGTGAATTGTTTAAAATAGAACTGTCATAACGTTTAAAACTGTGTTCTTATGCTAAACTGAATTGTTTGAAATGAAACTGTTTTTGACATTGAAACTCTACTAATACTAAACTGAATTGTTTAATATAGAACGGTTTTGACATTTAACTGTGTGTAAACAAAATCTGTACTTATAGTAAACTGAATTAGCTGAATTAGAACTGTTTGACTAAACTGAATAGCTTGAAATAGAAATGTCTTTGACAAACTGTGTACTCATGCTAAACTGAATTGTTTAAAATAGAACTATTTGGATAAAAATGGATGTGGCATTAAATAACCAACAAAGGTTGATATGCCATAAATCCCAACCAACCAACTTCAACTCCTGTTTGCTGATCATATTTAACTAATTAACAGAGAGATTAGAGAAAAATAATAAATCTTTAATAAAATAATAATTAAATTCATCCTCACTAATTCTTTTTACAAATTACTTCCCTAAAGATTATATCTTACAACCTTAATCTGGTAAAATCTAGCACAGGACAGAACCCTATCGTGCCGCAAAAACAAGGAAGTGAAAATCGATCGAAAGGAATCATGAAAAGAATAAAACGTCCTCTCAGAATATTAACGGAAACGATTAGTATTTTATTTTATTATTATATTAACGCTATATCATACGCCATTTTCAATAACTGATGCACTGACAATAAACGCTAACCAGAACATCACAGTAGACTACTTTATGTTTGAGGGTCGATCAATACAACAGGTTGAAGTCAAACCTAGAATTTTGAGCTAAGAATCTTGAGATCAAATTATATGCCAGGTCGACTTGTACGCTACTATTTATGGTATGTATTTTCCATTCCTGATGAGTCGGCTGTTGCTAATTTTACTCCATCTTATTTGCTTAAGTTAATTTCAAGTCGGCACCCCAGTGGTTCTCGAATACGTTCAAATGATCATTAAATTCATTCGCACTAATTCTTTTTACAAATTACTTCCTTTAAGATTATATCTTATTACCTTAATCTGGTAAAAATCTAGCACAGGACAGGACCCAATCGTGCTACAAAAATAAGGACGTGAAAATTAATCGAAATGAATCATTAGACGAATAAAACCTCCTCATAGAATATTAACGAAAATGATTTGTATTTTATTTTTATTCTTCTTATTTACTCGACACAGTTAAAATGGCTCTACGTTTCTTCGTAATAATATTATCGATTTAAAAAGAAGTTGACATTGGTTTCCACGATATCTGGAATTATTTGAATCTTCAAAATAGGATTCCAGTTTTAAAATAAAATCATAATTGCCCAGTCGGCTGAGGGGCTGTAGAATACACTGATTGCACCTCTGCAGAGGGGTAAAACCACTCCCCAATGAGTGTCCTACATATGACACTTAACAATCTAATGATGAGGTTCTAGTAATGCTGGAGCTTTGGGGAATGCGGAGTACACCTTTATGGCCATTGCTCCCAGGTCCACTCTAACCCGGAGTGGTAGCACCTATCTATGGGTTAAATGGAGCTAAACTGTGCTTCCTTCACAATACTGATTTTTGCATTTTAACTGCGTATTTAAGCTAAATTGAATTGTTTAGGATAGAACTGTTTTGACTTTTAAACTTCGTAATTATGCTAAACTGAATTGCTCGAAATAGAACTGTTTTGTCATCTAAACTGTGTACCTATGCTAAACTGAATTATCTGAAATAAAACTGTTTTGACATTTAACTCTGTGTTTTGCCCAGTCGGCTGGGGCTGTAGGATACACTGATTGCATCTCTGCAGAAGGGTAAGACTCCACCAATGAGTGTCCTGATTATGACACAAAACAATCTGATGGTGAGGTTCCAGTAATGCTGGGACTTTGGGGAATACGGAGCATTTCTTCATTGCCATCACTCCCAGGTCCACTCTAGCCCGGCGTGGTAGCACCTGATAGGGCCATATCTATGGATTAAATAGAACTAACGGCATACTTAAGCTAAACTGAATTGTTTGACAAAACTGAATAGCTTGAAATAGAAATGTTCTTGACAATTAAACCGTCCTTACATTTAAACTGCGGGCTTATGCTAAACTGAATTATTTCAAATAAAACTGTTTTTTGACATTGAAACTATACTTACACTAAACTGAATTGTTTAATATAGAACTGTTTTGACATTTACCTGTGTGTAAACAAAATCTGTACTTATACTAAACTGAATTAGAACTACTAGACTTAACTGAATAGCTAGGAATAGAAATGTTTTTGACAATTAAACTTTGTACTCATGCTAAACTGAATTGTTAAAAATAGAACTGATTATTTGAATAAAAATGGATTTGGCGTTAAATAACCTACAATGGTTGATATGCCATAAAACCCAACCAATCAATTTCATAAGAATAATAAATACAATAATCAATTTAGATTATTCCTGCAAACTTGATAAATTTATCCTGTAAATAATCTATTTAGCCATAAAAGTTATATTATTTTAAAGAAAAGAACGAAATATTTTACTTGCTTTGTGATTTAGAATACGAACGGTGATTATTTTAAAATTTTGACATAAAACAATATGTGTGATTGGTCGTTGCATTTCCGTTTGTTTCAGTCATTTCATAGCTTCCACACTACCCAGCACGCAAAAAACAAAATTTTAATTCTCTGCATTATCCAATTTTAATTAGCTTTAAATACTTCCTAAATCATTAGTTTCATTAAGGAAAATATTATTTTCTGGCAGAAATTCAGTTTTTTGTTTGTCTGTTTGTTTGTTTGTCTCTTGTTTTGTTTGGTTTGTTTTTTTGTCTCGTAATTGTTGTTTGTTTATTTGGTTGGTTGGTTGTTTGTTTATTTACTGGGGGTGGCGGGGGTGTTGAGATTGGCTCAAATTATTTTAAATATTCTATTGTTAAGCGGCAAAATAAGTCTCTCACGATCGACAGAATTATAGATTTTATGTTTTAAACTCATAATTGCAAAGTTAATTTGTTGCTATCTTCTTTTTTATGCAACCCAAAAGATTTGATAAAAATCTACCGATGTCTTTTTAAATTATTAATCTAGTGTTCGTTCTATTTGTGGACATCACAATTCGATAATTCTCTCTCTCTCTCTCTCTCTCTCTCTCTCTCTCTCTCTCTCTCTCTCTCTCTCTCTCTACGACATATTTTACTCGTTTTCCTATATATAAATATATATAGGGGGCATTTATTCAATCCCTACAGAGTTGGAATGTAACACATTTTTCTCGGGGATTCTACCGAAAATACGTCTCCTGGGAGGTTGGTGTCAAAAATAACTCAACTATTTCTCTTTTGAAGGCGCCTCAGGAAATGGGCAATAAATCAAGCCCTCATTTCTTTTTCGGCGATGGCCAGGTGCTGCCTTGAGGGATAGACCACAGAAGCTGTACCCCACGATTTTGTAGTTATAACACCTGACATTCTTAATTGAGGTAATAATCCTTTGTTAATAGAAATTATTATTATTAATTTGTTAAAAATTAACAGAACACTTTGAAAATTATAACTTCATTTCAAATTCTGATAATGATAAATAAAATGGTGGAAACCTAATAAGAACTGAAAACTGGAGAAGATATATCGGTCGAAAGATAATGTTATGCCTCTGTCCCAAAAGCTAACGTTCAGCCTACCGACTTGATGAATTAGCTTTCCAAATCCTTGTTTTATATCAAAGCTCGAACACCGATCTCTATCACCGATGGAAAATAGCCAGGAAAATTTACAAGTCTTATATTCCTTACTTTCTTCAACAAATAGTAAACAAACAGTAAGGCGGGAATAATATTAGTAGCATAAAGAAGTCTGACAGCAGAACTTCTTGAGTAATTGGATTTCAAATGACTGTAAAAACACTTGTGACACAATCAAACTAAGTTGTACAAGTTAAGTTGAAGTTCTGGTTTTCAGCTTGTCAATAGAGTTAGGAAAACACAAGGTTCACACTTAACACAAACAGACACGGTGTCACTTAGCAATCCGACATTTCTGTTTGTACGTCTAACAAAATTGAAACAGGCTTTACCTTATATAAGAAATGGCAGGAGGTGAAAAATATAAATGCTTTTTACGATATGTGAAAGCATAAGATCACGAAACTTCATAACGAGCTTTCCCATTCATTAAAAACTTTTCCATTTATTTCATGGTCTTCTTTGACGACAATCATTCAAATCTCGTCTTTTCTACCCATTATCCACATTTCTTTATCCTAGTCTCTTAAAGAGTCCAGTATATAATATGTATCATCGTATATAATGAATATCATCGCATATCCTCATATCACAAAAATAGATGCGCTTAAAATTGTAGAAATCTTACATTTTCAGACGACTAGAAAAAAAATATGCTCACCAATTTTTCATGACAAATTTTAATCTTATGGTGATTTTGCAAGATTCTCGATGATAATTGCACTTTATCAATACCCAATGATCAGACAACGATCCACGAAGGTTGATATGCCATTAAACAAAGAAATCAAACCAATATATACATATGTATACGAGGGTCATTCAATGAATGAAGTGATTTTTCTAGAATTTAAATCCATAAACGTAACTTCTGTGTTGTTAGGAATTGGTTTATTGCAAAAATTATTTTAATGTCGAAAAATTATTTACTCTGAGGAGTCAAATCAAACAGAATGCTCCCAGCTTGAACAGAATTCTGTCATAAAATTTTTGGTGGCTAAGAAGAGCAAACCATGTGAAATTTACAGAAGAATATGTGATATGTAAGGAGAAGCATGTTTTAGTGAAAAACAGCTTTATAAATGGGCGAAATTGTTTAAAGAAGGTCAAAATACTATTCAATATGAAGACAGACTAGACAGACCTACAACGGTGGGGAAACCTGAAATGGTAGATTCAGTTGATGCACTCTTTGGCAGACAGAAGAGTCACCATCGAGTACATTTCTTAACTGGGATTTTTTTTTTTTTTTGTCCAGCACACAAAATTGTGCATGATAAACTTACATTTTCTAAAGTTAGTTCTCGTTGAGTTTCACCTGACTAATCCAAGGCATCATAGCAATAACAGCAATAACAATGGAAACCATCAGTCATTTTGGCAATATCCTTTTTACTTTTTTTTTTTTTTTGGTGCCCTCTGATTTTCCTTTATTTGATACCCTCAAAGAATTTCTGCGTGAAAGAAAGTTTTAAAACGATGAATTAAAAAGCCCTGTGAGCAAATACTTGAAATCTCAGTTCAAAGATTTCTATATTGAAAAAATAGAAAACTTTGTTTTTTTATGTGAAAATATGAACAGCTAACTAGACAACAATTTAGGTCAGTTTCAAGTAGAAGAATTTGGATCAGTATTGAAAAAAAAAGCTGCCATGGTTTTAGTCATCACTGTTTTATTATATCCTTCTAACTGGGTGCATGAAAAAGAGAGACAGAATAAATGAAGGGGAGGGGGCAAAGAAAGAAAAAATCAAAAAACAGATATTCTTTTGCTAGCCCTCCAGCCGTATTAAACCAGCAGACACTCTCTACAAAAGTGATTATGTTCTTATTGTCTTGTGTAGCTGAAATAAAAAAACTTATAAACGGACAGACTTTCACGAAAAATTTGTATTATTCGCTTTTCAACAATATTTTGGATGAAGCTATTGCTCTCGTTGAGCAAAGATTTAAAATAATGGGACAGTTCAGATTTGTTGAATTATCAAATCTGAAGAGATTTCACTCTGACGAAAATATTTTTCGATCGAAGCGTTTTCAACTTTGGATCTATATAAAAACTGGATTTGGAGGGATTGAAATGCGAACTGAATTCAGAGTACGTTGCAATTTTTGCAAAGAAAGCGTCCAGCATCCAAAAAGTCACAGAGATAATACAGGAACTTGATGAAAACCAAACTCTAACAGAAGTAACCAAATTACTACGCCTGATTCTGACCATACCTGCTATATTCTCTTTCTCTCAGAGATTGTCTTCTTTACTAATGCGAGTGAATAATTAATTGAGGTGTTTCGAAAGTGAAAAGCGATCAAGTAATTTAATTTTAATTTCTAGGAATAAAGAACTTTTTGAAAATTGAGGTAGAGCATTGTGCTGATATATTTTACAACAGAGATCGATGAATTTTCAAGAAACAAAATAATTGATTTTAAAATACATTTTAATTACTCATTCCATCGCTTTAACCATTATACCACGAGGACACCCCCAAATTACTTATGGTGGGGATCAATTCCAGTAGAGAGGGGCATCAAGTCTGAAGTGAGTTTTATGATGTGCATATCTCGCTGAGTAGATGTTCATTGGCTCATCACAATAGCTAGATGCTGATTGATACTCGGTAAATGTGTTTATAAGTATAGTTGGCGACCGTAGTCGAGGGCGACCCAAAAGCTCCCTTTTCAGTAGCTAGTACACCGACGTCTAAGGAAGGTTGCCACTCCTTTCCCTGGATTGATCCACTTTACCCTTGGTACGAATCTTATAATTCTGAGAGTTAAGCAACGAAGCATCAAGTGCTACTTTTTTGAGTCTTTGATATGGCTTGATCTGGGATTGAACCCCGGTCTCTCGAGCCATTGGTGAACACTCTACATACAATAGGCCGGTACTACCTCTTTTTAAACCTAGGAAATCATATACCCTTGAGTACACTTGTACTTCTCCTAATTATTCAAGGGAGCCTGTGTTGTTTTTCTTAATGTCATTCTTGTTTTTTTGTTTAAGGATGATCTTCGTCAGTCTCATAGAGGCACCTTATACGTTCTAGCCATGAACATAGATTCTCATTGCCAAATTCTGGCGCATTGCCAGTGACTATAGTTTTAGATACTCCAATTCTTGAGAATACTATTCCAAGTACTTGCTTTACGGTAGTGACTTTTATGTCCGTAACTTTGATTATCTCTGGCCATCCCGAAAATGAGTCTACTAGTAATAAGAATAAGCTTAAATATTTGGTGTGTGCATGATCCATGTGGACCCTAATTCACGGCTCTTTTCCTTTGGTCTGCGAGTGAACTTTGATTTATTTAATTATATTTTATTCATTTATATTTTATTTCAGCACATTTTGGGCATCATTTGATATAATCTACTTCTTTCAAATATCGCAATCATTAGGCTTATAATTTTAACCTTCTTTGCAAAATATTTCATTGTTGTTAATTCATGGCTCGCAGTTTCAATATCTGGCAATGGAAACGATTCACACCCATCTTGAAATCTCCACATATTCTTAAATCCCTATAAGGTTTTCGTATTCTACAATCGGTTAAACCCAATTGCTACCTCCTAGGGAATCTTTTTCTAGTATTCCTTGTATCATTTTATTTGGACATTACTATAGGTACGGTATTAATTGGTAACTTTCTAGTTTCCATAAAGCTTGGATGATGATTTTCCTTTAAACGAATGCTCGTCATGTAACCTTTTAACAATCCTATGTTGTTTTCTTCTGCTTTTAAAAATGAATGAGTTTTATGACATCCATTTTCAACATACCAGTTCTTAATAGTCCATGATTTTCATTGCATGCTACTAAGCCTAGGCGGCAATACCTCACAAGACACCAGCTATACGGCCACCTGCCTCCCATCACGAAAACTATACAAGTTAGACGAACAAGATACGCAGGACACTGCTGGAGAAACAAGGACGAACTCATCAGCGATGTACTCCTATGGACCCCCGCATATGGCCGAGCAAAAGCAGGACGACCAGCTCGAACATACATACAGCAGCTATGTGAGGATACGGGATGTAGCCCTGAAGACCTGCCAATAGCGATGAATGATAGAGAGAAGTGGCGAGAGAGGGTCAGGGATATCCGTGCTAGCGGTACGACATGATGATGATGATGATGATGATGATGGTAATGAGTATAATTTCGAATCCCTTTTTTGTTTGGAAAGTCCCTTCAGAATTGACTTATACTTTATTTACACTTCCGTTGAATTACTTCAACTGGAAGTTGTTCTTTCTCAATTTTACTTTGCTCATTTTCCCCAAACTTTTCTCAATATTAAAGTGACATCATTACGAATGTCGACTTGCACGTGAAAAATTTTGCAGTTCAACTTTATATCTTCTCCGGTGTTAATGGGTATATTTTTTGCATATATTTAGGCATTTCCTGTTTGAGGATTTGTGTCTTCAACCCTTTTTTATTCTTATTTTGTAATTGCATATCACCTGAAAATAATCTTCCTTTTTGTGATTTGAACATATTTTTCCTAGGGGTTGGCGTTTATTCTTATTTTTCTCATGTTACTTGCCACAATATTTTTATTTGACCACGAACTTGATTGTTTTAGGTCTTTTGATAATCTTTTTGTTGATCAAATTCTATAATCAATTATAACTGTTGCAAAAATTCTGTCCTCGCTTCTAAATTCATGTTACTTACCTATAACCTTTCAAGTACGTGGTGCCTTCAATAAGTTTCCAGACTTTTTGTATAGGCATTTAAAATTGTCGTAGACTCTTGAAATTAAGTATGTTATTGCTATACATCTTATGAGATGACTGACCAATTTTTATGATTTCAAATTCAAATGAACAGCTACAGCAGCAATTGGAATACACCCTACTGATTATCACAGCTGTGGGATTTCAAAAATGCAATCTGACACTTTAGAAAAACGATAGGCAATAAAATTCTATTTTAAACTTGGAAAAAATGCCACAGAAACCTATGGAATGCTTCAGGCTGCTTTTGGAGCATCTTGCATGAACAGAGCATCAGTTTTTGAGTAGCATAAGAGATTCAAGGAAGGCAGGGAGTCAGTGAGAGATGATGTTGAGGTTTTAAGGGAGTTCAGAAAGAGATTCGGTCGGAAGAGGCTAGCACTCTTCAAATCGGGTCAGTGGCATTTCCAGCAGGACAATACACCAGTCCACAACTCCATCCTTGTCACAGACTATTTGATCAAGAGGGGCATCAAGACAGTTCCTCAGCCTCCCTATAGTCCAGACCTTGCTCCCTGTGACTTTTGCTTATTCCCTAAGCTCAGAGGCTGTCGTTATAAGACAATTGAGGAGATGAAAGAGCCTGTGACGAAGGTGAATGACATGCTCACACAAGAGGAACTCCATGGGGCCTTCCATAAGTTGTTGGAACGGTACAACAAGTGCATTGCACCGGGAGGAGAATACTTTGAAGGGGACTTGAGTTTCATGTGTGTACTATCAATAAAAGTGGCCATACGAAAAAAGTCTGAAAACTTATTTAATGATCCTCATATGTTGTGTTTGTGTGATGCGTCCTGCATGCCTTCTAATAATCTGAGAATGATTAATAATCACCCGAAGTCATGTCTTTTGTTTCCAATTTTTCAGATTCGCAATATTTAAATGCCTTTTTAATCTGCAAACTTATTGTATTTTAGACTTGTTTAGGTACTGTCTCGTCTACATGATTTTTTTCTTGCGGCAACTACTTTTTTTGTTTCGTGGAGGTTGTATATGTTTCGTCAATCATTCTAACAATCTTTTCATAAGTTAATTGTTCTTCTACACTGGAGTAAGCCATTGTTGATATATTCTTCACAGTTTCACAGCCTGCCGTAGCCAGTAATCGGTCTGCGTTTTCATTGTCTATTCCACTTGCTTTTTCGTCTTTTAATTTCTTAACTCTAGTTAAAGCTGCGAAACATCTGATCCATGTTTCTATATGCTCCGATTCGTCTAGAGTGGTTAAGGTTTCTCTCGGCAAATCCATTGTTATGATGTGTATATCTCGCAGAGTAGATGTTCACTGGTTAATTGCATTACCCGGAAGTCGGTTCATACTTAATTATAGCTCTTATGAGCCTATCTAATTTACATACAATACTGCAGAGGGGTCTGTTGTTAGAAGTATATCTTCCTACATTTTAGTTCACATCATATTCACTGATTGGGGGAGGTAAATAATTTTCCGGGGACGCAGAATAACGCCGTCCTTTTCTCTCTCCGACTTGGCGTTTAACCAGTAAAATAGACTGTGTGCCCTGGTTCCCAAGTCATCCGTCACCACAGCTACATTTATGTATACATATATATATATATATGGTTACAACTTCCTTGAGCACTATTTTAATTTTCTTATTCAATTCTAGGCAACATTTTTTTTAATTTGTTCGATTGATGCACCATATTAAATTAATACAATTTAGACACTTTCTCAGTTTTGTAGAAACATTTTACTACGCACAATCAAGTGTGCTTTTTGACTAATTTGTAATAATTTCAGTCCACACTTGTTTCTATTCTATAAAATGAGTATTCTATGATTAATGAACATATCTTATCATTAATAAGACGAGAGCAAATGAATTCGTTTCGTTTTCTTTGTTTAATGGCATACCAACCTTTATAGGTTATTTAATGCCTAGGCCATTCTCCTAGAAGAACAGTAGTAGTACTATTTAACCCATAGCTGGGAGGATAAGGGGGTTCATACCTTTCCCAAGGGTAGCAAATGAATTGTTTCTATGTTTATATTACAGGATTGTGTTGTATACTGTCGTTATTCTACCGAGGTACATTATATATATATATATATATATATATATATATAATGTGAGATAGAGTTATGGGCCGCACTGTCAGATCGTACTGCTCCCAGCTCCTCAATTTATTTCACTTTGCTTCTTCTTTAGTCGGTAGTCTTGTCGTTTGGTGTCGTTCCGATGCCCCATTCATGTCACAATTTTTGTTTTTATGCGTTGATTATGAATGACAATGCGACCATAACATTATGTGTACATTTCATTTTTATTTCATATCGACTTGTCCCCGAATGTGAGCAAGGTGGATCGTTCATCCTCTCACGTTGAGATCTTCTCACTAACTCACTAACTTATTTCTATCTCTACAGCCGTTTTGTTCGCCTAACTAAAACCATCTGATGAGAGATCTGGTTTCAGATTGACCTTGAGTTCAACGGTAGTCCATCATAATCTTTGAACCTACTGTATCTAAGACTCAACTTGAATATCACACAACATGTCAAAAATAGATCTCACCGATCTATTTTATAACAACTGATTTTATCTTTAAAATACTTGAATAATCGATTAATACAACCAAGATCATTCAAGAAATACAAGAATTAACTGAGATATAATTTAAGCATCATCATCATCATCATCATCATCATCCTAATCTTTAAAGCGCACCGACATTTCGGATTCCTTTGACTTTTTCTCACTATCCGTCCCTATTGCTGATCGCTCTTGGCAAGAGCCATAGACAACACCCAATGTCTGCACAGAGCTGATGAAATTAAGTTTTTGTTGGTGTGTCCATGTGTGGGAGTCCATAGGTTAACCTGGCTCATGAGTTCCAACAATAAAAAAAACTTTGTGTATATGAATTGGAGATTATATATATATATATAAAGATCTTTTAAATCTATTCGTTTGATGTGACATTTCTCCCATTTTGTTATTAACAGAAGAAGAAAAAGTGAAGCTCTTTATTGATTTTCTGATTTAAACAAAACATGATATCAAAGTCACATTTTGAAGAAATATGTTGGCAGAGACTGATTTAAAAGTGTTCATTGCACTATTCTAATCTGTTCAGAGATTTTCTTAATTTTTTAAGCCAACAACCGTTTGATAGAAGGACATTGGTCCTCAAACGTGGACTCTATGGCTCCGCGGATGCCATGTTATATTTTGCGGAGGAGGGATTCAGGGATTAATTTGTCGGGTTCTTTCGCCCCACAGAAAAATAAAGATATATAATTCTCTCAGAGTTCAATGAAAATCGAACACATTTTACTGGATATTCGGTCTTTGAATCAAACTTATCAACCATCACGTTATAATAGACACGCTTATATTTATAAGAGTTACCTTAACCCGGCACAAAAAATTACGGGCGGTGAACAAAGTGAGGATCAAATTTAAAACAAGTTATTTAAGGCAGATCTAAATATTCCTTTTTAAGTAGAGGAATTATATTTTGAATTGAATTACCAGAAAATCCGGTGAACACTCTCGCACGACGCACTGTACAGCTATTTCGACCTTATTAGGTCTCACCAGCAGTGTATCCTGTGATCTCCTTCATTGGAGATCGAACTAGCGACCATAGATGGTAGTGCCGAAGCTATACAGCTAAGCCACCAGTTCATATCGTAAACAAGTGACGTCAAATTAACGAGACATGGTAATTGCGCGGCCAATTGACCTGTGTCTTGCAAGCCATTTGTGTTAGCATAAAAAATACTGGCGTCAGTCAAACGTTTTGCAATATATTGGTAACGTGATTCCGGGTGTTTTCCCGAGGTCGTGAAGGTGACCAACTATACTGGATTCTAAGTTGTCGAGCTGGCTTGATACTCTCCAGATGCTTCCCGTCAAATTTGC
Source organism: Sepioteuthis lessoniana (assembly GCA_963585895.1). NCBI lineage: Eukaryota > Metazoa > Mollusca > Cephalopoda > Myopsida > Loliginidae > Sepioteuthis > Sepioteuthis lessoniana. The sequence continues at coordinate 159,434,358 of OY757904.1, read as the reverse complement.
CCATTTGGTTTTGAGAACAACCTCAGAATCCATGGTTTTAGGCCTATCTAATCTTACCTGATCGTCAAGGTTCTGGCAACCCGAGGGAAATTTATCGAAACAACTGGCAACAGTTCTATGATCAATTACTCCTTCACCTTTCGCCCAATAAAAGTTTTTGGTTTCTTCTGCAGTTTTATGGACCAGTTCGAATTTGTAAAACATAAGTTCTCTAATTAGATACGTAGCACTTTCATCTGTCCGGCTTTCAAATCACACGTGGAATGAAGCTATGCACAACGTGCCAGCGCACCAACTACCACGACTCTACCAACCACGGTGAGTATCTACCACGGTTTAAATTGCTTCTGTCATGAGTTATACGCGTTGTAATCTAGTTCGTACTACGAAAATATTGCAAAACTTTTTACTCACCCGTGTAACGAGCAAACTCAATGTATATTTACTGTAAAAAGCAACAACACACGAATAAAAATAGTTGTGAAAAGAAAACAGAAAAACAAATGTCATAAAAGTTGGCGAATAGAAATTGTCGACTTTCAAACGAAACAAGAAAAAATAACCGACAAAAAAATCATAAAACAAGGATTTTTTTTCATAGAACAATATATTTATCACCCGCGTGCTTATATGTTTTTATTTTGCTTGTCACCATCAGATTTATTAGGCTTTTTTTTTCTCTTTTTTGCCTTTGGTATAAACGATTAATGCAGGGACAATTGTGAAATCAATGGTCAGAAAGGCATGGACTTAAGTTCAAATGATAAATACAGACATGTTCAGTTAAGGACAACATGTTTATTGACATTATTTTATTACGTTGAAGGTTTGTTTGTTTTCAGTGGATAATTGAGTAGTGTGGATACATACTTACCAGAAATTAAGTGCTTACAAGGACAGTTATCAACTTAATGAAATGGGAAACACAAGCGCGTCTATTAAATACTTTAAAACAGGCGAAATAGCAAAGTTTAGAGCCCTTTCCCCAAAGAATTTAGCAATAAACCGAAGTAAGACAATACTACACAAATATTCTGTTCTGACGAATAACTTTCATATTTCTCGCTCGGGTTTTTTAATTGGACAGTTTACTTTTAAGTGTATATTAATTTGGTATATGAGCAAAAACAACTGGTTTCCAAAGTAAAATTTTTAAAAAAGTATTAACTTTTAAGCAAAAATAACATCAAGAAGCTATAATTTTATATCTGTATTTTTACATTTATCGACCAATTGGCGCTTACCCGATCGTTTTAGAATGTCTTTGAGAATTCACAGAAGACAGTATTTGATTTGTCGGGATAGATTTTGAAGGATAAAAAAAAATAATAATTTCTTAAAATACATTTTAACCAATTAGAATCATAGATTAATCATCAACTTTTTAAAAAAATTGAACCTATCTCAATCTTATAAATAAGCAATGAAATAGATAAATCTTCAGTTGAATTATAGATTCATTCTATAAATCAACTCAAAACTTTCAAGTTTATTTCTTTTAAGAGAAAATCTCACATTCTGTTCTTTCAAAAATGCTCGATTATTTTAAATTGAATAAAAAAATTTTGTTTTACTAGAAATTCTTATACTACCATTTCAATCTTCGATTACTGTTGAATTTTAGTTGCATCCACCAACATATTAGCATATAGATATGCTGTCTCTCCTACGTAGGGACATACTCACACAAATATCTTTTACACATAAAAAATATATCATCTATATTTAGAAAACGGAAATACTGAAAGCATGAAAATTTCTTTCTTGTGTGACGGCAAATTGACTAAAATCCCAAAACGGGACTTTATTTTCGCACGTGTGAAGACGGGGCAGGTTGGCACTTGATCCCCTATAGAATAAGTCCTCGTTCAGAGTTTTTCTCTCAGGCATATAAGAACTGGCATATTACGTGAGGGATTAATTTAGGACCAGACTGACCGCCGCTGGCAAGGGGTTCCAAATTTCACACTATCACACACCCACCAGGCCGCTAAACTTCCTTCCCCTCGACAATGGAAGATAATGAGCCTATAGGTTTTAGTCGTAATAATATTATATTGTAGCAGTCGGCAACTCCAGTTTCCCGTGTGGTATTTTAGGAATTAGTAGGACAATTCTAAGCAAGATAACATAAGGCGAATAGAAGCTGGAAAGGAAGCATGAAATAGACCACATGGTAACATAAAAGTACATGAATTCCTTTACTACAGTTATATACACTTTTAAACTGTCAAAACATATAATAATTGAATAGTCCACGAATATAAATGTCTCTTCTGGACTTTAGTTTTTTATCAAATTGAGAGAGAGAGAGAGAGAGAGTGGTATACAAAATTTGGGTATAAAGGAGAAATGGTCCCAAAGTCACTTATCTTATTTTTCGATGGTGTTCCACTGGAGAATCTTTCTTCTTTCACGGGCTAATAGACTTTATTCTATTTTTTTACACTGGCTTGAAGAACCTGGGGTCCTTCGTGTCTCAGTAATTCTTTTGTCTTCCACCCGGAGTAGAATGGCTATGGTTCGTCCGCCCGCTACGAACCCTGCTCAAAAACTAATTTCTTACTATCTATTTCCGCTGAGGGGAAGGGGTCCCCACTTCCGTTTTGAGGTCCCAGCCAATCATTTGGCTTCTCTCTTCCTCCTTCCTGGTCAGCCGATTTCTTAGGGCTACTAGATTCCACCCAAGTCCGGTTACTGGGTACAAACATCTGTTGGTCCTCATCCCGACCTCTGTGACCCACATTCTCTCTTAACGGTCACTTTTTTGACGGCTAGATACTATTAATTCAAAACAGGAGGATAGTATTAATCTTCCTCCTCCCAGTGGGATATCACGTGACACTTGTAATGTAGATATTGGAGAATATTTACGAGCTAACAAATGTTATCATTTCTTACAAGGAAAGATTTTGCAACTATTTTTTTGACAAACTTTTCACTTAATTTAAAGAAATAAAATTTATTAAATTTGTACATCGGTGTTTAATTATATCATTAAGACATTTATCCAATACCTAAATATAAATAATCTGGCATTTCCTCCATGTTGATTTAGATTTAATAATTTACATATGCCGTAATTTCATGAGTATTCTCAATGTCAAAGTATTTGTATAAAAAAAGTAGAATTTTCGGTGTTAAATACATTATCGCTTTGTATCATAAATAACAAGAGTTAAGGATATGTCGAAGTCATAAAAAAAACTTTATTTATGAGTTATTGAAAGTTTCAAGACTCAAAATGAGACAGCTATCCAGGTGAGATGCTCCCAGCTTGCCATCTCGATGTCAACAAGACGAACTTGTTCAAAACGATCAAACTGCAGTTCCAAACAAGAAATCATCAAAATTAGTCTGATGATCAATGGAACAAGGTTATCTCAAGTGATGAATGAAGATTCCGTAATTCCTTTGGTGATCCTGGCTCTTACGTTTATAAATAGTCATATGAGAGATATGATAAGAAATGCGTAAAAAAATGCATAAAATTCCTTCTATAAAAATAGAAATAGTTTGGGGTTGCATGTCTGTCCATGATCATTTCCTTATCACATACATGGAGGACAAGTTTAAAGATAATAGATTCATCTTGCTCCACTCCACACAACAAAATCTACAAAATATTGATGCCTGTTCTTGATTGACCTGCCAACAGCCCAGATACAAATCCAATAGAAAATTTTTCATGAATCCTCAAGAGGAAATTAAGAAAACACTTTCCATCAAATCTTGAAGAACTGACGCAAGTCATCCCCGAAGTGTTGGTATGGGCGTCTCTGGAGACTTGTGATTTAACCGATTCATTACTAGAACATTCGAAAGAAATAGTAAATGTAACAGGTGCTTCAACAAAGTATTAAGGGTACTAATACAATTCTTCAAAATTGTGTTCATTGATGAAAATACTTTTTCTTGATAAAAAAAAATTAAGCTTATTTATTTATTTATTTATTTATTTATTATTAGATAAAACAATCTTCAAATTTAAAAAATTTAGCCTTTCAAAATAAAACAGCTTTGTCAGTGAAACATTACCAGATTATTTTTATATATCGAATTGATATGCTGTTAAGAGTAAACAGTGAAAATTTAAACAAACTCGAACTTGAAATATGGAAGTTATTCATCAAAAACATGGAATATTCAGCAATATTCTATTTCAATGAATTCGTGAAAATATGCTCGTCTTACAGAACGACGTGCACATTTCGATTTTATTTTTAAAAAATTGAGCCTATCTCAAAATGTCTATTGGTTCGGGAAATATGTTTAATATCAGGAAAGACCATTGAAATTTACATACTATGATAACTTACATCTTTTTAAAAATTGTACTGACACTCTAAAATATGATAGCTTCCATCTTTTAAAAAATGATTGCTTATATCCTTAAAAATAATATTTTGAACATCTAAAAATAATATGATAATTTGCATAAAAAAATTCAATTTACATTCTTTAAAAAATGATAGCTTACCTCCCAAATGTATAGCGCCTTCCTCTACACCTCGGTGTAGTAGCTATTGAAAAGGAAGCCTTCTGGTCACCCTCGACTACGGTCGCCAACTTTACTTTTACTTACATCCTAAAAATATGATGGCTTCCATCTATTTTTAATGAGTGTTTATATCCTTAAAAGATATGATGGCTTCTTTCATTTTAGAAAATGACAGCTTATATCATTAAGAATATGAAAACTTCACTGTTTTAAAAAATGATATCGTATATCCTAAAAAATATGTTTAAAAGGGATTAATTTACATCCAAAGAAATTACTTCCATGTTTAAAAAAATTATAGCATATATCCTTACAAAATATGATAGCTTCAACCTTTTAAAAATGATAGCTCATATCCTTTGAAATATGACAGTTTCCATTTTATAACAAGAATTTACATCCAAAATTCAGCAAAAAAAAAACTCATCGAAAAGAAGTCCAAATAGATAAAAAGAAATCAAATGAAATAACCACAAGAAAAGCATACATAAAATCTATCGCTTAAACTCAGACCACTCCCCCAAAAATAGAAAATCACGCACAAAATAAAATTCACACAGATGTCCAACCCTTCTACCTACTTTTAAACTAAAACAACCTCAGGATGAATAATGAAAATAAAGTAGAACGTTTCCCACAAACCAATAGGGATCATACCCTGTTGTCATCTGGTCGCGAAATACTGAAAGTGTCGACCCTCCCAAATGAAATCACAGATTCCCCAACAGCAAAAACAGATTTTTTTTAAATAAATGGAGATAGAAAAGCCTAATAGCATCAAAAACAATTCTAAGAGAAATAATTTTGACCTTCCAGAACCCCAAAATAATCTGACTCCTAGAAACTTTCCAAAAAAAATCTTATCAATTTTAATCACTACCAACTATACGATGATATTTTTAAAAAGACCGAAACAGAGTCTCAGGATGTGTCTCGATCCGAGTTAGGAAAGAGATACCTCAACACTAAATCAATATTGACACCGAACTCCAAACGATTGCTGTCAAAACAACTCTACACAAGCCAACAAACATCTGCTCCATTTACAGTCCACCGCACGACTCCATAAGCAAAATCAAAACAAACAACATAATAGAACAGATACCTAAACCCCAATTATTGCTGAGTGACCTAAACAGTCACAGCAGTATATTGGGTTGCAAGAAAACCAATAAAAAAGGGCAAAGATCTTCATAAAGGGATCAATACTAATAACCTCTGCATTGTAAACAATGAATCAAATACCTACTTCAACCCATTCCTACTCAGCCACTAATTTAAACTTATGCGATTCCGAAAGCTACATCGACTATGAATGGAAAGCCTATAACGATCCCTGCAATAGTGACTAATTCCCTATCATAGTGGAAAGTCAAAAACATCTTTGTGAGGATAGAATCGCTCATTGGAAAATAAATACAGCAAACTGGGAAGTCTTTGAAACACTCAACAAACAGAAACCAAATAAAGCAATTCACCGAAACTCTAATCTCTATTGCAAAGGAAAATATGGCAAAAACCTCAACCTCAAATAAATACAACACTTCTTGGTTTAACGATGACTGTAAAAGAGCAATCCACTTGCGTATGGCTGCCTTTTGAAAATTTTAAAAATCACAATCATCAATCTAAACTCCTTCAAACTCCTCATAGCAAAAACGGGAAAAATCATAAAGGAAGTCAAGAAGAAAAGTTGACAAAACTATGTCAACCAAAAGGGCTACTCCACCAGAAAAAAAACACTATCTGAAAGACGATTAGGAAAATCTCCCTAAAGATACAACTAACCACTCTCAAACACCCCACGAAATATAAAACAGAAGCAACTACCAAGAAAGACGTAGCAGACACACTAGCTAAAACCTTTTCAGCAATTTCATCTCTCCACAACTCCAATCGACAATTTCTGACTTTCAACACCAAAGCAGAGAAACATAACTTCAATTTCAAGTCCCATAACACTGAAAAATACAGTAAACCCTTTACACCAGCAGAACTAAAAGAAACCATCCAAAAATCACACAAAACAACTGTCGGCCCTGGTGAAATTCATTATGAGTTTTTAAAACACTTACCAAAAAATCTCTGGACTACCTTTTGACGATATTCAATGATATCTAGATAAATGGTAGATTCCCAAAATCATGGAAAATAGCAAAAATCATCTCTATACCCAAGCAAGGGAAAGACTGCTCAAATCCAGCTAACTACCGCCCGTTAGCACCAACAAGTTGCCATACACCATGGATTCCCAAAATCATGGAAAATAGCAAAAATCATCTCTATACCCAAGCAAGGGAAAGACTGCTCAAATCCAGCTAACTACCGCCCGTTAGCACCAACAAGTTGCCATACACCATGGAGTGTATGGTCAACAGAGAGTTGGTTTGGTTTATGGAACAAGCTTATCACCAATTCCCTATGCGGATTCAGAAAGCAAAGATCCATCATGGATTATGTAGTCAAACTGAAAACCTCCATAAGGGAGACAAACAAAAAACATCTTCGACTTAGAGAAACCTCAAGAGACCAACTGTAAATTCAGTATGACGAAAGGCCTGCATAGCCTCGGGCTGTGAGGCAGATTACCCAATTTCATTAAGAGATTTTTATCGGATATGAAATTCCGAGTTCGAGTCGGTTCAATCTTTTCTAATTCCCACAAGCAGGATTAGGGAGTCCCACAAGGGAGTATTCTGTCAGTGTTACTATTCAATCTGAAAATCAACATTACAAAGTGTCTCAATCCTGGAATTGATGACTACCTCTGTGTTGACGACTTCTGTATTACTTCTAAATCAAAATACATGCGCACAGCAGAACTTCAACTGCAACACATTTATCGATCAATTTAAATTCCTTGGTGTAGTCTTCGATAAAAAAAAAAATGAACATTCATTCTGCCACTTGTAGGACTTAAAAGGCAAATAACATAAAGCTCTAAATTTCCTACACAGCATAGGACGCTGACCAGCAAACTCTCCTGAAACTCTAGAAAACACTGATCCGATACAAGATCGACTATGTTTGTTTTGTGAATGGATTCACGAGGACTTCGTACAATTAAACCTCTTAACACAATCCACCACAAAGGTCTGAGACTCATCGTTAGTGCCTTCTGAACATCACCAGTGGAGGGTCTATACACTAAGGCTCATGAACCATCATTCTACCATAGATTTTAAAAATTAGAACTCTAGTACAACACTAAAATAAAGTCTCTTCCTGTGAATCCAGCTTATAACTGCATCTTCAATCCTGACAATGAATCCTTCATTAATTAAAAAAAGACAAAGCCTTTTGAAAGAAGAAACTGAAAGAAGCAGAACCCTCACTCACAAACATCCTTCATTCCATACAACTCAACTCTCCTCTCTGGCTATTTAAGCTACCAGCGGTAATACTCGACCAAATCTTATGGCCTCCACATGAAAACTGAAAGAAGCAGAACTCTTACTTACAAACATCCACCATTAAATACAACTCAACTCTCCTCTCTGGCTACTTAAGCAACCAGTTGTAATATTCGATCTAAATAAACTCACCAAAAAAACACTCAACCCTCTATACATCAATCGAAACTTTTCAATATCCACGAAAGATACCCGCACTACTTCCATATCTACATAGATTATTCCAAAAACGACAACAGAACTGAATATGGAGCTCTATACAAAAATGAAAAAATAAAGAAATGTCTCCCAAAAGAAGCTTCCATCTTCACAGTCGAAACTTGTGCTATACAATTGACAATTAACATTGTATCGACAAGCGATTCTAAAAGATCCATCATTCACTCTGACTCTCTTTCCATTAAAACCCAAAAAGTGGATAACCCTCTCATCACTAATCTCCAGAACACTCTAACCTCCATAATTCTAAGCAAAAAAGTGGTATACTGATGGATCTCGAGCCATATAGGAATTCCGGGAAACCATAAAACTGAATTTCCTCTCAACATGGTATCAGACAAAAACTCCAAAATGCCATACTCTGATAGAAAATCTCAAATCAGGCAAATTCTGACCAACAAATGGCAAAAGCTGTGGGAGGAAAATCCCAATAACAAGTTTTACTAAATATAACCCCTCATAAAAGACGGGAAACCAGACTCAAGAAAGATTAGAATAGAAGAGATCACTGTAAACTGACAAAGTATATTCCACGGTAAAATTATCTAATCCTTCATACTAAAACAAGGAGCACCACCAAAATTCCCATGTGGAAAACCATACACAGTGAAGTATATATAGAATGCAAAGACCTCTCTATATACGAAGAACTTTCCACAATACCTCAAATACGAAAGACGTATTGGAATAAATAGATTCTACTTACTTAATCAACTACATGAGAAAAATCTGCCTCTTATCTAAAATATAGATCCATTGACTTCCGCTTCAACAGAAAAGCTCATTTCAGCGATGCAAATAAACGAAACCCCCACCGGCTCGTTTAAAATGTTACCAACAATTTACTTGTTTATAAATCATATATATTTAATATATACGTATAAACAGGATTTGGCGTTAAATAACCTACAAAGGTTGATATGCCATAAAACCCAACCAACCAATAAGGATAATATAAAATGTGAATGCTGTATGTTCTTTGGAGGGGGAGACCACACCGAAATTCGGAAAAGAAAGGAAAAAAAAGGGTGGTTATAAGTAATGTGAGAGATTTGCAGACATAGACAATTCTTCCTTGTCTAACTCTTTTGGGTAAAAGCCTGATAGAAATTCCTCTCTTCAGAAAACGAATCGTCGAAAAGCGAGCAAGTTCCCCAGAAAAAGAAAGATCCCTGCTTTTCTTTTATTTTTAATCGTCGAAGAAATACGAGCGAAATGGAATCGGTCAGTAAATATTTTTCCAAGTTTCTTGCAATATTATCGAAGTAAATTGTAAGCTCTTATTCTTTTTTTTTTTTCTTTTTTTTTTTTTTTTGTCCTTGTTGGAATATAAAAATGGAAATTTACTTGGTGTAAATTTAGTATGTTATTTGGAGAGAAATGAAAGGAAAAAAAGGGTGGTCATAAGTGACGTCTGGCAGACAGAATATTCTTCCTTGTCACATGACTAAGTCTTTTTACTAAAGCAGCTTTTATCATTAACAAAAATGATATTACATTCTTAATAAGCAAAGTAAAATCATAATACATGAATGCCAAAAAATTGTCCTGGGTGTAAAGTACTGAATATCAGTTACAATAGGTCAAATACAAAGGAGATAAAAACAAAATGTCCATATAGAACTTTAACTAAGTTAAAACTTGGCAAATTTACAACAGAATTGTTTTTGTAAACTACTTAAGAGTTGTTTTACTTTAAAATTACTTAATCCCATCTGTAACTGGAGCGTAGATTAAAAAAAACAACTGCTAGGTCTAGTATAGCCACATTATACTACTCATTAAAAATGACAAATCGAAATATAATTCAATGAAGGACCCAGACAACAAGTTTGGATGTTCTGATCGGGAGATGATCCCTTGATAGTCAACATGGGGGATATGACAAAGCATCTTGCGAATGTTGGCTGATCTAATTTCAGATGCACAAACAACGAACAAACCAAATACTCAACTCAGAGACACTAACGGAGAAAATGGATGAGGGAAGACAACAAACATGCACTTCACTGTTATTTAAGGAGCAACAGACTCAAAGAGGTTATAGAAAAAGAATAATTAAGATTTAGGCAGAATCCGCTAGATTTGATACAATAAGCTAAAGACCTATTGATTAAACCTGAATGATAATAAAGAAGAGTTGGTTTTCTGATCTAGAGATACGAGAAGTATACCAACAAATGAATAAGAAAAACATATCAACAACACCCTGCAATGTTAACTGAGACACTAAAAAACTAGAACCCTCAAACCGAATCGAAACGCAAAATAATGGAAACCGAAACACCAAACTCCCCAACATCTTAGAACAAACGCTAATATAAGAAGATAAAACAAATATAGAGTTAATAAAGAAAAACCTGACAGAAAAAAAATTACATTATCATCACTAAGGAACTAAAAAAAATTCAAGGTGGAAGCTGAAAAAATGAACAAAGTATTACCAAATATCCCAACGGACAAAATCACGTATTTAAACGAGCTGATCAATGCTGGGGCGAAATTAATTGGTAATAAAATCGGTATTCCCCTAAGGAACACGAACAGAAATTCAAAACCTGGATGGGAAATTAGACTAGAAACACAGATGAGAAATAAAAGACAACAAGCAAAAATGCTAAAACAGAGGGAAAATTCTGAAATTGGTTGGGATGAAAAGAGAAAAGCAACACAAGAATCAAAATAGATAATACAACACGAGGAAATAAATCAGAAGGTACTGGCGAATGAATGAAGACTAAAAAGATAGGATAAAGCAATAGACAAAACAGGATAGTCCAAAACAAAGGAGAAGTTTTTTTTTCTTTTCTCTCAGTGTTCTCAGCGCGGTATGACTTTGGAATCTGAATTTCTTCCGAATCCCAAAAATGTGTGTCTTCGCCCTCCAGCGAACCAACACTAACTGCTTATTTTCCGTAGTTTGAAAAATGACCATGTGTTGGCTTTTTGGCTGTTTATTCCTCCGCACCAATCATGATCGCTATCCGCTTCTCTCCACTGAGGCATTTATGGCTAATAGTGAGTGGAATTCTCTCATGACCATGTCGCCTAGCGCTAATAGAAGAGAATTGAAGAGAAACGGCGTTTCCACAACTATTATTTTTCTTTCTTGGTTACTACTATAGTCGACTAACGATTCAACGTGTTGCTTTCTTTCCCGACAACCCAGCGAATGCATGAGGGTGTCATATGTCCTCGTTACACAATTCGTAACAGCGATGATGCTACTCAATTACAAACTTAGAAAATGCATTACAAATTTACTTAATAGCAAGAAAAGTTTAACCATCTACCGTACATGGACAACATCAAGCTGTTTGTAAAAATGTAAAAAGAATTGGGGTCTCTAATACAAGCAATAAGAATTTACAATCAAGATGTAGGAATGGAATTTGGAATAGAAAAATGTGCCTTGCTCCTAATGAGAAACAGAAAACGGCAAATGACACAAGGAATAAAACTACTAAATCAGAAAAGAATTAGAACGCTTGGAGAAAAGAACACATACAAATACTTGGAAATATTGGAAGCCGTCATCATCAAACAAGCAGAGATGAAAGAAAAAAATTAGAAAAAAGTATTTCAGATGAACTAGAAAACTTCTCGAAACCAAGCTCTGAGGCAGGAATCATCTCAAAGGGTTAGACACATGGGCTGCCCTAAATAACCCAGTTGCCGTGATGGTTAATTATTTTATAATCTAGTTTGGTTGGGCCGCGAGTTTTTCGGTTAGTTTTTAAGTTAGCTAAAATCTTTGAGCGGAAATGTAAGTCAAATTAGAAAGTTCAAGCGAGTTCACCAACGATCAACACAGGAAGACCAAATGTAAATAAAATAGACTCATGTCTTGTCACATGTTTGATTGGGGAAATGAAAATACGGTAAACATTTGGGGACATGTGTTACTGACGCAATAAATTAGCTAGATGACATCACCCTAACGATATCAGAGAGTTTGGTAAGGCTGGGGGTGTCACTTTGTGTCTGTTCATAGACCCTTAAATGCTCTCTCTCTCTCTCTCTCTCTCTCTCTCTCTCTCTCTCTCTCTCTCTCTCTCTCTCTCTCTCTCTCTCTATCTATCTATCTATCTCTCTCTTGTGCAACTGTATGCAGTCTGAACATCGAACAATAAATGATTGTTAATTGTTAACGTAGAGTTCTTCTTGTCCTTGAGTCGCCAACACCCCGGCAATTTTGTTCCAACGGATCACCTCGACTGTCAGAAGTTCCGGATGGATTGTATTATTCCCTAGTAGTGGATCTTCCAAACACAGCGTGACACAGAGAGGATTGATAAACAAACTATCTTGAAACGCATTTCGCCAAAGTAAAAGTACCGCCACAACTATAGTTACCGCATTTAGCGCCGTTACCAGGATAAGACCAATCATTATTATTACATTTGGTACAAGTCCTATCGTACACAACGGTATTACATTTGGCGCTTGTATCGGCATTGGTAGTCGTGACTGTGATATTGTTACTGTGGTGCCGTGCCAAGATAGTGTTACATTTAGTACCGTACACAAACGATAGCGTTACAAATGGTAACCGAACCAAGAACATAGTATCACATTTGGTACGGGGCCAAGCGATAGTGTTATAATTGATGCCGGCCCAAATCATTGTACTTAATTTAGTACTGACCCCAATATAAGTGGTCAGATGGTGCAAACCATAGGGTTACATTTGGTGGCGAACCAAACGATAGTATTACATTTGATGCCTAAAAATCCACAACACAGCCAGACGCAGGATTTGATACTGAAAATTTACGCCATAGACAGACGTAGGATTCGACCCTAAAGACCCACGGCACAGCCATAAACAGGATTCGACCCTGAAAACCCTCGGCCAAGCAATGGTGCTACATTTGGTGCCTTGCAAACATATCAAACATAATGTTTAGTACCGGTAACCGGTACCAAACTATAATGTTATAACTTTTTAGTTAGTTGGGACCATTCTTGAAATGAACGAAGAACTTCAACAAATGTACTGGAGAACAAATAAATTAATGTCGATGGATAAGGCCTTACATCTGAATGATGACATTGACAGACTATATGTGTCAAGAAAAGGAGGAAAAGGACTCGCCAGTATTAAAGATAGGATGAATACATCTATTCGACTCGAAGGCAACATAAAAAACAGCAAAGAAAAACTAATTATAGAGATAAGAAACGACATAGACAACATATTGACCAACCGAATAACAAGAAAACAAAATGGGAAGAAAAACAACTGCATTGATAGTTCAACGACAAACTGGCGAAATCTCACACGAGAACATAGCTAAAAAAGGGAAACATCAGAAGAATAATAAAATCTCTTCTAATAGCTGCACAAAACAACGCCATAAGGACCAACAATATCAAAGCAAAAATAGTTAAGACCAATAAAATAGCAAGAGGTGATAGAGACGAAATGATTTATCACATAAAAAAACGAATGCAGCAAAAAGAGTAAAAGACTAGACACGACTGGAGGGGATAAGCCAGAGGTAATTGAAATTTTACCATACTACCAATTAGTATATGCACAACCCGGAATTTCACCCCCCCACACACACACACACGTACCTGGAGAATTGGACACACAAAATTTTGAGATACAAACATATCACTTAATCTCAGCCAAAGACAACAAAAAAAGAAAACCTGCCGAAAAGTAGACTGCCGAGTAAACAAAGTGAAAAGAAAGATAATTACCTTGACCTTGGCAGGTAACTAAAAAAGCAATGGAACATGAAGGTGACGGTGTTATCAATTGGTATAATTGGTGCACTTCAAACAATCCTGAAAGGATTGGTTAAGGGACTGTAAGACTTAGAAATAAGAGGACAGTTGGAAATCCTCCAGACCACAGCATTATTACGATCGGCCTGAATACGGATAAAAGTCCTGGAGACTTGAGGAGACTTGCGGTCATTCAGACTCCAAAAAAAGACTATCAGCTTGCGCTGGTGTGAAAAATTCACGTAATAATTTTCATACAATTAACTTTAGTAAACTATTCTTATATAATACTAATGATTTACCAAACTTTATTTTGCTTTCTATAATTCTACCAATCTGACATAAGTGATCTCTATGCAACTGTATGGTTTTAAGTATTCCCATCAAACACTCATAATTTTCAAACAATTAAATTTAGTTTACAATTCTATTAAACAGGTAAACATTCTATACTTATTTTAAGTATCAATGTTTTAAGATTCAGTGTATTAATAGAATTCAAAATCCTCGAAAACACCATTAAAAACAGATATATTTGAACCGTTAATGGGACCCTACCAAGTACTGTCTCTCCGGAAGTATTGGCAATAAAGGAGTGACTTTATATTCCTCAGATTTTCTGAACTGGAGTCTCATGACTGCAATTTAGTGTCACACCCAGAACATTGAACATATTAATGTTGTCAGCAATAAAGAAAGAGTTCAACTCCATAATAAGCGATCAGGTTCACCCACATCAGAAATGGCTAGAAGAAACACTTTATGATATTTCAATAAACTATTCAATGCTACGATATTTATAAAATTTATTCATGTTAATTATAATTGTCACAGTCTGTCAATGAAAGACTTTATATTTTTGCTGATCACCATAGAATTAGCCATCTCAGAAGCAAATATCTTATTCTGCTGTTTCTTAAATGGACAGAAACATCGTGTCTTTTCTCTTTGGCAGTTTGTTGTAACCATTTTCATTCAATAAAAAAGACAAGAAAAAATTTCCAGATAAAAGAGAAGATAGATAGATAGATATGAACAGACATAGATAGATCAACTAATCGAGACACTTCTACATTGATTCTGGACATTTTGTTGTGAATACTCTTAACACGATAGATTGTTCTCAAATGTCACAGTACGCGTGTTCTTTCATAGTATATTTCCTTCTCCAAATCTCTTTTTCTCTCTATCTCCATCTCTCTCTAAGTATACATATCTATCTCCTTCTCCCTCTCTATGTACACCAATGTATCTCCCTCTCCCTCTCTATGTATATATATATCCCCCTCTCTCTTTATTTAAATCAATCTATCTCTCTATCCATCTATATATGCCTTTCCCCTTTTCTCTCTGTCTGTCTGTCTGTCTGTCTGTCTCTCTCTCTCTCTCTCTCTCTCACACACACACACACACACACATACACACACAAACATACATACCCCAACTAGTTAATCGTATAAACTAAAATCACTAAAATCAATTTATTTGGTATGACCTGCACGGCACTGTGCAGCTGCAGATGCGAGGTTTAGATATGTTATATTATACTCATCCACGCAGCAAGACAATGTGGTAAAAAGTATAGGCCTACTGCTTACATGTATATCAAATATTATATGGGACTGATGGTGTCAATGATACGGGTGCTTATTACCCCAATTATGATTACGAGACTGATATTATGGCACAAGGATGCTAGTGAGAGGGTATATAGTTTCAAATTTTGATTCTACATAGTGAAAAATATATAATTTGACACCAAGATCATTCAAATAGGACAAGTCTTTACGATTTTACTGATTTCTGTATATTCGATGGCGGCCATTTTTAAAGATGGCCGTCATCTTAAATTTTTAGATGGCTGACGGGTTTTCTCAAAAGAGCAATTCCCAAGGAGTATTTGTGCCAATTTTGATGTTTGTTTCAAGAAATCAAAGATTTTCCTGAAATTTTGCTCTTATCTGCTCCATTATTTGTTCCATTTCTTATTTCTTGATACACTTATTAAATTTTTTTTATTTACCAACAATGAACACAAACTTATATACAGTATATACTCGTGTACTTGTCGAATTTTGAAGACCTTTTTTAATAAGATACTGGCGTCAACATATACATGAGTAATAATTTTGTAGGTTCAAATTTTAAAATAATTGGAAGGACTAAATGCAACACTTTGTTTTAAAAATCAAGTCCGTTATGACTGTAAATAGCAATAAACCAAGGGTCGACTTATACACAAGAGTATACAGTAGATTTACTTTTACGAAAAAACTTAAAAACCCATTTCCATGGTCACACTAATTCTTGATTTGTAACGAGGATCTTTTTTAGTTTGTTTTTTCTTTTTTTTTTTCAAAATTAGACTTTTAATATTTCCATTAAATGTTGTGAGAATTTTACAATTAAATGCATTGTTCTCAAGAAAAAAATGTTTTTAGGTGTGTGTTTGGCTGTATGTGTGTTTACCCAACCGCTCCGCCACGAGCAAAATGTCACAATGATACAAAGTCAATTTTTAAGCGTAGTAAAGATGGTTTGAATTCAGAGATTTTTCTCCTAGACTGGTTGCCTTAGCAATTCTAAAGAATTTAGTACTATTCTACTATTTAGCTGTAACTGGGAGTATAGATGGATTCATGCCTTTCCCAAGAGCATTAGTGCGAAGGGAAATCTTATCCAGGATTTGAACTCTGGTTATCGATTTTATTTCCTTTGACTATAACCCTTACGCTAAGCGTGCTCGTGTATGTGTGTGTGCGATCGTATATTTTTGCCATTCTATAGGACTAGGCTTTACAAATAATAACGAGTTGTCTGTCAAAGTTGATAATAATACCAGCTTTTTTTACAATTGCCGTAGAAGATAATAGTTTCTTTCTACTATACAATGACATACTCTCCTCTTTTTTTTTATTAATACTGTGGCATGAAAGTGACGAGAGATTTAGACCATGGAACGAAGTATTGAAAGAAATGGATCCATGCTTTCTAAAAAGCATTTGTGCAAAATTAACATAAACAGCCTCGGATGAGATTCAAACTTTATTTGTCAGTTATTATTTTTCTATGTTAGTAAACACTGGGTTAACATTGTGCTTCACATTATCAAGTCCTTATTTACAAGACGCTGTCTGTTCATCATTTACAGTAGATAGATCAAGACGATGTATCGAAAATTTATGTTGGGTAACTTTTGGAAATCAAAGCATTGACATTTAATAGCTGACATTTCATGACAGGCAACCATATTTGACTAGACATTGTCATTTGATCTGACACAACAAAAATATGATGTAAATGAAACCACATTACTTTATAAAGATTGGTCAAGAAATGGGAGTCAAAGATAACTACATTAGATGTACTGTATAGTTGGCTAATGTTTTAGAATATTGTTTAAGCAAAATTTACAAATGATCCCACAAGTCAACAGATTCCATTCAAAATTTCTCTGTTCGAAAATCCTAAAATTCTTAATAATTGATTTTTGAATTTTTGTTCATTTTTAAATTGTTTCTACGAATTAAAGTCATGATAGTTTTTGATATTTTTTCAAGAACAGGGTATAAACTTATTTTTACGTCAATATTAGGATATAAATTCTGATCTTTTGTTTAAAATCTTTTTCTGTTCTAGTAAGGTGATGATGATGGTGAGAAGATAAATGCTCTCTCTCTCTCTCTCTCTTTCTCTCTCTCTCTCTCTCTCTCTCTCTCTCTCTCTCTCTCTCTCTCTCTCTGCTGGATCCCCTATGCTGGGAAGAATAAACAAGAAGAGATCTTCTTGTGAGAACACACTTTTTTAGTTCTAACATCATAAATCCGGGCATTTTTTTACATTACCGGCGGCACAAACCGAGATTTAACACTTCTGAGCAAAGACATAAAATATAATCTTACAAACTTTATTCATCCGTGAGACTGGGCAAATTTGAGCTAATTAACTAGAAAGTTCGAGTCTAATTCTAACTTCCGAAATGCGTAGTCACGTGACTTTAAAATCCTTCAATAAGAGCAATCAAACATAGTTGAAGATGTAAGAATTTCCCTTTGAATACAATGGTTTGATTCTTTTGAAATCATTTACACTTTGTGCCAAACAAAAAATTCGGCCAGTCAATTAACATAGCACTCTCTCTCTCTCTCTCTCTCTCTCTCTCTCTCTCTCTCTCTCTCTCTCAACTTTTCATATTTTCATCTCGTTCATTTCCCATTCTTTCAAAACAACAGCAAGTTTCCTTTTTCTTTTCCTTTTTTTTTTCATTTCGTCATTTTCAATTCAAATCATTGGTCTAATTTTCTTATGAGTTTTTATAATTCTGTCTTTGCTTTTACAAAGATTCAATAAACCACTAAATAAACAATATAATTATATTTTAAACTGTATCATCGTTTTAATTTTATATATAAACTTATGTTTAGTTTCTAATGTTAACTAAAAAGGAAAACTAAATAAAATTGAAATTAGTTATTTTGGGCTAAACGCATTAATCCTATTCATGACAAGTTTACTGTTTATATATATATATATATATACTGAATTTCTGGACGAGACTGTTTTTACTTCCTAAAGCGCTAATGCCTTTGGGAAAGGCATGAATCTTTCTACTTCCAGCAATGTATAGATATTAGGACAGGTTGGGCTCATTAACCTTGGTATGACAACCAGTCTCGGAGAAGGTAAACTCTGACTTCAAACCTTTTAATATTGACCTTGTGCGTAGAGACCGGTAAATATATACGTTACCTTTTAATAAATTGCTACAATAAAAAAGATTCTAATTATTTTGCATCGACGTTCGGATATTTTCCTGCACGATTTTTCAAAATAACAGTTCTAGAAACGATATTTACACAAAACGTTCATGGCTAAGAAAATCTAAGTAATAGAGGCTCTAAAATAGACCTTTTCAACTTGAGGGCTACAAAGCTTAACCCAAAAGAGCCAGAGGTTGTGATATTAAAAAGACAGTCAATATCAAAAGGCAAAGAGAAAATTTTGAAAGTTAGGTGACGGGCGGAATGGATGTTCCTTGAGAGTTGTATGTGGCCAGAGGACACTGGGTCGGGGGCACTTGCTATAAAATGATGCTAATTTCGCCGGGTAATATTTCAGATCACTTTTACGAATCTGCCATTGTTTGTTTTGTTTTTCTTTGCTTTGTGGTTATTTTTACGGGTCTTTGTTTTTGTTTTTATTGTTTTTTAAGTGTTAGGGAGTTGGCGGGGGATAATTTTTTTTCCTGCAAAGCCTGTATAGTTATGTATGTGACTTAAAACTGAGATTCATGGGTCTTTCAGATTTTTCGATATGAATAAACTCAGTATTCTCTATTTCTTTGGTATCAACAGCTAAATGATTTAAATCAACATTTATTTAAAATATTTCCAAACAACAACCTTGAAGTATGATGGGAAAAGAAAACTGAAGTAATCAAGCTGTTTTGACAAACTCAATAAAATAAGGCCCAGAAAAGAGAGAAAATCAATTTGGTAGAAGCAAAGATTTTAATTATTATTTTACTTCAAGCGAGTTTTTCCACATCCGTTTTAACTGTCTTTCACATGAGTCGAAGTGATAGCAACTTTCCTCACGTCTCTGGGATTCTTCTGCGTAATCAAACCGATCTTATCATTGCTGTGATGTGGATGATCTCGATTCTTCCACTGATTTATGATTTCTCCAGTTTCTTTACCAAGCCATTGAATACACTTCCAAGTGTACCAAATACAATAGGTATCACTGTCACCTTTTTTCTGCTCTCTGGAAAGGTTCAAGTATTTTGATATCTTTTCTCTTTCTTTTATTTTCATTCTCTGGTCGTCTGAAATGGCAACACTCACTAGATGACGAGTTCATTCCTTCTTGTTGATTTACACTGTCTGGTTGTCTGGCCTGAACAGGGTGATTTGTTTGTCTCTCAAAATACCAGAAAATTTTGAGTCTCGTTTTTTATGACGGAATATTATTGTTATTATTATTATTTGTTCTCTTTTGAGAGTTTTTCACACCAGTGTTAACAGATGGTTTCTCATTGGAGTCTGAGTGACAGGAAGTGTCCTCAAGTCTCCAAGACTCTTCTCAGTATTCTGGCTGACCTCAATAATGCTGTAGTCTGGAAGGCCTCAATTTGTTCTCCTCTTATTTCCAAGTCTTCCAATACTTTACAAATCCTATGGGGATTGTTACGAGCGCACCAATTACTACTTGTATCTCTGTCACCTTCATATTCCAAAGCAATTTTTGTTCTCTAGCACGGTCTTGATATTAATCACTCTTTTCGCTTTCTTTAAAATTTACTCTGTGATCTGTCGGAACGGCCAAGTCCATTATTCGGCAGGTTTTCTTTTGTTTTTGTTGTTGTTGACGATCACTAGGTCTGGTCGTCTAGTAGAGATTAGATGATCGGTTTATATCGCAAAATCCCAGACAACTTTGTGCGTCTCATTCCGGGTTGTACACAAACTATTTGTTCGTAAGGTCAAATTTAAAATTCTTGCACAATTCCCAGTAGATCATCTTCTCCACCCAGTCGTATCTAGACTGATATTGGTTTCGCGTTAGTTTGCTGCATTCGCCTATTATATGACAGATCTTTCCTCTCTGTCACTATATAACGAACACTTGTGATTCTGTTGCGTCTGTCGTCCATTTAAAAATGGTCTTGAGTAAGTTACAAAGGAGATAGCCCAGGTGTTTATCTCTTTGATGGGATTTTCCTCTACATAGATTCGTTTCGAGTTGTTTCCTCGTTTTCCAGAGATACCCTTTTTTAATTTTTTCTTTCATCCCCGCTTGTTTGATGGTGTTCGCTTCTAATATTTCCAAGTACTTGAAAGTTTCTTTTTCTTTGAGCGTTCTGATTTTTTTTTTTCTTGATTTGGTATTTCTATTCCTTCCGTCATTTACCGTTTTCTTTTTCTCATTATTAGTATGGCACGTTTTTCTTAGCCAAATTCCATCCCTATATATTTACTGTGTATTCTTATTGTTTGTATTAGAGTTTCCAATTCTTTTTCATTTTTTGCAAACAGCCTGATGTCGACCATGTAAGCAGTTAAACTTTTCTTGCGATTTCGTATGTTTGTTGCATCTAGTACATTTTCAGTGGCATCATCGCTATTACAAATAGTAATTGTGATAGCGCATCTCCCTGGAATATACCTCACAAGATGTTCATCTCAGCTAAACTGTTTCCTCCTGCAGTCAATTCCACTCTCCAATTTTTCATAGTTTTCTCAATAAACTTTAAGACTTTTGAGACAACTATTATCCAGTTTTACGGGACTATATCATATGCCTTTTTGTTGTTAATCCACGCTATAGTTATATTTTTGCGTCTCGTTTTGCTCCTCTTGAAGATCAATGTACCGTAGATCTTTTGTTCCTTTTCTTCCCTTGTTGCTTCCTTTCTCTTCTTCGGAGAATAGTCCGCAACTTATTAGCGAATTGTAAATCTTCTCATTAATTTATGCTGTTAGTATTTTCCACATCATCGAAAAGCACATTATGGTTTAATAGTTGTTCGGAACGTTTTTTTGGTGGGGAGTCTTTTGAAATCAGAGTGGTCTTTCTTTTGTTCATCCCTTCGATTCCTAAGAGATGGTCATGTGGTCTTCTTTTCAGACATACTTTTCTTTATAATCTCTATATTTATTTTTTACTTCTTGTTAGTCTTTGTTCTGTGGTGTTTGGCTGTTTTTGTGTTTCGATTACAATTACTTTCGGTTAAATGGTTCCTGCTTTTCATTATTTAGCGTCTCGATTCTTGTATTAGGATTTTGTTGACATGATTCCTATTTATTTGTTGGTGTATTTCTAATATTTCAAGGTTAGAAAACCAACCTTTGTTTATTATCATTCTTGCTTGGTCTGCGAGTCTTTGGCTTGTTGTCTTAAATCTAGCGCATTCTTCCCAAATTTCAATCATTCTTTTTCGATACCTACTTTGTGTAGGGTTGCTCCTAAAATAACAGTGAAGTGCAAGTTTATTCTATTCCTTCGCTCAATTTTTACGCTGGTGTCTCTGATTTAAACGTTTGCTTTTGAGCACTCGAAAAAGAACAGCCCACATCAGCAGGGGGTTAACCAAATCCATCGTATTGGCTACCTAAAGATCAACCCCCGATCAACCTGTTTCTTGATCTCACGTTGAGAGAATCATGAATTAGTTTTTACTTCTTCATTTTCTCTCGAAAATTATCACAGATAATGTAACTGTCCTTTGACTTTTTCCTTCCTTCAAGCCATTTTTTACGTCTGTCTTCTGAAGAGTGGAATTCCTGTCTAATGTTTTTAACGGTTATAAAGTTAGTCACGTGACTATCAAGATTATTCTTTCTCCTGTCGTAACTATTCTCCCCCAATACATTTTTTCCCTCCTCTTTATTACAACTTTAAAATATTCTAATATTATATTTAATTTACATAAACTATATTTTTTTATCTTCAGAGACAAAGTCAAAAACCTTAAAGACAAACATGTGATTTTTTTCGATTGTAAAGCAAGAAACCTATAAATTAGTATTTACTTTTTCATTTTCTCTCTAAAATTATTACAGATATATATAGTAAGCTTTTGACTTTTTCCTTTATTATTATTATCATTATTATTATTATTATTATTTACTCATTTGATTTTTCACATCACCGTTAGTTGATGGTCTTTCACAGGAGTTTGAGTGACAGTAGGTTTCCTCAAGTCTCCAGGACTCTTCTCAGTATTCTAGCCGTTCTCAATAATGCTGTAGTTTGGACGGTCTCCACTCGTCCGCCAACTTCCAACTCCTCCAGTCCCTTTAGTAATCCTTTAGTTACTGTGCCCAAAACACCAATCATAGTTGGTATAATTGTCACCAGCATATTCCATAGTTTTTTCAATTCTGTAGCAAGGTCGAGGTACTTATCCTTCTTTTCACATTCTTTCAGTTTTATTCTGTGGTCAGCCGGAAGAGCAAAGTCAACAATTTTGCAAGTTCTCTTGTTTTGTTGATTATTATAAGGTCAGGTCTTCTGGCCGAGATTAGGTGATCCGTGTGTACGTCAAAGTCCCATAGGAGTTTATGTGTGTCATTTTCTAGGACAGGTGCGAGGTTGTGCATATACCATTTGTTAGTATGGTCAAATTCAAATTTTTTGCACATCTCCCAGTGGATCACCTTGCCCACCCAGTCGTGTCTAGTCTTATACTCCTTCTGTGCCAATTTGCTACATTCGCTTATTATGTGATTGATGGTTTCAATTATTATTATTATTATTATTATTATTATTATTATTATCAATATAATTATTTCTAGAAAAATCATTAATGTACTCGTGTTCTAGCTTTCAATATATTCTATTAATTAATAATTAATCAAATATGTGAGGACCAACAAGAAAAGGACTGACTGCAGATATCAAAACTAATATGATGAATTCAAAATTTGCCAAATGACTAAAACCGTATTTATTCATTTACCAAGAATATATTAGTACGATGTAAATCCAAGTGAGAAGAAATTAAAAAGAGTAAGACTTTTTTGAAAGAGAAATCAAACTATGAGGAAAACCGTAAAAAAGTAATATTCAAAGTCATGGCTTTTACCTAAATGAAGCACTGTTCACTGGAACATATTAGATAAATGTAACTAATTCAGCCATGAGGTAAACTAGGGACTTGAGGACGGGGTATCCTGGTGGCTGAGCAGTCCGTGAACCTGCCTTGCAATACTTCACATGGGTACTTACTGGGCTAAACTGGTAGAGTCGGAGAGGCTCGGCCTAATCCATCAGCTGGTCATGCCAAAGCCTTAGCACCTGACTGTACAAATCGAATTCTTCAAATTGCTCTTGTGGTAAACAAACACCCAACTCTTTTTATCTCATGCCAGAAGATTGTGGCTGAGGAAGGATCAATCGTGTTGAGAACACAAGACTTTGAAAGCCCTACGTATGACATTAAACTGCATATCATGGTGAGGCTACAATTTGGAGTTTGAGAAATGTTGAGTACCTCTTCATTGCCATTTCTCTATGTAGAATAAATCGACTGTATCTCTACAAAGAAGTAAAACCTCCCACCAATGAGTGTCCTGGATATGAAGCCTCACCATCTGATAGTGAGGCTTCAGCCCTTGAGCTTTGGGGAATGTAGATTACTCCTTCATTGCCATTACTCTCAGCTGCTGTCGGACCCATTGTGGTAATAACTGTTATGCTCCTATCTATGGAGCAAATAGAACTATTTAGTCGTCTTGAAACCATCGTGCAACTAAATGACTGATGTTAAATTGAATTGTTTGTATTTCATAACAATACTTGAAACCATTTAACTGTGTACAAAGGAATGAATGATATGGAATAGAATTATTAGTGTTAAATAGCAATACTTGAAACCATTTAGCTACATGCAAATAAAACTCTTGGTGTTAGATAGCAACACTTGAAATCATTTAACCGTGCAAACAAATGAGCTCTGGCTTGTTTAAAAACAATGCTACCTTCAAACAATTCGTTTACAAATCACATATGTTTAATAAATAAATATGTTGAAGCAATAACTGTCCTTTTAATCTTCAAGGGGTAAAATACCATAAATCAAACCAACCAACCTTCCAGCTCAATGCGTAGGAGTTGGGAAAATACATACGTTGGTCTGCTAGACTAACCTGCAAACAATTTCTATACGTTGAGGTATTCAAAAGATTTACTCAATTGAATCGAGTGTGGTACAAGGCCACAAAAGCAATGAAACGCATAAGAATCAAATTCACTACAATAACGAATAACCTAGCAAGACCAACTTATGTACTAAACTTAGTTTAATACCTCCGAAAAGGCTGATAAGATATTTCTTTTCGTTAACCAATGACCAGATATCATGCGAGTATTTATTATCCTGGCAATGAATCCGATCGCAATCCAAAACAACTGGAAGTGGTGATAAAAGTAGTAAATCTCATGTCTTTTCCTGGGGTGAATAAAAAGACATACCGTGAAAAATTTCTGAAATTTTTAATTTAGACACAGCTATGAAGGCAGGTTATTTCGTAGGGATCGAACTCGCTACATCAGTGAACGGTCAACTGAAATAGGTTTACTCACCATTGCTTTATGGCAAACGACTCTTGTTTTTGAATTTTTTATTCACCACCCACAAACAAAAACTTTCGGGAAAAAATTGGAATATTCTTTTTTAATTTCCCCTTATTAACCAGGTTGCCTACTGTTTTCCACATCGCTGGCCACAATATCTTTCATTCTTGATCTTGCCCTTCTATTCAATATTATGCAAAATCGTTTGACATTTCTATCTTCCCGTCATCGTGGAGGTCTTCCTAGTGGTTGTTTCTAGTCTCTCAGATGCAACTCGTTAACTGAATGGAACCGCCTGCTGTCTGTGAAACTTGTAGCGAGTCTGGCTCAGTGAAACTTCTCCTTTCAATACTCACATCCTTAACTCCACTCCATTCTATCTCATGGTGCTTTTATCGAACCCTTTCGCGTTCAGTTCTTCCTTTCGATATGTCCAAGTATGTTGTGCGTGATTTTCTTCATTCAAACATTCAAAAATGAGAAAAAAAGGAAAATTCGAGCTCAATATAGATTTTAAAATATTAAAAGGAATTTCTTTAAAAAAAATATACTCACGCCTGCAACTTCGTCTAAAGGGAACAACCAAAGTTCTTGCTGAATAAGCCTGTTGTATAAATAAATCCTTCTGGGGCCTAAATTTTTATCGACAAAAAGAGAGAAATTCTTCAAAGTTTAGGGATTCAAAGTTCACTTAAATCTATCGCAACTTCTTATAATTTTCCTTCTTTTTTACTTGAAAGGTTAGTTTGGAAACAAAGATTCTCCAAATGTAGAAATTCTTGGTGGGAAAATATCGGAAGTTTTATTCTTCAGGAAGGCTACTCAAAACGACAAAACGAATCTAAAGAATTTAGTCGCAAGGAAATGACAGACTTGTATTAAGGTGAGACAAGAAGTGAAAATACATTCTTCGGGTGAAAAGAAAAAAATTTTACATTCATGGGTCAATGAGACATTTCATAACGTGCGAAAACCTTTTTTGGTTTATAAGTTAGCGAAAAACTTTCTTGTTAAAAAATTCATGGCTGTGAAAAAGACGGGATTTTAGCGCACTACAAAGTTACTTTTACTCCAGCTACGACTTGCTTTGACTTCTTCAGAAGATACTTTCTTCCTCTTTCTAACCGGGAAACTTCTCCTTTTCACTTAGCTTCTTCACTGGGGTTTCTGGGGCTTCAACTCGATCTTCCTAAATTAGTCAATTTATTCTCTTTTTATGTCAGTCGACGACGGGGGGATTTTGATATTCTAAAGAAGTAGTTCTGGTCAACTTTGCAAACTCTTTAATCGAAAAGGATCTCCAACCATTTTAGTCAAACTTTAAAGGAACTACAACTGTTACCTCTTCGACATACAACACGATTTCGAGGATGTTCGAGTTTTCACTTAACTGCTCTTTTCCGTATCCAAATAAAATACAGTTTAATAAAATCAGGAAAATATTCAAAAGCCAACAAAATAATTTCTAATTTTTTAACGCCTTTAAAGAAATTTTGATCTACCAAAACAATTTTTAAAGGGATTTTTATTTTAGTGTTAATATCAAAATAATTTCGAAATAATTTAATATGTATTCTAAAACACATTCTAAACATTTGTAGCTTTTTAATGACTAAAAAAAAGACAATTAGAATAATTATTTCTAGTTTAATTCTTTGAAAAGTCTAAATACCAATTTTGAGTTTGTTTGATTAAATCTTTGTAATATCTTATGATATTTATACTCCAAGCACATTCCCCATTATTTTGAGTTACTGAATGCACTTCAAGGAAATTAGAATATGTTTATTGTATGCATACAACTCATAACCAATAGAATAAACCAAGTTAATCAACAAACTGATATAAAACATTCAAGAGGTATCTTAACTTTGATGTTTATATCCATGTATTTATCTTACTTAGTCTATTCTTATCTATCAACATCACTCTTTATATATATATATATATATATATATGTGTGTGTGTGTGTGTATGTGTGTGTGTGTGTGTGTGTGTGTGTGTGTACTACTCGGTTCATATCTATTTCTCTATATATAATTTGACAGAATCAAGCAGCATGAAAAAACATCCTACTTCTAGGACCTGAAATGAACACCTGACAAACATGCAGTAAGATGTGCTTATCATCTCGTGGTTAGACTTGACACATGAAAGGAAATCAGAATGTGCCACATACTGCCGCTCATTATAGAATGTTCACGAGTCATATATATGATCGAATCTGCAATCGGGAAAGTAGCCTATTGAGTCATCAGAACTAGCCTGTCTGTGTAATACAGAAATCTTGATTGGAGAGATTAATAATTTCTGAGAAAAAGCGCAATCAATTATGTAAGTATGTATCTATCTGTCTGTTTGTCTACCTTCATTTAGCTATCAATCCTTGTTCAAATCTATCAAAGTTTCTTCATTTCTATCTCAGTTAATATCTCAGTCAGCTCATCTCTCTTTCTCTCTCCTCTCTCTACCCCTCTCTCTCTCTCTACCTCTCTCTCTCTCTCTATATATATATATATATCTTTGTATGTATGCTCCTTTTTCAGTTTGTTTATCTATCCAATTTCCCTCTGTTTCTATTTCTTTCTTTCTATTCATATCTTATTGTAGTCACATTTATCTATCAGTAGGTGGTCACATATAAGACTGTTCATGTATATGTGTATGAGTTTGTGTGTGTATGTTTATTATGAGTGTCCGAGTGTATTTGATTATGTACGTACTTGCGTATGCATGTGAGCGTATATGTGAATATGTGTGCTTCCCAATGTGTTCTTGTTCACGTAGAGATCATTTAATGACAATTCGTGCACCTGCAAGAGTTGTATCGTTCGCGATTGGACATCGAATCGATACACACCCTTTCCAGTTGGCCTTAACGACCCATCTATACAGTCCTGTTCCACCTAAATTTCCAAGTGAATTTCTGATATGACAATTATATCAGTTTGATGCAAAAATTTCCAGAATTCTTTGATAAAGTCTTTAATTCAAAGTCATAGTATCGTTTTGCAGTCTATTTTCTTATCTTACTAATTCTAGGTTTCAATTGTTTGTATTTTTTTAAATTGTTCTGAATCCCAAGAAAAATAGAGAAAAAATTTTTCCTGAGAGAATTACGTTTAGGTTGAGATATTTTGAATCTAACTTCGATTTTATGTTGTGGATTATGATCATCTATATTTATCAACAGCTGATTTATCCTCATATCAACCAAGAAAAGAATGACACGATTTTTCAATTGACCAAAGTTCATTTATTTCGAATCCTTTTTTCGAGCTTTAAATTTTTCCGAAGTCTCGTAATCTACAGATTGTACTTTGCTAATTCACCCAACAATTGTATTGAGAGGCAAACAATACACTGACAGTATCCCCTATGGGTAAGTAAGATCCAAAATAAACGTGTCCTAGGTATGACACTCAACAGCATCTGGTGATGAGACTCCAGTTCTGAGTATCGGAAGGTTCACTCTGACTCAGAGCAGTATTACCTGTTAGGGTCCAATGTATGGATCAAATAGATCTTTTTGCAAATTATTTGTATGAGGAATGCTTGATATTATATAACAATGCGCAAAATGCTACTAAGAAACAGACCAAAAATCTAAACTTTTACTTACAATATATGTGATTCCCTAACCTCTAGGCATAAAAAAATATTAACAGGTTGGCATGTTAAAATCAATCAATTAATTTTTCTGGTAGTTGTTGTGATATTTTCAAAGTATCTTCTTTCAAATGTTTCACCAATTCACCAGTTTTTAAGTTTTAAACTTTCCAGAATTTTTTTTTTGTGTCCTTGACCAAAAAATTCCCCCTTTTAAAACTTCTAAAAACCATTTTGAACACATGTTTGCACTTGCTGCATCATTACCAACCACTTTCGTAATCCATTGCCTCGTTTCTTCAGGACATTTCCCCAAATTAAACATGAAGAGTAAAAAGTGTCTAAGTTGTTTTTATATTCAACCATGATTTTTACGAATTTATATCTTAAGTATTTTTTGTAACATTGTTTGCTTCGTGCAAAAGTTTCCAGTATTTTAAAATGAAAAACAAACCCTTTTCCATTGTGTATTCAGTTTTCACTTTTCAAAAAACAGAGTGCGTAATGAACTTTTGCGCACAGCTTCTGCGTTATTCTGGCAAAAATTGTTATTGAATAAAAATACTCCATTTTTTCTCGTTCATTCTCACTTAATTTCCTGTCCATTTGGTCAGAGTCTCAAACTGATGTTAAAGAGTCACGTAATAATCTTACAATGGTTCATTGGTTATCCATCTGGTCTTTTGGGACATTTCGACAGAATAGTTGATTTACTTATTTTATGGAATGTCAACCTGTCTGGGATTATTATATATATATATATATATATATATATATATATATATATATATATATATATATATATATATACAGATAAGAGAATTGGGTCCATTGTACACTTATATTTAAATTTTTTGGTGTTGTTGTTTCTAAAGAAATTTTTGCACACAGTTATATATCAAGAATTTTTATCTAAAATAATTAATATCGTTTCAAGGATTAATCGTATCAAGTTTAGTTTCCTATCCATGGCACTCTTTTGAGGGGTCTTATCGATACCACCAAAAGAAAAGACGTGCTCGATTGTGACTTAACGTCATAAAATCATTATGTAATGTCGATAATGAATGATTGTAAACAAAAAAATGGTTTAGAAATCTTTTTAAAATTACATTTAAAAAGGAAAAAAACATGGTTAGAATTTTTAAAATGATAAGAAAAACGATTGTTGTCGCTGAATGCTGCGTTAATATCAATAAACCAAACATCACGTTACGTTTCATTAAATTTTAAAGATTGAAAATCATTCATTATATTTATTGTTTTAAATTTGAAAACAAAATTTTTGAAACTATAATTAGCATTGTTTTAATTTGCATGTTTTCATCTAATTTTGATAATTATTCGGTAAAGTTACAATATCGTAATTATTAAATGATTATTACTCAAATACAGCAACTAATGAATTATGAATTAGAGAACAAACAATGATTAAATAAATAAACGGATAAATAAATTACAAGGAAATGATAAATAAGTAAAAACTGCACTACCGATTGGGTAGAGTGTTCGCCAATGGCTCGGGAGACCGAGGTTCAATTCCAGGCCGAGTCATATCAAAGACTCAAAGAATGGTACTTGATACCCCCTTGCTTAACACCCAGCTTTATAATGTACGCATCAAGGG
Source organism: Sepioteuthis lessoniana (assembly GCA_963585895.1). NCBI lineage: Eukaryota > Metazoa > Mollusca > Cephalopoda > Myopsida > Loliginidae > Sepioteuthis > Sepioteuthis lessoniana. Next base: position 159,404,171 of record OY757904.1, on the reverse strand, counting down.
TAAAATGGAGCAATCCATGAAAAGGAGTAGAGCCCAGTGCTATACATCGGTGTAGTAACTATTGAAAAGGGAGCCTTCAGGTCGCTCTCGACTGCAGTCGACAATTTCTCTTACATATATATATATATATATATATATATATATATATATATATATATATATATATATATAGATAGATAGATAGATAGATAGATAGATAAAACAATAAATAGATTTAAAGATCTAACAGAAAAAAATGTTACAGATTTAAAATAATTAAGCTGAAGGTTTGAAGCTTTTTTCTTAACTTGTTACTGGTAATATTACAAATTTTCCAAGTAAAAAATTATTTAATAGAGCATTTGTGGACCCACCAGGCAAACATTTTGTCATTTTTCTCTCTACTGTGGCCCTTGCCACAAGCGTCGAAATTAAAAAGAAGCTCATAATCTGCCAAAACATTCAATTTTATGTTCATGGCCAATTTTCTTTGATTGTCTGAATGAAGGAAAGAATAATCTTTTTATCAGTTTAACTATAACTACAAAATTATATAGAACAAAATTTGTAGTTGTTTCATAAAGATGTACGTGAGATTTCTTGAAAATAATTGTTTATTTCAGTTATTTCTTCTACATTATCTCTTCCAGATAGTTAAATGCAGGAGTTGCAAAAGATTTACTTTCTTAAAAACTTCATAACAGCAATAACCTGCTGAATATAGTATAACAGGAAGAAATTCTCAGCATTCATTAATATTATTTTCTTTAAGATCAATTCTAAATTTATACACGTCTAACTTTCGCTCCTCTGTCACTTCATCCCAGTTTTTTGTAAATTCTTCGAATCAGTATTAATATATGGTTGATTAAGTGATAAGCACAATTTTAGAAATTATAGCATTTTGATTCTTTTTCACACTCAAACATTTGCCGTATCGAGATATTATACTGATCCCACTAAGGTACCGTTACTGACCAAACCTACTCCACGTTGATCAGTTTGAAATTGGCCAGGTAATATTTATGGTATTTTAAATTCTTTTATGCATAACTTGTTCAGTTCTAGCAATGCATTGTTTGTATGATGCAAAGCAGTGAAGGTTTCTTTTATCAATTTGCTATTTCTTCCAGAATGTTATTTCAAGATTCTAAACAGTCAAAATTCTGCAAATATTTCTTTTTTCCTCAGGTCAATAATCCTTGAAGAATGAATTCATTTAAAATTTGCTTAACTAAATTAACATTTTGCCCTTCAATATTTGTGTGAGAAGGTGCCTTTGAGATCAATTTGCGAACACATTTTTAAACGAGCCTAAGCGCATTCTTTTGCACACAGTTAGATGCTTCCAAGTATTCCTATGTATCATTAACAATTCAATTAAACGTAAGTCATTTGTTTACACACATTTAAATGATCAAACAGCTCTTTTTCAAACAATTCATTTTAGCATGTCATTTGTTTGCACTCTGTTTAAATGTCAAACAGTTCTATTAAACTCATAGATTGGACCCTATCAGGTGCTACCACTCCGAGTCAGAGTGGACCTTGGAGCGATGCCAATGAAAGGGTGCTCCACATTCCGCATAGCTCCATCAAATTTTCTTGTCATATCCAGAACATTCGTTGTGAGGAGGGGGTTCTTACTCCTTTGCAGACATGCAGTCGGTGTGTTCTACAACCCCAGCCGACTGGGCTAAATATTTTGGAATTTCTTCTGCTATTTATATGCTAAGTAATCAGTAAAACTTTGATTTAAAGCATCTTTAAAGGCAGAATTCTCTAGTCGAATTCTTCAAGATTCTGGTGACACTCAAGTGTTGGTCAGTGAAGATAAAAATGAGGGACACTTTGTTAGAAATAAAGTGATAGCACCACCATAACGATATGTTTTCTGAAGTTTAACTGCAATTGTGGCCCTCTGTTTTTCCGTCAAAACCTGACGATTCTCTCTTTATGTCTTCTGCTCGAAAACGTAGTTCAAATATCTAAAGAGATTTCTAAAACTAAACCTATTTTAAATTCTTGTAAAAATTTAAGAAATGATAGTGTGAGAAAATTACTTTATTTTGTAGATTTTTGCTCAATTCTTGGAAAAATAAAGATAATGTTCTGACATTTTAAGGAACATAATCTAATCTATGAATTGAACAAAGGTGACGAAGTTATATAAAAATTAAAAGAGAATCTTTAATCTCTATACATTTTTTAAATTAAAATTATAGATTTTTTTAAAATTTTACGAATAAATCAATTCTGAATATTTGTTAAAATCATTTTTATATTTTATATTCTTTTATGAATTTATATCGACAATTTCTTTAAAGTTTGTTTTTTAATGAAGTTTTCAGCTTTTAAAACTTTGCACGATTTATGTCATAACTTTGTTTTAATGCATTTTTGGTAATTTTTTGTTAATGAATTGATTCAATGTTTAAAAGAAAAAACTGGTAGATAATTCAAAACTTCGTCAAAAATCTAATACACGAACAGTATTTTTCAAAAATGTCGGAAAAATATAAAATGGTGACGTCAAATTTCCCCTAATCCGCAGAACTTTTTCGCAGGGGATCCAGTCAGTGTATTCTAAGCTCCGACGACAGTGGGGGTACTGAATGGGTAGTCTACTCATTTTTAAGTGCTCAGTACTTTTCAACTTTCATCAAAACAAAGCAATAAACAAAATTAATAGTTTAAAATTTAGGGAGGAACTTTTTTCCTATCGGTTTTCTATTTTAGAATGGCTTTGCCTTCCTTAACTTTAATAGACAAATTTTAAACAAATAAAATAGAAAGGACAAACAAATAGAACTTGTGAGAAAGATCAAATGCATAAAGATTTATTATTTTAACTAATATTATCAGCCAAAGAAGCGAACAAACACAAAAGAAGATAAAAACTGCATTAAGACATGACCTGAAAATAGAAATAAAGTTGACTCAAGTCCAAAATTAAAGAATATTTTGATACATGACGATAATATTATTCTTTAAAGACTAAATGAGCGTAGCCACCTCTCTTTGACAGGAGATGTTCTAGGAATGTCCATCTCGGTCAACTGAAAGGCTCCAATCTGAAACTTCCCTTTCATCAGGATACGTGTCACGTGATCCAGGTTTCACCGGGGAATGTCAATTCCCTTATGAATATTTATTAGAAATAGGAAAATTGTTATTCGATCGTGATTGAAAATGCCTTGTATAATGTTCATTCCATAATGATAAAATGAATTCATCTGGTAAAGATGAATTCATTTTTACGAAATTACTTTTTTTGAAACTTGATGGCAAAATTTTACGTGATGATATTCAGAGAAAAATTATCAAACTCCAATAAAGAAACTTAACCGGGAATTTTACCGAGAATGATTCGATTATTTTGAGTCGTTCCTTATCTTTCATTTATTTTTTGCCGAGAATATGCTTACTGACTCAACCCCGCTGCATGAGCAGGGTGTGACACAAGGTCAATTGTTAAGCGGAGTCTAACAGGTTTGAATTTGGAATTTTTTCTTTCTCCTAAACCAGTTGATATACCAAAGTTAAAGATTCTAGCTTATCTTCCCATGCTATTTGGTGAGTGGAGTGTAGAAAGTCGAATTCATACTTGTCTGAAAGGTATTAACAATACGTGAAATGAAAGTAGCCTCGTCCAGGATTTGAACTCTCTTCTCTGTATCCATTTCCGACGACGAAAACCGTTTCACAACAATTGCCTCCAATTAATTCTTTTGACTAGCATGTATACTGAAGAGTAAAAATCCCAACAGTCAGACCTGACACTTCTCCAACTCGAATACGACTCAACTAATATAATCAGTAGATGTGAGTGTGAAAAAAAATACATAAATCTGAAACAAAGAGAAACATAGAAAAGAATATAATAGCTGTCCTAAAGAAAAATCGTTAGAAATATTTTTTTTTAAATAGAATAATCACTAACGTTTCGTAGGCGGGGATAGTCTCAGAATTCGTAGGATAAAAACAGTCGCTATTGTTTAGTTTAGTTTCTTTGTTTAATAACATATCAAAATACAAGGGTAATTTAATGTCAAAGCCATCCTGCTAGAAGAATAGTAATGGTACGATTTAACCCCTAGCTGGGAGAATAAGGATGTTCATACCCTTCCCAAGTGTATTAGCCTGGAAGTGAACGTAATAGCACGACAGAAGTTCGAATCAGTTCCTATGAAAACAGTGCAATAAATATGTACCAAGTAAAACATATCTCAACTTTTCCTTAAATCTTTTCTGACTCCCTTCACATAAGTGTCGATTTCTTGTAACCTATCCAGAAGAATGTATCTAAAAAGGATGGAACTAAAAAAATAGCAGCAGTATTGAGGGAACCACTGGACTGTTGTTTAAAAAATAAAGGAAAAGAAATGATTAATATTGTTGTAACTGGATAGATTTATACTGTGTTTTTCTTTTACCTTCCATTTGTATATCTGTCAGCGATAAACTAAAAGAAAACTCTTTCTGTAAACACTTTTATTATTCATTGAATTTTTCTGTTTTATTTGACCGTTGTATCTTGATAACGGTATGACTGTTAGCCTACTTCCCAACATTAGAACAAGCCAGAAAACTGCATCTTGCTGATGACGCCTTCGATTTGTTTGCATCACAAGCAAGCTACCACTCTTCCTCTATCAGCAAGACAGGGTTGAAATCAGTCCACAAGTTTGACTTGGTATCCTAATATATTCTGATATCAAGATTGACAAAGAGGTGGACAACCCACTTGTTAACGAAAACAGCACATTTCACAGACTTGTCAAACGCGTCTGTAACTGCAACAGCTTCGAAAAGAGTATCAAAAGGAACGTCAACAAAGCATCTGTCACTGTCACATTCACCTCCTTGAACAATTCCATCAACACTGCCTCCGTGCCATCCTCAATGCCAATTTGAGCAACTACCGAGGCTACAAGATTAAAGGAATACTGCTTAATATATAGCTGTTCTGGGCAGGACATATTGACAGAACGGAAGGCTACTGCCTTCCAATGAGTATCAAGTTAGAGAAGTGCCGCGAAAGAGAAACAAAGACACCGTTAAAAAGGAATTCACCTCTTGTGTGAACTGTTCAGATGGCTAAGAGCAATACCACTAAAAACTACTGCACTGTAATGGAACCAGCAACTTCTCAGATTTTCCTACTGTGGCAGGTCCTGGCTATCTGGCATAGACCGTATCAGCCACCAATCTTTCTGCACCAGTCGAATAATGCCTTCATCAATTTTCCTTCGCAAAGCCAAATTAAGACTACTTCCTGAAGAATCAGAGATCTACAAATAGAACGAGATGATAGTCTATAAAAAGTATAGTGGTGCATAAAAACAAAACTGGGTTTACCTAACAAAAGATCCGAAAAATTCTCTAAAGAATAATTGTAAAGTTTCAAGATACCTTCGGGAAAATTCAATGTTGTAAATTACGAAAGAACTCAAAATTCCTTAAATGCTAATATTAAATTATAGGCTTTACTTTTTCAATAAAGGGACTTTCGAGAGAATTCAATTCTTTTATACGAGAATAATGGTGATGTTGTAATACGCATAATAAAAATCTGTATTCATGTGTCTGTATTTCATTTCGCTTTGTTTAGTTTTAGATACGCCATGTAAGATTGTTTACAAAGTATTATTAATTTACTTTAATTACAAATCAATTTTATCTCCTTTAAAATAGTTTCATCGGAAAGTCACATTAATGAAGTGGTAACTATCATTCCTGGAAAAGTGCTGGAAATCTTTAACTGACACTGGTTTCATTTGCTTCCTCACAACCTTTTCTATATTCTTAGTTCTTAATTGGTGATTACAGAACTGAGTTTATATTTAATGTTATCTTATCATAATGAGTGAATATACATGAAGGAAAAAATTACTATAACACTCCTTTATAAAAAATATATACGTTTTTTATTCTTTCGTTTTGGGGCCAAATCTCTGTAGTGTATGTGAGAGAGAGAGAGAGAGAGAGAGAGAGAGAGAGAGAGAGAGAAAGACAGATGGAGACAGGGAGAAAAAGACAGACTGCCATATTGACCCATAACTTCTCTTGGCTATACCACGCTGTGTAATCTTCAAGACCCCACTTAGCACTTCTGCTTCTCAGCCGGGTGTACTCAACCGGAGGCCGCTGTGGGCCGTTGCCCCCAGCGGGGTGCTCTCAGTGACGGCAAAATGGCACTGACTCAGGCCCTCACTGACTCCACCAGACTCGGAACTCTTGCAGGCATCTGCATATATCATTTCAAACACCCATGACTTCCGATCAACCACGTGACTGCTTCCGCTTATTTACACAGGTGCGTCCTGTTCAGAGAAATCTCTGAGTGACGGCTCGTTCAAAGTTCAGTATGCAACATTAGTGGAGAAGGAAATATTTACAAGGACTCAAAAATTCCTTGTGAACAATACCTCGCTAATAAACAAATGAACATCTTATTTGATCTTGGATTTGCTATTTTAAAAATTTCTCTGAGAAGATCAGCTTTTTGTGTGTCCCTTTAGACGTTCGGTCGTTCATCAAAGATATCTTGTCATAACATTTTTGGTGGGGTTCATATTCAACAAACTCAAGAACGTCAAGACACACAACCTTTCAGTTGAGTGAGAATCCCTTTGGAACTAATTTGATGAAGATTTTTCCATTTGTCCAGTCACCTGGTCAAAATGTCATGAACAGTTTAGTGATATAAATATAATCCCTTACCAATCATTCTCAACATCAATTAGATCAGAGGAAATGACTCATTTTTGTTGCATTTTCCTTAGTCTGTAAAATGACAGCTCAACCAGGACGAAGTTCATCTTCCACAGTCTCTCAATGCTTTGTGTCACCCAAAAACCTGTGCCCGAGATTGAATGTGTTCTCCATCAGCCTGTTCTTACTTGATAATTGTTTCTGTTGCATTCTCCTAAGTTTTTTTAGACATAATTATTTGTATGGTACTGCTCGATATTTTTGCGTTCAATTTTCGTGAAAAATTTAATCAAACTCGCTTATTACTAGAAACCTGAAAAATAAACAAAAAATCAGTCATTATTTCTAGAATTACCCTTTTTAATCTTTTTGTGTTTGACCTTGCGTTAATCTTTATTTTCATGTTTGTATTTTCCCAACCCCTCGCCACGGAAGGGTGCAACTCAAAGTTACTTTTAAGCGAAGTAAAGCTGATTTGAGTTAAGATTTTTTCTTCTCCTAGACTGGTTACCAACCAAGGTTAAAGAAACCACTATGTTCAATTATTTGCCCATAGCTGGTGGGAAGAACAAATGGATTTGAATTCAGATCGCCGACTCCATTTCCTAAGATAATAACCGTTACGCTAAATGCACCTCAAGCCTTTATTTTCATTTGTATCGGCATTTCTTTTCGTTTTATTTGACGATCGAAATCCTTACAGCTAAATTCCAAATCCTGAATTACAACATTATTCAATTTCAGAATTTTAAAAAATAGTTGTTGAATTGATTTTAATCATTAAAGTCATGATGATAAATAGCATGATAATTTGGATACGAGTTCTGATATCTTATTTTAAAATATTTGTTCTTTTAAAAATGGTCTGATAATGTAATTTGCTAACCATTACATCACGTGAGGTGCCAAGAAATATAATGATAGCTATCTTTTCCTCCAAGCAAAAGATACATCGCTTTAAAATTTCATTTTCATTGAGGGTTTCTCGGACTGTTAACCATATTTTTGTTGTTTTTATCACATTTAGCCAATCTATTCTTCAGCTTTACGAAGTGTACAATTCTCTATGCGAACGGGGTTTTTTTTTTCTCTTTTTCTTGTCTTTGTTTAATTTTTCTTTTTCTCTGTTTTGTTTTTGATTGCTTTCTTGAGGGGTTTTTTTTTTTTTTTTTTGCAAGTAATGTCGACCATCTTTTCTTTTTAGTTTAGAACAGTCAATCAGGGAAAAAGTGGCAAATATAGCAATTAGACCCACTTATTATGATGACTAAAACGTTGTGGCAATGATAAAAGTAAAAAAAGGAATAGAATGAACTGTCCGACCAACACTTGGAATGATAATGACTCATCGCAAAAATTCAGAATGTAAAATCATATTTACTCTCTCTCTCTCTCTCTCTCTCTCTCTCTCTCTCTCTCTCTCTCTCTCTCTCTCTCTCTCTCTCAATTCATAGTGATTTACAAGCCGGGAAACCCAACCATTAAATATACAGATTATGACCTGTTATTGATGAGATGCTTTTAGAAAATCATGTCACAAAAAGTCCGTACAAAATTACAAGCTATACAGAATCCATAAGAAGAAAAAATTATGGGATATGTGCACAATTTAATTACAAGCGGATATCTAATGTTAGTGATATGCTTATATACATATATATATATATATATATATATATATATATATATATATATTGCTGCCGCTGCTTAAAAACAAGAAAGAGAAAATGTGATGGGTGAAAAGAAAATGAGGAACCAATTCTTTTGGTAAGAATGAGTAACGAGACAAGGAGAGAAAATCAAAAGATAATTGGTTGATCAATCAATTGAATGTCAAGTAAAAAAATAACAATGGAATTGACCAATGACAAAAATTCGAAGATGATATTTTGAAAAAAGTAAATTGTCAAGATTTGAGAAATAAAAACTAAAAACAAAACCGATATAATTTATAGCGTAAAGAAGATCATTTCTACTTTTTAATGAAAGATAAAAGTACTATTATTGGCAAATTAGGGAAGTGCACTGACTTGATATTTAGCAGGATTACTTTGTTGGTATTTGTTGGGTAAGAAGGCGCTTATGGCATAACAGTTATTGTCGTTGGAAATGGAGGCGTCTACCCAAGTTCAAGTCCAAAAAGTGGCAGATTACATTACACATTGTAGTCGAGAGCTACCCGAAAGCTCCCTTTTCAATAGCTACAAAACCGAGGTGTAGAGGAGGGCGCTACCCATTTCCTTGGATTGCTGCACTTTACTCTTGAAACGTACCTTATAATACTGTGTTAAGTAAGGAGGTATCAAGTATCATTTTTTAATCTTCAATATTCTGAGATTGAACCCCGGTCTCCCGAGCCATTGGTGAACACTCTATCACAAAGCCAAGGGACCGGTAAAAAATAGTAGTAGTAATACGCTTGGAAAAGGTATGAATCCAACTATTATCCCTTCATCTATTGGTAAATAGTCGAGCAGACTAGGATCTTTAAATCTGGTATGGCAACAAGTCAAGGAAAAGAAAAACTGTTTTCCAACCATTTGTAAACTAGGATCAGGATGGACATCCCCAGGCTATTCTTGTCCAAGACATGAGTAGAACCCTCGAAAACAAACCAGGTTTACAGAACCAGTAGAGAAACTTATCTTAACAAGACGCATGGACAGATATAACAGCGGAATAAGTGAGAAAGGCTGTGTTGCGCCTGTGCTTCCCAAAATAGATGATCATAGAAAATCTTAACTTTGATAAGGCACCGTTGAGAAATACGAAACTATCTCATTCACAAGGTAGTTCATGCTTCATTATTCAAACATCTTTAGTCATAGCTCAGTTTAGTTTTTTTTCTTTTACAATATCAAACGAGGAGAACTTGGAACAATTGCGCTTGAAAAACAACGAAAAAAATCCTTATTTCAAACCCTAGCTTTTAACAAGACCCGAAAACCATTTTGGAAATGCTTAACAACTTCAGCTCTAAATCCAGTCAAAAGATATATATATATATATATATATATATATATATATATATATATATATATATATGTGTGTGTGTGTGTGTGTGTGTGTGTGTGTGACTTTAAAAATTTTATAAATTCAAATGGAAACAGAAGAATTTGATCCATGAAAATTCTAACTCAATACAATACATATATATATATATATATATATATATATATATATATATATATATGATGATTTATATATATATACAATACAAATATATACAAATATATATATATATATATGATTATGATTGTTGCTTTGCAAAAAACTCCATGAAACTCAGGGATCGCAATCTAAATTCCATTAAATACATATATATCTAATATATATTTAATTATTATTATTATATAATAGCTCTATCCTAGATATTGAGCACTCTCCATATTATATTGCACTTGGTTCGACACAAACCCAAAGGTGATTTAGAGATAACCAGCACTGTTATAATATATATATATATATATATAACTTTAAAAAGTATAGATTCAAACGAAAGCAGAAGAGTTTGATCCTCGAAAATTCCAATTCAATACAATGCAAAAAATGGAATTAGGAAGACTGTGTTGCTTTCCTGCTTACTTCATTGATTGATTTTAATGGCACGTCAAATCGCCTAGGGTTATTTTATATATTGTACATTGTGCATTTATATTGGTCTAATGAATATAGTGTTCGCCAAAGGTCCGGTCGAGTCATACCAAAGACTCAAAAAGTGGTACTTGATGCCACCTTGCTTAACACTAAGCTTTACAAAGTAAGGATCAAGGGTAAAGAGGAGCAATCCAGGTAATAGAGTAGCACCCTCCCCTACACCTCGGTGTAGTAGCTATTGAAAAGGGGAGCCTTCGGTTAACCCTCGACAAAGGTCGCATTTATATTTACACATATTTTTTGTGTTAATGTATGATAAGAATTTTTACTGTTTTAGCAATAAAACAAATTCTTCTGCGAATGTTTTCGAAAAATTTCTTTATACAGAATTTGTGTTTACATCTATAATTTTGGGTATTTTTTTTTATCAAGAAGGATTAAATGTCATTCATGTTGACATTTTCAAATAGGTTCTTCATATTATTTGTGTTGAAAAAACGGTGTCAAATGTGAAGCGAAAGTTCCGCATTCTCTGAGAAAATGGTTAACAGCGTTGGGTGTTTGACATGTTATACAAAGTGACTGTTTTTGTTGTTGTATAAATAAATGCGTAAGTCTTGTAAGACCAAAGCATGATCGGGATATAGTGAACTGCTCCCTTTTAGACTTTCTTACTGTTAATTTCTATTCTCACAGTGAGGGTTTTATCAAGAGGAGTTTATGACTGAGTTGCATCAATCTTCAAGGTAAGTGATTTCCTTCGTCGAAAACTAACCTTCGAAAGTCTGATTTTTCTTGAGTTTTTTTTTTATTTTTTACCTTTGCTTAAACATTTGTAAAAAAGATATGCTAATGTTTCACAAAACGGGCTCATTATTCACCATAATACAATAATACATTATTCACCAGTATTCATCATAATACAATAACACAATATGATTTATCATTATTGATCATAATAAAATAATACAATATTATTAATTTCCTTGAACTAAAATTAATTTACTCTAAACTGCTTATAAATATGAAATATTTGGACTGACCGTGTCAAGTTGACAATGAAATTAAGAAAATATCACTCGTCTTTCATTCAGCAATTATTTCTCAATCGAGATAAAAGGAAAATCTAATAAGATGATACTTGGTGGTTTGTTTGTTTTTTTTCACTTTTGGTAGGAAATATTGATTTGTCTCAAAACAGTTTTACACCATTTTAACTTGCTGATGAACACTGAAAAAGAACAATTACAAAAATATAGTTCCTCACATACAAAGCTGTTTATAGTGTTAAATTTTCACCAAAAAAGAAAAAGATGAACATTTTATACTTAATGAATTTGATAGTTTATTAGACTTCTTGTATATTTAATATTATAGTATTATGGATTTTAGCGAGGTACAATCACTCAGAGTGTGCAATAACTGCATAAACCATATATGACTTAATATTACTAAATTCACTGGAACGGGGGTGGTCAATATATAGTATTTTGATATTTGAATAATTGAATATTTGATAATTCTATTTTTGCAGATAAGTCGCACCTGACCACAGCTATGAGTAAATAAAAGAGGATATACAGAGTTCTATGGCCTTGCAACTAGAACCGGTTTAGGAGACGGAAAACTCTGAATTCAAACCACCTGTAATCCGCAAAAAATTGACCTCGTGTCGCACTTAGCTCATGTAAAGAAATTAGTTAAATACACGCGATGACTTTCTCTTTCTCTTTCTCTATACAAAAGTTTTCGTGTTTTATATATGTTCATTCATATTGATTAAAAGAAAAAAAAACTCCTATTGACATATAAGCGATTCCTTATAGATATTTTTTGTCATTATCTGATTCGATAATTTCTTTATTTACGACCGGCAGTAAATTGGGACAGCAATATTATAGATAAAAATGTTTTTATTCAATTTGTTAACATTTTTGTTGTACATTTCATTTCTTTCAAATGACGCGTCTACACTGAAATAGACGCGTCATTTTGCTTGGATTTCAAGTGGCCACAGTTTATAGTCTACCTATATGATCTATAGTTGCTTTTGATATGCTCCATTTCCCTTGGGATATTTTCTTGAAAAATTTCAGATTAAAATCACATTCATTCTTCCACATCTCAACCATTTGTCTCCCAAAGAGAAGTTTCGGTGCCGCTTGGACAGATTTTCGACGGGGAATCATTCATAAAACTTTAATAAATATGGAAGTTTCTTTGTGAAGCTACGAAAATAAATGAAAATTATATATTTTTTCTTTTCTGTTTTTCTTTTCTGTCATGGATGAGAATTGTAGTTGGATTAACCGTTCTGATTATTTGAGATATTTATAAATCTAAATTTCAACTTCTATAGATCGTTTTTTTCTTTTAAATTCCCCAAACTTTATGACAACCAAGTCTAACACCAAATTTACATCGAACCACCCGAATCACGTCCTTGATAAACGTATAATGATTATTAACGTAATAGTATTAATCATTGCATATCAGTATTTGTTAGTTATTGAAACTAAAAATGCAAACTTACACTTGTACGCACTAACTATTGGTTGATTAATTTTGACGGCATGCCAATCTGTCTGGGGTTATTTTAGGACTAGAGGTAAGTGATTTGAGTACATAGTACACTTACAATGACATTTGTGTATAGTTGTGGCTCAAGAGTTTTTGTACAAAGTTTAATGATATCAAGTATTCCTATCTAATACAAATAATTTGCAAACAGATCTATTTGACCCATTGATAGGATCCTAAGAGGATTAAAAAAAGAAAATAAATAAAGTAAAAAAATAAAAATATAGCAGTCCACAAAAGTTTCTAACAGGAAGCAAGAACGGCACATGCCTAGAGAAAGGTGATTCTGGGCGCTGAAGAGAAATTCAACTCCGGATATTGGACGGACATCCACTTCTTAGCTGCTGACAGGTAGTGCACGTGTTCGCCCAAGTCTCGGACTTGGTGGATGGTCACGTCTCCTGTTAGCAGCGGACTCTACTGAAGACAGCTACTGGACATACCACAAACTTTAACTTCATAAACCCACCAAAAATGATCTTAATATATTTTAACACCTTGTCTGAGCGATGCGACTACTCCACTGGTTTCTGGAGAAATTTCACGCCCACAAAATTGTCGTTAAATCCTGAAATAAAGTTTTGAGATAAAAGGTATCTTCGTCACTTTCCTTCTTTCCTTAAATTCTCTTGCAGCCTTCAACAGACAAAAAAGAAAACAAGATAAAAGGAGTAAGAAGAAGAACAAAGAAGTCAGATATTTAAACCTGAAATCAACAACCAATCACTACTACCAACCAACAATTAATACCCAACAAATACTTACCAGCCCTATATAATATTTCCACACATGAATGTAAGTTTTTGCCTGTCGGTTAACACAAGTGTATTCATGTGTACAAGTCCACAGAAGTGTGTTGCTTTCTTCTGCAATAATTACTAGCATGTCTTGATCGTGTGATGTGGTATGCTATAAGAGAGAGAGTGAAGGGAAGTTCAATACCCTTACCCCTTTATTTTAATTAACAGGCATTAAGACTGGCCGTTAAAATGGTAGGGGAAAGACGGTCAAGCTATCTGCACTCTGTGCCCTGAAGTCTGTTGAACGAAAGAAGTCTAGGTCAATCGAGTGGCATGACCTGACAAGGTGGTGAAAGAAGAAAATCGAATAATTGGCCCACAGGCTCTTCACGCCAAAAAGACGATCATGCGTTAGAGAAATTTGAAGAAGAATTTTAGTTTGAATAAAGCCAGCGTCAGAGGCAGATCGCTGAGGCCAACCAGCTCCGGGAAGGTCACTCACCCGTAAAAAAGAGAGAAAGAAATCTGAACATTGAGAACCCGTCAACGATAAGTACAACTCAAACCGTTTTCCTTCTACAATTCTTAGATATTGGAAAGTTATATGTATTTAAAGAAAGAGAGACTGTAAAGGTTCTATTTCACCAATAATTAAATTTATTGAATGAACACTGCTACAAGCCTCAGTCCTGCGTCTTAGAGACTTTTTACTCAAGTAAGAGATAAAGAAAGAAAGAAAAAAAAGAGAAAGAGGTAAAAGGACTGTTGAGAGACATCTTTGTTTGATATTTCCTATTGGCTTGATATTGCCGGTATTTTAAAAAGAAAAGAGAAAAGAAAAAAGAACTGTTTCTTAAATCTCATCATTATTTGTTTGGCCGTCGCATATTAAATTTTTTTTATATTTTAAATGCACCCTTGTGTTGAAATCTTTTGGTTGTGTTATTTCCTCTATCGATTTGTATTCTTTTGCATGTACTTGTCTCAGCCTCGTACCACTTTCATTAATTCTCGCTAAACGTCTTATTGCCTCCTTAAAACATTACAAGAGAATTTTGGAAATCTGTCAACAGTTAATATTATCTAACCTAGAAGTTCGTTCTTCTGTGATCTGAGGGGATAGGAAGACAAAAGACTTGGTGGTGTATGTGAAAGTAAATTGGCACCCCCTTACCAACGTCTGGGGTCAATTTAGCCCCAAATTAACCTCCACATTATTTGTCTGTTTATCATACACCCGAAATAGGAGTCTTGACCGGGATTTATTTTGTGGAGTGTCAAGTGCCAGACTGCCCTCGGCGATACACGTTCTACGTAACAGCCTTCTACAGAGGACAATGACCGAGATATCGATCTCTTCAGGTTAGAGTAGAATTCAACGAGACATGCGCATAAAATGGGCTCTCGTCCTGGGATAATTATTTAAGCAACGTCACAATCGTCTTTCTGGAATGGTTTACCAGACAGCGCGTTAGTGGCCATAAAGCTGCTGTTTTGTAGAGTCCTGCTTCCTGGATTTGTTCAAAACAGCACGCAACATCCTTATGTACTCGCCAACTAGCTTTTTCCCCAGGCGTTTCGTTTGTCCAAGTGGTGCCACCATACAGATGCACTGATATGGCTACAGCGTAAAAGAATTCCGTTTTATTTTATCTAAGAGATTGGATTTCCACATGGTTAATAACTTTCTGCCGTATGTTGACATCGCTTTCAGAAGATGAGATATTGCTAACTTGGTTTATGAAATGGTCGACTGGTTTCAAAGGCTTGCCATATAATAAGAAGATAGCAGCATCTTGATGAAAACACATAAACTATGTTTTATCTGAGTTAACGTAGACGCTAATAGCGCTTCTTAACAACTCTACGCTCCGCATCAAGGATCGGCTTAAGCAGGTGCATTTACCAGAGGCACTAGTCAACATCAGAAATAGTTTCCGTGATATATCGTCTACTTTTTGCTTTTTCTTGTATGAAATCATTCTCTTTCATTAGATCTATTGAGATTTGTTGGCGGATTATGAATAAACATGGTACTAATGTATCTCACAGCCAATAAATTATACATATATATATATATATATATATATATATATATATATATATGCCAATGTGTATTTGTATCTAGTTTTGACTGAAATTCATGAATTGGTTAGCAAGTTAATTTTTTTATTTGGCAAACAAAATAACTTAATAGCTTTCTTTTCTATTCGCAACGTAAATAATCTTTTTCACAAACTACGGAATCATCTTATTGTGCTAATTTGATACAAGCAGAAAATGAAAATTATTTGGAGCAGCACATTTAAACCACTGTTACCCATTGTACAAAGACAAGATCTCTCTCTCTCTCTCTCTCTCTCTCTCTCTCTCTCTCTCTCTCTCTCTCAACATACACGCACACACACAAATATTTGGAGGGAAACTTTTGAAACGTAAAATTAATGTTGGATTCATAATTCTCCTGTGATTATATCAAACCTCAAATTCTAATAAAGAATCAAATCTCAACTTAGGGGAGTTTTTGTGACGTTGTAATATTCTTAGAAAAGGTATGAACCCCCTTACTACCTAACGATGGGTTAAATAGTACCTCTACTTTTCTTCTACAAGAATGAATTTGGCATTAAATAACTCACAAAGGTTGATATACCTTTAAACAAAGAAACCAATTCAAATCTCAATTTTAAGTTCCCTTAAAAAATGATAAACAGTTCTCATTTTTACTAATTGATGCAAATCGATTTTTAGTAGATACTCTTATTTTTTCTCTAAGATGTAATAATTTGATAAATATTTTGCTATCTTTTATTTCTTATTGTCTTTTCCTTCTCATTTTCTTTTCTTTCTTGTTTTCTTTTGTATTTATTTCTGCATTTGAGGTATCCCAATCATGTGTGTCCAAAGTATTCTGATCTTTTGTGTCCAAGGTATTCTGATCTTTTGTGTCCAAGGTATTCTGATTTTGTATATCCGAACTATCTTGTTTTTGTGTATTCGAAGTATTCTGATCTTGTGTGTTCGGAGTATCTTGTACTTGTACACTCAAGGTATCTTTATGTAACATTGTAAGTGAATGGTACTGGAGTGCGGATAGATAAATTTTCCAAAAAGAAAAAGGGGCCAACAATCGAAAGAAAGACGAATTGGCAATGTTCAGCAACTCTTCTGTACACTAGATGTAACAAGTCATGCTGGATCTTGCACCTTGCACTGAAAACAGCAGTTAACTTGGAATTGCCGAAGTCACCAGACTCGATCGGCCATCTGAATGATAGCAGAGTCTGGTTGGACGATGCCACCCACGTGACGTCGAAGCGATGTTCACTGTTCTGTGAATCCCAATAAAAGAAGAAGGGTTTCTCGATTCATTCTCTTTTAATTGCAGGCGTACGAGAAGACAAAGTATTCGCGTGTACAGCGCGCGAACGAACCTTTCAAATATATTGGAAAAGTTGGTTTCTATTAAAAAATGGATAACAGACACTTGTTGTCCATTATCCATTTCAATCTGCTTCGACAATTTCAGAGACTGAACGGAGTTTATGAAACAACATTGATCTTGTGTGTCTTAGATATATTGACCTTGTGTGTCCGAAGTATTCTGACATGTGTCCGAGGTATGTTGATTTTGAGTTTCCAAAGTGCTCTGATCTTGTGTAATAGTAGTCTCCTGATCTTTTATGACTGAGACATATTGATCTTATGTGTCCTAGGTATATTGATCTTATGTGTCCTAGGTATATTGATCTTGTGTGTCCGGGGTATGTAGAGCTTGTGAGTTCGAGGTATTCTGATATTTTGAGTATTGTGATAGAGATATCTTGATCTTAAGTGCCTGAGGTCTCTTAATCTTGTTAAATCCAAACTAGCTGAAGCATTCTGATAGAATTTCCTATCATTGAGAAAAAATAAAAATTGTTAATGAAAAAATATCAGGTAAAAAATAACTGCATAAAACAAAAATGACAACTTCAGATAAAATTTTGTTTTGTTAGCCAATATGAAGTCATAAATAAGATATAAAAGAATTTAAAGCCAAAATGGGTAAATTGATGATTAATATTTGTTTGATAAAATGAAATCTTTATTATTCAAAATAGAAAATTATAAGACGAGTCTTTGCATATTCCATAATTAACTAATCCTTTGAATACAACAAGTTTTACTTCAAACCACCTAAGTATTTCTCAGATTTGTGCTTCCCTCGTGCGATAATTGAAACTCCACACTCTGTTGTTGCTTCAGAAATATTTTTTGCTTAAATCTCTTCCATACTCTACAGCGCTTGATCGATTTTTTTAGCTGCTTTCAGCCTTTGGTTCTGCCTAAAAATCAAAACATAATACCAACTCCTTTCGAGGGAGAATGGTACTGGCTCATCCAGTAATCAAACATCACGAATGCAAAGCCGTTTGAGTTTTTGATTTTGCTATTCATTTCAGTTACGAAGTTGGAGTGAGAGAGAGAGTGGGGTAAAGATTTTGACCCTTAGTTAAAATCTCGTCGGCAACAGCTAACTTTACTCACCGTTGGCGGAATTCCTTCTGATACGGCTATTCTCTGACAGTTTAAATAGCCTACTCCCGCTCTGTTGTGGGGATTACATTCCCTGTCTTCCAAATAGTACTTCTAATACACGCTAGTTGACGTGACCAAAGTCTAACTCTCTTTCTTCTGTCTTGCCTCGGCAAACAGAAGCACGCACGCATGTTCGCGTTTCTTGATGGAGGGGCTTTCGCCTCAACAAACCTCGTGTTGTATGAAGCACGATACTATAACTTCCATTATATTAAGGACGCTTAATTTATACCAAAAGACTCTTCAACTACACTATAGGAATTTTCTCTATGAGTATCTTTTAGTATTTCATGTCATTTCTGTATTCATTGTACTAAGTTTGCTCAGGCAATAGATATGTACTTAATTCGTCGTGAATTGTTTACAAAGAAATAAGAGACTATTATATATTTCCTTTGATGTATGTGCCCGAATTGTTTTCCTCTCGCATTCAAATAATTGTGGCTGTTAAGTAAGACAAACCATTTAGAAAAGTACATATTTCAAGATTGCATTTAAAAAAACACCACATATCAACATTCATTCTAAAGACAAGACGCTCTGCAAACTTGCACATGACAACGTAACATTCAGTTTTGAAAGCATCTTAATATTTATATAATAAAATATTTCTTAAGAAGCGTCAAATTAAAACGCGCCATTTTTTTTTTTTTCTTGTAACATTCATTTGTGATATAATGGTTATGGTCGTTGGAAACGGACACAGTGACCCGAGTTCAAATTCTGGATGTGGCTATTTGCTTTTCACATAGCATAAATACTATTTGGAAAGGTGTGAATCTAACTAAACTTCCTACAAAAATGGGAAAATACGAGGGCAGATTGGTGGCTTTAATCTAGGAAAGTGAAAACTCCGAATATAAACCTGTAAAACGCTGCTTGAAAATTGACTTTGTGTCGCATCCTACCCGTGCAGAGGAGTTGATAAATATATATATATACATGTGTATGTGTGTGTGTGTGTGTGTGTGTGGAACATGTTAGTTGAATTCCAAATCTTCTATCAAATTATATGAGTGAATATGTGTTTATATGCGTATAATATGTGTGTGTGTGTGTGCGTTATTGGCAATTTGATGGCCAACATTTTATGCATGAAATGAAAGTGATCAAACTTTTTAAAAAATGTCTCACCATTTGCAAGCAACTAATTGCTCACTATTAATAGGTGGTGAATTCAATAAGTTTCCAGCCTTTTTTGTAAAGGCATTTAAAATTGTCGTTGACTCTTCAAAATTCACTATGTTATTGTTGTACAAAATTCACTATGTTATTGTTGAGATGACTGACCAATTTTTATGATTTTAGGTTCAAATCAACAGCTACAGCAGCAATTGGAATACACCCTACTAAAGCCTGATTGTCACAGCTGGGGAATTTCAAAAATGCAATCTGGACGTCAGGACACTTTAGAAGAACGATATGCAATAAAATTCTGCTTCAAACTTAGAAAAATGCCACAGAAACGTATGGAATGCTTCAGACTGCTTTTCGACCATCTTGCATGAATCGAGCATCAGTTTTTGAGTGGCGTAAGAGATTCAAGGAAGGCACGGAGTCTGTGGGGGATGATGAGAGGTGTAGGAGGAGTAAGGAAGTCAATGCACCACAGTTGATTGGCCAGAGGGTTAGGGTTAGGGTTACTATGTTGAGGTTTTAAGGGGGTTCAAGAAGAGATTCGGTCGGAAGAGGCCAGCACTCTTCAAATCGGGTCAGTGACATTTCCAGTAGGACAATGAACAGACTATTTGACCAAGATGGGCATCAAGACAGTTCCTCAGCCTCTCTACAGTCCAGACCTTGTTCCCTGTGACTTTTGGTTATTCCCTAAGCTTAGAGACTGTCGTTATGAGACAATTGAAGAGATAAAAGAGGCTGTGACGAAGGTCATTGACACCCTCACACAAGAGGACTTCGATGGGGCCTTTCAGAATTTGTTTGAACGGTAGAACAAGTGCATTGCAACCGTAGAAGATTACTTCGAAGGGGGAAAGAGTTTCATGTGTGTACTATCAATAAAAGTGTCCATACGAAAAAAGTCTGGAAACTTATTTAATGAAACTCATATCTTCTCGTTCAAAGTAGTTTTGCATACACTTCTTACTGAGAACCAAATAATTTCAATGATAAGACGCTGTATCAGAACTTAAAATTTCGCTTTGTAATAAAATAAAATAAAATTTGTTAACCTCTAATTAAATAAAAGGCTTCATCCTCAGATCAAATTCCAATCCTTACAACTGCTGATCAGTCTCTACTTGAAATTACTTCAATGCAATCATTAAATGCATTAAATAATGCTTGCAGTAATATCTGTTAAAAGATAAAACGTTTGATACAATTGTTTTGTGAATAAGCCCCTAAAATATTTCGAAAGGAAACTAGACTTTGTCTCCTCTTCGTGGCATCAATCACGGTGAGCAAACTGACACCGAAAAGCAGGTCACCCTAGAGCGACAGCAGACAGACAGACAGAATTTTCAACGACAGAAAAAGAGACTTAACCACTTGAGAATTAGCTTAAATCCAAATATTTAGAAAAGCGGCCACATAGTGATTGCACTCATGAGCGTATATCCAAAAAGACGACTACAGTGTTGGGTGTATGATATTAAACTGCATCCGGTGGTGAAGCTCCATTTCTTAATAGTTGGGGAGTGTAGAGTACCGCTTCATTGCCATTACTCTCAAGTCCACTCTGACTCGGAGTTGTAGTGCAGTGTATTGCAACCCATTGATGTGATAATGATTTATAACGGAGACAAGTGCAATGGCGGTCATTTAGAATATGTCCTGTAAAAATGCATCCTTTGAGCTAGAAACATCAAATCAATGTTGTTGTTTTTTAATTGTTATTATATCAGCTTCCATGACGTGCCATCTTTTTTTAGGTTCTTCTCTCATTAATAAATCATTATCATACTAATGGTTTGCATCTCTTTTGAAACAGTTCTGAATGGTTTTGTCTCCAGATAAGTAGTGACCCCAAATATTTTTCCTCTCTTGTCCAAGGCATTGTATCAAGGATTAATAGTTGTTAAAGTATACTGTTTTCAAATCTAAAACAAAAAAGGACACAACATTATTAGTAGGAGAGTTATTAGCTGTTACATGGGTCCCATGTCTTGAGAATATCGCTATTTATTCTGTACCACTATGTGGCGAACGGCTTTATGCGTGTTTCGCTACGTCTTAAGCAGTCATCGGACCCAGCTGTAACCTAACCGTGAGAAAAATGATGAAAACATAAAGACTTCGTCTTGGTTCACAAACACAAAAATTCATTCGCTACTACACTTTTTAAGTAGCCATTGGGAAGAAAGAAGCAGAGTATGAAACCTGAGTCGACTGCGTCAGCTGGACAAAGAAAAATAACATGTTATGAGGAGAAAAGAGAAGATAGGCTCAGACCTTGAATTTTCTTTTTGATTTTCTGTTGCAGTTCTAACGTACTTGTTCACTGGTTTCGTCTCCACAGTTGTGCGTCTATCCCTTTTTCGGTGTTCACCACGAAAATGGAGGCTTTAATTTTCGTCTATCTTTACATATTCGGGGCTGGTGTTCAGCTCTCGTTTTTTCCTCGTCACATCTCCCTGCCAACTAGCCAACTCGCGTCTCGCGGCAAACTTTTTCTTATTATTTTTTCTTCTCTCTTCCACAGAAATTTGCCTCCCGTTCTTTTTCAAAATCCGACTCTCCATAAGCCTCACAATCATGTTACAATTCGAGTTGGATTAATATGTGTTTTAAGATAAGAAGTCTCTTGATTTACTGAGAGAATAAGTAAGTGGTGTCTTTATGCTATATTTTATTTTAAAAGGGATATGATATATATACTCACTTTTTTCAGAGTATTAATTTTATTGCGGACTTTTGTCCTCATCTTGGTAGGTTTTTGTTGTTTTTCTCACAACGTTTCGGCTAAGTTTCACCTCTGGCCGTCTTCAGGTTAGGAATGCTGAGTCTTATAACCGTATCCCCAGTAATTATTGCCTTCCATAGTTCTTGTCTATCGTACCACGTTTTTGACCATGTAACCCTCAGATTAAGAAGCCTTATCTCAAAAAAAAAAAAGGATTCCCAATAAAGACAGTCACTTTTTTCAGTCTTCTTATTGGTTCACTGTGTCGACTGGGACTTTAAAATACGCCGACTGCGCCTCTGCTCAGAGGGAAGATCTCCTACTCTCCAACGGAGTTACTCGTGAACCGTGGGTGGCAATGTCTAATGATCTAGGATGGGATAATGATAACAGAGCAGTCCTTGAGCCGGCAACCGAAGCGGTCACGTGACCTGCATACACTTCTTTGGCTATTACCAAGGAAGATGGGCGGGAGGAGAGCCCCGACCTGATCAATCGGCTAATCCTCTCAAGCCCAATGACGTATATGATTGTCTTAACTATATATTTTAAATTACTCTTGTGGCAATCAAGTACCCTACCCTAATTTATCTTAAAGGCAAACCGTTTAATTATGCGCAAACAAATGACGAATATCAAACAACATTATTGGTATTACGCACAATACTTGAAATAATTTAACTGTGTGCAAGCAAGTAATTAAGATTTTAAAAAAAACTACTGATATTATATTGCAGTACTTAAGACAATTTAACTCTACGTTAACAAACGAGTCCTAACTCGTTTAAAAATTAAGTTACCTAAAAAAAATTCGCTTACAAATTGCATAAATATACATAAGAGATGCATACGATAAGTTTCCAGACTTTTTTCGTGTGGGCACTTTTATTGATAGTACACACATGAAACTCTAGCCCCCTTCGAAGTAATCTCCTATGGCTGCAATGCACTTGTTCTACCGTTCCAACAACTTCTGGAAGGTCCCATCGAAGTCCTCTTGTGTGAGCGTGTCAATGACCTTCGTCAAGGCCTCTTTCATCTCCTCAGTTCTCTCATAACGACAACCTCTGAGCTAAGGGAATAACCAAAAGTCACAAGGAGCAAGGTCTAGACTATAGGGAGGCTGAGGAACTGTCTTGATGACCATCTTGGTCAAATAGTCTGTGACAAGGATGGAGTTGTGGACTGGTACATTGTCCTGGTGGAAATGCCATTGACCCGATTTGAAGAGTGCTGGCCACTTCCCTAGAAATCTCTTTCTGAACTCCCTTAAAACCTCAACATAGTTACCCCAACCCTAACCCTCTGGCCAATCAACTGTGGTGTATTGACTTCCTTACTCCTCCGACACCTCTCATCATCCCTCACTGACTCTCTGCCTTCTTTGAATCTCTTATGCCACTCAAAAACTGATGCTCGATTCATGCAAGATGGTCGAAAAGCAGTCTGAAGCATTCCATACGTTTTTGTGGCATTTTTTCAAGTTTGAAACAGAATTTTATTGCATATCGTTCTTCTAAAGTGTCAGATTGCATTTTTGAAATTCCCCAGCTGTGACAATCAGGCTTTGGTAGGGTGTATTCCATTTGGTGCCGTAGCTGTTCATTTGAACCTAAAATTGGCCAGTCATCTCATAAGATGTATAACAATAACATACTGAATTTTGAAGAGTCTACGACAATTTTAAATGCCTGTACAAAAAAAGTCTGGAAACTTATCGTATGCACCTCGTATATATATATATATATATATATGTGTGTGTGTGTGTGTGTGCGGGCGGGCGGGCGTGTGTGTGTGTGAATGGTATTTGGCATCAAATAATCCATAAGTGCAGATATGCCATTAACCGAACTAAATCTTATTAGTCGTATCTATATCCCAAGATATTATCTCCTGAACCGTGGTATGTCATGAAAAATACACAAAATCAAGCAAATAACATTGTTATTATCTTAGTTGAAAATTAATAATTTTGATATATCTTATTGCGTTTCCAAATATTAACCTCCGAGCGTAATTTTCAAAACAAAATCAAACAATTCGAAAACGCTTATACCTTTGAATTATATTCTCTATTTCAGTTATCAAATTATTTAGGTTAATGTAATCAATGAAGAACTACGATAATAAGTAGTAAATTCAATTGAATGAGAATTAAAAGAAAGATGAGAAAACGCAACAAAATATATTGAAAGAAGCTATTCATATTTGTTCACTTTCAAATCCATCAAATCAGAAAGAGGTGCGAGTATGACTGCTGAAGAATTCTTTCCGAATTTCTCGCCAAAAGTTAGTACCCAAATTTACTCAATATTTCTTCGGAAAGAGACATATCATTTTAGAGGAGATAGAGTTTATTGCAAATTGAATTTTGTGTCAAAGGTTCATATTTTCAAAAAGGGACATTTGCTTACAAGTTTCAAGTATTTATTAGAGTAGTGGAGTCAATGAGAGGAGTATATTTTGTATCTTATTAGGTTTATTCTTTATGTTACAACAAAAGTAGCTTAGAATTCAAAGTATCGGCCATCATATTGCATTGTCTGAAACCACTTCTCTGTCAGTTCTTTGATCCTATGCTGATACCACTCCTTGTCCTTCAAGGCCAAGAACTCCACTGAAACCTCCAACTTCTTTTGATTCTTGAAGTATCGCGAGCACAAGAAGTGAGACATAAATCAGAGCTTATAATGAAACGAAGGAGCTAGATCCAGAAAATACGCTGGGTATAGTATTAGTTGAATTTTCTCAAGTTCTGTTAATTCCAAGTCGTTTGAGTAGTATGAAGCTTTGCATGATCTTGCAGTAGAAGAGATTGTTTTCTGTTAACCGATGCTGGGGATCACACAATGGCATACATCCGCTCCAACTGTCCAATGTAAATCTTGGCATCGATGTTTGACCTTTCGAAACTAAATCGTTATGAATTATCCTTTCATAATTCCACCTGATGGTCGAAAGGCCCATGTTCGGTGATAAGTTCAGGAAGTTGACTCTTGTTTAACCACTGCTTATACACTTTTGGATTGCGGATAAATATTCACTTTTTATCGTATGTTACATTCCTATTGAGGAAACGCAGAGCAGGCAGCTTTTCCAGGTTTTTTTTTTTTTTTTTTTTTTTGGTAAAAATCGGAACCCTTGATGCTTTTGCCGATGTTTGAAGGTAACAAACCACGCTAAAGTTAATGCCAGTTCGTGAGGCACACTTCGGTACATCTGAGTGCTTTTGCCGAGATCATGAAGGTGACAAACCATATTTTAATGTGCATTGCTGCGTCGAGGTTCTTGGAAACTGAAAATAATTTCTTGAAATTTTAAAAATTTTCTGCTTAGTGTGCATAACAAATGATTTTCTTTGTTTCCACAATCCTGTTCGTTATGATTCCATTCGAACCTATAGAGCAGAAGTTATCAAATTAGACTTATGTTCCACGTTCTTCTGAGCAGCTTTCAAATCACTCCCGAAGTGAAGCAATGCATAGCGTGTCAGCACACCAATTACAACGACACTACCAGAAACAGCCGGTACTGCATCGTTCACGTGATATACATCCGCAAAAAAGCACGTATGCAAATATTAAAATCTTTTGATTCACCTGAGTTGGTATAAATTCACTGACTCACCCTAAATTGATACAATTGAAATAAACATAATAAATAAAGATGATTTTAATTTTGTCGTGAATAATTTTTAAAAGGTAAGAAATGTGAATGTTGCTTTTATCACAACTCCTAAAGATGCCCTTCACGCAGAAAATATATATATATATATATATATATATATATTAGCAACTTCCCGATCAGAGAGACACTTTAGGCATTTACCCAATTCCTCTGCCATGAGCAAGGGTGTAATTAATGATCAATTTTTAAACAGGTTACAGCTGCTTTGAATTCAGAGTTTTCCTTCTCCTAGATTAGTTTTCTTACCAAGTCTAAAGAACCCATCTGACCTACGATTTTATCGATAACCTGGGTAAGAGAAGAACTCATGCCTTCCACAAGAGAATTAGCGCGAAATTGAAACACATATAACCACGTTCAGGTTTGGAATTCTGGTCCCCGAGTCCATTTTCTACAATTCTATTAGTATCCCCAGTTTTAACACTCACTTCGACACGACTTCAAAACAAAATTACCTTTATCAAGAAGACTACACTCTTCGATACTATCGAAAACTGGCAGAGTTTTTGATTTAGCACATGCGATTACGTGATAAGGCAAGAGTATTTCTATTTAGAGTTCGTTGCTAAGAACAAAACGTCGATCAGATCGAAAGGGCTTATAAGTAACAAATAGAAAATTGGCTTGACTAGTGATGTCACAGTTTTCGATCTTATCCCTGTCCAAAGGGATAAGCTTCCTCGAAACATTGGAGATCGACCATCACAGACGACTATTGAATAGAGAAACTGGGATTTAAAAATGATTAAGGAGTTGGAGAAAAGATGAGATGACAAATAAAACTGGTGAATTGTGACAGGGAAGTCTTAGAGTACGGAAATAAGTAGAGAAAGAAACCTACCGCTCGATTGAAAGAGGATTTACCCACCCACTAATCATCTGTGGAAGATGTGACCATGAAGGGCACATAAAAAGCCAGTGTCAAACCTTTCATGGGAAAGTAATATCGTCCGTTTGCAGTGAGGTCATCGGCCAGACAGGATGATTACCGACGCTTAGAATAAATGCTATGGGGAAAACTTTGCTCAATTACAGTCAAAATTAATGATGCTCGCTCCAAGATGGTATCGGAGCAGAAACTTCTATTATCCATAAGAAGATATTTAATGACATCAAGCTTCGACCCACACTTATGGTTGGAAAGGTTAATTTACATACAGCTACCGGTACGTTTTTGACAACCAACGTCTGCGCTGTTAATCAGTTTTCAAGTCGGTCAAATAGTAACTAAGTTGAAATTTTATGTGAAACATAATTTAAATTGGAATGTGATGTTCGGGTCCGATTGGTGAGTAGAAAATGGCGTATATATTTACTATGACTTGGGAGCGTTAGGCATCAAGAGAGAATATAATCGTTGGAGGTTGATTTTATCATAAAACAGCACGAGTAACCTTCCACACGGTTTAAAACTTTCAAGTGAACTAATGTTACATTACCGTGTTGTCGTGTTCAATGATACCAAATAATATCATATTACCGAAGGTGGTGGTGAAGGCTCTCTCTCTCTCTCTCTCTCTCTCTCTCTCTCTCTCTCTCTCTCTCTGTGTTTTGGAGTGTTTATGATGTCTCTATTGCGTTACGAGGTCTCGACAAAAGTTGGTGGAGACAAAGATCAGATGAAGAGATGACAAGTTCATAGGAAATGAAAATCAGGCACGGAACCAAAGAAAAAATATCGATCACTTTATTACTGTGTTTTAACCTCCTTCCAAAATGGTGTTACATTATGTGATGAGGTGGATGGTACTAATTGGGTTTAGACTTTTTTTAATGGAGAAATAGATAAAAAAGATGACATGGTCAAGCCGAAACGAATGAAAGAAACAGATAAATAAATGAAATCACCGTTCAGCCCACACTCCCAGACAAAATAAATGACAAATCCCAGAAATGGTAGCGGCTATCCTTTGAAGTTCAGGCTAGACGGTCTGTAAACTGACGCGATGGTTCTTTAGTAGTAAGGAAATATCTCTTGGATGAGATTGGTCTTAGAAGGCCGTTAGAGAAGGTAGGCGACTGGAGTGTGCGTGTCTCACTGAAGTCAGAGAGTTCCAACTGTCAATGCCGACTGTCAGAATATTTTGATCTCCCAACTTGAAGAGTCAAGTGGAGCCCTTAGATGCTCTCTCTCTCTCTCTCTCTCTCTCTCTCTCTCTCTCTCTCTCTCTCTCGCTCTCTATCTCGCTCTCTCTCTATATATATATCTCTCTCTAGCTCTCTCTCTCTCTCTAATTCGCTATCTCTCTCTCTCTATCTATCTCTCTCTATCTCGCTCTCTCTATATATATCTCTCTCTATCTCTCTATCTCGCTCTCTCTATATATATATCTCTCTATCTCTAGCTCTCTCTCTCTATATATATATATATCTCTCTATCTCTCTCTCTCTAGCTCTCTCTATATATATCTCTCTAATTCGCTATCTCTCTCTCTCTCTCTCTCTCTCTGTATATATCTCTCTCTATCTCTCTCTCTCTATCTCTCTCTCTCTCTCTCTAATTCGCTATCTCTCTCTCTATCTATCTATCTATCTATCTCTATCTTACACACATTCACACAGATATGTCACTTCTGATCTGCTATTGATTCGTATACATGCAAAGTAAAAATGAACGCATACAAATGTATTTATTTGTGTCATTCAGTATCTGCAACTTGTATAAAAGGCTTAAAATACGACAGTATTCTTAACTTTTTCGCCCCACCCGTTTCTCTATCATTACTTCATCATCAGGACGTGCCGACAGCACAGAATTCCATGACCCTCTTTCACAATCTATCCATAGAAAGTCCTCAAAACGGTATCTTGTGTATAAACATAGCTGTTGACTGTAATTTTTTTTTTTTTTTTTTTTTTTTGCTGCTTGGCCAACATTAGTGCGTCTATGTGTAGAAGTCAACTGGGGAAGGTCACTTTGTACCCACTTTTCCAGCAGTGCCCAGCATACTTTATTCGTCTGAGAAATTAACTAAAAAAAATGTTAATTTTTGTGCAAAAAAAAAAAAAATAGAATCGAGAAGCAGTAACTTTTGTATTTGTATTTTAGCATTTATAGACCAATCGGCGTTTTCGCGATCGTTTTAAAATTCCGTAGAAAATTTGCAAACGAGAATATTTGACTTGCCGCAAAAAATTGGAAGGGTCAAAATTCAAAATAGTTAAATAAATCTTTTACTTTCAATATTGTTAAAATATATTTTTAACCAATTAGAATCCATAGATAAATCATCAATTTTTTTTAATCAAATTTCGAGCATGCCTCATTCTAATAAATAGCGATAATAACAATATTTCTCCAGTTGATCTCACAGATTTATTTTGTGACTTAATCAAAACAACCCTTTCTTTTGGGTAAAAATCGAACATTTTTTTCCTTTTAGATTGCATTCAATTTCAATCTCACTTAATTATCTTGAATTGAAGGAATATTTTTATTTACATTTTTATCGTGTTAAAAATATTCGTGCTACAATTCAATCTGTTCCCTGCTAGTGAAAATGTTCAGCTACAGTCGCGTTATATATTTGATGCATAAATAGATTTTCTCACTAAATAGTGAGACACTTAGACACAGATCTTTTACTCAAACAAAATATTTCCATATAGATATAAGGCTCAAAACAACTACTAAATTTTACTCATGAATCTTCACTTTTATGGTCTGACTTATATTATCTCTCCTAAGAAGAAAAGACTGTGTAACTTCTGTTTTTCGACAAACGTTTGGCTCAAGTTTAAGAAATAATGTTTATTAATTTGTAAATCGGTGTTTCTATTCAATCATTTACACCTTTTCCGTTACAGACGTTGTGAGATGGGGGGTAAGTGGCTGTACAGTTACTGTTATAGGGGTTATTATTTCCAGTTCTTTATATGAATTCAAAAGCTTCTGCAAAACTGCCCAAAAGCTACGTCCTCTTTTAAAATTAAAGACTTCTTTTTCTGTAATCATTACATTTTCAGTCGTAACGAAAATCTCCCGCAAAATTAGTTTTAGCTTTGTAGAACCTTAAAAAGCTATTCGGATATAAATCAATACTTTTGTTTTTTGTTGTTTTTTTTTGTTTTTTTTTTTTTCGTTTTATACCATTTCAGCTTACAAATATTTTCTTACATCCGATCTATTTTCGGATGATGCGCTAAACCCGAACTAGTAAAAAATTGTGTATGGAAGATAATCTCCAGATGAAAGAGATACGGGATTATTTCGGGTTTAATGCTGCCTCAACAAGCAAATATCAATAGGCTATAAATATTGTAAGAAAAATATGAAAAAGGAAAAAATCAAATTAATAATAAAATACTTCATAATTCTATGGGATTTCATCTCATTCTATCCCAGATGTCACTTCATCGAATTTATTTCAGTTTTCTTTGTACTTCCGTCTGGTGCACGCACACACACATAGACACACATGAATATTCCGTAGAGATTTACTATGACTAGTGAAGTTCCAACATAACCAGTAGAGATTTACCATAACTAGTTATTGACTTACGAAACAATATCATTCACTCCATGAATCCAAATACTCACGATATTTCCTGTTTTTAATTAAAAAAAATTGTTTTCACACACACATGCGCCAGTTTGCTGTTCTTTGAGAGTGGGTAAGTAAGTGAGTAAAACTAATTCATCTACAACGACAATAATGTCCCAATGACATAATCTTCGGGAAAAGATGGAGGAAATTACGAATCCAACATGAAAGAAGGGAAGCACGCAAAGGAAATGGAATCACTGACCCAAAATCCTGGACAAGACTATTTACGCAAATGCCCTTAGAAACAGAATGAATTAATCTTTTCTCTCCGCTGCTGGCTATGGATGAAAAGTAGAAAAGACTGGGTTCTTTAACCTTGGTTAGGCAACCTGTCTAGAAGAAGAAAAACTCTTAATTTGAACCAGCTGTACTCCACTTGAAATGACCTTATGTCACACCTTGCTCATGGTGGAGGATTTGGATAGATATATACATGAAAAAAGATCTACATGTTTTCTTTTTTTTTCTTTTTTCCAAGTAAAGGAATTAATATTGCGAATTGAATTGCCATGACCAGAAAATCTGGTGAACACTTACGCACAACATACGGATTTTCTGGTCATGGTTATTCAATTCACAATTCACAATATAATTCCTCTACTCAAAGAAAAAAGAAAAAAGTAGATCTATATTCTTGCCCTTGATGTCATAATAATTACGCAGTTGCGTATTTCTAATCCTCTTGGGAAGACGTAGCCCTGGAGGTGACCGTGTCCTCTGCAAAGAGTACGGATGTAACTTGCAAGACATTATTTGGCTGCGCAATTACCATGACCAATTGATTTGGCGTCACTTGTGAAAAAAGATGTCCTATAAGGGCTGTGCGAACCCAAATCAGTTGCTCAAGTTGTAGCATCGTGTAAGATTCCAGTTACAAGATGGAATCTGCCTTCGCGTAAATATACCCCATTTTATGTCTCTTTTGTAATTGTGTGTTTGGCACGACTAATTCACAAGTTGACAATGTAGTTGTTGCCGAACAATTTCATATTCATGTCTTATTTCTTTAGACTCTGTTGTTAGTTTCGAACAGTTTTCACGAGGAGGTAAAGGAAATTTGCTTTAGTTTGGTTTGGCTGTATTATGGCATATCACCCTTTGTGGGTTATTTCATGCCTAATCCTGTTTATATATATATATATATATATATATATATATATATATATATATATATATATATATATATATAGGGGGATTTGTAAATGAATAGTTTGTAGGTAACTTTAGTTTTAAACGAAGCAGAGCTCATTTGTTTGGGCACAGTTAAATATTTTCAAGTAGAGAAAATTATTTGATATTTCTATTTAACTCATAGATGGGACCCTCACAGATACTAATTCCTGTTCAGAGTGAACCTGAGAGTAACGGTAATGAGGGGGTACTCTACACTTCCTAAAGTTTCAGGACTGGAGCATCGCCATCTGATGGTTTTGTGTCATATCCCGGACATTAATAGGGGGTCTTTCCCGTCTGCAATCGGCGTATTCGATTGCACCAGCCGACTGGGCTTGGGGCACAGCAAAAATTGAAAAATAACATCTAAACAGAGACTAGATTGGTTGGTTGGTTGGTTGGGTTTAATGGCATATTATTCTATAGGTTATTTAATGCCAAAGCCTGTTTACACATATGTACGGTTTGCAAACACATAATTTAATGATACCATACTAAAACCAAACAACTCATTTACTCGCTTACGAGTAAATATTTTCAAGTATTTCTATATGACATTAGTTTATTTAGCGATGATTTTTTTTGTTTAATTATTTCTAACTACTATTTCTACAAACACAAACATAATGGTATTTCTATTCAGCAATATTTTGCTTTCAGTTGATTAGTTTGTTGTGTTTTCAGGATTGTAACCAAGTCTATATTTTCTGGTACAACCCGGTCTCTTTCAAGAACTACAACAGAGACTAAAATTAATAAAGAAAACGTGTTTCCATTTGAAAGGCACAGATTTACCCAGAAATTACATGTGAATTGATAAAACAATGCTGTGTAATATTTTCTAATTTTGAACTTAATTGTTTGGAGAGTTTTCCAACGCAAATTATAGCAATTTCTATTAATCCTAGTTTGTAACATCATCCTCCATTGAAACATAAACTATAGAATATCTCCATAAATATCACCAGATCAATAATGCACTTTGCTTTTCTAATTAGCCATTGAAGATTTGAACAATTGCCAAGTGTTTTATGAAATGGTTTATATCTTCTGATTGAAGTTATAGCTTAATATTTATATCAGATAAACCTGTTGAAATGTATAGCATGAGTGAACGGTTTGCATTGACAAAAAAGAAAATGTATGAACAATTTTGGCAATTTCTAATTGAGTATTTTCCACTTAGAATTAGCTTCATATGTTAACAATATTCACAAATAAAAGAAGTAAAATAAAAATAAAAAATAGACTTTCAATTAATTGATTATATCTGCATTTAAGAAACGAGAAATTATTATGGCAATACTGAGTCATATGGATTGTAAGATGATCCTTTTTTAAAAATAAAAAACGTAGTGTTATGTTTTTTATTAAAGATTGGGATAATTATACGTATTTAAGGGGCGTTTAATTTATTTCTATAGTTTACAACGAGTTATTACCTTGTTTGCACTGTGCGTAGCGTACGGACGTCAATTTCAGGTTCATACGGACATCTCATTACCCTTGAAAGCTTATAAAGAGAATAAATATTTCAAATAAATATGTAGTTTTATTATTTTCTATATTTGAGTGACAATAATAACCTTTTTAATTGGCTTTGAAGCCATTTTCAGGCCAGGTTAACGTTGAAACTAAATCGCTTCCTTCTTAGTACGACACTAAGCTACAACAGAAAAAGGTATTATTTGCATATATACATATACTCAGAGATAAAGAATCGCATGTTTCTCGTAGGATTAATCGGAGAGTGAGTGAGCTAAATAATAAGAACTCTGTTTTAAAGCGATGGGGACAATAAGACATGGAAAGTAAGTGATAGACGCCACCTAAGAACCAGTCAGAGATCTTCTAATAGGGTATAAAAACTTTTCAGACAAGACTCTTGGAATTTCTGAAAGTTTCCAACTGAAAATCGTGAAGCCTTTGGTGGGCGGACAGACGGTCATTTGATAAATGATAAGATTCGTTTTATACGTACTACAGTCCCCTGCTTATTTACAACGTTTCACCCACTTTATTCTCCGGCTTTCTTCTGGTCACTGTTCTCAGAATTGACAACTGAACCCTTTATCTAGCTTTCAGGTGTCCATTGTTCCTCACTCCACTATCCATGCTTTGGGGATATCACATATTTAATCAAACCGTTATTTCATCATTTTCTTAATTCGTCCTTGTGATTTTGCTTCCAGAATCTTTCAGACGTTTCTAAAATCGGCATTACAAGGACGAATTAACTAAAAAAGCAAAACAGATTAATTAATATGTGATATCCCCTAGGATGAACAGCAGAATGGGGAACAATCTACTTCCATTCATTTGCATATGTGGGAAAATGAACTATCCAACTGGCTTGGAGCATTTCTGCTTATAACTAAATACTTAATACTGTTAAGAAAAAAAGTAATTAGGATTTTAAAAAAAAAAAGACAAAAATGATGCTTTAGAATTTATTCAAAAAACAGACAATACAGAAAAACAAAAAATGATCATTTTTTTCAAATTCATTTAGAAAGAAAACTCTACATTTGTTAGGAAGAAATCAAAAGTTTATCTTCAAGTTAAAATCTTGACTTTTATCTGAGATAAACAGCCTGTTTATGAGTCTTAGAACATGCTGATTGTATCCTCTGCAGAAGGGGTAAATTTTCTTGTGTATGATACTAAATTTCATTTGATAGTGAGGCTCGATTTCTGCAGCTTTATTTAGGGAGAAATAACCTTTCATTGACATTACTCTCAATCCAACTATGATCATTCTATGAGCCACATAGATGCATTCACACATTATTTGTATTAAATAGAAATACTTGATATCATACAACTTATGATTTTTAATAAGAATAATTTTTGAAGCTTAAATTATTTACTAAGTATTATTATCATTATCAGTTACTTGAAACCATACAACTGCAAACAAATGATTATCATTACAGAGAAATAGTTACTTGAAACCATATAATTGTGCAAAAATGATTCGTATTTGTGGTGAACGTGTAAGAAAACAAAACAGAGAAACACTGGCTCGCTTGAGCGTACTTACCTGTCGACGGACTGTTGTGAATGAGGGAAATTCGTTTGTCTAGCTGCCATTTGCTTTGTAGTAGCGAAATCTCATGATTCCTCATGAGAGGGTGAGTTGGGAAAGATAAAAGAGGAAAAGACAAGCTACCGAGCTAGACGGAGTGTACTGTTGACAATGAGTGTTACGAGAGTACTAAGTAATTGCTGCAGTGATGGTGTTTGGAAGAAAAACGTTCTCTGCAAAAGTTAGGACTTATCTTTTAATTCTTCAACAGTATTAGCAAGAAATACCCGAAATCATATAACTGTAGGTACATTATTTGTATTTGGTTGGAATACTCGATATCATATAACTGTGCAAAACAAAAATAACTCTTGACAAAGAACTACACAAAAAATATAAATATAAACATGCAATGTACGCAATTCCCTTGACATAAAATAATCCTACTCGGGTTGTCATGCTGTTAAAATCAATCATTTAATATTTAAACCCCCCCCCATTTCGACGCTCGTATTCAATAAATATTCAGTTTAGCAAGGAGAATGTAATTTGTGTATGTATGGATAAATATAGATATATCCTCAGTTTCCCCAAGAGTCCTAGAGGTGTCAGAATATTCTGTTCTCCCCACTTTCGGTCAATGAAAAAGTGCTGCCGCAATGTTGGAACAAGGCTCGCCTTGGTTCTGCTGTCGCATCTGAAGACAAAGAAATCGACTGAGTGGAAGAAACAGATGGAATACTCTTATCCAAAATTAAAAGTAGTGGAGTTTAACTGCTTGTTCAAGAGAATGTTAATAATAAATTTAAAAAAACTATTACACTTCATCTTTAAATATTTTTGCTCTTCATAAATTCCAAACTCTTTTATATGTATATATATTCTGGTTACTAAGATAATTAAGTCGAAATATGTCAATTTACAGTATTACCTATAAAATTAAAAGTAAACATAAGTTATATATCCAGGATCAAAGATGCAGCTCATTTATTAACAAAGTTTTAATAACTTAATGTTCATCCGATCACAAATTTACGATTTTATTTTCGTAATTTTACAAATCTATAGTACTAATAAATTATCAAGTCTTTGGTTGGCCTACACTTTCTAATTATCAAGTCGTGTTGACTGGAAACCAGATGACGGTGTAAATTATTCGTACTAAGAATAATTACTTAAAGCTCAAATAAGTAAAGTAAAGTTGGCGACCATAGTCGAGGGTGACCCGAAGGCTCCCTTCTCGACAGCTACTACACAAAGATGTACTCTTTTCCCTGGATTGCTCCACTTTACCCTCGAGCCTTACCTTATAAGGCTGAGTGCTAAGCAAGGAGGCATCAGGTACCATTTTTTGAGTCTTTGGTATGACTCGACCTGGGATTGAACCCAGGTCTCTCGGACCATTGGCAAACAATGTAACCATTATGCCAAAAATGTTTTTAAAAAAGGACACAACTGTCTTCGAAAACGTCTATTTAAGTCATTTTAGGAATAAATTACAAAAAAAATCTAATTTTTCATGCATCTTAATAATTTTAGAAGTTAAGAATGATTTATTTTAACTTGGATACGAAATTATGTCCACTTCTTTACTTCTTTCTTTTTATTTGTTCACTTTCGAGGTGGCTTCAATAAGTTTCCAGACTTTTTTGTACAGGCATTTAAAATTGTCGTAGACCCTTCAAAATTCACTATGTTATTGCTATACATCTTATGAGATGACTGACCAATTTTTTATGATTTCAGCTTCAAATGAACAGCAGGAATTGGAATACACCATACTAAAGTCTGATTGTCACAGCTAGGGAATTTCAAAAATACAATCTCGACGTGAGAACACTTTAAAAGAACGATATACAATAGAATTCTGTTTTAAGCTTGGAAAAAATGCCACAGAAAAGTATGGAATGCTTCAGACTGCTTTTCAACCATCTTGTATGAATCGAGCATCAGTTTTTGAGTGGCATAAGAGATTCAAGGAAGGAAGGGAGTCTTTGAGGGATGATGAGAGGTTTGGGATGAGTAAGGAAGTCAGAACACCAGAGTTGATTGGCCAAATAAAGAATTTCATGGATAATGACCGTCGTGTGTCTATAGAGACAATAAGTGCGTAGTTTGATGTCAGTGTGGGAACTGTACACACAATTATTCGCGAGGAACTGAAGATGCGGAAGATTAGCGCAAAGTTTGTCCCAAGGGTTCTCAGAGAAGATCAGAAAGAAAGACTTTGTCATGACAGCAGGGAGATAGTCGAGCTGATCAATTCAAATCCCGCAGTTCTTGATGCTCTGGTAACCTGCGATGAAAGCTGGATTTACTGCTATGACCCAGTGACCAAGGGACAGTTTCCAGTGGAAGCATGCTGGAACTCCCAGACCCTAGAAGGCCACACAGAACAAATTCACCCACAAACTTTTGATAATCCCTTCTTTTTTTTTTTTTTTTTTTTTTTTTTGACAGCCCTGGCATGATCTATATGCACTGGGTTCTCACTGGACAGACAGTCAACAAGGAATACTATGTTGATATTTTAAGGGAGTTCAGAAAGAGATTCCGTCGGAAAGGCTAGCACTCTTCAAATGGGGTAAGTGGCATTTCCACCAGGACAATGCCCCAGTCCACAACTCCATCCTTGTCACAGACTATATGATCAAGATGGGCATCAAGACAGTTCCTCGTCCTCTCTATAGTCTAGGCCTTGCTCCCTGTGACTTTTGGTTATTCCCTAAGCTCAAGGAAAAACTTAGAGGCTGTCGTTATGAGACAATTGAGGAGATAAAAGAGGCTGTGACGAAGGTCATCGACAGGCTCACACAAAAGGACTTCCATGGGACCTTCCAGAAGTTGTTGGAACAGTATAACAAGTGCACTGCAACCGGAGGAGATTACTTCGAAGGGGACTAGAGTTTCATGTGTGTACTATCAATAAAAGTGCCCATAAGAAAAAAAGTCTGGAAACCTATTGAAGGCACTTCGTATGTTTGAAATCTTTCTTTTAACGTTAACCTTTAATACTTCATGCGTATAGAGTAGTATTTTAAAACTTCACTTTCCAAAAATTTCCAAAGCAGAAATTTATACATTAATTGCATCTCAACAAGAAACACATGTCCGTATTTTGGATGCTACATTGCAGACAGGAAAATGGATATTTGAACGAGGCTAACGAAGGATGTCGTCATTTAAACGGTTAAATGATGTTGTCTAAGCATACACAACGCTCTTAACCATTGTATGGGACATCCTTATGAAAAGCATTGTATTTGTTGATATTCTGATAAATTAAATACTCAAAGAAAGCATTTATCATTTACAAAGCTAAGGGTTAGTTTTGTTTGTTTGTTTTGGGTTTTTTAAGGAGGGATTGTACAAAGCAAGAAGTATTGGGCTTCCGGTGAGTTTTGAAATCACTAACATCAGTTTGCTAGCAAGATCATTAACCATTGCACTGTGCGTAGTGTCCATGAAACATTGAGACCAGTCTGAGATACATGAAAGGAAACATTTTTTTCATATAATGAAACTCACTAAGAAACAATAGGAAGAAATATTTCAATCAATTAGTTCGACTAAGCAGTCAGATAAATGATGCTAAGAGTTTAAGACAAATCAAAAAGAATCGTCGACTTGAAGGACTTCATTTTTTTTTTTTTTTTTTTTCGTTTTACCGAAGATGGAAGCTTGGAAACAAACGATTGCATTGCGGTATAATTGAACGTGTTTTCTTGTTTTAAAATGGAAGCTTGTCAAAATCTCGTCAACCCGGCGGACCACAGAATAAATCTGAAGGAAAGTGAAAAGAAGGATAAGTTCCTCGACCTTGCTAGAGAATTGAAAAAGCTATGGAACATGAAAGTAACGATTGTGCCAATTGTGATTGGTGCGTTAGGCACAATAACTAAAGGATTATCAAAAGGCCTGGAGGACTTGGAAGTTGGCGGACGGGTAGAGACTATCCAAACGACAGCATTGCTAAGAACGGCCAGCATCCTGAGATGAGTCCTGGAGACTTGAGGAGACTTGCTGTCACTGAAACTCCAGTGAAAAACCATCAGCTAACAGTGATGTGAAAAACTCTAAAGGAGTGAATATTAATAATAAAATGCCAAGAATTCTCTAGGATTTTGTGATACAAACAAATCGTTAAGTCCGGGCCAGAAGGCCAGATTTAGTTTTGATTTGCAAGAAAAAATGGATTTGCCATATAATGGATTTTTCTGTGCCAGTAGAGCACAGATTGAAAATATGAGAAAGGTAGATAAATACGTAGATCTTGCCTGAAATTTGAAAAAGTTCAGAAACATGAAGGTGACAGAGATGTCAATTGTGATCGCTATTCTAAGAAGAATCCCCAAGAAACTGGAAAAAAGGCGCGATACACTGGAGATTAGAGAATGAATTGAAACCATCCAGATAACAGCACAACTAAAATTGGCTCGAATACTTTGAAGAGTCCTGAAGACCTGAGAAGACTTGCTGGCACTCAGATTCCAGTGAAAAACCATCAGTTAGAGCTGGCGTGAAAACTTGGAGTAAATAATAATAATAATAATAATAATAATAATAATAATAATAATTACTAAATCGCAAGAAAAAAGTAATTACCGAATGTACGTGGACGACATCAAACTGTTTGCCAAAAATTGGAAAAAAATGGAGACTAATACTGACAGAGAGAATTTACAGTCAGGATATACTGATGGAATTTGGCATAAAAAAATGTATCATGCCAATAATGAGAAGCGAGAAACGAAAAATGACGGAAGGGGTGGAATAACCATATCGAGAAAAAAATCAGGATACTCGGTGAAAATAAAACTTACAAATACTGGAGAATATTTGAAGCGGACACTATCAACCAAGTGGAGATAATAGAAAATTATTTTTTAATTTATCTCAAGAGAACGAGAAACCTACTCGAAACCAATCTATATAGCGCAAATCTCATCAAAGGGATAAACACTTAGGCTGTCCATCTTGTATGATACGCGGGACCATTCTTGAAACGGACGAGGGAAGAAGTAATACGAATGGACCAGAGAACAAGAAAACCAATGACGATGCATAAGGTTTGATATCCCAGAAATGATATAGACTATATGTGTCAAGAAAAGAAAGAGGAAGTGGATTCGCCAGCTTAGAAGATAGTGTTGTTGCATCGATACAAAAACTCGAAGACTACATAAAAAAAGAGCAAAGAAAGACAGATTTCAGCGGCCGAAAACAATACAGACGACACAAAGATCAACAGAACAACAATAACAAGAAAACAAAAAGAAAGAAAAACAACACTATATTTCAAGCGAAAAATAAACGAAATTTCACATGAGAAAACTTGAACATGGGTAAGAAAGAGAAACTGAATCTCTTCTGGTAGCAGCACAAAATTTACCATAGGTAGATACTCGAATATGGCCATGTGCGAAATAGACATATAATGTTCATAAAAATAGAACATATAAAGAACATAGGAATCTCGAAATTCGAAAAGACGTAACGACTTCTTGTTTAGGTACGAAACCTTTTTATTAACTTTGAGTCAAAGGTTTCGACATAAGGAGGAGGGACACAATCTTGCTATGCTGTCTTATTCATTTGGCCCCCAACTCGAGTGGTCCCGATAGGGCGCAAGTTCGCCTCGCGTCTGCGAGCTCCAAAAGTCGACCGCCTTCATCCAGTGTCTAATCTCAACTCGCTAACTTTCTTCAAATTCTCACACAAACCTCCGTGCGCTTCCGATGCGTGACGTCATCTGCACCCTATCACCCCATGTCGTCTCGGACTATTATGACATCTCTGAGTGACATGTCCATTCTGTGCGCGCTCACATGTTACCACCTGCATCAAGGTTGCACCAAACTAACCCATGTGCTGAGCCGAAAGCTTCTCAGTCTAACTAAACCCAAAGGCATGCACCGAAATCCCTCGGCTATCATATTACAAAAACAACGCCATAAGCAAAAATAGGTAAGACGCAACAAAATAGCAAATGTAGATTATATGATGATAGAGACGAAACGATGAATCACAAAATAAGCGAATGCAGCTAATTAGCACAGAAAGAATATAAGATTAGTTACGACTGGGTGGGGAAGGTGACCCCTGGAAATTGTGCAAGAAGTTTAAATTTGACCATACGAACAAGTGGTATATGTACAACTCGGAATCCGTCCTGGAGAATGAGATGCACAAAGTTCTCTGGAATTTTGAGATACAAACAGATCACCAAATCCGGGACAGATGAGCAGACCTTGTGATAATCAGTGAAAAAAAAGAACCTGCTGAATAATGGACTTTGCTGTCCCAGCAGACCACAGAGTTAAAACTAAAAGAAAGTGAAATGAGAGATAAGTACCAAGACCTTGTCAGAGAACTCAAAAGCCATGGAACATGAAGTTGACGGTGATACTAATTGTAATTATTGCACTCGGTACAATCACCATAAATTTTTTAAAAATGGTGTACAAACCAAACAGAACCAATAACAGAAGTCAAATAAGCAACTATTCTATGAAACTTTGCTATCCAAAATTGACAGAAAAATAAAGAACCATTGA
This sequence comes from Sepioteuthis lessoniana, assembly GCA_963585895.1. NCBI lineage: Eukaryota > Metazoa > Mollusca > Cephalopoda > Myopsida > Loliginidae > Sepioteuthis > Sepioteuthis lessoniana. Next base: position 159,363,123 of record OY757904.1, on the reverse strand, counting down.
ACAGATATTATGGTGAAAGACGATAAAAGAAAAGTATGCTTCCTAATTGTTATGTCAGTGCTTGGAGATAATAACATATCAATCAAAAAATGCAATAAAAAATTACAAAGATCGGTAAATAGAAATTGAACAAAATGGAGCATTGTAAAACTACCACCGTGTCATTGGGGAAGATCTGATAAAAAAAAAGGACAGATAAACACATGAACAAGATACCAGGTTGTCCCAGTCAATATGAAATACAAAAAATGTGCGGAACTACTCATTTCCTTAAGATCAATGTGAATGAAAAAATAACACCCAAAAGAGGTAGCAAAAAAATTTGAATAAATATAAACAGAACCTTTCCTCGTCTTAGGTCCTTACAAAAAAACAGTGAAGAATTAAAAGAAACCGGAAGTGAAGCTGAAATTTGAGTGATGTTAATAATAATAATAATAATAATAATAATAATAATAATAATAATAATAAACAGTCTTATGTACATGGATGATATTGAAATATTTGCGAAGAATGAAAAAGAACTCGAAACCATTATAGAAACTATTAGAATCTACAACCGAGAAAAGGAATAGACTTTGAGATAGAAAAATGTGTCATGCTTGTAATGAAAAAAATAAAAAGAGCATTAACGGCCTGGATAGAACTGCCTAATTAGGACGGCGTCAGAAAAGACTCCACGAATAATAACAATAATAATAATAATAATAATAATAATAATAATAATAATAATAAGAAGAAGAAGAAGAAGAAGAAGAAGAAGAAGAAGAAGAAGAAGAAGAAGAAGAAGAAGAAGGTATTATAATAATAGAAGAATATAACATGAATGTGATTGTTTGAATGCTACGCCGTCATGACCTCAGATAAATGATGGACAACTCTATTTTGATTGTAAAGAAACAAAGGAGGAAAAGAACATATAAAAAGAAAGAAAGAAAGAAAGAAAGAAAGAAAATGACAGTCATTACGCTACACGTCAGACGCTTATCATCCGTTCAGTTGAATGAAAGAAAAAAGAAATAAGAGATGGAAATTGAAAGGAAGTGAAGTAGGAAAAGATCAGGTTGAAGATGGACGAACTGAAACGGAGATACAAAAAGGAGTAAAAGAAAGAAGGTTTTTTTTAGAAAACTTATATTGGAAGTTTATTTTAAACAAAAAAAGATGGAATTTCATATATGATAAAATCTTTCAAAATTTTTTAGACTTATTCATTAACAAATAATGATAAACTAAACATTACAACCGAACTGGTCGAATACTCGTATTTATTAATGAGCAAAGATTAGTAATAATGAATAATAATAAAATAATTTACACAAAAATTATGTTGCGTATATTTTTTTTAATGAAATGAAAAAATATTTGTAAATTCATACATCAAAAGAAAAAAGAAAATATTCCAGGGATTCTACTGATAATAACGATAATACAAAATATAATGAAACTAATTGTAATATAATGGCCGAGGGATTTCGTTTTATGCCTTTGGGTTTAGTTCGGCTGAGAACCTTTCGGCTCAGTGCATGGGTTACTTAGGTGCAACATTAACGCAGGGGTTCACGCGCGCGGACCGGACGTGTCACTCAGAGATATCACAATAGAAACCCGAGATGGGAAACGGGGCTAGGGAGTGCGAATGACGTAACGCACTGGAAGTGCGCGGAGGATTTGGGGAGATTTGAAAAAGTCAGTTAGTTGAGTTGAGAACTAGACACCGAACGAGAAGGTTCGACTTTCGGGGCTCTCTGAGGCCAGACGAATTTGCGCGCTACGGGCACCGCACGGGATGAGAGGGGCAGATGAAAAAGCCAGAATAGAAAGAATGTGTATCTCTCTCCTAATGACGAAGAACCTTTAAACTCAAAGGTAATAAAAAGTTTCATACCTGAACAAAGAAATCGTAAGTGTTTTTCGTGTTTCGAGATTCTTATGTTCTATGTATAAATGTTATGAACATTCTATATACATTTCCCATATGTCGAATGGCTATGTTACATAATAACACACCATTTTGCAAGAAGTCTCGACAAGTTCACTGTATTATATTGAATATTACTTGTGTAAATAAACCATATGGTTGATAGTGGGACGGAGGTAAAAGAAAACAGCTATATGAATGTGGATTTTTACTGGCAAGGGCTCTCATGGCAACTTGATAAAACTCTTCTAAAGGTGTGCTTCTTCAAATCATGTGGGGAATCTTTTCTTATTAAAAAATGACAGTAATTCTTTTACAATACATCACACACACATACATAGACACACACACACACACACACACACATACACAGATACACACTTCACGCGACCACACGCGTACCGGTGCGATCTTTGTCACTCTTTCTCGCATTTACATACAAACACAGATTCTCTCTCTCTCTCTCTCTCTCTCTCTCTCTCTCTCTCTCAGACACACACACACACACACACACTTATACTCACTTTTCTCCTTACTCTTTCTCTCAGACATAGGCACATACACTTGTACCTCTCTCTCTCTCTCTATATATATATATATATGGATATATATATCTTTCACTTACATTCGCTCTCTCTCTCTCTCTCTCTCTCTCTCTCTCTCTCTCTCTCTCTCTCTCTCACTTATACACATGACACACACAGATGCACTAACTCTTTCTCTCTTTTTCCCTCACTTACACACACATACATATGTGTTCTCTCACTCTCTCTCTCTCTCTCTCTCTCACGCACACATACACACACATTTAGACATGTATACATACTTACACACTTACACCCACACATTTATGATACAAATACGTGCTCTTATGATATTTCTAATTTCATGTAATTGTCATTTTTTACAAAAATGTCAGATACCCTAAAATATTAAGTTCGCTTAGTCTTCTCAGGGCCAAAGTGTTAAGCACCCTATAATTATTAAGTTTGCTTAGTCTGCTCATGGCGAAAAGTGTTAGGCACCCAATAATTATTAAGTTTGCTTAGTCTGCTCATGGCGAAAAGTGTTAGGCACCCAATAATTATTAAGTTTGCTTAGTCTGCTCATGGCGAAAAGTGTTAGGCACCCAATAATTATTAAGTTTGATTAGTCTTCTCAGAGCCAAAAGTGTGAGGCACCCTATAAGAATTAGGCTTTCAACTTTATTAATGATCTGTATGAGGAACTTCCAAACAACTACTCGACTATGAGACAGTCCTATTACTATAATTGATATTCACCATACTAAACTTAGTCTCATACAAGAAAAAGGATAGAAATTTGAAGATGGCTACGTACCAAATTTGTAAGTAGGGATGGAGTTTCCTACCATGAAAATCAGCATTAAACATTATTGCTCTTATCCGGATTTGAACACCTGTATGGTATCCAATGAAGAACAAATTATCAATTCAAATGATCTACAAGATTAACTTATGAACCAATACTTTATGAGAAGATTCCTCTATTTACTTTTCATTTTATCCAAAACTCGTTATTTATTTATTTTTTTTTAACTAACGAATCTTTGTCGTCTGTTCTAGTTGGGGTTGTAAAATTCATTTTCTTTTCTGGTTGGGGTTTTAAAATTCATTTTCTTTTCTGGTTGGGGTTGTAAAATTCATTTTGTTTTCTGGTTGGGGTTGTAAAATTCATTTTGTTTTCTAGTTGGGGTTGTAAAATTCATCGTATGTTCCGTTTGGGGTTTTAAAATTCGACGTACGTTCAGGTTGGGATTATATAATTTATCGTAGTTTCTGATTTGGTGTTAAATTCGTCGAGTTTTCAGTTTGGAATTCTAAAATTCGTAGTGCGTCCTGGTTGGAATTGGGAGATTCGTCCTATGTTCTGATTGGGATTATAAAATCTGTCGTATGTTGAAGTTGTAAAATTCGACGTATGTCCTGGTTTAGATTCTGAAATTCGTTGTATGCCTTTTTTGAGATTGTGAAATTCTTCGTGTGTCCTGGTTGTGGTTGTAAAATTCATCGTGTGTCCTTGTTGGGGTTGTAAAATTGTTCGTATTTCTGGTTGGGGTGGTAAAACTTGTAGTGTGTTCTAGTTGTGAGTGTAAATATTCTGAAACCAAATGACAAAAGAAATTTTTTCTGATGTTTCAATGTCTCATGAACCAAATTTTTGCAATCAAAATGACTCTCGAAAAACAATCAAAATTTTGATAAAAAATGTTATGGCTTATTTCTAAAAACCGTCTGTTAAGTTCCTTTTTAAAACAAGCATTTCAGACAAATAAAACAAAAATAGCAACAATTCCTTCTTTTAAAAAAGTAGAAGAGTCTATGGTTCCAATAATCAATTAACTAACAATGAAAATAAATGTTTAAATCAACCGATATTTGATAATATTGTCTCTCAAGAAAAATCGATGAAATAGAAGTAAATCCATTCCTACGTCTAATAATTCTTCTTTATTCGTTATGATATTGATTAGTTAATTAGTATTGATTATCAGTTTTGATAAATGATAAATGTACGTCATAATGTGTAAAAGTAAATGATTGTTTTGTTTTGTTTTTTGTTTTGTTTTGTTTTTTGTTGGGTTTTTTTTTTTGTTGGTCCGAAATGCATTTTATCTGTTTGTGTTCTTGAAACCTCAATTTTAAGTCGCATCAATTCTGACTCCGGAATGAATAAGGGAAATAATTTTAATAAAAATTTAATCAAATATTTTAAATGACCTAAGCAAAAACCGAAATTCTTTTTACTTAATTTACTGTAGGGATTTTTTTTTTTCGGAATTTCTTAAGAATCTATTTTCTTAATTAATTCTAACTAAAAGCAATTCGATATTTTCTCTAAAATTATCTGCTGAAACTTTTAAGTGCTTTCCTCATTGACACAAACGACAAAATTAAATAATTTCTCGTTCTTATTTAAGAAATTCGCTCTGTTGACGGCTGAGATAGTTGCAGCTAACTCACCGATATCATTGATTGATATTCGAATGCACGTAAAATTCAAGACTTCAGTGGCTGAGTTTCAAGAAAGGCGTCGAAAATTGACGCAACTCAATCTTTCTACCAATGATTCTATTTTTCCTTGTATAGAATTAAACCAAGCTTCATAAATACTCATAAGAAAAGAAACTTATTTATACAAAAACATAAAGTATTACTTTAAATTATGCGTATTAAATCCAATGTTGGAAAATATGTGAAATATTTCTGGAATGCGATAAAAATCTCTTCGTTTGAATTACGTTTTTTATGAGGACATTTGTTGAATTTTCGCAAATAAAATCAGATTACTTTTAATTACAAAAGAACTTGATATATAATATCTTCCCAAGAACTTGATATCTTCCGATCTGATAAAACAAATATTGGCTTTATATTCTTTAAAATTAAACAGTCTTATTGTATCAAGATGTTTTTGTTGGTTTAATTTCTTTGTTTAATAGGCAACCTTTATGAATTATTTAATGCCGAAACCATCCTTATAGAAGAACCGTACTGATATTATTTAACCCATAGCATTGGGCATTAGGGATTCATGCCATTCCCAAGGGTATTAGTCTGAAAGTTAACTTAATAGTTTCACTGGAGTTCGAACTTGCTTACAACGATATCACAATCGAGTACATTAACCACTACGTCACTTGGACCTCTCACAGATGTTTTAGTTTTACGGGTTCTGATCGGAAATGTTACAACACAGACATGTACTGACATTCTCATATTGGATTACTTGGTCGGGTGTGAGTGTCTTTATGACCATCGTGTTGATAATTACCACTTCTAGTGAAGATTTGGCTCTCTGCGACTTGTGACATATCTCAAAGCTGAAAATGACAATGAAACGGGAGATGGGGATTTCAGACCATGGACGAAAACAAGGAGTACACTGGAAGTCAGCTGAAGTCAGTGGCCCACATGTTTTCATATTAATTTTCAGAAGTTTTAGAATCTAAAAATTCTGTTATGATAACATTTTATCCCACCTAGAATGTTTTTTAATGATTTTTTTAATCTATTTTTTCAATTTATTTATTTATTTTGAGGAAAGAGGCTTGTATTGTTTTGTTTTTTGCTTTATGTTTTGTTTTTTGTTTTTTTTTTGTTTTATCTTATTTCCTAGTATCACAAAGTGGGCAAAATATCCTTTTAGTAGATTTTTATTTGAGTTATTTTTTTTCTTTAACCCTCTGCCGACTTAATAGATTCACCAGACCCCGTCTTGGCAAAGAAAAAGCTGATTGTATTCCTCTTCAGGGTGATATAACATCAAAATAAAGGACGTTTCCTGGGTATGACATTAAACTACAATTCTGGAAGTCGAAATATTCTGGAATACTACTTCATTGCTATTACTCCTCGGTCCACTCTGACCCGGAGTGATAGTACCTGTTAGGGTCCTATCTATGGATTAAATACATCGATTTGTAAATTACTTGTAGATAGATAGATTGATAGATATTCTTGATATCATATAAACGTGCGCAAAAACTTAAGAAACTTCATAAATCTGTAAATATAAATGTTCAATGAGCTCAATTCCATAACCACTCTGCATAAAATAACTTTAAACATGTTGACGTGCAGTTAAAATCAATTAATCAATTCATTAGAGCCCCCATCAGTCAAATATTTTTAGGAATTGATACGTAGTCTTAGAGAAATCATGTAATTCAACATAAAAAGAAAAAGAAAACGTCTTTCAAAGACAAAAATCTCAGTTGATATATATTCGACCCAAATTTATACTAAAATCATCTCCAACTATTATTCTTAACAATTATTCAAAGTCATATTACCATAAATTTAAGATTATCCAAAGGTCAATCAATAAGTAAGGTGAATGTTGCAATATAACGACTCATATTTCACCTCGAAAAAATATTTTTGCTTTATTTTTCAGTATAATCTTCATTTTTAAGACATTTTCTTTTTCATCGAAAAACAAGCTTTTCTATTCCTTCAGCATAGAAACGTTTAGACTGAGTTTTTAGCCATTTGCTTATGTTGCTCTTCACTTAATAATCGCTTGAAAATTTTGTTCGATGCAGAAATTCGTTGAGGAAGCCAAACAAGGGAAAATCAGAGGGGATCATATCTGAACTATAAGGAAGAGGTGACATCAGTTTCCAACCAAACTCAATGACCGTTTTCATTTGTTCTGGCTCCAGTATGAGGCCTTGCATGGTTCAAACGGAACCCAACAACAACTGACCTTTGAAAAGGCAAGGTCATCACGCACAGTTATGTGAGCTGTACTCACAGAAATTTCCAGCTATTCAGAAATTTCCGCTGTTATAACTATCCTATCAGCCAAAATGAGTACACTAACTGATTTCACCATTTATGTGTGTTTGGCTTTTTGTGACCTATATCGCCTGTCTTCATCTTGAATACAATTGCAACCTTCATTAAACAATTTAATCCATTTGTAAACATGTTTTGACTCAAATATGTTTCTGCATACATATCATACATTCATCTGGGGTGTCCTCGTGGTGTAATGGTTAAAGCGATGGACTGCGGAATCGTAGTACGCGAGTTCGTACTCCAGTCGCGCTATTACGTTCACTTTCGGGCAAATACCCTTAGGAAAGATATGAACCCCCTTATCCTCCCAGCTATGGGTTAAATAGTACCACTACTGTTCTTCTAGGAGAATGGCTTTGGCATTAAATAACCTTAAAAGAGTTGATATGCCATTAAACAAAGAAACCAAACCAAACACATTCATCTGTAAATTTCACATGGTTTGTACTTATCAGCCAACATAAATTAGATGACAAAACCTCTGTTCAAACCTGGAGCATTCTAATTTGCCTCCATTTTGAATAACATCAAAACAAATACTTTTATGAGATTAAAATAATTTTGCTATGAACCAATTTCAAACAATACTGAGTTTACATTTATGGAAAAAAACTTTAAACAAAAATGTTTATCTAGCTTCTTTTCTTTTTTTTTTTTTTTAAATATTCATTGAATGACCCTGATACTTGGGACATTTTTATTGTGTCAAAAGTTGTAAGCAGAGATGTCCACGGAAACTTTCAAAGGCTAGACGTACAAATATAAAAGCCTAATTCAGGCTGACTGGGTGCCTCTTATAAAATAATTTGCAAAAGACGAGCACATGTAACATGAGTACTGAAGGGCGAGAAGATATAAAAAAAAAAAAAACTGAGGTAGAAAACGAAATGACAAAGTTCAACATTTCCTCCAGCAGCCTAGGAGTAATAAAATATTCTTGATCAAGCGCCTCAGAAACTATTCTTTCTCTTCTTGGTGGCAGGGGTACGAGGAGATAAGTGTTTGTGCGAATGGAGAATAAGGAACGATTCAAAGATAGGGTTGCTTTAATTGGTTGAGATTTATTTTGTATCAACCCTTGATGGTTATTTAATGCGAAATCCTTTTTATACACACACACACACATATATATATATATATATATATGTGTGTGTGTGTGTGTGTGTGTGTGTATATATATATATTGTAGACGAATAGTTAGTAGGTAACATTTTTAAACAAAACAAAGCTCATTTGTCTGCACACAATTAGATATTTTCAAATATTGCTATCTACTATTAATAATTTAATTTGATATTAATCTTTTGTTTGCATACAGTTAAATGGTTGCAAGTATAGTAAATGATTAAATATTTCTATTTGACCCATAGATTGGACCGTAACAAGTATTACCACTCCGAGTCAGAGTGGAACTGAGAGTAATGGCAATGAAGGAATACTCTATATTCACCAAACCTCTAGGACTGGAGCCTCACCATCAGATGGTTTAGTGTCATTTCCAGAACACTTGTTAGGAGGGTCTTACTACTCTGTAGATTCAGTGGGAGTATTCAACAGCACCACCTGACTGGGGCGGCAAAGATTCGGAAAAAGCCGGTTCCAACTTGAATGAAAAATATATTCTGCGTGTTGTGTCTATTATTCATTTTAACCTACGTCCATGGCCTCGGAAACTTAACCGCGAGAATAAAGCAACCTAGAACCTAACGCTCGAGACGAGCTGTTTTTGTGTTTCTCACTCCCTTCTCTCATCTGACAATTAGCTATCAACGTTATAGCAGTTGTTGGTGACTATGCTACACAGATCATTGTCAGTGAGTTAAAGTTTCACTGGGTGTTCCATACTTCTGGACTTATGCAAAACAAAACCAAGTTTAATAAATGACTATTATTGACTGATTTACAGGATATGTTTATTAATCAGCTGCTGTGTAAAGTAAACCATGAAAAGGCCTGAAATCTTCGAGTACGTGCAAAACAACAGGCCATCGTTTGTTATATAGTTTTTCCCTCTCGATAAAACGTTCTTACTGCATGCATACTTCTTAACTTGTGCACATTGTAACTCAAGGATAAGATACATTGCAAAGAAAATGCCTTCCTTATAGCAATGATAGTGTACATGACTTTTGTTTAGTCACTCTCGTAGCGACACTAAAGGCTGATTTGAAGCCACCAAGGAGATGCAAACTTATCATCAATGTAACGGAAAGGCAACATCCTCTCTTATGCAAATGTCTACCCACGGTATTCAATTTCTGCCAATCGTATTCTCTCGCTTATTTCTATTACTTCATCTGCTTTGGCAAATGCACACACTTCTACCTAAATGTAATCGAACGCAAACAGTTTTCTTATATAATTTAGATGATAATTACAAATACAAAAATCACAATTTTAAATGAATAAAATCGATTAAAATTAACTGAAACGATAATTTTCATATAATGCTGTAGACTAAAAATGTTCAATTTCTTGTTGGTTTATTGATTGATTGATTTTAATGTTATGTCCAATCGTCAAGGGTTATTTTATGCCCGGAGGTTAGACTTCATTGTATGTTTTTATGTCGTTACTTCTTAAGAGTTTTAGTTTTTGTTGGTTTGTTTGTTTGTTTGCTTGTTTGTTTGCACTCAGTCATATTAAATACAAAGACAGGATGCAATGGTCAATTATCTAAATAACGCAAAAATAAAAATAACAAAAACATCTTATCTCACTTTATAAGATATATTTACCAAAATTACATGAAGATATCATGAAATATTATAGATTAAATTCATTCAAAGTCGCCATTGGCTTCAACCTTTCCTGCAAACCTTTCCTACAGTGTCCTAGTTTGAATTGGTAAATGCTGCCGTTATCTTTGCCTTCTGTTTATTTTTGCAGTTGCATGGAGCTTTGTTGTTCTTTCGCTCAACCGTGACCCACTCATAATATTCATGGAACTTGCAGTCTGGAGAGTTAGGCAAACAGATTTTTGTGGGGATGTGTGTTATATTTTGATCCTCGCCCCGGCCCAAAAATGCTATTCCAAGGTGATACACCGGAAGGAAGTGACACATTCCAATGGCCAGTAATCGAAAGAGATCGCGTGGGCGGATTAAGGCTTATGATATGGGACATGGTGAAGGTCCCATTGTGCCACTACAGTGATGCACCGGAAGAGAGTAACCTCTGAACTGCATGACATTTATTTTCGCTTGATGACGATTAAACATTCGATTTCAAAGATCCAGTGGGCGATCGTGTGGGCGTTGAATTATTATTTAACTCAGTTGAGTTCGGGGTCCCAGAGCAGTTGCCAGCAGACGTCTAGAGAGTTAGAGACGAGATGTGGTAGGGAAGGCCACACCCGACCGAGGGGGCCCTCGGAAAACCCCGATGGAGTCGACCCCAACATCAGGAGAACAAGACACAACGTGACGGTCATAAGTAGTGGAGGTCAAAATATGAAGTTTATGTTCGGTCTCCAGCACCCTCTCACATGCAAACCCTTGAACAACCCTTTCGAACCCTTGCAATAAAGTGAGAGGTAAATATGTTGTTAAAGAAGTCTTCCTGCGTTTTCCTTCCTGCATCTTAATAGTTACTGCGTGCCTCGTTTATTCATGCGTCTGTCTTTATTGTTGTGTCGTTGTGATGCTGCATGAACATGTAAATGACTATCTAACATATCGTCGCCGAAGTATTTTTACAGCCAAGACTGGGTTCTCTAGCTTATGTGGCATGACGCAGAGTCCTGTTGCCAGTCGTCGGGTTTTCCAGTAGCCACTCTCTTGATCTAAGGTAGAACTAAATCCTACAGGCACTTGATGTAGGCCTCTAGGTTGAATCTGAGGTCATGTGCATTGATGAATGGAGGCATTATCACTAATAACCACCCCAAATACCATGATGAGGACTGGGTATTTAGTTTTCATTATAATCGGTATATCTTGTGCAGACAGAACAAGCCAACAGCTGTTCTGTGAATTCACCGTCTGATCCTTGCAGAATTTTTTCATCCAAGGAAAACCAAAGCATTTTGGTTAGATGGAATGTTTGAGTTTGTTGAAAAGTTTTGCAGCGAGATCTTTCCTCATTTTCTTCATAGTCTGTGATAAAAATTGGCACTTTCTCATTTTGTATGATAATTACCAAAAGTCTTCAGGCTCTAAGAAACTCAGACATTCCCATATCCATGGCTTTGAACCTGATTGACTCAACCAACTCTTTTTGAATCCTTTGCACTGTCCTCAGATTGACACCAAAAACACTGAAAATTTCGTATAGTAACTTCCAGCGTGAATCCCAACAGTACAGCATGCCGTTTCCAAATTTCTGGACAAGTGAATTTCATTACAGTGCTTCTTTCCTTACAGCCACTGCCCATGTGACTCTAATTTGTTACACAATAGACAAAACCTGAAAGAAAAAAAAGCCCATGCACGAAATCAATAATCTAAAATGGCTATAATTTATCCACCGCACCCTGCAATTTATCAAACATATCTGATGGATCCATAAATGGGACCTTAACAGGTACTACTACTCCGGCTAGAGTGGAATTGGGAGTAATTTCAATGAAGGGGTACTGCAAACTCTCCAGAACTGGAGCCTAATTAGGTCAGATGCAGTTTAGTGTCATACCCAGGACACCCTATTTAGTAGAGGACACAGTCAGCGTATTCTAAGCCTCATTGACAGGTTTAACGTGGTTCTCCAGGACTCAAATCAAAAGAGCTAGGAAACCAAAAGCTAAGGAAGACATAAATACAAATATTCTCAATTATGATTCTTCTAGGTCTTGTCACACAAAAGCTTCCTTCTCCTCATCCCGTAAGAATTATTCTTAATGTTTTCGTACACCACACGTCTGACAGTGGACTCTGTCATTTCATGTTGCTTGATCATGTTCCTCATTGACTTCCTAGGTCGGAATTGATGATAGTGTGGATTTGTTGGACGAATTCGACCGTCTTTACGAATCGCTCAGGATGTTACACCCTCCACCAGGTGCGCCCAATCTTTACCAACCTGCTCCAGTTCAAGAAGCTGGTTAGCTCCAAGTCAGTGTAGTTGGCATTCTTTCTTATTTCCTCTGTGGCAGATTAGAACCTTAAGTCTCTCGATACAAATACAAAAGAAAGTAGAATGTTAGAATTTAGAGCATTCCGCAGAACATCACATTTGGTTGTCTTCTATTTTTGACTGGTTAAAGGTGTGTTCTTAAATACCTCGCGGATCCTGCATTTGAAATCATGGTTAATTCTTGAATAGTATTTATTCCAACTTCAACAACCCAAACAGTCAACCTGTGGCTATCACTTCTACTCGAAACTTATTCTTTATCTATATAATTTAGTAAAAAAAAAAACATTCTGCGTAGATGCGATGAAAAAGCAACTTAAAATAAAGGAAATACAAGTCAAAAACTAATATCAGAATCAATATGATTCATCTTTTAAGATTAAAAAACGGGTATTCTTCCAAGCTGTAGCCATATCAGTACTACTCTATGGTCACACCATTAGGTCTTTAACGAAACGCTTGGGGAAAAAGCTAGAGGGGAACAACACAAGGACGTTGCGTGTTGTTTTGAATAAACGAAACATACTGAGCACTGCTGTAGAAATAACAACGAACTTATAATTGACGTTCTCCAATGAACTTCTACATGTGAACACACCAGTGTTGGTCAACTAGCAAAAACTTAGCTCTGTACCGACACTAAATGCCGTCAAGAGGATTTGCTAAGAGTGATAACCGATAGGGACGGGCTGCGAGATAGTGAGAAAATCAATGGAATTCATGCTGTCGGAACACCTTGATGATGATAATGATATTTGGATGGTAACAAAATTTGCTTGTTTGACAAATGAGTCGTTTTTATTTGTTTAGCATCTAAAAGGAATTTCCTTGACTTGTGCGTCTTATATAAATCTTATATAAATCGTTGTCGTTTGCTTTTACATCAATAGTCATATAATTTTGTTAAAAACAATATTCTTTGTAAATATCTACACCTATTGAAATTCGACGGTTATTTTAAAAACTTTAAAATATGTAAATGAAGACTATTTCGAAGAGCGTACTGTTTAACACTCGTACTAAAAAGAAAAGGAAAAAAGAAAATAAAACGAGATTTACAATTAGAAAGATTATTTGTAATTTAGATTTAATTTTTTTATGTCAAATTAGAATTTAATCCGATTCTCGCGGACAAAAATATTAGACGCTGGTGTAACGTAACCGTTATTGCCTTGAGAAATGGACACGTCGAGCTGAGTTCAAATTCGAGACGAAGCTGTTTGATTTTTTATTCTGTTCAGGGGCACTAGTGGAAGACATGAATTCATCCCTTCTCTCAACCCGAGCTATGAATTTATATTATGACAGCAGACTAGGCTCTTTAGATTTGCTATGACAGTCGGTATAGAAGACGGAAAATTCTGAATTCAAACCAGTACAACTCCATGGAGGACAGTTTGGGTAAATACAAAGCTACTACACTCTGATCCTTGACAGAAGTTTTAGAGAGGGACACTTATATCTTAGACAGAGCATAGATACTATGCTGATCCCTGAGTGTAACTTACAGAAGGATGAAAAAAGAAGTAATCGGGAAAAATCACTCTGATTGATAAATATACTTCCTGTGTATGTAATACAAAAATCTCAGTGCATTTGCGTTCGGAAAAACTAAGAAATACAGATGTATGGTTATATTTGAATGACTACCATTAGTCATCTTAATCTGTAAACCAACCAGCAGAGAAAAATATACACTTGAGGGATGCAAGCTTGAGACTCGGTGTGGCTTTTGATTATTTCTAATTCGAGATGCTTACGAATGAGTAACGTTCTGTGAATAGCAATAATTATCATCTTCATTGGTATAAAGGCGATTCGGCAGCACAGATTCCCTTGATTCTCTTTCTCTTTCTCTCTCTCTCTCTCTTTCTTTCTCTCTCTCTCTTTCTCTCTCTCTCTCTCTCTCTCTCTCTCTCTCATACACACACACGCACACACACCATCCGTCTCTATCAGCCATCACTCTTTGTACGTTCTCCCAAAATAGTATCCAGTGTCCACACAGAGCTGATGAATCTAAATTTTTGCAGAGAAGAGAACGTCCTTACTTCTGCTGTCTTGCTCATCTTACTTGGATAATTGATGTAATTGGAGGTAAATGGCCATACATCAGTGGTTTTGTAGGGTGCTGCTTCCAGAATTTGTTTAAAACAGTTAGCAATAAAACATCCTTGGACGCATAAATATAATAGTCTGCTTGTGTGCGGGTAATATGATTCGAATCAGGAAGAAATGATTCGTTTGTGGTTGAGGGATTTTTTGTTTGTTTGTTGTTAGGAGATTGAGTGGCTGTTTTTTTTTTTTTGTTTTTTTTTTGTTTTTGCTTTTGTTTTTGCTTTTTTTTTTTTTTTTTGGTGGTTTGTGTGTGTGTGTGTGTGTGTGTGTGTGTGTGTGTGTGTGTGTGTGTGTGTGTGTTCTCGTTCTAGTTTGTCGCAGAATTTTCCACTATTCTTAAATCAAATTCTTTTTACTACCAACAACAACAGCAACATCATCGACACTATCTCTACTCCACAAAATATAAACATATGGAGATAGCTCCTATGGCCACAAAAACTGACTCCCACAATGCATTTGCTTTTAGCAAGCTAAAACCTTACAAACAAGTTTGATTTTCTAGCCAATCAATGACCATTTCACTGAATTCTTTAATCTTATCAACTGGTTTAAAAGGAAAGAGTTTCCTTAAAATACCCAGTTAGTTCGCCTCACCTAATTCAATGACATCTGATTCGACAATTCATATACAAGATATACAGTGTCTAGATACGATCCTGTCTGCTTTCGTCCTTAAAAGTTGTTTTCGACCGTATCAGTGGAATCCTAACAAATTAAATTAGACACTACATTTTAGTAAATGTACCTACTACACATTCCACAATCGATTTCTCCATTACTTTTACGTTGACACACCCGAATTCGTTCGTTCGTCTCTTTTTTGTGTGCTTGCAAGTTTATGAATTTGTCGAGAAGTTCAGAGACTGTACTACTTATTACAAACCTCAAAGTAACCGTAACAATCCGATCATTACATTATTGCTGGGCATCATATGTTAACTGTATAAATATTGATCATGAATTCCATTGTTCACTGCTTATCTGAAATCGCTAAAGAGCAGAATAAAAAGATAGAAACCAATTTCAAAACAAATGAATCTACTCTAAATGCAGAAAAATAAACTTGCAAAAAGTTACTTGAATGTTCTCTAAAATCAGCGAAAAACAAGAAAATGCAGACAATGAACGAGAATGTACCCGTAAACTCAATCATGGATATCAAAAAGAAATTCAATCAGAATCATCGGTACAGGTTGTTATTTACAAAGCTTTGTTTAGCTTAGGTACACAAGTCTCTCTCTCTCTCTCTCTCTCTCTCTCTCTCTCTCTCTCTCTCTCTAGTAGATGTTCACTGAATTTCCTCTCGGGCTCACGTTGTATTTATTTAGATCCTGAAGCAGTGTTGAGCCGTTATATCTCCAGTACCAAACATGTCATATCAAAAAAGTCTGGCTGTCTATTGGACGCTCAAATTCAACTCAAAGAATAAATCTACTCTAACAAAAAAACAAGGTGAAAAATAACAAGAGCTTATAAAATAACTGCAGATTTCGGAGGTTAAAAATAAAAATAGCATTTCATAATCTCTGGTTAGATGATCAGTAAGCAAAGCAAAGTTCTTGTTCTTCTTGACTTTTTTGGTATCTTCTTTTTTTTTTCTTCTTCTTGACTTTTTATGTATCTTCTTCTTCTTCTTTACTTTTTATCTATCTATCTTCTTCTTCTTCTTCTTCTTCTTCCTCTTCTTCTTCTTCTTCTTCTTCTTCTCCATAAATGGGACCACAACTCATCACGAGTTGAGTTTTTCTTCTTCCTTTTGGCTCTTCTAATTTTTTCACTGGTCTGGGACCACAACTTCTTACATGTTCACTTCTTCAACTCTTTGTTTTTTATTTTCACAGCGTTTGGGACCATAATTTCTTCCAAATTCACTTCACTTTTGGGCACTTCCAATATTTTCACTATGCCTCGGACCATAACTTCTTCCAAGTTCACTTCTGACTCCGATGAAAATCCGACTCTCAGCAAGCTCCCTAGAAATATAAGATTCTCACAAGACGTATCCGGAATTCAGCTGATGATTTCTCCTTATCTATGAATCTATGGCTTTCTTTTCTGGAAATTACAACAGTTACAACCAATGTGAATGCAGCTCCGTTTGCTCGTCTTGGCACTCCATACCAGTAATCAAATGTATCCCTCAAGCAAGAAGGTAAGCTGGTTATAATCCCGTGACTTACTAAAACCAACAAATCGTTTTCTTTCCTCTTCTCAATTGATCAGCCAATTAACAATGATATTTCAATAACAATAATTTTTTCTCACAGGAAAAATCTACCGACCCGTTTTTATGAACCGAATGTGTCAGAAATCCATGTTCTAGTTTTTAGCTAACAACTGTTTCTTTAAATGGTTGTCCTTCAGTTCCCTAATATTACCACTCAATAGTACAGTAATAAGAAATAAATAAATAAACTGTCTTCGTTGCAACTTGAAGAAACTAACACAACAAATAAAAAATGTAATTAATCATTTGGTCAAATCAATATTGTAAAAGTTTGCTCAAAGGAAAAGAAACGTATTTCAGCTAATTTGTAAAGATGTCACTCAGTTAACTACCGTTCACTTTGTGGGTCTTAATCTTCACCATGACTTATCCAAATTAAAGATTTTCACAACGAGGCTAATGAAAAGAATTGGTATTCTACATTTTAGTGAACTACTAAAGACTCTTTTTATATTTCTCAAGAAGTTGCACAGAAAACCGTTTATTATTCCTCAAAAGTTTTGTCCGTCATCAAAACAGGGGTTAATAGGTTATGAGTCCCAGATAAAAGCCAATAAAACTTTCGAAGTCAAAAGAAACAAATTTGAACCTATTGTTGTTTAGGGCCATTGCCTATCAACATAGAAAATTTTCATATCTTTCGAAGCTCGAATTCTTTTCCTTTTATAAAGAAAAGATATGAAATTTGCGCAAATAGATTATTGGCTTAAATGTTATTTATCAATATACGTATTTCTTTGGCTTCAAAGCTTACAAAAATTATTCGTATATTTACTCCTCTCTCTCTCTCTCTCTATATATATATATATATATATTTGATTAAATTAGACATTCACTTTGATTCTGCTTATTTTATTTGTGGCTCGTTCTAGTTTTCCTCTGAGTTGTTTGACATCTGGATGGAATGAATACAAAAAGGCGCCATGTTTTTCCCAAGTATTCCCACCCCCAGCTGGAGCCATCTTCAAGAGAATAAACATTTGAAATGACAAACAAAATGATGATTTATATGTATTTATCTAAAGAGTAAGAGGAAGACCAAGAGGTTAAGGAATGTAAAAAGAAAAGAACTTTGCTATCATTTCAAATGTTCATTCGCCTGAAGATGGCTCCAGCTGGGACCGAAAGCACTTGAGAAAAATATGGCGCCTTTTTTGAATTCATACTACCCAAATGTCAAGGGACTCTTTGGAAGACTTGAATGAATTACTGATAAAATAAGCCGAAACGAAGTCTCTGTTTTATTTAAACTTTAAATGAGTAAATGCTGTCTATATATATATATATATATATACATATCACTCTTGATTATCCAAACATATACGAGGCGCCTTCAATAAGTTTCCAGACTTTTTTGTACAGGCATTTAAAACTGTCGTAGACTCTTGAAAATTCAGTACGTTATTGCTATACATCTTATGAGATGACTGACCAATTTTTATGATTTCAGGTTCAAATGAACAGCAACTGCAGCAATTGGAATACAACCTACTAAAGCCTGATTGTCACAACTGGTGAAATTCTAAAATGCAATCTGGACATGAGGACACTTTAGAAGAACGATATGCAATAAGATTGTTTTAAACTTGGAAAAAATGCCACAGAAACGGCTTTTGGTGCATCTTGCATGAATCAAGTATCAGTTTTTGAGTGGCATAAGAGATTCAAGGAAGGAAGGGAGTTTTTGAGGGATAATGAGAGGTTTGGGATGAGTAAGGAAGTCATAACACCAGGGTTGATTGGCCAAATAAAGAATTTCATGGATAAGGACCGTCGTGTGTCTATAGAGACAATAAGTGCACAGTTTGATGTCAGTGTGGGAACTGTACACATAATCATTCGCAAGGAACTGAAGATGCGGAAGATATGCGCGAAGTTTGTCCCAAGGGTGCTCAGAGAAGATCAGAAAGAAAGACTTTGTCATGACATCAGGGAGATGGTTGAGCTGATCAATTCAGATCCCGCAGTTCTTGATTCTTGATGCTCTGGTGACCTGCGATGAAAGCTGGATCTACTGCTATGACCCTGAGACCAAGAGACAGAGTTCCCAGTGGAAGCATGCTGGCTCTCCCAGACCCTAGAAGGCCACACAGAGCAAATCCACCCACAAACTTTTGATTATCACTTTTTTTGACAGCACTGGCATGATCTACATTCAGGGGGTTCCCACTGGACAGGCAGTCAACTAGGAATACTATGTTGAGTTTTTAAGGGAGTTCAGCAAGAGATTCTGTCGGAAGAGGCAAGCACTCTTCAAATCGGGTCAATGGCATTACTAGCAGGACAATGCACCAGTCCACAATTCCATCCTTGTCACAGACAATTTGACCAAGATGGGCATCAAGACAGTTCCTCAGCCTCCCTATAGTCCAGACCTTGCTCCCTGTGACTTTTGGTTATTCCCTTAGCTCAGAGGCTGTCGTTATGAGACAATTGAGGAGATGAAAGAGGCTGTGACGAAGGTCATTGACACGCTCACACAAGAGGAGTTCCATGGGACCTTCCAGAAGTTGTTGGAACGTTATAACAAGTGCGTTGCAGGCGGAGGAGATTACTTCGAAGGGGACTAGAGTTTCATGTGTGTACTATCAATAAAAGTGCCCATACGAAAAAAGTCTGGAAACTTATGAGCCTTGTATATCTAGTTCTTTCTATAGATGTATATTTTTTCTCCATGTATGTATCGCTCTATGTGCGTGTATATGCGATTATTTCTCTCTCTCTCTCTTTCTCTCTATCTATCTATATATATATATATATATATATATATATATATATAGTAGCGAGCATAAAGATCAGAATAATGTTAAGAAAAATCTAAATGTGAAATAACTTTTCATTTTAAAACTTCATATGATATTTTCTCAAGGAAAAATAAGGATATGAAGGTAAATTATATCATTCCAAAATATAAAGCTTAATAAACTTATTTTGATAGAGGTATATGAATAATTACTTAACATTCGAAAAAAATAGATGATCAAAAATATCAGAACGATTAAATTTAATCCGAAAAATTTAATAATTATTTTGTATTATGAAAAAATTTGGAGGGTAATAATATAAAATAGGGTATTTTCCTAAATTACACCGGATGTTCACCGGCTCTTGCATTGTAAATATGGCGAAAAAATCTGTGATATCATTGGAACTTAGAAAACTGATAGTTAAGTTACGTAATGAAGATAAACTCTTCATTTCAAACATTGTGGGGAAATCTAAAAGTGTTATTCATAGTATTTTAAGAAAACTTGAAGAAACTGGGTCATGTGAAGCCAAGGGAAGACAGATTAATTAGTAATGAATCATAAAAGGATCGATTTGCAACAGCAACCACTATCTTTAAAAGAGCTAATGCTAACCTTGGCATTAAAATATCAAGGCACAATATTTCTCGAAGACTTAATGAAATAAATTTGAACAGTCGAGTACCTTCTACAACGCCTTACATTTCTAAAAAGAACAAAATGAGCCGATTGAAATTTGCCACTGAACACGTCATATGGACTGAAGATTGTGTTCATTTCAGCAATGAGTCAAAGTTCAACCAGTTCGGTTGTGACGGGAGAAGGTTCGTTCGACGCACTCCTAAGAAACAATATTCGCCTCTGTGCACAAAAAAAGCAGCATAAAATTTGGAGGAGGAAGTGTAATGGTGTTTGACATGATTTCTGTGGCTGGTACAGGACCTCGTGTCAAGTTACACGGTAAAATTAACGCAACTGTATACAAAAAGATAATGAAGTTACATGTTCTACCTAATTTGAGAACTGGAATTAATCAACCAGCTGTATTTATGCAACATAACGCTCTGTGTCACCCAGCGAAGTCTTTTAAGACATTTCTTTCTGAGGAGGATGTTACGGTTATGAAGTGGCCTGCTCAAAGCCCAGACATGAATCGTATTGGGAATGTTAAGAATTTACTAAATGAAAGAGCTAAGAAAAAGAATCCAAGAAACGTCGAAGAACTACGGACTAATTTGAAAGGAGAATGGGAGAAAATATCCGTTGATGATTGCAAGACATTAATACGCTCATGTAGCAAAAGATGTCAAGCTGTTATTGAAAGTAAAGGTCTAAACATCAAGTATTAATGAATTATGAAAGCTATTTTCATTTAGATGTGATTTATTCATTATAATAGGATGATTTTGTTTATCGTTTTAATGTTTTTGATCATCTATTTTTTTCGAATGTTATATAATTATTCTGATAAATTTATCAAAATAAGTTTATTGAGCTTTTTCTTTTGGAATTATGTAATTTACCTTTATATCCTTATTTTTCCTTAATGAAATGTTCTATGAAGCTTTAAAATAAAACGTTATTTCACATTTAGACGTTTTTAAACATCGTTCTGATCTTTATACTTGCTACTGTATATGTATATGTAAATATGTGTGTGTGTGTATGTGTATGTATATTTTTGTATATCTCAGCAAATGTATATGTATATATATATATATCATTAAAAATAAGTGCCTCCCTCCCTCTCTTTCTCCTTCTCTCTCTCCCTCTCTTTCTCTCTATTTCAATATACATATATACGTATGTGTG
>OY757904.1:159324845-159341695 GCA_963585895.1 Sepioteuthis lessoniana | reverse complement strand
TATGTGTGTGTGCCTATATGTTCGATATATATATATATATATATATATGTATATATATATATATATATATATATATATATATATATATATATATATATATATCCATCTCTCTCTCATTATATATATATATATATACTACAAGTTGACCATTGTATCCGATGATGATGTTCCACTGATTTTTTTTTTCCTTCAGTTTTCTTTTCGCTTTTTGGACAGATATTACCAATTGTCTAAAGGGATGATCATAACTTCTCATTTTTCCTTTGATGATGTCCTTACGCTTGAGTTTTGGTCCGCTGATTTTATGTGACCCTTCACTAAGTTGAGAGAACAGAATGTACAGGATGTATTTTGGAAGTCTGCTGTCCTCAAGTCTGTTCAAGTGGCCAACCCGTCTTTGGTCTTGTTGGGCAATTATATTATACATACAAGGGAGTTTAGACTTCTTCTGAATTAATTCATTTGGAATATGCTGCCACTGCTTGACATTTAGGATTTGGCATAAAAAGTGCATCATATAGCTGTGAAGAATTTGGGTATCTACTTTGTAAACTGTCCAAATTTCTATATTATACAGGAGGATTGAGAAAACTATACACAGTTTTTATAGAGAGATTTTAGTTGAGCCAAATTCGTTCTCAGCCGGCCAAAGGTCTTGCGAGTATTTAACAATCATGTATCTAGTTCTGCATCTCGTCTGTTGTTGTTGTTGTTGGCTGTAGAACCTAGATATTTGAATTTGTTTTCTTGAATTAGAACCACGCTCTCAATCTTTTTTTCTTGGCCAATTTCATGAGATACCGAATGGGGCTGATACATAACCGGTTTTCTTGAGGTGAATTTTCAGCTTAAATACTTTTGCAGATTTCGAGAAACGGGTGAGCATTTCCTGTGCATCTCGACCGTTGTGTGTCACGAAAGCAGTATCGTCAGAAAATATGAGCTTACTTGTAGACTTAAATTGACTAGCATTGAGCAGATTTGCCCCCAGTCTACACTGGTACCATCACACACCTCAATAGCCATTTGCAGGATTACAGCATCACGTAGATATGTTTAACACCGCCGTTCTGAATAGACTATAAGTGTAGGACTATGCCTTAAGTCTCAGTCGGACCCCGTTGTAACCTCCACCGTGATTAAAAGAAGTGACGCACACCCAAAATACCGTCTCTTAGTTCATCCTACGAAAACTAAACATCAGTCAGCCTTAGAGTAGAACTCCCGGAACCATTTGAGGTTAGTAACTGAGTGGAACTACTACCCCTTTTAGTAGTCGCTGAAGAGAGAGAAAACAGTGTATGAACTGGGTCAACTGCTTTAGAGAGATAGAAATAAACCGTCGCAGAATAAAAGAGGTAAACACAGACATTGGTATTATTCTTCGAGGCCGGTGTGGGTCTCCTTCACGCAGCTAAACCCAAAGTGGGTGCCGTAATTTTCGGCCCGTCTGCACATCCCCACGGCTATTCTTCAACTAACTTTTTTTCCTCTTTTCTATCCTGCATTCCCTTCAACTGCTTCTCCCTTTGAGTTTCTTTGAACCAACCACAGCCCGTTTTACAATTTGCTGCAGGTACATTTCTTTTTTAAACTCGGGCGTCTGCTGCTATCCTGACCTAGATTTGGGGAACCTTTAAATTTAACTTGGAAACAACCTATTACAAAAACAACCAACCAGAGTCCCTAATTATACTACAAATAATCCTTAGATGGAATCAATGAAGGCATCAAACAAGACCAAAGAAAGAAACATCGACAACAGTGTGAGGCAAAAACACAGCCCTGTTTCACTCGATTACAAACCTTAAATGGTTCCGAGAGTTCTACTCTAAGGCTGACTGATGTTTAGTTTTCGTAAGATGTTGCATAGTGCTTCCTTGTTCACTATATTGAAGGTTTTTGCGTAGTTAATGAATAGTATTTGAAGGGACATATTCTGATCAATGCATTTCTCCTGTTTGTCACAAGAAGATCATGATCCGTGGTTTCTCAGTTTGCAGAGAATCCACATTGTGCCTCAGGTTGGAAATCCTCCGCTAGAGTCGATAGTCTGTTGAGCAGTATACGAGCAAACACTTTCTGTGGAACGGAGAGAAGCGAGATCCTGCGATAGTTACCGCAATCTCAGTTGTCTTCCTTCTTGAAGATTATGAGTAGTTGGGCCTCCTTCTAGTCTATAGGGTCTTCCAAATTTTCCCATGCGTCTTTTATTATGATGTAGAGTACTTCGACAAGCACGCTACCTCCCCTCTTTATAATTACTAGATGTAGTCCGTCTGAACCTGGAGACTTTCCGTCGCGGAGCATAGAAATAACTCTACTCACTGCATCCGGATCTGGGGGTTTATACACCCAGTGTTGGGTTGGCCTTTGTTCAATGTTGTCAACCGCAAATTGTTCTACTGTTGACGGTTCCTTAGAGAATGAGGCAAAATGGTCCTTTCACCTGGCAAGAAACCCATGCTTCTCAGTGATTATTGTTTTGCTGTTGAGGGCTGCCAGTTATTCTAGTGGCCCTAACACAGCTCTCATGTCTCGATATATATATATATATATATATATAGTTGTTGTCATCCACAGACAGATCTGTTTCGTTCTATCAGAAATCTTCAGTGTGGCTAAACAGGCTAGATTCCCGAAGCTGGGAAATATATATGCATTTATATATATATATATATTTGTGTGTATGTGTGTATGAATCTCTCTCTCTCTCTCTCTCTCTCTCTCTCTCTCTCTCTCTCTCTCTCTCTCTCGCTCGCTCGCTCATATTGCAAATTTCTTTACCTGTATTACTCAGAAATTGTCTGATTTTGAGTTACCAATGCCCAATAGATATAAATCACTTCTCTAAATTGAAGCCTCAGCTTAGTACCAAAAGAAAAGAGAAAAGATCCACTATTATTTCATTCATAAACTTTTATTTCAAGACAGAGAAATAGAATCAATAATAACTGAACAATCCTGTTATAAACCACATGACTTGAATTTTTTAAAATCCCTTTTCTCGTTAAATGTAAACAAAGAAATGGATATTGCAACAACTGGGGGAAATCTCAATCTATTAATTCCCTTGTAATTATCTAACTTCCTCTTTGTAGTCTGACAGCCCAATCGGTAAGGGCTGTAGAATACACCGACAGCATCTCCACAGAAGAGTAAAATCCCTTCCTGAATTTGAATTATTAGTGTTGAATTGCAACACTTGAAACCATTTAACCGAGTGCAAATACAACTATTAATGTTAGATAGGAATACTTGAAACTATTTAACTGTCTGCAAAGAAATTATTAATACTAAATAGAATTATTCGAGTTAGATAGGAATACTTGAAACCATTTAACTGCGTGCAAACAAATGAGCTCTGGTTGTTTTAAAATACTACCTAACACCAAAGTGAAAGTAAGTTCACCGGATGGAGACACAGAATACTTCGACATTGTAGCAGGAGTACTACAAGGGGACACGCTAGTCCCATACCTCTTTATCATCTGTCTAGACTACGAGCTTAGAACATCGATTGATAAAATCAAAGAAAACGGCTTCGAGCTGACAAAGAAAAGTATCAGAAGGTACTCCGCAAAAACAATTACCGACGCCGACTACGCCGATGACATAGACATTCTAGCAAATACACCCACCCAAGCCGAAACACTACTGCATAGTTTGGAACAAGCCGCTGCAGGCATTGGCCTCCATGTCAATGCACACAAAACTGAATCTATGTGCTTTAATCAAACAGGCGACATCTCCACACTAGACGGAAGCTCTCTGAAATTGTTAGACTAGTTCACCTACCAAGGAAGCAGGGTCTCATCAACCGAAAAAGACATCGACACACGGCTAACGAAGGCATGAACAGCTATCGATAAGCTATCGATCATATGGAAGTCAGACCTGACCGATAAAATGAAACGCAGTTTCTTCAAAGCAGCGATCGTGTCGATACTGCTATATGGATGCACTACTTGGACGCTAACAAAACGACTGGAGAAAAAGCTAGACGGCAATTACACAAGAATGCTGCGAGAAATATTGAACAAGTCCTGGAGGCACCACCCCACAAAGCACCAACTATACAGCCACTTACCTCCCATCAGGAAAACTATCCAAGTTAAACGAATCAGACATGTAGGACACTGCTAGAGGAGCAAGGATGAGCTCATAAGTGATGTACTCCAATGGACCCCCACATATGGCCGAGCAAAAGCAGGACGACCAGCTCGAACATATATACAGCAGCTCTGTGAGGATAAGGGATGTAGCCCTGAAAACCTACCAGAGGCGATGAACGATAGGGAGAAGTGGCGAGAGAGGGTCAAGGATATCTGTGCTGGCAGCACAACATGATGATGATGATGATGATGATGTATAAACAAGATTTAGGATTAAATAACCAGCAAGTGTTGATATGTCAAAATCCAACCAATAATCGTAACTTGATTTCAAGTTAGACACAATTACCATATTAGAACATTTGCTTTTATTACAGATTAAGCTGATTACAAAATCAGTTTTCCGCGCACCAGCTCTCTTCAACTCGATACATGCACTTGCCAGTTACTCTCCACAGCGCTCTCTCACGTTCACTGAAATCCTACAGTTCTGTAGGATTAAAACTTTGCTTTTTTCTAAATATTTCCATAAAATGTGACTTTAAAAAGCAAACATGCCTACATTAAATTTCCTTTACATATCAAATTGAAGCAGCCAAAGACGATGGAATACAATGTCAGACTATAAATACTTATTAACATATCCTCAAGATTTTCAATTTTTTTATTCTAAACATTATTATCAAAATGTTAAAACGAAAGTTTTACAATGTTACATTAAAGAAAGTCAAGGCATTAAAGAAAAATAACTTTCCGAAAAATATAATTTATAATGAACTTTTCAGTAAATAATAAGATATAAAAATATATGAATAGAATATAGTTTATTCTGAACTTTTAAATGAATAGAATATTCATAAATTAAATTACCCGACAAGGATTGGCATGACATAAAAACAATCCACCAACCAAGCACCAAGTAAATTGAATAAATGAAACAGATAAACTAAACTACTGTATCAGAAGTTTAATTTATAAGAAAGTTAAATATACTTGTTCAAACAGATCTATTTGACTAATGGATGGTGTTTCCACTCCGTGTCAGAGTGGACCTCGGCAACAAGAGGTGGCTCCACACTGCCCTGGAGGTTCAGAACTGAAGCTTCATCGCTTGATGCATATCAATGTCATAAACAGGACACACACACACACAAACACACACACAAATATATATATATATATATATATATATATATATATTATAACAATGCTGATTGTCACTAAATCACTTTGTTGGTTTGTGTCGAACCAGGTTCAATGTAATATGGAGAGTGCTCTAGGATAGAGCTATTGCATGTCGAAGGGAATGATGTAATGATGATGTTCTGTTCCTTAGCTATAGTCACCTGCACATACAGAAATAAAATAATGTAGCGAAATTATAAGATACACCTACGAATTCACATCCATTTATACAAGGCGCTGCGCGTGTAAATTCACTTAAACTCACACAACACGTAACTATACGTAACTATAACCCATACAGGCATATGCACACATACACACACATTAATTAACCAATACATAGGATTAATTTGAAATGAATAAAATAAAATAAAATAAAAAGATGGGGAGAAACCATGTGATATGTATGTATTTTTCAATGGAAGGGTAACTGAATTAATAGGCTCGAATATAAATTTTGAATTTAAAATTTTAATTTTAAATTTTGAATTTAATTTAAGATAAGTATTACTGAATCCTTACGTAAGGTTATTAAGGAATGTTGTACTTCCCTAAATTATTATTAAATCTGGAGTTTTAAGTTGAAATGTATTAAGAATTTAAAAATTAAAAATTTGATTTACTATAATTCCAACCAGTAATAAAACTTAAAAACCGGAAGTGGGCGAAATGGGGGGGAAACTCTTCACCCCTCTTCTACCCCCTTTCACCCTTTCTTCCTGTGTCGATTCTGAATTATTTTATCAATTATATCTGAAGAAGTCCTGTTACTTTTGGCGTTATTGATTCATATCAATACCCATAACAGGATGGAAATAAATTTATAATCCTAATTTGACCGGTTTTTGTTTTTCTTAAAGAAATTATTGCTCTGTGATGTCAGTTACATTGAGGAAAATTTAAATGTTCATTGTTGAATGATTTTTTGTCCTGACAGAATTATTCCCGACTCCGGTTTAACTGGACCGAATAATACACACACACACTACACATACACACACACACACACACACACACACATATATATATATATATATATATATATATATTATGTGTATATAAAGGCATACGTGGAACTTTTTCAAATTCAGTTAGATTTGTTAAAAACGTTGTGGCCTAAATCGCGGCGATGACTTATTTCAAAATTACTGATATACGCGAATATCTTTCCTTTTATATTCAAAAAATATGTCCGTATGTTTTGTGGATTTCTTGCAAAGTTAAATTTTGCCAAAGTAATTATGATGCATATACATCCAACTCTGCATGTGTTAAGGTAAACTAGACGTTGCTGCACTAACTCATCTGAAGATTCTTTTCCTGAAAAGTCTAAGTCGTTTGTGGTCCTATTTTCTATCTTAAAATTACCTTATATTCTATCATCAAAATACTGTGATATTCATTCCGTACTTTTATTAATTGAGTACTGTTATAACTTTTCTGGTTTTGCGACCGTTTTAGAGTTTATCGAGCCGTGAGTTGTAAGTATGTACATATATATATATATATATATATATATATATATATATATATATATATATATATATCTGGTTTGGTTTTACTATATTACCATGATTAGATCAAATTTTATTTCGTGGCGACCAGAAAAATTAATACTAATTCGTTTTAAATTCCAATTAATTAAATTTCAATTATTTTCATAAATGTTTCAATTACGCTCTATATTTGCATATCATACATTTTTCAGTTGAAAAAACAAAAAATATTTCCTGATTTTTACATGTGCCCTCCTT
Organism: Sepioteuthis lessoniana; assembly: GCA_963585895.1. Classification (NCBI taxonomy): domain Eukaryota; kingdom Metazoa; phylum Mollusca; class Cephalopoda; order Myopsida; family Loliginidae; genus Sepioteuthis; species Sepioteuthis lessoniana. The sequence goes on along the minus strand of OY757904.1, from coordinate 159,334,641 downwards.
TTCAAAGTTAATATTTTCTAATTGCAATAAATCTTGAATATTTCCAACTGAAATGGGAACATTTCTTTGCTACGGGAATTCAATAAAGTATCATTAGATTTTATTGCACTGCATATAATAAAATTACAAGAGATTTTTATTGGTAACATTAACAAACATCATAGTTTCTATCGTAATTTGAATTACCACGACCAGAAAATCCGCTAAACACCTTCGCACGATATACGGGAACACTGAACAGTTGTTACGACCTTATTAGGTCTCATTAGCAGTGTATACCGTAATCTCCTCCACTGGAGATCGAACCAGCGACCACAGATTGCAGTGCCGAGATTCTACAACTGTTTCACTAGTTCAAATCAACTTGTCATGGTAATTGCGCGGCCAAATAACCTAAATGTGTCTTGCAAGTTACACCCGTACTCTTTCTAGAGGACACGGTCACCCCACACAAGGCCACGTCTTCCCAAGAAGCTTAGAAATACGCATCCGCGTAATTATTATACCTCAGGGGCAAGGGAATAGATGTACATATTTTTATTTTTTAAGTAGAGGAATTAATATAATTCCATTATATTTAATTCACAATATTAATTCCTCTACTTAAAAAATTGAAATATGTACAACATAGTTACTGTTTTATTCCATTATCTTCTGCCTTTTTGTCAAAAATATTCATAATTCTATCGTCCTACAACATTTCTATCTTTCGTAAGAAACTGCCTTGGACGCGTCTTTTGCAGAATTCCAGGAAATTTAATTTTTTACCCAAGAGAATTCATAAATGATTGGAGTTATCCGAAAGTGAAATATCCTGTGAAAATAGTGGATGAAAGAAAACTTCCTTGATCAATCGTTAAATTTTTTTCAGGTCGCCGAATCATATCGTTTAACTTTTTCCTTATAAAATATTATTCCTTTTCTCATAATTAATTCATGGTCCATTTCGTTCATTACAGACTTTCATCGGTAGAATTGGGAGCAATACTTTAAATCATTTTTTTCTTCAAAAAGAGTTCATAGTCAAGTACTCCCTCCATTTCTCACCAAACGCTCAACAGCACCTTTTTTGGTATTAGTGGTGGTTCATGTCACTTGTCCAGTCAACTTTTGAATTTCAATGTTGTTATAAAGGAAATCTTCTTCTTTGATATCTTCGTTCAATTAGCAATAGAATTTCTTTCACTTTATGAAGCAAAAAATGAAAAGCATATTTTTATAATTAACATTAGTTTTATTGAGCAAACGTTGAAAATAAAATTGTTCTCGATATTAAATATAATTGTAAACTGAATATGTAAAATCAAAACCTAAAATTCACAAAAATGTAAGTTTTGTAAAAAATGAAAAGACAGGTTGCTTCACAGATACACCAGTTGAAATGACCGGTGTGCTAGCAAGAATTTTTTTAATTTGTTCATTCTTTAATAGAGAATGGTCCAGTACTTAAAATTTATGAGGGGGGCAAAAACAAAATTATAGATGAACTAATAATAAGAGTAAAAGCCAGAAAATTATTATTATCCAAAAAATGCTTATCATCAAATGAAAGTTTTATCAGTGCAATATCAAAATTGCGTGGGAAATATATAAAATATGAAATGATTCCATATATTTGGAAAACTGCAATTGCAATACCACTACATAAAAGATTTTTAAAAAACTATTATTATTATCATCCAGGTTTGATGTAAGTAAAAGTAGGGAACCTAATGAAATACGTCCTAAAATATCAAAATCATCATCATTACCAATTGTAATACTACTCCATACAAAAGGTTTGATACATCTAAGAAGAAATCATTGACCAGCTTCTCTAATGTATTTTGTATAAAGTTGTTGAAAAAGTGATCAGAAATCATGTATTAAATTTTATTAGGTAAGAAATAAATTTCAATCAACATGGTTTCGTCTTTACTAAATCAATATTTTCAAATATTTTGGAAAGTATTGATAGTATAAACAAATATTTGATGGTAGGTGATAATATGGATATTATATGTTTAGATTTTAGGAATATATTATAATGGCCTAATGAGTAAAGTGTTCGCCATTGGTCCGGGTGACCGGGGTTCAATCCCAGGTGGAGTCATACCAAAGATTAAAAAAATGGTACTAGATACAAACTTGTTTAACACTCAGCATTATAGGGCAATGATCAAGGGCAAAGTGGAGCAACCCAGGGAAAGGTGTTGCGCCCTCTCCTACACCGCGGTGTAGTAGCTATTGAAAAGGAAGCCTTCGGGTCACCAACGACTATGGTCGGCAACTTTACTTTCTTTTATATCATTATCATTTACCTATGAATTTTTTTTTAAACTTAGGTATTTCTAAAGAAGCAGAAAATATTGTGAGATATTTTACAAATAGATCTATCAAAGTGACAATTGGTAACAATTGTTCTGAAACATAGAATATGCCTTCCAGTGTTCCTTGAAGATCTGTACTCGGACTTTTGTTATTTTGAATATTCATAAATGATTTATCTGGTGATATAAAATCAGGAATAAAACTACTTTCTGATGATGTTACACTGTTTATTAGACCATTATGAAAAGAAATAACACAAATGGATCTCAATAAATTGTCATATTGGGAAGATGTTTGGAATTTAAGTTTTCAATCAAGAAAAATGTAAAGTACTAAAATAAAGCATCCAAAAACATTAAAGTTGAATCTTGTTTAAGCAACTGTGAAATCAAAAGAGCAAATAAGGACAAGAATATTTTCTCTATTGTATCCAAGGCAAATTTAATGCTTGGCTGGATGGGAAGAAATTTTATTTCAAGAGAGGCAAAAGTTATTTTAAAAATATGTAAAAACCCTCAAACCTCAAAAAGAACATTGTTCCCAGGCCTGGGCTCCAGAGTCGAGACATGAAATTCGTAGTGTAATATTGAGATTAGTGGACCGTTTAAAAAGTGACAAAAATAATAGAAAGAACAAAAAAATTACAGTTTAGGGAGAAATTGGAGAAATTAAAATTAACTACTGTAGAAGAAAGAAGAATGAGAGGTGATCTAATTGAAACTTTCAAAATAATGGAATTTTTAATTATGTGAGATATTTTTTCAATATTTTCCCTTAAATGGAAATTCACTGTCAAGGCAGATTTCAAAAATTAATTCCACTTAACTATTGGATTTTTTTTGTTTGTTTTTATGTTTATGTTTTGTTTTATTTTGTTTTGGTATTTTTTTGTTTTGTTTTGTTTTGTTTTTTTTAGGGGGGGGTTGGGGTGGGGTTGCTAATAGACATATATTTTTGAAAAAAGTGCCTAATCAGATCAAAAATATCAACAGACTAAAAAATCTTAAGATTAAATTAGATGAGTTCAGAAAAATGGTAAGAGAAAGATTTTAAGATGGAATTTTTAGGAACATCAAATGAATTACTTAACAGAATTTAATCTGTATATAGATATTGTATTAATTGTGTGCAAAGTTTCTTTTTTTTTTTTTTTCGTCTTTTTTCAAAGGTCGATGTAAGAAAATGGTAAAAAACAGAGAGGCATTACAAATAAACTTGCCTACTAATGATGTGAAAAATATTAACAGCACAAATAAGGGAAGAGATTTACTACTCGCTAACAAGCCGCTGTTTGTTCCCTGACGAACAGAAAGGATGCAGCAAATGATAGAGTTAGAGTTACTTTACATACATCAACACATTCTAAATGAGAGCAAGACCAGACGGAAAAATCTAGCTATGGCCTGGATTGACAACAAAAAGGTATATGATATGGTGCCGCATAGCTGGATAATAAACAGCCTCAAAATGTACAAAATATCACATGAAGTCGAATTGACAGCAGGAGGAAGAAGCCTAGCTGAAGCAAAGATCCAAAGAGGTATTTTCTAAGGAGATGATCTATCACCCTTACTATTCATAATTGCTATGATGCCACTTAACCACATACTCAGAAAATGCACTGCTGGATATAAACTTAGTAGATTGCAGGAAAAAATCAATCACATGGATGACATCAAACTATTTGCAAAAAATGAAAAAGAACTGTAAATTCTAATACACGCAGTGAGAATACACAGTCAGGATATAGAAATGGAATTTGACATAGGAAAATGTGCAATACTTGTAATGAAAAGTGGCAAACGACATCTAACTGACGGAATGGAACTACCAAATCAAGACAAGATTAGAACGCTCGGAGAAAACGAAACATACAAATACTTGGACATCTTGGAGGCTGACGCCATCAAATAAGTGGAAATGAAAGACAAAATTCAAAAAGAATATCTCAGGAGAACTAGAAAACAACTCGAGACAAAACTCTCAAGTAGAAACCTTACCAGAGGAATAAATACCTGGGCTGTACCACTCGTTAGATATTCCGGACCCTTTCTCAAGTGGACCAGAGACGAACTTAAACAAATGGACCAAAGAACAAGAAAACTAATGACAATGCATAAGGCATTACATAAGAGACGACGTTGACAGACTATATGTTTCAAGAAAAGAGGGAGGAAGAGGACTTGCCAACATTGAAGACAGCGTTGACGCATCGATGCAACGACTCGAAGACTATATACATAAACACGATGGAGGACTGATTACAGCCATCAGAAACGATACTGATAACACGATGGACAACAGAATGACAATAACTTGGAAACAAAAATGGGAAGGAAAGCAACTCTATAGACGTTTTAATCGACTAATAAACAACATCTCATACGACAAAACCTGGACGTGGCTAAGAAAAGGAAACCTTAAGAGAGAAATAGAATCTCTCCTAAAAGCAGTACAAAACAACGCCATAAGAACCAATCATATCAAAGCTAGAATAGATAAGACATAACAAAATAGCAAATGTAGACTATGCGGTGACAGAGATGAACCCATCAATCACATGATAAGTAAATGCAGCAAATTAGCACAGAAGGAGTATAAGACTATACATGACTGGGTGGGCAAGGTGATCCACTGGTAAATGTGCAAGAAATTGAAATTTGACCATACGAACAAATAGTATATGCACAACCCAGCACCTGTCCTAGAAAATGACACACATAAACTCCTATGAGACTTTGATGTACACACGGATCACCTAATCTCGGCCAGAAGACCAGACCTTATAATAATCAACAACAAAAAAAGAGAATTTGCAAGATTGTGGACTTTGCTGTACGGCCTGACCACAGAATAAAACTGAAAGAATATGAAAAGAAGGATAAGTACCTCGACCTTGCTAGAGAATTGAAAAAAACTATGGAACATGAAGGTGACAATTATACAAATTGTGAGTGGTGCTTTTGGTAAAGTAACTTAAGGATTATTAAAGGGACTGGATGACTTGTAAGTTGTAGGACGAGAGGAGGCCATCCAAACTTCAGCATTATTGAGAACGGCTAGAATACTGAGAAGAGTCCTGGAGACTTGAGGAGACTTGCTGTCACTCAAACACGAGTGGACAACCATCAGCGAAATGTGAAAAACTCTCAAGGAGTAAATAATAACAATTCAAAAGTAGAACTTTTCTATAAACCATTTTGTGAATCGAAATGGTGTAAAGCAAAGAAATTATGGTTAATTTGTATCTGAAATATTTTGGAAAATTCGCAGACTTAAATACATTTTTGAGAGAGACTTGCTTCACTCAACAGTGCTGCAATAGAGGTTGGAAAATATGACAAATTTTGGTACACAATGTTCGGGCAGATATACACTTTTTATCGACTGTCAAAATCTGTTTCACAACTTTCAAGAGAATTCACACATCAAAATGACAGAACAAATTAAGTGCAATTGATCTCCATCGAGTGAGTTTTGAGTAAGTTGTCTTTACTTTTTCGATGAAATGAACAAACATTTTTTCCTGTTGACATTTTGAAAAAATATCCTTTCCATGGCCTAAAAATGAGCAATACTTATTTGAGTCGTTTATTTCTTGAGATAGCATATAGCAGAGTACTCCTCCTCGTCTCACTAGACGAACAGCAACATCTTCATTAGATGAAGATAGGACTTTGGCATGATGATGGAGGTGGGTATTTCCCTTGCCCCACGATCTTTTGCAATCTTTCTAATATCATAAAGTATACATTTTTCATTGCCCGTCAACTTTTTTCAAAATTTATTATAGAAATTCCTCATTAACGTAATAATCAAATGTGAACTTGATACTTATGGAATTGATACAAATGATCCCCAAATATGATATGTATATTTTAAGTAAGTTGATTATCTCCTATTTCATTTAACGCTAATTATACTTAAGTTTTACATTCCTCGGTAGCAATATCTCATCTACAGAAAGCGATGTCAACGTACACATAGGAAAGGCGTAGACTGCTATTGAAAGGTTATCAATCATATAGAAATCCAATTTCTCCGATAAAATAAAACGGAAATTCTTCCTGGCTGCAGCGGTGACAGTATTATTTTATAGCTGCATCACGTAGAATTAAACGAAGCGCTTGAAGAAAGAAACTGATGGAAACTATACAAGAATGCTGCGTATTGCATTGAACAGCACCCCAGAAAACAGCATCTTTTTGGACATTTACTTCTCATCTCACAAACCACCCAAGTAAGACAAACAAGACATGCTGGGCAGTGCTGGAAAAGCAAATATGAACTCATAAGCGACATTTTTCTGTGGACTCCTACATATGAACACACCAGTGTTAGCCGACCAGCAAGGACTAACATTCATCAGCTCTATGTGGACACTGGATGCAGTCTAGAGTATCTACTGAGAGGCGACATCTCCACACTAAACAGTGGTCTTCTGAAATTTGCAGACAAGTTCACCTACCTAGGAAGCAGCGTCTCATCAACCGAGACAGACATCAACACGCGACTAGCAAAGGCATGAACAGCTATTGATAGGCTATCGATCATATGGAAGTCATACCTAACAGATAAAATAAAACGCAGTTTTTTCCAAGCAGCGGTCGTGTCCATACTGCTATATGGATGCAGCTCACTAAATAAACATATGGAGAAAAAGCTTGACGGCAATTACACAATAATTCTGTGAGCTGTATTGGAAGAAACACCCTACAAAACAGCAGCTGTACGGCCACCTAAAACCCATCACGAAAACTATCCAAGTTAGACGGACTAGACTTGCGGGACACTGCTAGAGAAGTAAGGATGAACTCATAAGTGATGTACTCCGGTGGACCCCTTCACATGGACGAGCAAAAGTAGGACGACTAACAAGAATCTACATACCACAGCTCTGTGCTGATACAGGATGTAGCCAGGAAGACCTGCCGGAAGCAATGAACGATAGAGAAGGGTGGCGGGAAAGGGTCGGGGATATCCGTGCTGATGGCGTAACATCATGATGATGATGATGATAATGATGATTTAACAAAATAAAAAAATTATCAAATTAACATCTATAATCTACAATTTTATTTTCTGGAAATAATTGGAGGATGGTCAATATTTACTACAATTTAAGACAATCTTAATTGACAAATATCTTCGTTTATACAAACTTTGCTATTATAATTATTTTACAAAAAATCTGCCACGGGCGATAATGGATTAGAATGTGTTTACTTTTGATCGTCAACTATCGTAGTTTCATTAGTCATAACCGACATGCACATATGCGTGTGCGCGCGAGCAGACTTCTAAACATTTCGCTTCTATATGTATAGATTTCAAACAGTGTCCACTTATTCAACACATTCTTGAAATTTCCAACAGGGAATCAAAAAAATGTTAATATTTCTAAGGGAGAATTTTTATAAGAAAAAAAGAACTGATATTACGAAGATCACCTGAGGAAGATTCCAATAATGAGTTGACAGGAATGGAGAACAGATGAAGACTTTAAAATCATAATATCATAACAGAACTTTCATAGAAATGTCAACATTTTTTAAACATCCTGTATTTACACTTAATACTAATATCTTACAATATTTCCCATTTGAATTTTTATAGACAAGGTGTAGTATTATCTATATGTTGCAGAATCAAATTGATAAAAGTTCTTCATTAAAAAGGTGTAGTATTATCTATATGTTGCAGAATCAAATTGATAAAAGTTCTTCATTAAAAAGGTGTAGTATTATCTATATGTTGCAGAATCAAATTGATAAAAGTTCTTCATTAAAAAGGTGTAGTATTATCTATATGTTGCAGAATCAAATTGATAAAAGTTCTTCATTAAAAAGGTGTAGTATTATCTATAAGTTGCAGAATCAAATTGATAAAAGTTCTTCATTAAAAAGGAAAATAATCACTGAATCAAACAAATCCCATTCAGAATTCAAGGTACCAGAGATTCATTTGTATCAGTTGTTATATGTTTTGTTTTGTTTTTTATTTATACTATGAACAACAATGTCTCCTTGGTCTTATTCCAATAAGTACTCAAGCGATTTGGTTTTTTAAATAACAACAATTCAGAATGAAAATAGGATGACAAAGAAGCCATTTCTCTGCCTTCTTCATCATGCTCCATGGAGCTTCAAAATTCTTAAGCTTCTGTCAACGTCAATTATTAACTCCTTTTAAAGAGCGCATTTCGCATCAGGAAATTTTCATTCCTTCAATGAAAATTATTTTTTCTGATCAGTGTGCACGTGAAATCACAAAGTAAAATTATTTCTTTTTTGATATACTAATTCATCATCATCACGAAAATATGACGATAACACGGAACGGATTCCCTTCTCTCTCTCTCTCTCTCTCTCTCTCTCTCTCTCTCTCTCTCTCTCTCTCTCTCTCTCTCTCTCTTTCGCTCGCTCGTTCACTCACTCGCTTGTTGGGTCGCGCGTGCGCCATTCGTCCCTATCAGTCATCGCTCTTGGCAAGTCCTCAAGACGTTATTCAGTGTCCACACAGAGCAGATAAATGTAAGTTTTTATTGGTCGGCCATCACGGGTGTATCCATGTGCAGGAGTCCATAGGAAAACGTCATTTATAAGTTATTTCTTACTTCTTCATCAGTATCCAGCCTGTCTTGCTCATCTTACTTTGATGGTTGGTCAAAAGGAAGGTACTGCTGGTATTTTGTTGGGTTCTTCTTACAGGATTTATTTTAAAATATACGCAGCATCCTTATGTAGTTCCCATCAAGCTCTTTTGAGACGTTTCCTAAAATTCCAAGTGGTACCACCATATGATTGTACTAACATGATTACAGCTTCCTCTGATTACCTTGAACCAAAAATCCAAAATTGCTCCAGTTTCTTTTCAAAAGTTTACTTAATGTCATTTCACTTTTTCGAAAGTTTTACATTAATACAGGTTTTCCTTTCAATTCAAAATCGTGTAAAACAAATAAGTATCATTAATGTATACGCAAAAGTTTTTGAGTGTTCCCAGACCTCAAAAATAAATCTTTTTTTTTTTATTATTATTCAATGCCAGCCAGCCTCCCTTGATAATGAGGAACAAATTTCTGCTTTGGCTGCGTTTTTATGATTTTATTTATCTAATCATTCTGTCACATGCAGGATGTTATATATGGTCAGTTTGTTAAGCGAAGTACAGCTTGTTGGAATTTTGAGTTTTTCTTTACTTGAATTACTTGCCATACTCAAGACTAAAAAAAGCCAGTGTTGCTGAGGGCGGAAAAAAAAGATTAATTAATGCCTTATCCAAGGGCATTAGCATAAAGTGAAACGCAGAAAATCTCATTCAAAGATTTGTGCTCGGTTCACCGATTCCTTTTCCAACAAAGATAACTGGCATTTGTTTTGCTTTGTTGAGTTCCGGTCACATGATGCTTAAAGCACCTGCTCCCCCACCTGACCTCAGTGTAGTTAAGCAACAATGACCCTATTTAGTACTTGAGGGAGTGACC
>OY757904.1:159062345-159322345 GCA_963585895.1 Sepioteuthis lessoniana | reverse complement strand
TAGTGCCACATTCTAAATGAACAACATTCGCATATATACTACTGTAAAAACAAAATTAGTCACAATGTTTGTGATCTTTAACAATTAGGTATAACCAATTACTTTTGCGTTTGAGTCATAAATTTACTTATATATATATATATATAGGGGGGCGGGGAAATCGTGTAGGTTGTGGTTCGTGTAGAAATTGTGCATACTTGAACAAATTAAATAGCTAGATAAACGATCAAATTTAATTTATTGCTTGACTAGTTTAAGTCATGTGACACATTTTAACAGTCAACAAGAATTTCAAATTTAAATATAAATGCTGATTGATTAGTTTCGATCACGGGACATACAGTTAAATAATTAAGCGGGAAAAACATTACTTAGCAATTTCATTTTGATACCTACCTGAGAATCTACATTCGTAAAACTTGAATGCAAGGAAAGTTTTGGTAACTTTATATATATATATATATATATATATATAAAGGAAACAAACGAAATATGTTGGTATAATTTGATGATTTATTTATTGTTTGTTTTGTTTATTTTTATACTAACGCGTTTCAACTTCAAAATTTTTTATTATTAGAATTATTGTGTGATAAATAAACTAATTATAACAGGTAAATCTTCATATCAGTCGGAAGTCATCAACAGAGCAAAAGAATGTTTCTAATCAAATACGAATATATATATATTATATATATCATTCGTTCGTTTCATTTTTCAACATGTTCTGTCTGATTAACTTCATTCCTTCTGACATGCACGACACACACACACGCGCGCGCGCACGCATATATATATATATATATATATATATATATATATATATATATATAAAGTTACAAAAACTATATATATTGATACGTAACTGGAGAAAAGCATGTAAACAGTCATCTGACGAGACGGAGAGTATAGTAATAATATTCTCCGCCGATATAGATTTATTATGACGATTTAACCGAGTTTGGGTCTCCATCAAATCGTACTATATATATATATATATATACACCTTTAAAAAAAACGGTCATATTAGGATTATAAATGTATTTCCATCCTGTTATGGGTATTGATAAGAATCAATAACACCAAAAATAACAAGACTTATTCAGATCCAGGAAAATTTAAATGTTCATAGTAGAATAATTTTATTGTCCTCTGTGTGTGTGTGTGTGTGTGTGTGTGTGTGTGTGTGTGTGTGTGTGTGTGTGTGTGTGTGAATTTTGTTAGCTTTTTATTGCAGCTCCATCAAATTATCATTTTTCTAAAAGGGATGAACAGTTTGTTATGAAATAAATTTCAGTTTGTCTTTCGGTGAAAGACAAACTGAAATTTTCTTTGTTTATCCTTCATAATTTCGCTCTGTGCTGCCGTTCCTTGCTGTCGTAGCATGATGATCCGAGTTTGCTGTAATAAAAAGATAGAATAAAAATGTTTAAATCAAGAGTTAATAAAAATGTCACTGACCTAATAGGGCTATTATATTTATGATATAAATTCATTGATGTTTTTACTATAGAAATGCATAAAAGATCAGAAAAAAGAGCGTTTGTCATTCGTCAAGGATTAAGTGTTACTGACAGAATTTAAGTATCATTCATTTTGATGTTTTAGATTATGTATTTCTACCTTTATCCAATCTTATCCAATTTTATTACAATAGTTTTTCTCACTGTCGGTATAATCTTTGATTGATTGGAAAACAATGCAAAAACAAAAGAAATAATATTATTTTCCGAGATGATATGAAGTGAGTTCAAAATCTCATCAAAACCTAGTTCTATATTCCGAAATTAGCACTCTTTTCTCTCGCGATCAAATATTTTATAGACGCAAAGAGTTGTGAGAAAAAGCAACAATAATGAGATGGGATAAAACTATAGCCTGTCCGAAGTTATTACGCAAATCAAATAAACCTCAATAACTCAAACATTTCCGAACCAATATTTGTTAAATTTAAACTCGTCAATTGCCACCATTAAAAGATATATAACTAATTTTTCTGTCATTTTTAATTGTTAGTTTTTGAGATATGTGGAATTTACGAAAATGGGCTGACTGAAGTAAAAATGAAAATTAAACTTAAGACCTCTGAAATCTAATAAAAACTATTTTTCCTATTGTCCATAATGTGTCGAAACATGGGCACCTTGGGTTATGTAATGGTTAGCAAACTAAACGAGCAAACCTTCCCGAGTGAGTTCGAGTCTCATTGGGTGCTCCATTCATACGGCCTTGTGTCACATCTAAGCAAAAAGCTTAGCAAATTACAACTATATGTTGAAAAATGGGTAAAGGGAAGGATCAAATAACAACCGAAAAGCAGAAAATAACAAAATTACAGAGAGAGAAAATATCCACTTGGGATATGTCAAAAGAACTTTGCAGTGATCTTCGGACGATAAAGAAGGCTGTTAAAAATATAACTAAGTTTAGAACTTGAAGAAAAGAAAAATAATTTAAGAACTTGCTACCTTTAGATGAACATAAACTAAAGCAAGTTATAACGGAACAACCAATTTGGGCTGGCACTCAGATCTTTGAAAAAGACAAAAGTTGTAGAAAACTTTGTGAATTAGGATCTGTAAAAACATCTTCTAGGCAACCTCATTTCACGAAAGCATATATTTTAAAGCGTCAAAATTGGGCCAAAGCATAACATGAAAATTGACTTTTCTAGAGTAATTTTCACAGACGAATCTCGAGTGACATTTAACAGACCAGATAAAAGGGCTAAAGGGTCTATTTTATCCAATCTAGATATGTCTGTAGCTAAAAGAAAGCAAGGAAATAGTAGTGTAGTGATATGTGCTGTAGTTGTCGACCAAACGATTATTGGACCGTTCAAAGTCGATGAAGGTGTAAAACTAAATGCCGCAAATTATTGCAATTTAATGGACAAAACTTTCTTTGAATGGTACAAATCCAAGTTTCTCAGTTTCAAAGTGAAGTGCGTATTTATGCACATTAATGCTTCTTCTCATATATCGAAGATTACCCGTGAATTCTTTGAGCATAAAAGATTTACAGGAGAGAAGACCATCATTTACTATTGATCTGAATCCTATCGAAAATCTATAGTCAATAGAGAGGATAATATTATATGAAGGTGGAAAACAATATAACAGCAAAGCAGACCTATAGGAAGCAATTAAAACTACCATGTCAAAAATTGAACTTGCTGGAGTAAAAAAAAATAGCAAAATCAATGTATAATAAATTACTGGCTGTAATTGAGAAGAAGGGTCATATTTTAAAATGTAAAGGATTCAAAGACTTATTATATGTGTCTGGTTTTTTTTTTTTTTTTTTGTTCTATAGTAGAGGTTGATCAATTTTTGATGATTTTATAATTTTTTTATTGAAGTAAAATGTTTGGTTTTGCCTGACAACTTCAGACAACAGTGTTTTTAAGAATACATCGTATAACTTCAATAATTTCAATGCAACAATTGATACAACCTAAAATTTTAACTCAAGTTTTATTTTGACATCTAAATTTACGGTTTAAATTTGAATTATTGAAGTTTATGTGATTTGCTTGATAACTTCAGACTGGGTGTAGTAATAAAATTTCACTATTAATTAATAAAATTACGATGTCGCATCCCAGTTTGTTAGCCCTGACACCTCAGGAACTCTCCCTTAATAATGAATAGGTTGGTTGGTTGGTTGATTGGTTGGGTTTTACGGCATGCCAACCCATCGGGTTATTTTATGCCGAAAATGTTTTTATTATTTTTATTTGGTATAATTTTTATGCGTATAGTTATTTGAATGCTATAAACAAATACCAACGACATCAAAATAAAACGATATGCAGTCTTGAATTGTCTGCTGAAGTCAGCATTTGATTTTTTATATAATTAATTTGTAGGTCTATGAGCCTACAGCCTTGATAGAAGGCCAATTCTTTTCAGGAATTCTATTATGTTTCTAGGATTTATCTTCTCAAATGATTCCTTCATACTATTAACTTTATAAAATTTTTTCGGATGCGAGATAGGTTTGTACATTCTATTAAAATATGCCTAATTGTGTAATGGTTTCCGCATGGACATTTAGGAGGAGGTTCTTCTTTTAGAATAAAGTCGTGAGTTAATCTAGTGTGGCCGATACGTAGTCGAGAAAGAATGGTTTCTTCTCTTCTAGTATTACTAGCTTCACGTTTTCTTTCTTTCAGAAGAGGCTCTATTTGGCGGAGCTTGTTTTGAGCATTTTCATCCCACAATTGTTGCCATCTTTTTGTGATTATTTGTTTGACTTTATGTTTCAAGTCTGTGTATGGTAGTTTGGAGGTTTTGTCAGGAGGTATGTTAATTGCAGCTTTAGCCAATGAATCAGCTTTATCATTTCCCTGGATTCCCATATGGCCTGGAATCCATCAGAATATGATTTTTTTTGCTCTGTCTTAGGGCGTGGAGTTTGTTTAATAGGTTGACGATTTGAGGGTTATCGAGTTTTTGGTTTTTTATAGAGTGTAGAACTGATATGGAGTCTGAGTAGATAATGAATTTCTTAGCTTTGTTATTTGAAATGATTTTAAGTGCCAAATTTATTGCACAGATTTCAGCTGTAAATATGGAAGCTTCTTTACGAAGGGATTGTTTCATAGTTTTATTTTTTAGAACTGCTCTACACCCGGTTCCATAGTTGTCCTTGGAGCCGTCTGTGTAGATGTGTAGATAATTAGGAAGGTTGTCTTGGATGTTATGGAGTTTTTCTTGGTATATTAAGGGGTGTGTTTTCTTTTTTGAGAGTTTGTTTAAGTCTAGTATTACCTCTGACTTTTCAAGTAGCCAGGGAGGGGAATTTAGCTGTACTGTATCATGAATATTTTTAATAGAGATATTTGCATTTTCCAGAATGGGTTTCATGCGGAGACCAAAGGTTTTTATGGCCTTTTCCTTTTCGTTAAATAGGGTTTGGTGTTTGGAGTTAAAGATGCAGTCATGAACCGGATTGGTTGGTAGTGATTTGATTTTGCTGTAATATTGTAAACCTAACTTTGTGAATCTGAGTTTTAGAGGTGGTTTGTATGCTTCGGAGTAAAGGCTCTCCATTGGGGATGTGTGGAAAGACCCCAAAATGAGTCTTAATCCTTCATGGTGAACAGTATTTAATGTTTTCAGATAGGACTTTCTGGCTGCTCCATATACGTAGCAGCCATAGTCGATTTTTGAGCGGATTAATGTTCTATATAACTTTAGTAATGTTTGAAAATCTGCACCCCAGTCTGTATGGGCTATTATCCGGAGTAGTTTCAGTGTTTTATTACATTTATCTTTTATATATTGTATGTGGGGAATGAAAGAGAGTTTTCGGTCAAAAATAATACCGAGTAACCTGTATTGACTGACGACCGGAATTTCTGAATCGTCCAACTTCAATATAGGGTCGTTGTGCATTTTTCTCAACTGGCAAAAATGCACGCACTGAGTTTTTGTTTTAGAGATCTTAAATCCATTTATGGTTGCCCATTTATAAATTTTGTTGATACTCTGTTGCAGTTGACGCTCTGCTGTCCGTATATATTTGGATTTCGATGTAATGCAGAAGTCATCTACATATAAATAGCTATCAACTCCAGGGTTTAGGCAATTGGTAATGCTATTAATTTTTATGTTGAAGAGGGTTACTGATAATATACTCCCCTGGGGGACCCCTTCTTCTTACTGTTGAATATCAGACAATGTTGTTCCAATTCGAACTTGAAATTTCCTGTCTGTGAGAAAAGCTTTTATAAAGTTTGGAAGTCTACCTCTCAAACCCATATTATGCAGGTCTTTCATAATACCATATATCCAAGTGGTTTCATATGCTTTCTCTAGATGAAAGAATACAGCGATGAAGTGTTGTCTTTGGATGTTTGCCTCTCTAATGGAGGTTTCCAACCTGACCACATGATCCATCGTAGATCTTTGACTTCTAAAGTCACATTGAGAGTTAGTATAAAGGTTGTTGGATTCAATGAACCAAACTAATCTTTTATTGACCATACGTTCCATGGTTTTGCAGAGACAGCTTGTTAGTGCTATTAGTCGATAATTAGACTGGTAGAGGCTATTTTTCCCTGGTTTAGGTATAGGGATTTTGGGCCGACTGTTGTGTTGTGTGATTTTTGGATGGCTTCTTTTAGCTCTGCCAATGTGAAGCATCCGTTATAATTTTCAGCATTGTTAGATTTAAAACTTAATTTTAGATTTTCTGTTTTATGTTTGTTATTGGAGGAGGAATTAGCTGAGAAGGTTTCAGCCAGTGAATCGGCAATGTCTTTTATATTTGTGACTTCTGATTTATTTTTAATAAGGTTTTTCAGGGGTGTAGTTTGTATTTTCCCCGAAATCCTTCGTATCATCTTCCAGACTGTATTAGTTTTGGTTGAGGAATTGAGTTTGTTGACATAATTTTGCCAACTGATTCTTTTTTTGTTTGTTTTATAATTTTCTGTGCTTTTGCTCGGAGCAGTTTGAAGGTGTTTAAGTTACTCGTGGAGGGTTCTTTGTTGAATTTGCGAAGAGCAGCATTTCGTTGTTGAATTACTACCCTGCATTCATCATTAAACCAGGGTGTGTTGCGTTTATTTGTGGGTGAGGTTTTTGGAATGGTTTTAGTAGCTATTTCTATTAATGTTTCAGTGAAATGGTCAATCATGCATGTATTATTTGGGTTCTGGACGAGTTCTCTATCACATAAAGTTTTTAAATCAATCAAGTTGCCCTTATTAGTTTTCCTACGGGAAGGTCTGTTGTTGTCATGACTAGGTTGAAGAATATCTATTATGATAGGGAAATGGTCACTGCCACAAAGATCGTTATGGACTTTCCATGTGTAGTCCATGTAGCTTGAAGGGTCAGTTAGAGTGAGGTCAATTAAACAATTCAGTTTTGCATAAATACGCAGTTTAAATGCAAAAATCAGTATAGTGAAAGAAGCACGGTTTAGTTCTATTTAACCCATAGATAGGACCCTTATCAGGTGCTACCACTTCGGGTCAGAGTGGACCTGGAAGCGATGGCAATGAAGGGGTACTCTGCACTCCCCAAAGCTCCAGCATTGCTGGAACCTCACCATCAGATTGTTTAGAGTCATATCCAGGACACTTGTTGGGGGGGGGTCTTACCCCTCTGCAGAGAAGCAGTCGGTGTATTCTACAGCCCCAGCCGACTGGGCAATAAAAATGAATAGTATATTGAACAAGTGTTATATCATCCAAAGCAACAATAATAAGATGAGGTAAAACTAGTTATAGCAAGTATTATATGATTTAAAACAATTGTAAGATGGGGTAAAGCTAGTAATGAAAAAACGGTAATTATGAAGATTATATTAAATAAGTGTTATACGATCCAAAGCAACAATAATAAGATGCAGTAAAACTAGTAATAAAATAATTGTAATAATGAAGAGTGTATCCACCCAGAATGTTGTGATGAATGAATAACAAGAATCTTAAGATGGAGCAATGCTCTATGCATTAGAGCAAAGATACAAGAATGTACTTTAAGATGTCTTAATCATCTGAATCTAAAATATCCTCAGGAAAAAAATGATGTTTTATGAAATGCTGTTAAAAATCCATTTATTTAGTTCGATAACAATTTTGGCAGAAAATGTCCTATTTGATTTATTTCCTGACTCCTCAAAAATGACAGAGTTGTCTTTTACAAACAATGCAATTGCATACTGTTTTTTTTTTTGTTTGTTTTTTGTTTTTTTTGTTTTTTTTTATAAATCTGATATTTTGATGAATAAATAAGAACAAAATTAAAAATAGAAAATATTCTTTAACAAGCCAGTAAGGAGATTAGCATTCACTAAGGACTTCTTATTCTCGTTTGTGGTTATTCAAGATATAGTTCGAGTAAAGACTTTTAAAACGTACAAGTGTAATCAATACTATAATACAATGGTTTTTTCGACAAGTTTCTTTGATTTTATTGTTCTATTCACTGTTCCTGTCGGGCTACTTTCTTATATTCTTCAAATGTTTATGCACACAGTTATATGGTTTCAAGTAAGTAAGTAATAATAATAATAATCCTCTGTAAACAATTATGACTCCAAGTAATTATTCCTAATACAAACAATTTACTTTTATATGGCATCAAGAATAATCTTTAAAGAGATCTACTTGACCCATAGATGGATTCTTAACAGATACAAACACTACTGGTCAGAGTAGACCTGGGAGTAATGGCAAAGGAAGGGTGACTCCAAACTCCTCAGAACTCTTGAACGGGATTCTCATCATGTCATACCCCGGACTTTTTTTTGTTGGTTAGGGGGGTCTTACCCCTCTGCATGATGTCAGCGTATTCTAAGGCGTTATATCAAAAGACTTTTGTACAATTAATCAGCAGAATTGATAACAACAAAAATCAAAAATGATTTTAAATGTGATGGGTGGTTGGTTGATTGGTTAGTTTTACGACATTTCAACCTTTGTTGGGTTATTTAATACGGAAGTCAGGCTATTTTTTTGCAAGAAACTATGTGGTTTCAAGTAAACAATAATCTATAAAAAATACCTTCAAGTAACAATTCTTAATATCAATAATTTTCATAAGGTTATTGTTGTGAGACCGAAACTTACCTGCATCATGGACTCTTCCTGCACTATATTACTATGTATCCTAATACTGCAACTCCCCAGGGGCCGTAAGCATTTTTGGGAAATGCCGGGCGCCTGTGGGCTACGGCCCTGCACCCGGACCCACCAAAAAAAGGCCTTGTGTCACACTTGCCCGTTAGGTGGGGCAAGCAACAAATACCACAGTATCCTAATACTGCACCTCTTCAGTTGTCGGGTCGCACTTCGGTCGGTCGTGTTTACTGCGGCACGGATCTGTCTATAAGTACGGCGCGCAAACCGATTGTGCCACCGGCCGAGTGTATGTCGGCACCTGGAGATTTCCTTCGACTTCAGGGGGCCTTCCCCCCAGGATTTTACCTCCTTCGCAGGGGTTGGGTTCATCGCCCGGCGCCTGAGGTTCCCCTAATAAGGGGAATGCCGACGGGGCCGTAGGCATTTTTGGGAATGCCGGGTGCGTGTGGGCTCCGGCCCGGCGATCGGACCCACCATAAAAAGCCTTGTGCCACACATGCCTGTTGGGTGCGGCGGTCATCAAATACCTCAGTATCCCGGCCGTGTTTACTGCAGCACGGATCTTGCCCAGTGTGTCTCGGTACCTGGAGATTTCCTTCGGCCTCAGGGTGGCTTTCCCCCAGTCTTTTACAACGGCTTGTGTTCTGTCTATCCGTGAGACCGGAAAAGAGTCGGCTCTCCACATCACAGAGGGGGGATGGGAGGGATTATTTTATGTTCTCTTGCGGCTTTTTTTCTCCAATCCCCCACCATGCTGTTTTTCAATTGTATGTACATTATCTCACCTCATTGGGATTTTAAGTAGGTCTTCTTTCCATAGAGTGAATGAGGTATTATGGTGACTGTGCGTTAGGTGACGTAAGAATGGATTTATTGTTAAGAGCGAATGAAGATGATTGGGACTAGCTAGGACTCCACAGAAAAGCTATTGAATAGCAGAGTTTCAGGACTTGTCCCTGCTTAAACAAGAAAATGTATAAATTTTTTTGCTTTAAGAAATAAAATCGTAATACTGCACCTCTCCAGTTGTCGGGTTGCACTTCGGCCGGCCGTGTTTACTGCGGCACGGATCCGGCCAAGTGTGTCTCGGCACCTGGATATTTCCTCCGGCCTCAGGGGGGGAGCGTCTCCGCAGGCTTTTACCCTCTTCAGGGAGGGGGGGATATTGCCTGGCGCCTGAGACGTCTCTAATAAGGGGAATGCTGACGGGGCCGTACGCATTTTTGGAAATGCCGGATGCTCATGTGGGCTCCGGCCCTGCGCCCGGACCCACCAAAGAAAGGCCTTGCGCCACACTTGCCCGTTCGGTGGGGCGTGCAACAAATACCGCAGTATTCTAATACTGTACCTCTCCAGTTGTCGGGTTGCACTTCGGCCGGCCGTGTTTACTGCGGCACGGATCTGGCCGAGTGTGTCTCGGCACCTGGAGATTTCCTTCGGCCGCAGGGGGCCTTCCTCCCAGGCTTTTACCCCCTTTGGGGGGTTCATTGCTCGGTGCCTGAGACACCTAATAAGAGGAATGCCAACGGGAAATGCCGGGCGCGCGTGTGGGCTCCAGCCCTGCGCCCAGACCCACCAAAAAATAGGCCTTGTGCCACACTCGTCCGGTAGTGAGACGGATGACAAATACCGCAGTATCGTAATACCGTAGTATTAGCAGGAGTACTAGTAGTACGCAGCCGTGTACGTCTACCAATATTGGACACCACCAGATAGTAAGCTCCCTTTACCTTTACACTATCCTTTGTAATCTTTTGTTAAATATCTTTCTTACCTCTATTCCGTGGTCCGTGTTTTCCTTCCGTGGTCCCAACCTTGGGTCCACATCAGTTATATGGTTTCAAGTATTCCTATGTACCACTCATAATTTTTAATAAAGATTTTAAAGTTAACCCGGGAGTAGTGACACCACAGTCCTCAGAGTTCTAGGACAGGAGCCTCACCACAGCCAGACACTTCAATTGTCCGATAAAAAACTGAAAAGTTTTGAACAATCTTTAAAACTTATATATTTCAAATATTAAGTAATGTAAATTTCTGTTTCTATTTAGACGTGTGTGTGTATGTGTGTGTGTATCTCTGTGTGTGTGTGTGAGTGTGTGTGTGTGTGTGTGTGTGTGTGTGTCTGTGTGTGTGTGTGTCTGTGTGTGTGTCTGTGTGTGCCTGTGTTTGTGTGTGTGTGTAACAAACAATTTACAAATTTTCGATTGGGGTTTTTTTTTGTCTTTATTTTACTGTATTGTCTTTAACAATGAAATAAACTAGCGATGTTGATAATCATTTTGTTTTTTCTTTTGTTTTGATAAATTCCTTCTCTTGGCGGAAAATGCTACTATATTGATTCTTACTAAACTTTGTATGATTCAAGACAAACTGATGAGAGGAATGGAAACCGAATGAGCACCTTGTGACATTTTTGCAAATATGGAGAGTCTGCCCATCTTGAAAATCACCACTCGAAATCCAAGCATGTTATTGGAGTTCAAATACTGCCCACTGATGAGAATAACACAACTATCTTAACCACAGAACACGTAAATATCTCCTACTTCTCTCTTTCAATCCTTCTTTCTCTCCCTATATCTTTCTCTCTCTCTCTCACATACACACACACACACATACTCTCTCTCTCTCAAACTCTCTATCTCTCACTCCTTTCACGTTTTCTTCCTTTTTACTCTCCTATCTTCCCTTTCAATTTCTGCCCCTCCAATCTTCTCTCTCTCTCTCTCTCTCTCTCTCTCTCTCTCTCTCTCTCTCTCTCTCTCTCTGTGTGTGTGTGTGTGTGTGTGTGTGTGTGTGTTAGTTATTGAACAAAGATAGCCGAATCTGACACAAGGGCATGATAGTAAAGCACACAGTGAGGATAGAGTACATTAATCTGCGAGGTGAACTTACTTCATGGAGGCATTTATAGAGCCTCCTGTGAGAGTCAAGTTCTCTCCAGAGAATAAATAGTCTTCTAGACAAGTCCGCAAACCATTATCCAACGTAGACACGCTATATATAAAGAAGATTTCCCATTTCGAAAAGATCTATCCATATTTCACAAAATTTCTTATCATTAATTCTATTTGGAAAGTCGCCATACAAATAATCGTAACGTTTACGACTTGGTCATTCATAATGTTTACAAAATGGTGCAACTAGACAGACATTGAATTGGTCAAAAGTAACAAACAAAACCAAGGAATCAAAATTGTTTGCTGGCATTTATATATATAAACGATCTTGATTGCAGTAAATATTGCTTGATATATACGTCGAAAACATTGCTATCTTGGGATTTATTGCTGTTATTCCCGGGAATGCCGAAAAGATGTCCTATCTTACTATTTAGACTACAAAATCGTGTTATATAAATTTTGTCCAAAATATCGCAAAAACAAATGTAATTCTTCGCATGGACGGACAATAATATTTGTAGATTGATTGGATCTTTTAGTGTTAACTAGGGAAGTGAACGTTTTTAAGCTATCAAATAAGTCATGGGAGAGTGGTTACGGCATATCATTATTCACCCACTTTTTTCTTCAGCCATCGCAACATACCAGAGACAAGATATTTTCCTCGATATATTTTATTTCTTCTTCTTTCATCTTACAGGTATATTCATAATTCCTTTGAATATTTTGTTTTCTCAGCAAAAGAAAAAACACCTCAAGTTGTTTTTTTAAGTCATTTCTGCAATTGATATTTCTCTCATTAAGATATTTAATGAATATCAGAATAAAGGAAAATCCGAAGGACAATGATGAATATCGGGGACAGGTAAAAATTTTGCCGGCAAATCGAGACAATATTTACCTGATCACCAAAGAAAAATGCGGTGGTCTACTATTACCCAAAGAAAATAATGTCATTTTCAATGATCACTAGTTTCTGACTTTTTTCGCTGATTGCTGCTTTTATTTGGTGCCACAAGGAACAGGACGTACTTGAATTAATCATCGAAGAAAGCTCATAATAAAGCACTTTATTCCAATCCCCCTATTTATATACAACATCACTGTTTTGCTTTACCCATGATCTCTTGCTTTCCACATAGTTCTAAAATATCCAAGTTTTTACAAATGTCACAGTTTAATTCAATTTTTATTTCAATTTTTTCTTTTTTTGTTTAATTTCTCAGGAGGCTACACATCAAAGCGACCATCATAACCAAGCAACAGCTAATTATCTTTAACAAAAATTTTAATATTTTTAGTATATTGACCATTTCTCACATCATATTGGGTTCTTTATTCTCAAGTAGATGGAGTAGAACACTATCAACCTCATCTAGAGGATCAGTTTGTGAGAAATCTTCAGCATGAAATATCAGAAACTATTTTTATCACTTTTGATCATTCACAGAATCTTTACATAAAACAGTTTTTAGTCTACTTAATAGTTTGAATAGTTTAAAACGTTACATCTTATTGTTACCCATACAAATTAAACATCTTCATTTTAAACTGTTATTCATTTTTGTGATTATTTACCGAAAGTGACTCAATGACCTTTGAGGAGTATGGGAAAATCGGTTATCTCGTGTTATCTATCCTAATCTTAACCAGATCCTTTTGTAAATCAGGCATACATTATTCCTTACACTACATTATCTCCCAATCACCATAATACCATATTTGCTCTATGCTACTGAACTATCTCATTATAATAGCACATACGTATTAAATTATATATATATATATATATATATATATATATATATATATATATATATATATAAGTAAAGTTGGCGTCCGTAGTCGAGGACAAGCAGAAGGCTCCCTTTTCAATAGCTACTACACCGATGTGTAGGGGAACGCGCTACTCCTTTCTCTGGATTGCTCCACTTTACTCTTGATACGTACCTTATATTGCTGAGTGTTAAGAAAGGAGGTATCAAGTACCATTTTTAAAGTCTTTGGTATGACGCGACCTAAGTTTGAATCCAGGTCTCCCGGACCATCAGGTGAACACTCTACCCACTGGGCCAATTAGTCGGTGAGGCTCCAGTGGAGTACCCATTCATTGCCATTACTCCAAAGTTAACTTTGATCCGGATTTGTAGTACTTATTCGGGTCTCATTTGTGGATGAACGAGGAATATTTAATCATTTTCTTCACTTGAAACCATTTAAATATGAGAAACCAAATGAAATGTTAAATTGAATTATTGATATTACATAACAATACTAGAAACATTTTAACTGTGTGCAAATACAACAATCAGTGTTAGCAATACTTGAAACCGCTTGAGTGTAAGCAAACAAATAAATGATATTAAATAAAATTAGTTGTGCAAGATAGCAAGACTTGAAATCATTTGACTATGTGCAAACAATAGCAATACTTGAAACTATTTAATTGTGCTCAAATTAGCTCA
This sequence comes from Sepioteuthis lessoniana, assembly GCA_963585895.1. Classification (NCBI taxonomy): domain Eukaryota; kingdom Metazoa; phylum Mollusca; class Cephalopoda; order Myopsida; family Loliginidae; genus Sepioteuthis; species Sepioteuthis lessoniana. The sequence goes on along the minus strand of OY757904.1, from coordinate 159,308,372 downwards.
AACTCATTTTAAAACAAAACTAATTACGAACTATTTACTTTTAAATCATAAATATATATATATATGTGTGTGTGTGTGTGTGTGTGTGTGTGTGTGTGTGTAAACTGGAGGTGGCATTAAACAACCAACAAGGGTTGATATGGCGTTAAACCAAATAAACTAAATAACCTGAAACTATTTAAATGTGTACAAATGAATAATGAATATTAAATAGAATTATTAGTGTAAAGTAGGAATACTTGAAACCATTTAACTGTGTGCAAATTCTATTTTGTTTAAAGTTTCAACCCCAAACTATTCGTAAACAAATCAGTCAATTTTTAATATATGTATGCACAAAAACCTTCAAGAGTTGATATACCAACCAACCAATCCATTGTCTGTGTTGAAAAAAGATTCTAAATTAAAGCAATTGATACCAAAACAGAAATGAGCAAAGAAAAAAGTCCCTTGATATTCCACTCGCATATTCCAGCGATTAATCCTGAGGTTGAAGCATCTCCTCTCTTAAGATGGTGTAAAGCTGCGCTTTCTTATTTCTTTTAATATCCTCCACATCTTCAAATTTTAAGATGAGGAAACAAAAAAGTTCGCACAGGATTAAGTTTAGTGAATATGGAGGAGGGTTAACTTTCAAAATCCTGTATCTTGTCAAAAAATGCCGTTAAAAATATCGAGACTTGCTTCATGTCTGTCTCGTTTACACGAACTCTACGTCTAGACAACAATCTAGGCGTCCAGTCATCATTACTTTAGTACGTAAGATTCTCAACTGAACACGTCTTCATTTAGATTTTAAAACTAAAAAATCTATTGGTTCAATCTCGATCAAGCCTCATATATATATATATATATATATATATATGATCGGATGGAAACTCAAACATGGTTTAATCGTCATTATAAATTTATTTCGGCGGAGAATATTACTATACTCTCCGTCTCGTCAGATTACTTTTTGCATGCTTTTTTCGCAGTTGCAGAACAGCAAATGTGGAATTACAGTTAGTATTTAAAAAATAAAAAGATAAAAAATAAAAATGGACGCTTGTGATAGAGAGAACTCCACCCCACCCCAGATTGATTGATTAATTAACGATTCTAAGGGATTAGAACGAATTTGTTAATTAAATTGACGGAGGGGTAGATTTGAAATAAGTTTGTTTTCTTTTGTTAATACTGGGAATAAGTAGAGAAAATTCTTTTTTTTCTTCTTCTTCTTCTTATCATTTCATTTCCTATCTTATTTTATTTATCTTTTTAAACTTTTGAACGACGTCCCGAGATTCGTTGAGTGGATCTTGCGATAAAAAACAGTAATGAAATCTGTGTGGTATTGATAGGGAAAAAAGTTCAAGATAGTGAATGAAGACAACGTAAGTGGATCCCTCCTATTTCAAGTGTTGATTGTCTGGAAAGAATCAGCGGGGCTGCAAAAAATCCAAATTTTAGTACCTCTTTAAACAAAACGCTGACCATATGTGGTGAAAGTTGGCTAGCTTAGCGATTTACATATCATTATGCCCATGGTTTGCCGAAACTCCGGCCCCCAATTTATATAAGCAGGGCGCAGCGTCCATAGATCAGTTGAGATCAGATCAAGGAAGACGAGAGAAGAGAGATCAAAAGAGACAGAGAAGGACTCAGTGCAGAACCCATCCGAGAATTGAGAATAGTCCAAGAATTTTGGACGAAGTCAAGATTAGTCCAGAACTGAGAGTTCGAAGCAAAAGCCGAGACGAACAAATATTTTTCTTAAGATAACCAAGAAACGATAGTCGCCTGCCTGGCACCTTCTGTTTGATCTGTCACATTTCCAAGCAAACGAATAAGATTCGTAAGACCTTTTTCTTTCTTTTTGTGTTCTACACACTTCTGTAAATACGTATATAGTTAGATAAGAACAATAGCTTTGAGAAAATTGTATTATACAAAAATCAAAAGTGTTGTTTTCTTTCTACTTGTGTATTTTTGTGAACCGTGACAGGAACAATTTCTCTCCAAATAGCGATTTTACTTCGGCGTGGATTCCAGCCAAAAATAGATCGACTTCCACGACGTAAACGATCTGAGGTCGCTAAAACACCGCCATTCGGATCAAAATACACAACGTGGTGAATGGTCGCCGTTATCTCAGATTTAGATTCAGAGCCGAGGGATTGGATGTCGGTGAAAATTCCCAGGCTAAGCTAGACGTATCGGCCAGGCCTGGATTCGCAACGTCAGACGCTGACTGGATATTATATATATATATATATATATATAGGGTGGGACGATAAAATGGTCGTCCTTAAGAAAACAAAACTACAGCTTTATTTTAAAACTTTTATTGAAAAAATCAATTCAGGTAACTTGATTATGTACTAGAGTTGACATCTATTCAATGTAGCCGCCTTCAGCCTCAATCACCGCCTCGATACGGATCCGGAACTGGGAGCATGCCTTTTCCTCAAGCGCCGGCGGGAGCTCGGCGGATGGCGGCGATCAGGCTGGCTTTGGTGTTGTGGGAGGTATTGTTGGTGATGATCTCGACGTATGACCAAACGAAGTAGTCCTGCGGGTTCAGGTTGGGGGAGGGGTGGTGCCAGTGAGAGAAGGGTACAAAGTCGCAGCACTCCTTCTGAAGCCAAGCCTGGGTCTCTTTGGACTTGTGAGCCGGCGCCGAGTCCTGCTACCACACCCAAGGTTAGCCACCGGTCACCTGATTACACCAGGGGATCACCACACTCTTCAGCACATCCAGGTACACTTTGGGGTTGACATTCAAGATGTGAGGTGGCATGATGTGGCCCTCACTTGAAACCACACCACAGACCATAACCGTAGCCGGAAACTTTGTTTTCATCACCCTGGGCACGTTGAACTGTCCGGATTTGCACTTTGAGGGTGCTGGTAATGGTCCTGTTGTTATAACTTTGATCGGTAGAGAGCATGAGTTGTACAGCGGCGCATCTCCGATCTCGCTCGTTGAACATTGTGTCACTTTCAGACATGATAGAAGGCTGCTATTGCTCTTGGGATTTGTACACAACTGGCCAACTAGTAGATGGTCTGCAACAAAAAAGAAAGCCGCTTTCATTAAACGGAAATGGAATCATGTCGTATTTTCAAGGCCGACAATTTTATCATTCCACCCTGTAAATATATATATATATATATATATACCGGACATTGGCCTAGCAGTTAGAGTGTTCGCCAATGGCCCGGGAGACCTGGGTTCAATCCCAGGTCGAGTCATACCAAAGACTCAAAAAATGGTACTTGATGCCTCCTTGCTTAACACTCAGCATTATAAGGTACGGATCAAGGGGAAAGTAGAGCAATCCTGGGAAGGAGTAGCGCCCTCCCCTACACCTTGGTGTAGTAGCTATCGAAAAGGGAGCCTTCGGGTCACCCTCGACTATGGTCGCCAACTTCTTTTTACTCTATATATATATATATATATATATTATGCCCATTGCATGATATCATTTTGTAACTATCCCATAATAGGAAGCATCTTCATAGTAAGAAAAGATGGGGCATTTTCTACGCTTCAACGTGTTTCCAAAAAGAAGAGCAAGCTTTCATCATCATTGAAGGCACTATATCAGGGTTTCCTTCTCCGAGGTAATTGCTTGAACAAAATCTATGCTATCACAGCAGTAGTGTGCTATATTGGTATCCATCACGGCATTATTTGCTGTATGACCGCTGAGCGTTCTCCCACTCTTTGACTAGTCTTCTTTTTTAATGTTTCCGAAAGCCTAGTCACCCGCCTCTCCAGGAAGGTCTGCTAGACGAACTGGTTTACATACCAAACACTCAATCATGCGGAAAGTATTACTGGGTTACATGGTATCAGTATAACTCTTCGACTGCCCTATAATATATATACAAGGAGGCGTGTTAACCATAACGGTTATTATTGCAGGAAATAAAATCAGCAAGTTGATTTCAAATCTTGCTATATTTATTTACCTAAACCCTCTGCCACCGATAGAATGTGACTCAAGGTCAATTTTAATTGGTGTAAAACTAGTTTGAATTCAGTTTTCTTTCTCCTAGACTAGTTGCCAAACCAAGGCTAAAGCAATCAGTCAGCCCTACTATTTACTTATAGTTAGGAGGAAGAACAGATGGTGTCTTTCCCTGTAGCATTAGCATGAAGTGAAATTTATGCAACATTGCCAAGGATTTGAACTCGTGTCACCTATTCCATTCTTTCGACGATAACCGTTGCGCTTACCGCTCCTCCATTCAAACCAGCTGTACTCCGCTTAAAAATTGACCTTCTGTCAAACCCCTGCTTGTTGTGGAAAGGGTTGGGTGAATACAATTGATGGAAGGTTAAAAGACAAAGCGAATGTAAAAATAAAGTGGATCAATACTCCCGCTTAAATTGAATGTAAGAAATACTGCAAGTTTCTTGGAGATTACGTTCTATACTTTAGCAATTGTCTGTCTCGGATTTTTATTACCAAAAACAAAAAGAAATGTTCTTTAAGAAAGGAAAATTATATGATTAATTATGGAGCTGTATACTGTTTTCATTCAGTTAACAAAGAGTCTTCCAGTCTAACCATCGGTTGGCTATGCAACCACTGCTCTTTCTTACATAAAATCTAAGTAAGAATTCCAGCCAGCTGTCTTTTGTACACATCAACCTTGTAACTCTTATCCACCTTTAGCCAAAATCAAATTACACCACGGTGTAATGGTTAAAGCGATGGTCTGCGGAAATCGTACCGCGCAAGTTCGAACTCCAGTCTCGCTATTACGTTCATTTTCGGGCAAATACCCTTGGGAAAGGTATGAACCCCGCTTATCCTCCTAGCTATGGGTTAAATAGCACCACCACTGTTCTTCTAGGAGAATGGCTTGGGCATTAGATATCCCACGAAGGTTGATATGTCATTAAACAAAGAAACCAAACCAATCAGAAGGACTTAATATTTTTTTCTTTTACGCCAAATTTCGACTTAATGTCTTCAGTAAACAAGCAGATGGTCCCAATAAAAAAAAAAAAAACTTAATTTTCGTATTTAAAACGCATGTTCCATCCCACAATTTTAAGAATTTACTCATTTTTACTTATTCTTGCATACAAGTCTGGTTTGAACTAACTCATCACTGCTTAATTTCGGTGATCTCGAAAGAACCGTTGCTTTGAACGTGAAAAGAATCATTAAAAAGACATAAATTTGGTACTAGTTTAGTGCACCTAGTGAGGATCAATCTCATTACTCAGATGTAATTTATCTGCGAAACTATCCTGCTTAACTGTTACATCACAATGAGGTGCACTGTAATATTTTGATAAAATCAAAAAATAAAAACTAAACATGATATCTAACGACAAATACAAAAAAGCTTTTTCGTCAACCCTGTAATAGAAACTTTGACGTCACTGATAATCATACGAGTTTTTTTATCTTCATTTTAACCAGATAGATTTTATGTGATGAAACATTATATCAAATAACTCATTGTGAATTTTAAAATGACAACAGAAAGTTACTCCAATAAAAGAAATTTGTCAATATGGTTTCTCTCGCTTATTTTATGAACAGCAATTTTTTTTTTCTTTTTTTATTTGAGGGTGTTATTTAATGATGAATATATAAAATATATTGCTGATATAAACCGTCAGGATGTTTCCATACACGCTGCAGAAGGACTCGAAGTTAATGCAGATGCTGAAATTTCCGTTAGGTAGAATTTTAAACATCTCACAAAGACGACAAATTTATAAGTAAGGTGATAAAGAACTTTTTTTTTCTGCTTGTTCTCTATAAAGACTTTGAATAATTTGTGTGATTAAATTCCAAACACTCTTTATTGAAGACTGAATACACATTGGGAAAACCGATACTGCAAGATAAACTTTTGCATTCACTTAAGAATAAAGAATACGATTGGTGCGTAACTCATTACTACTTTAGTCCGATCAAAAAGTGTCAAGAAGTCTGCAGAAAGTAATTTCTAAGTTAGGGATTGCCAAAGTGGTCAGTATCGACGCTTGGGGTCGATGAGACGATCCTAGGAATCGATAAAGGAATTTAGTCAGAATCGGGTCGATAAACCTGAAAGCTGACATTAAGAAATAAAAATAGACTGATTACGTTACATATGCCAAATAATAGAAAACAGGTACTTCACTCTAAGCGTTCCAGTGAACTTCCATGTATTTGGATGTCATTGAATACTTTGATGTTGAATTCCTGTATTATATCGGGAGGGTCTCCATTGCGTAGTGGTTAACATGTTAGTCTGTGATATAAGCAATTTCGAACTCCAGTCCCACTATTACATTCACTTTTAGACTAATTCCCTTGAGAAAGGTATTGAACCCTCTTGCATTCCGGTTGTAAGTGAAGTAGTTCTACTAATATTCTTCTACAAGGATGTCTTTGGAATTAAATAACCCACAAAGGTTGATATACCTGTAAACAAAGAAACCAACCAGTATTATATCAAATATTTTGTACATTTCTCGTTATTTCCATACCATTAAAAGGAATTCCTTCTCATGTCCCTTTATTTCAAGAGTGGTATTTACAATTAGCAGGAATAAAGACCATTTTTGTATGGTTTAGTATTCCGTTTCCATCCCTTATGCAAACAATACATTTACCAATTTATTGTATATACCTTTCAATTGAAGGAACCAAAAATTCCATGAATCAGTCGATGGTCAAAAAAATTTGGCAACCACTATTCTAGGAGTTGCCGAAAAGATCTGTAGATGCAAATATATCTTATAAAACAGTGGATTTAACACCCACTTAAAAAAAAAAAAAAGAAACATAGTGTATTGAAAATATCTATTGTTTGTTCTTTTTATTGTCAGTTAGTGAGGGAAGAAAGAAAAATTTTAGGAGGGGAGAGGAAAGGAGCAGGAAATATACGAAAAATGAGTAAAAGGGAAAGACAGGCGGAAAAAGAGAGGAAGAAGAGAAAAGAGAAGGGTGAGCGCGGGGGAATGTATTAGGAAGGAAAGAGAGAGGAAGAGAGACAAGAAGAAAGAGAAAGGGAGGAGATAGGGAAAAGAGGAGAAATTATAAGAGGGAAAAGAAGAGAGATAGGGAAATATAAAGACGCAGAAGGGGAAAAGGGAGGGATGAAGTTGAAAAAAAAAAGACTGAGAGAGTGGGGAAGTTGGGGAGAGGGAGGGGGCAGAAGACAGCTCCACCTCTTATTTTAAAACAGAAACGATATTAGAGTGAACAGCTGCGTGGAATTACATGTTTCGCTTCGGGCGGATATGACTTCATCACTCTTTTGGTATCTCTGGATTGGTCTGACCAAATAAAGGGTGTTTCCCTTTCTTTCTCCTATCAGTTTTGATTTAATCTGTTATTGAGAATAACGAAAAAACAGTCTCCAAGATTATTTTTTATTTGACACTTTATATTTCATATGCATTGTGCTTGTTTTATAAAATCTGTAACCAGTGAAAACGTGTTATAATATGTATGACTTGATGTAAAAATATATAGGCAGTATGCGTCACCTAGGAGCAGTAGTTACCAAATTATTCTCCCAGATCATTGCGACAGTAAAAATGTAATCCTATTTGGTTTCCTCTCACTTGTTACTTTTGTAGTATAGCAAACGACTCGAATAAAGTTGGAGGGAACGAAGGGATAACAAGATGAAGAGATGACGACGAAATAATGTTGTTCATAGCAAGAAAGGAAAAATCAATCAAGAAAAAATCCATTCTCTGACAAATCGTAGCCAACACCCAATGGTGGTTGGGCTGTTTCGCTTAAACTCAAACTTTTGGTCGTGACTAGTCGCTTTCACAGTAACTAACTCACTGACTCTTTTAAAAAATCCCCAAGTCTCGTATTTGTCCGTCTCTCACACTGAACGCGAAAATTTTCGTGATTGACCTTTTCTTGTCGGCCACACAGCTGGATACCAAGGACACTGATGATGGGAGGCTGGCAATACATTACACTTTGTACAAGACTATGAATAGTATAGAAAGTTTGATCATCACTTGATATATCATACCTGTGAATGAGGTCCGCCCTATCAAATAAAAATAAGGATAATTTTAGTTGACTACCAAAACTAAAGATAGAAAAGAGAATAAAAATAAACCTTCCTTCTAATGAAAAGTAATCCCCTGAATATCAATCAGTAAATATATCTAATATACCAAAAAGGATTTCCAAGAATGGAGAATATGATAATTATATATATATATATATATATATTAAATTGCGAGTCGGGACTATCCTCCTACCGTTTCGCCTAAAACGGTAGTAGGATAGTCCCGACTCGCGATTTAATTTTTGTAATTGGCTCTATTTAATATTGAGCACTATTTGTAATTGCAGCATTGCAACATTTTGCGGTGGGTTTTTGTTCTTTTGACCAACTGATTGGATATCTCTTGATTTTTTTTCAACTGGTTTGACGAAGTTGGTCTTTTTTTCTCCCGATAATCTTTTTCTTTTTTCCCCAGGCAGTGATTCGAGATTTGTTATCTCTGAATTCTCCACTAAGTATTAGACTTTTAGCTTTGTTAAATGTAATACATTCAGATGACGAAAATATTTGTTTCAATCAACTGCTGATCACAGTATTTGTGATTTATCTCTTAAATGTCTAATGTAGAATATTTGGATGCAATAACATCGAAAAGAGAAAATCATATAAACGATATGTTTTAAAAAGAAAACTAACCTCTGAGCAAATGATCAAAATGTTACAAGTAATCCAAGCTATGTTTGATACTTGCTGTTCCAAAAGAAAGATTTGTCAATGAACACATTTATGCTAAGTAACGCTTCAACATTAATTTATTCATTTGAGGGAAAAACATCTTCTAAATTAGATCGGAAGAGAGCAACATAATGTTTTTTTATCGACTAGCAATTTTGTGAGTCATTCTTCTTTAAAAAGTTCTAAATAACATGAGAGAATTTTTCTGATATTTCAGGCAATTACTTATATATATATTGCTATATTTTTCTTACTATAGTAGTCATAAGTGCTATCAACTGCATTGATATGAAGATTAAAATTGTTCCAAATACTGGTAACACGGTAGTCGCCCAGGCCGTCAAGTGTTTCGTGACGCCTGTCATGTGACAGTAGGATATTCAAAATACAAAAGGAAAAATTGAAAAATAAATCGATTTGATAAAGTAAAAACAGTTGTAATAAGAAAATTCCCTGATGAAAAATCACTGTTCGCAATAGCTGGTGGCTAATAGAGAAGGTAAATAGGGTTAGGTAAGGTTTGGAGGGAATTTCTTAACTACACTTGTCTCCTGTTTTACGATACATGTGCAGTTTGTTTAGCACTCCAACATCTCTCTCTGTTTTACTGCTTTTTTCTGGTCTTTCGGTTACAATTAAGAACTTCTCCTTTACCTTCAGAGTTGTAGCAGTTAAAGTTTTAACACACTTCATGGTCAGGAACTTTCAATTTCGACCGCATAGGGGACATAATCTACTAAAATGTAAGTAAAATATAATGTTGTGTGTACCTTCCACCACCAATGAACCTGGTGAAAGGTTGCGTGACTGACAGAAAGAGGTCAAACAAGGAAACTCTCACGGTGGGTGGAAGAAACGGTCATATAAGAATTTTGAGATAGGGTTACTCTGTTAGTAACCGGCAGAGAACAAGGAATGACTTAAATTTCGGAGTTAGGTCACCATCTCCCCATTCGGGCTCGGCCACAATGTAGCAATGTCTTCATCGACTCAAAAATACCACTTCATATTTTCCTGATTTGAGGTTGGTGATCGGGAGAGTTAAAACACTGTAATAAAATGCGTGTTATTTTCTTATGTGACCACGTGTTTGAATTTCCCCCTTTTCCTTTCCTATAAAACCATTGTCATCTAGTCTTTGTCTCCATTAACTTTAATCGAGACCCAACAATACAACAAATTTATGCTGCATCGGAATATTTTTTCTTTTACGTTTTTATTGTAATTAACTTTGTATTCCAATATATATTTTCCCAGTCGGCTGGAGCAGTTGAATACACCAACTGCACCTCTGCAGAGTGGTAAGACCCCCCTACCGACGAGTGTCCTGGATATGACACTAAACAATATGACGATGAGGTTCCAGTAATGCTAGAGCTTTGGGGAATGCGGAGTACCCCTTCATTGCAATCGCTCCCAGGTCCACTTTGGCCCGGAGTGGTAGCACCTGATAGGGTCCTATCTATGGGTTAAATAGAACTAAACCGTGGTTTCTTGAGTTTACTGTTTTTTGCATTTAAATTGCGCATTTATGCTAAACTGAATTGTTTAAAATAGAACTGTTTTGACATTTACACGGCGTACTTATGCTAAACAGAATTATCTGAAATAAAACTGTTTTTACATTTAACACTGTATATTGCCCAGTCGACTGGGGTTGTAGAATAAAGACCCCTACCCAACCACTGAGTGTCCTAGATATGACATTAAATCTGATGGTGAGGTCCCAGTGATGTTGGAGCTTTGGAGAATGCGGAGCACCCCTTCATTGCCATTGCTCCCAGGTCCACTCTAGCCCGTAATGGTAGCACCTGATTGGGGCCTATCTATGGATTAAATAGAACTAAACTGCATACTTATGCTAAACTGAATTGTTTGAGTTAGAACTTTTTGACTAAACTGAGTTGCTTGAAATAGAAATGTTTTTGACAATTAAACTGTATACTTCCATTTAAACTGCGTATTTATGCTAAACTGAATTGTTTGAAATGGAACTGTTTTTGACACTGAAACTGTACTTACGCTAAATTGAATTGTTTAAATGTTTTGACATTTAACTGTGTGTAAACCAAATCTATATTTATACTAAAGTGAATTGTTTGAATTAGAACTGTTTCACTAAATTTTGAATAGAAATGTTTTTGACAAACTGTGTACATGCACTAAACTGAATTGCTTGAAATAGAACTGTGTATTTGTATTAAAATAGATTTGGCGTTAAATAACCAACAAAGGTTGATATGCCATAAAACTTAAACAACTAACCAACCAATCATTTTTTTCAGTGTAAAACATAAACAAATTGAAAATACTTTTTGATTAACTGCTCTTACCTGTCGGATTACATTTCGGAACAATTGCTTGAGGCATCATAGGTTGTAGCCATACAAATAAAAAAGCGCATAGATTTCCTTTGTTCGATATACCTGAGAAAGAAGACATGTTTCCTTTGTCTGGACACTCCCTCAGGGGACCGAAGCCCTTGTGCCATAGGCAAACATATATAATGCAACTCTGAGCCTGACAAAACAAAATATGACCAAAGAATTTTCACAGTAGGTAAAATGGACCATACTTTATTTTCCATATCACACACACACACTCTCTCTCTCTCTCTCTCTCTCTCTCTCTCTCTCTCTCTCTCTCTCTCTCTCTCTCTCTTATCCTCGTTCTTGCTTGATTTCTCCATTTCAGGTTTGTTGCACATTAATTAAAATTGTTGGTCATGAGAATTTCTTTTGGATTTCTTCCTGAATGGAACTCAATATTCTCTAGTATTCGAATTGTGAGTTATAAATGATAAAAACTCAAATCAATTCTACAATAGTGTACTTAAAAGGGCAGTGAAGTTCAACTTTCTCGGGGCGCCGAGAACTCGAGAGCCGGCACTGATGAAGATCAATGTTGCTATCAAATCCATTGACATTGTGACATGAGAACTTTGTGGATACGACAATTCCGAATATTGACTTTAAAATATCAAAATTGTTGAACAATTGGTCATAATTTTAGTAAAACCTACTTTAATTTCAATAAAAGATCAATTTTTAATGTCCTCTCTTCATTTTTTCTTAAAGTAATCAATTTGATTGCTGCATTTTATTTTTAGTCGCCTTATTATCACTAACATAGTTAATATTCTTGTTCATTCAAAACGAACAAAGCTCAGTTTTATTTTAAACCAATGATTCTAAACGTTAACCCCAACGCCCACAAGTGGGCCTGGCGAAATATTTAAAAACGTGTCTGGATTTGGCCCAATGAGAATTAAAAGGGAAGAAGATTGTTTCATTCTTCCTTGGTTTTTCTACCATCTGGTTGTTTGAGGTGGGATTTTCAGCAGTAAATGATGAAACTTACAAATAAACTTAATTTATTGCAGACTGAAAAGTGAGACGATTCACAACTGAAACTGAACCAAAGTTTAAAAGTTCAACTGATTGATTGACACTTAGAATCGAATATTCATTAAGCAGGATTTATATTTTCTGCTGCATTTTGCTTTTCGGAATCAAATTTATTCCCTGTAACATGGAATTTCTATTTACACTTATGTGGGCCCCAAACTTTTTGACACCAAAATGGGCCACAAAGAAGAAAAGGTTGTGAAACCCAGTTTTAAACTCTGTTTCACCGTTGTAACTGTAGCAATAAATATTCTTATGCAGGAATCTTTATTTTGGTTTGTAAAAATAAACAAACCAATTTCTAATGTCTATATCTATTTTAATCTAATGATAAAACAAACAGATTTTGATTAATTCTCTCAAAAAATATCACTTCGTCGCAATTTAGATGTAAACAAAATAATTTGATACATTTTTTTCCTCTTGAATAATTGAGTAAACTTATTGGTTTGCAAACAGAATTCAACTCCCATCCCGCAGGCAAAACCTTTTGACAATGACAGTAACAAAAGACCGAGGAGGTAGAAATAAATTCAGCACAATAATCAAACTAACGTCATTTTCTTTATAAGTAGTCGATATTCAAAAGATGTTTCACGGCTTCATCTTTTTTACTTACCTTGGATCAAAAAAAAATCTGAAAAAACGAAAAAAGGGGACCAAGATTGTTACCGATTCGGATTGATTGATTTGAACCACATAACGATCCATCAAGGGTTATGTCAAGAAGTTAAGGAATCGTTTCTATTATACGATCACATTTACATTTTTTGTGTAGTTGTTTCTTAAGAGGGATTTTTGTACACGGTCCGATTTGAAATTATTAATTTTTTAATACATCTATTTGACTCATCGATGGGACTCTAACAAGTATTACCACTTTGGATCCGGGTAGACACGGGAGTAATGGCAATTAAGAGATACTTCACAATGCCCAGATTTTCAGAACTGGAACCACTTCATCAGATGTAGTTTAGTTTCAAACCCAAGACACCATTTTTAGGGTGTTTTACTCTTCTGCAGGGGATCCAGTCAGTCTATTCTAAGCTACTTCGACGAGGCACTGTTTCTTGTTGACGAACAGAAAATAGTTTCTTTTTTCTAACAAATAATTTAATTATAAATGCGACGAAAAAGACAAAGCATTATTTATAAAAAAAATCACAAAAGACCCAATTGGAAATTAATTTTTGACTATAAGAATTGTTTTCAAAGCTGAATATGCAAATTATTTATCTTTATTTTACAAGAAACACTAAGTTGGCCAAAATATAACAGTTAAGAAGTTAGTCAAGCAGATCTATTGCCAGTGAATTATGATTTTGATCCTCATTGGGTGCCCTATACTTGTGGCTATGTGCCAAATACAAGCTGTGTCACATCGATACTGCTATATGGCTGCACTACATGGACGCTAACAAAACGGCTGGAGAAGAAGCTAGACGGCAATTACACAAGAATGCTACGTGCAATCTTAAACAAGTACTGGCGGCAACACCCCACAAGACACCAACTGTACGGCCACCTGCCCCCTATCACGAAAACTATTCAAGTTAGACGAACCAGACATGCAGGACACTACTGGAGAAGCAGGGACGAACTCATAAGAGATGTACTCTTATGGACTCCCACACATGGCCGTGCAAAAGCAGGACGACCAGCACGAACATACATTCAGCAGCTATGTGAGGATACGGGATGTTGTCCTGAAGACCTACCTAGGGCGATGAACGATAGGGAGGAGTGGCGAGAGAGGGTCAGGGATATCTGTGCTACCAGCGCGATATGATGGATGATGACAAGTGATGACTCTGTTCAGCACTTGAATAGGCGACACTTCGAGACAGCAATTTCTGTAAGTAATCTAAGACCTATGTATCAGATTAAATAAAGCTCATTAAGTAACAGCGAAACAATTTTATGTAACATACATACACACACACACACACACATACACACACACAAACACACACATACACACACGCATACACACACATACCTTTATGTCAATTTTATTAGTTATAAAGCGTTCTTCTTACATTAAACAATGTCTTTGGACCAGTCAATACATGGATGAACGAGTACTGCACTCTGATCTTGTTCTACCTTCATTGTTTCAAAAATTTGGTCTCCATGGCGACTGAAAGTCAGATGTTGTAGAAAAGATCAGTTCTTGTCTGATCACGAAGTTAAGCAATGCCGAACCTCGTTAATATTTAGATGAGTTATTCGCTTAAAAAACATCAAGTACTATAAACACTTTAGCTTTTTGCAACTCAAGGCATAACTAAAGAAGTTATAAAAGTTTCCCAATGAATAATTATCTCCCTTGGAAAATGGGCGTGTCCTTTCGGTGCCGTGTAGGGTGTCAAATGACAATCACAGAAACACATTCTGGAGATTTTTTGTTTCTGTTCTTTAAACAGGAGACACGTGTCTTGGATCCTGCCAGTTAACTTTAAAACCACATTGCTATTTTTACTTCCCCTCATCAAATAAATATTTTTTCTACTTTTTACACATGCTGCGTCTTCATAGAACGAGGATTTCGAAAATTATGAAACTTACGTCTCTACTAACTTTCGGAAGCGGCAAGCGAGTAGGTGATTCTGAAGGAAGTCACACTCATTCTATGTGAGAAAGAATAGTTTATTTGTTTTTTCATGTTATTTAATGAATAAAACTTTGCAATTCATAAAAGATGATGCGTAGAATGTTGGTAACAACAATAAATATTTATTTTATTTTATTGATAAAATAGCAACGATTCATTGTAAGACAATAGCGATACAGTTTAAAACAATAATGATGCAGCCAAAAACAGCATGCTAAAACAGTAACAATGCCTTTTAGGAGAGAAACCTCAAAACAATTTTTTTTTTCTGTTTTAGAAATGGTATTTTCTGTTGGAAAAATGTTGCTTTAATCTAAACTTTGTTTTTATTTCCTCTATGTAATAAATTGTTCTCATTCCCATATGGACATTATGTCCACAAATTGATAAAAGGAAGGTGTCATGAGATGGCAAAATGGGATGTCCATTTTTAATATAAAAAGATTCGATGCTGGTTTTTATTCGGGCATTTCGTTTGGCTTCTTTCATAATGCAGAAGAAAAAGTTGAATATTCAAATACAAAGTGTGTTTGTTTTGTTTCGTTTTATTTGTTTGGTTGGGGTTTTATGTTTGTTTGTGTGTTTGTTTGTTTTTTGTTGTTTATTTTTTGTTTTGCTATGGGGGTTTTTTAGGGGGGGGGATTATTATTGGTGGGGTTGGTTAGATTTTTTGGTGTGTTTTGTTTTTGTTTGTTGTCTTTGCTTTTTTTTTTGTTATTGATTTTTTGTATGTTTTTTTCTTGGGGGGAGGGAGCTGTTCTGAGGTACCAACTAGCTCATTAGTAATTTACAAAGCTCTTTGCTTCGATGTGGCAAAAGGCCGAATGAATGGGGCACCCAATGAGACTCGAACTCACTCGTGTAGGTTTGCTAGACTAGCTTGCTAACCGTTACACCACCAGAGGTGCCCACTAACTAGCTCATTAGAAGCGTCCTAAACTTCAGTCTCTCATTTATGAAAAAAGGGCCCTGGCAATTTTTTGCATAAATCTAAAATTAATAACTAATAGTATTTGCAACTTTTTTATTTCTTTATTCATTCATTTATTTATTCATTTATTTATTTTCGTTTTTTGTTTTTGTTTTTTGTTTTTTTCTTGGGGGGGGTTGTTTGTTTTTACACTCTTTATTTATTACCTCCAATGGCTGTAGAGTGAAAAACGCTACCAGAACCATTATTTTATGCAATAATCACCGATGATGGTAATGGCTATTACTGTTGTTTGCCAGACAATTATTTTCATGCTGTTAAACAAAGAAGCCGTTGGCTGACAATATCACCTGTGACTTTTCTCTGTCAGGAAAATTCTTCCACTGATATATGATGTCTCTTTATCAACAATGAAAGCATACCGGTGTACAATTTTACCTTTTGTGCCGTAGGGGAATCTATTCACCTAAAAGTTAACAACTCTTTGATTTTACCAAACAGCGGTGTTTTCTTTCTGTACAATTTACTCTCACACCTCAGACTGATTTCGGTTTAACGATCTGTTACGGGTATTTTATTAAATATCTAAAATCTTGAATTATTGTAAAATATCACTAAAAAATCAGTAATTAAATCTGTATAAGTGACACATTTTATTTTTATCTTTTGAATGGACATACTTTTAATAATTTAATTTGTTCCATGTTAATTATGACAAATCTAGCATGTTCAAAATTATTCATGTGAAATAATGCGTAAAACAAATTTTTGTAATGATTTGAATTTTTAAGGTATTTTGAAATTAAAATAAATTGTTAAAACGGGTCAACAGAAGTTGTGAATGCACATGAAGTTAATGAAAGAAAACACGGCGACACGAGTTCAAATCCTGGACGAGGCTGATTGCATTTCACAAAGCACTAATAGCCTTGGGAAATGTATGAATACAATTATTCTCCCTCTAGATATGGATAAATAGTAGGACAGACTGGGTTCTTCAGCCTTGGTGAGGCAACTAGTCTAAAAGGAAAACTCTGAATTCAAACCTGTTAAACTTCGCTTAAAAATTGACCTTGTGTCATATCCTGCTCGAGCGGAGGGGTTGGGTAAATATGGTTAATGAAAGAAAACCATTTAGATCTAATTGATTAATTAAGTGATTTTTAACATTATGCTAACCAGTCTAGAGTTATTTTATGCCAAGAGGTTAGGGAATTGCGTTCAGTATGAACTTATCTATGTTGTTATTTTTTAAGAGTTTTGCCCACAAATATGTGATATCAAGTATTCTTATCTAATACAAATAATTTGCACACAATTGTATGGTTTCAAGTATTTTATCTAATATTGATAATTATATAATGCACACAATATATAGTTTCAAGTGACTACTAATAAGGCTTTGTAAAGAATTATAGTTTCAAGTAACTATTCTTCATTTACTGTTATATGGTATCAAATATTCTTATGGAATTCTAAAATTTTTCAAACAGATCTCTTTGACCCATAGATAGGACCCTAATAGGTACTACCATTCCGGGTCTGAGTGAACCTGGAAGTAATGGCAGTGAAGGGATACTCCACACTACCCAGGTTTCCTCACCATCGGATTCAGTCTAGTGTCATACCCTGAACACATTTTGGGGGATAACTTACCCCTTTGCCCGGTTAGTGAGATGTAGAATACTCTGACTGTATTTCTTGCTGGGCAGACTTACATTTGAATAAATCATAACTTTTATTAGAATTTACCAAACTAAAATAATACGCTTGTAAGATGAAGAACTTAATGCAACGAAGATTTAATTATGTTTTGTACAATGTTCATATTGTTTAAAAGTAGAAAGAAAGAACACAAATGCCAAGGGGATAATAAAAGAAAAACAAACGTAATAAAGAAAATAACTGAATGGAATTAAGCTGTAAGAAATCAACCCAAAATAGACAAATGGAAAAGAATCGAATTATCACACTTCCAGTTTTATATGCATTAGTATATTACTGGATTGATCGAGTAAGTTCAATGATTTTATATCAATGGAAAAATAAATAGGTAACTGTATTTTGAAGTCAACAAAAATATACAACCTGTTAGCCACAAAGCGAAGAAATTACTCGATAACGTATATGTAAAAATATATGCGTAAAAAATTATTTCGCACACGCTGAGAATGACGATAGGTCAGAGGTAAGATATCAGTCGGATTTTAATCCCAACTTGAGGCATCTTGAGTGTCTAGTCACACTGAAGAGTTGTGATACAACGAAACATTTTGTCTGTGGATGACAATATATATATATATATATATATATATATATATATATATATATATATTGTGTGTGTGTGTGTGTGTGTGTGTGTGTGTGTGTGTGTGTGTGTGTGTGTGTGTGTGTGTGTGTGTGTGCCACCACAAAAAAGGGTGTTCTAAGTTCTAAACATGATACTAAACTGGATCCGATGGTGCGGCTCCAGTTCTGAAGGTCTGGGTAGTGTGAAATACTCTTTCATGGTCATTACTCCCAAGTCCACTCTGCCCGGAGTGGTATTACCTGTTAGGATCCATTCTATGGCTCAGATAGATCTGTTTCAAGATTATTATTATCCTATAGGAATACTTGATGACATTAAACAGAAAATCATTTGTTTTAAAAATAATTACTTGAACCTACAACTGTTTAAGTCCATTGATATAATGGCTAGAATGTTCACCAATTGTTCGGGAGACCAGGTCGAGTCATACCAAAGACTCAAAAAATGGTACTTTATGTCACCTTGCTTAACACTCAGCATTATAAGGAACAGATCAAGAATAAGCGCCATCTCCTACACGTCAAGGTAGTAGCTATTGAAAAGGAAGCCTTCGGTTCACCCGAAGTCGACCAACTTACAATTGTTTACTAAGGATTATTATTAGTTATTTGAAACCATATAATTATTAGTATTAGACAGAAATACTTGAAACCATATAACTGCGTGCAAAAATAAACTCTTAAGAAGCAGCTACACCAAAAAGGAACTGTAGAATGAATGCAATTCACTAACCTTTAGGCATAAAGTAACCTCAGACATGCCGTTAAAATCGATCGAACTATTAAATGTTTATACTGGAAAGATAGTTTCTGGTAAATAATGTTAATACATAAAAGATTGAAGATAAATTTTCTTGTAGACAAACTATTTTAGCTAAATTTTAATTAGAGATTATTTTTTGGATAAATTATTGCAGAGAAATTCAGCTAAAGCTGTTAAAATTTTTGGAAAGGGTTAAAGGAAACAATTTTTATTTAAATGTATAATGTGCCTACAGATAGGAATTCTCGGCTTGTACAAATAGAAAAATAAAACAGTCACATATAATTAAATTACGGAAAAGAAATGTCATTTTATTGAATTAAGAAAACTTGGAATTGTCCAAGCTTCTTAATGGATTAAAACAAATAAATAAACAACAAAACAAACAAAAATAAAAATGATCAATTATTCGCACAAGACGAATATACGTTTAAAAACACTAAAATTGCAAAAGTTGTCAGAGACGAAAGCAATGTCGAATTTTGTTAAAGCGTTCAAAATGCATGAAATGAGCAGATATCTCTTTTGTTATGCATTTTCTTTCTCTATTAAGTCTAATCTTTTTATAAAGGGAATAAGAAGAAAAGAAAGATTGAAAAGACGGTGTATACAATGATTAATTCACGCTTCCACTAATAATGATGTGTAAAGCCATTTACTAAATATACTTAAGCTTGACACAAATTCATAATTGTCAGATGTTCTCTATGGATTGAATTTGAAATGTTATTAATGGTCTTTGAGATAAACTTACTAACATAAAATCGGCTCTTTTTATTATATGTTTATGTTTATCACAAAATTATGAATATGGGACAATGAACTTTACCGTAATAATGATCTATTTTTCTATCAAATATACCACGGCAAAACGTCTGTGTGAAATCTTATTGGAATCTACTGGTTTGATTAGATTATTGGTGTTTATCCTTATGACTAAATGACGGTTTATCTTTTAAATATTATACTATGAGTGAATCTCATTGTGATTCTAAACTCTTACGTTAAAATATTCTTAAAAAAACAGGACGGTATGCGATAACACAGGACACCGGCTGATTGCTTATTCTACAGACGTGGTGGTGGGCAGATCACGGAACCTCTTTTGACAATTTAGAAGAAACAATAAGCAGTGCTTCCGAACCACATAAATATAACCGAATTCTCTTCTCCTTCTCTCTCTCTCTCTCTCTCTCTCTCTCTCTCTCTCTCTCTCTCTCTCTCTCTCTCTCTCTCTTCGAAAAAGCTGAGATGCATTAGCTAGTGACTAAGCCTCGATGCCTAGTCATCCCACACGATGCCGCCATTCTTGTAGCAACGTCAGATATCACACCGACAAACCACCACACACATGGCAAACCTTCGATCAAACCAGTTATGACACCCTCACGCAGCACCGATAATTAATGCACAAGGCCGTGATCAACTTTGCGGCTTATTTGCAGAAAGAACTCTACACAACAGTCCCAACCACTCTAACGTGCAACGCAGTGACTCAATAGGCGTTTTATTGTCTGTAGCGTAAGGAAACCTCCTAAACGGTCATGGCTCAGTACTCCGTTACGACACATGTGCAAAGAAACTTTACTTTTTGTTCAAGACCAAAATAGATGCAGAATGTTTCAAATAAGCCTGAATCCACTTGCAATCAATAACTGAAAGCATAAAATGGATTTGCAATGACCAGTCATTTTAATTTGATTCTAATCTTTTAAACTTTTTGACCAAAATAGATGCCTGCAAACATTTGCAGAATGTTTCAAATAAGCCTGAATCCACTTGCAATCAATAACTGAAAGCATAAAATGGATTTGAAATGACCAGTCATTTTAATTTGATTCTAATCTTCATTCTATTATCTTACTGATAAACTGCATATCACATCAGTAGTTTTTTTAATTTATGTAAATTTATTATAAATGCACCTTTTAAAATGACTCCCAGTAATTTCCGAGTGAATGTAGTTCAAGTTTAAACGATAATAAATGATTGATTAATTTTATAGGCATATCATCCTGTCTAGGGTTATTTTATGCCAAATGGCTAAGGAATCACGTTCATTATACGTTCATATATATACATTCTTTGTGTAGGCTTCTTGAGTGTTTTTAATAAGAGCTGCACACAGTCCTACTGAATACAAATGATTTTTAAACAGGTGCTACCACCCTAGGGGTCTAAGTGGACCTGGAAGTAATGGAAATGAAAGTGTACTCCAGACTTTCCAAAGCAGCAGAACGAGAGCTTCATGATTAGATGCAGTTTAATGCCATAACTAGAACACAATAAGAAAGACTTTCTTAAAGGTTTGTTTTTGGTTTGTTTTGGTTTGTTTGGTTTTATTGCATATCAACTATTGTAGGTTATCTAATGCCAAATCCATTTTATACACATAAACAGTTCTGTTTCAACCAATTCAGTTTAGTATAAGTACAGTTTTTTGTTTGCACACAGTTAATTGTCAAAATAGTTCTATTTCAAACAATTCGGTTTAGTATCATTTTGAATGTCAAAAGCAGTTGTATTTCAAACAATTCAGTTTAGCATAGATATAAATTTTTGTTTACTCATAGTTAAAAGCAAAAACAGTTCTATTTCAAACAATTCAGTTTAACATAACTACGCAGTTAAATGTAAAAACAATTCATTTCAGACAATTCAGTTTTGCTTAATTACACAGTATAGTTCTAATTAACCCATTGATAGGACCCATGAACCTGAGAGCGATGGCAATGAAGGGGTACTCTGCATTCCCTAAAGCTCCAGCATTACTGAAGCCTCACCATCAGACCATTTAGTATCATAACCAGGACACTTGTTGGAGGAGTCTTACTCGTCAGCAGAGATGCAGGCAGCGTATTCTGCTGCCCCAGCCGACTCGGCCATCAGTTATTTTTAAATGTAAAACCAGTTATATTTCAAGCAATTCAGTTAAGCATAAGTTTACAGATTTTTGTGTACTCACTATTAAATGTAAAAATAGTTGATTTAAAACAGTTAAGTTTTATTTGACACATAGATAAAACCCTATCAGGTGCTACCACTCCGGGCTAGAGTGGACCTGGGAGCGATGGCAATTAAGGAGTCCTCTGCATTCTCCAAAGCTCCTGTATTACTGGAGGCTCATCATCAGATTGTTTCGTGTCATATCCAGGACACTTGTTTGGGGAGTCTTGTCCCTCTGCAGAGATGCAGTCGGTGTATTCTGCAGACCCTCCCCCACCCATATGACTGGGCCAAGTTTTAGTTTAGTTTTTTTAGTTGAAAACAAAACAATTTAAGAAAATAATTTTCAGAAGGTTAGTAATCTTATTTGTCACTCCTAAAGTATACACCGTTGAGAATTATAATTTCTGTTTTATTTTCTCGAAATTTATTTTTACGTTAAAAATATAACAGATCATTAATCGACTTACTTTAGTTTAGTACAAGGTCAAATAAAGGAAATTTGTTTTATAAGTTCTCATTGCTTCACATAGAAATACAAGGATGAGTCAAAAGTTTTGCAGTATTTTGGTTCGTTCCAGTTTGTGGTTGGCATATCATGTGATTGAAGCAATTCAAGCCGTGGTAGATATCGGCTGGGATTGTCAGTATAGCGATAATTAGTTCGCCGACCCGTTGTGCATTGCTTTCCTCGATGTGTAATTTCAAAGCCCGACAGATGAACGTACAAATTTGGGACTTTATACTTTACAAATTCTAACTTGGCCATAACACAGCAGAAACAACAAAAATATTTGTTGTGTGAAAGGTGAAGGGGCATATGATTACATTTATGTGAGCAAATGGCTCAAGAAATTTTACTCGGGGTGCAAGAACCGCGACCAATGTCCGGTAGGCGTAAAACTGTGGATTCGGAAGTGATGCATCAAGTCATACAGACAAATCCAGTGAGTTGCACTCAGAGAGTATCAGGCAAGCTCGGCATCTCACAGTTCAATGTGGTTTGTCACCTTCACGACCTCAGCAACCAGAGCTGCCGAGTTGTGCCACGCATTACCAAAACAACACCAGCGATAAAACATCGTTAAACGTATTGGTTTAGAGATAGGTTTTCAAGGATTATCAATCATAACAGATAATTATGCTATGAATAAAAAAAAAGCTATATCTTTCTTTTGTTGTCCAACGCTTTCAATTGAATATCAACACCCAATGATAAAGTCTCGATGTTTTTTATTTTTTCCCATTTGATTTAGTCTATATTTTAAAATACATTAGAAACAATTTTGGTTGGGTCAAAAAGGTGAAAGAAAATGCCTGCTGATCCCAAAATTTTCTTATAATAGAAAAATCATGAATTAGAAATCTCCCATTTTGTACCTAACTGAAATCTCATGTCCTGTAATCTCAGTCAATTCGGAAATATTGTTATAACTTCACCTCAGAGGCACTTTCGCTGATTAATCTTAAAAGGTAAAATGGAAATTTAACTCTTCCAATTTTTAATGAATACACTATTCATGGATGATTGACTTTAGGGAAACAGTAACGTTCGCCTCATTTAAACATATTTGGTGGACAATACAAAACATTATAAAAGGGTTATCGACTTGGAAATAAATTCTGTAATCTACAGTAAATGAAGAAAATTTTTCGTTTCTCTATATTGTCTGATTGGTTAGAATGTTGGAATAGTATATCTGGCAGAAATGGCAAATTAACAAAGGAAGCCTTTACTGGTTTGCTTTATGCAACTTATGCATTTCTAGAATTGATCAAGTATTGCATAGAAGAATTGAAAATACCATATTACCTAATAAATTTCAAACTGACCACCTTGAGGAAAGGTTTGGTCAATACTGGCAACTTAGTGGGGATCAGTATAATAAGTTTATATGGCAAGTGATAGAGTATGAAAAAAAAATGATATTCTATCAGTTTTAGAATTGGGCTTAGCACTTAATCAACAATACATTAAAATTGATTTGAAGAATTTACAACTAAACTGGGATGAAGTAACAGAAGAGCACAAAAGTTAGATATGTATAAATTTAGAACTGATGTTCAAGTGGATAATGTTAAATGTATAGAGGTTCTTCCTGTTATACAACACTTATCAGGGTATTGCTGTTTTGCTGCTTATTTGTTTGTTTGTTTTTAGAAAATCATATGCAATAGTAGCAAAAATTAATTTCTAGAAGAGATAATGTGGAAGAAATTGCTGAAATAGTTTTTTTTTTTTTTTTTGCAGGGGATTAATAGAGGTTCTCTTTAATACTGTAATCTGATACAACTACGAATTTTGTTTTATATAATTATGTAGTCATTAGTAAACTAATAAGATTTTCTTAATTCAGTAAATCAAAGGAAATTAGCTATGTACATGACATTGAATATTTTGGCCGATTATTAGCTTCTCTTTAATGTTGACACTTTGTTCTTAGGAAAATGATAATATTACTCGTAACAAGTTGAATAAAAAAGAATACTTCAAACATTCAGCTAAATTTTCAATTTGTAACATTTTTCTGTAAGCATTATTTGATTTTGAAACCAATAGTTTGTATCTAATTTATTTGTTTGTTTGTATTTAATTTATTTGTTTCTTATCTAAAATTTTTTTGTGTCATTTACTTGTAATTTGTTTATTTAGTTATTTTTTTTCCTAATTCACTTGCCATATTTGAGTTACAATCACTTAATAATATTGTAGTAATTAACTAAGTTTTTTGTTTATATATGGCACAAGGCCATATGAAGGGGGCGCCCAATTAGACTCAAACTCGTGTAGGTTTGCTAGTCTACCTTGCTAACCATTGCACCACTACAGGCACCCGAATTAATAATATTGTAACTTTACAGAATAATTAATAAAATTAAAATAAAAACATACATGCGCCAATTTCGCTTCTTATTGAGGCCTCCTCGGAAATTGATATTTTTGTATTTATTTATTTTATTTTGTGTTTATTTCATTTTTTCATGTTATTATTTTTGTATACTTCTAATTTAATCACCACATCCTAAAGTAATCCTTTTCCATTCCACCATATACAGAGCATCATCTTTAAATGAAGACCAATTTACGATCTCTTTCGTACCACATTGCTATAAGGTATCGACTTTTCATTATCTTGGTAGGCACGCTTAACGTAATGGTTTCCGTCGTAAAAAAATGGAATCGGCAACCCTGATCGTGACTGTGTTTCACTTATGCCATTGGGAAAAGCACGAAACCACCTTTCCTCCTACCCAACTATGAGTAAATGGGTTGTTTAACTTTAGTACGGAAACCAATCTCGAGGAATAGAAACTCCGAATTGAAATTAGCTTTAAAATTGACCTTATGTCACATCCTGCTCATGGTGGAAGGGTTGGCTAAATACTTTTTATTATTCATCAAATTTTGTTTGAAAAACGGAACCTTTTCCGGTTGCACAAACTGGGTTTATCCTTCCAAATTGTAAGATAATTTTAAATATTAAACATTCGTAGTGTTCACTTCTTGTGCCATTGTTTCCTTGTCCGTCGCGTGCGGGTTCTCCATCTGTCACAGTAATTTCTGGCCCTTTTTATGGCGAGTCGTAATGGCGACGGTCACCCAACTGAAGGTCACTATCTTTGTCTACAAGCTCGTTATCTGTCATTCAGAAGACACAAATACAATGCATTTAGATGAGAGAGAGAGAGAGAGAGAGAGAGCGTGTGTGTGTGTGTCTCGGTTTTGCTTTCGTTTTGTTTTGTTTCTTTGCTTGTTCTTTGGTTTGTTAATTTTTTAGTTTTGTTGGGGGTTTTTGCAGGGTAGGGTGTTGTTTTTGTTTTTTTGTTTGTTTGTTTGTTTGTTTGTGTATTTTATTTTTTGCTTGTTTCTTTTTTGTTTAATCATTTTGAGAATAATTAAAAGCAGAAAATAGAGATAACGTGCTAGAAAAGCTGCGTGTAAAGTAAATAAAATATTTACGTCACTGATAAACATAAATATCCAACTTGATTGTTTGTCATTGTATCAAAAAAATGTTTATATTTGAAAAAGCTAGATCGGAACTATATGAAAATACTACACACTGCTTTGAACAAATCCTAGAAGCAACACTCCACAAAACAGCTGCTGTACGGCCACTTACCTCTCATCTCCAAAAACCTCGAAGAAAGTCGACAAGATATTCTGAGTACTGCTGCTGAAGTAGTAATTTAAGAAGCTTTTTGCTTCGATGTGGCACAAGGCCTTATGAACGGGGCACCTAATGAGACTCAAATTCATTCGTGAAGGTATGCTAATCAATCTTGCTAACCATTACACCACCTGAGATGCCCACTACTGGTTAAGTAGTAATTTAAGAAGCTTTTTGCTTCGATGTGACACAAGGCCGTATGAATGGGGCACCCAATGAGACTCAAATTCACTCGAGATGCCCACTGCTGGTGAAATAAGAACGAACTCATGAGTGACATCCACCTATAGACACATGAATACACGAGTGTTGGCCGACCAGCAAGGTCTTACATACATCAGCTTTGTGCGGATACTGGATGCAGTCTTGAGGACCTACCAAGAGACATGACTGATATAGATGGATGGCGAGAGAGAATCATGGAACTTTGTGATAGCAGAACGACTTGATGAGGATGCCATTAGGAATGTTATTTTCTTTTTTATTTCTTTCCTTCTAACTCTGCTGTTTGATGCGTGTGATATTATCTTATCTATTGTTTAAAATCGGATGCTTTACTTTGAGGAATATCATCTAAGATTTTAAGGTTGATTGGTTGGTTTCTTTGTTTAATGGTATATATAACCGTTTTGTGTGTTATCTAATTAGAAAGCCATCCTTGTAGAAACAAACACAGCGGTACCATTTAACCCATAGCTGGGGGAGGAGATTATAGGATATACACTCCTATATTTTTTAAATGGCCGTGATACAAGAAAATTCTTGAAAATAGGATACTGATTCGCTTGTTCCTGAAACAAAGATGGTGGACGTCGGTAAAGTTATTGGTCAGGAAAGTCACGTGATTTGTGCCCCAACTACGTCTGCAACTTTGATTTTATCCTGCGCATTTGGAGCCGATCACATGACGAAGGTTAGCCATATACATACGCGACTTGCAGTAACTAACTCTCTCACATTTTGACTTCCAGAGACAGCTCTCTCTCTCTCTCTCTCTCTCTCTCTCTCTCTCTCTCTCTCTCTCTCTTACATTTTGACTTCCAGAGACACCTTGGCTTTGCCAGCTAGTAACACACAGCTCAATACACGCAACATGGGTGCGTATATACTCTGCCTTTTTGTCTGGACCTGTTCCAGTCTCGCACACAGCCTCATACATTTTGTCAAATCCCAAAAGAGACAAACGACCAGCATGGGAGAAAACACGTCTTCCTAAAATACATATATAGTCTACAGGACATTTTTAATGTTTATTCTTTCACCATAATATTCGTGTTGGTTACATATAAACACTCACATACACACACACACACAGAGGAATATTTAACAAGCTATATTAGAATATTCGTAATGTTTTGTAATGTTTCATTTTATGTACTTGTTATATAAATTTATTCTTGTTTGTATTGCTTCCTTTTGAATGTTCTTTTTTCCGAGTCGCTTACATCGTTTGCTTTTCAATAATGAGTCAACATTGATTGTAGGAGTAAAATATTCACCAAACATTCACCACAAGATAAGGGATTCATATCTTTTCCAAGGATATTTGACCAAAATTCAAAATAAACTTCGAACCCTCTAACTTATAGGCTGCAGTCCAGCTATTACGCCACTAGAATTCTCTCTTAAGGTTGAATTCATTGGAATTAATGCGTATAAAGATACCAAGACTTTATCTTTTTAAACAATGGAAGGTAAAAAAGTAGCTTACATAGTTTTATTAGAAATATGCAATAAAAAAGGACTTTCCTATACTTTGAATTGTGCCTTTTTGCTTCTACAAAAACTCTTTTTGTAAGAAGTGAAACAAACAAAAAAAACTTATGAGACCTAACTAGTACTTATCAGTATCAAATTGAAATATTTTGAGTAAGTTAAAATCGTACATTTTATTACGTTGTGATGGGGCAGTGTGCTGAAATTAAGGAGCCGTTACTGTTTGTAGATATGTTCGTCATACAACGTTAATCATTCTTAGATAATTTAACTCTTAAATTATTTGATCATTAACAAAATCTAGTGAGTTGGGACATATTCAGGTCGCTATCGTTTCCATTCCAAATCTAAATGGAAAACATTTCGCCTTATCTTTTCAGCTAACAGTGACGTAAAACTAAATTCAAATTATACAATTTGTCAAAAACATTCAAAATCTCCAGATGTTCCCATCTTAAAGTTCATTTATAATGTTAACCCTCAACTTATACAGGTAATTGCTCCGATATCATATCTGTTTGTTTAGGGGGATTGTTTTTTCTTATTTTGTTTTATTTTGTTTTTTGCTTTGTTTTTTTTTGGGGGGGGTCTTTTGTGTTTTGTTTTTCTTTGTTTTATTTTTGTTCTTTTTGAGGGAGGTGTACGGTATTCATTTTTTGGGTGTTATTTTTTCCTTTTGTTTGGTTTGGTTTTTATTGTTATAGCGTTGTAGAAAGAGGTTTCGTGTGGACTTGATCTTAACTGAGTAGGGTAAAACGTAATTTTCTGCTTAAGAAAAATCAATATTATATATATATATATATATATATATATATATATATATATATATATATATAGTGTGTGTGTGTGTGTGTGTGTGTGTGTGTGTGTGTGTGTGTGTGTGTGTGTGCGCGCGCGCGATTGCGTGCAAAGGGATAACTTTTGGGGTCTTCTTTTTTGCGTCAATTTGAGATATTTTGACAATCCGACTTAAGAACTGACTTAAGAAACAAATATTATATGAAACCAAACGTTGTCATAATTGACAATGCAACTAACAGCAACTTTCGTCGATCGTTCCCCAGCAGCAAAAATTTAGCCTATCCAATTTAGTTTATCCAAATTCTCTATGACATTCTTCACCGCCAACCATAATGATATGCCACTGACGAGACATTTTTGTCGGGATATCTGATAATGGAATAGAGCATAGGGAGGAGTGGATTCCTGCCTTTCTCCAGGACATGATGGGAAAAAAAATGAACGGCCTCAGCCGGAATGAGAACTCCATTTTCCGTGATAATCATCATCCTTCCAACCAAATGTTATTTATATATTCATTAAATCTGCCAATACTAGATACACAAAGCAACCAGGTCGGTGACCCACGTAACACACACACACACACAGAGAGAGAGAGAGAGAGAGAGAGAGAGAGAGAGAGAGAGAGAAACACACATATGTGTACATGAATACACATGCATAGATTTACAAACACAAGCACATACACAATTCAACAAACATACTCAAACGTGCTCACACACACTGATTTGCTAAAACGTAACAACCAGCTGTATATGATAAACATGGCAGAATGGTATTGTTTGTTGTGAAGAATTAATGAAAGCCTTATAGATTGAACAAGACTAATATGTGTTGAAGAAAATGTACTGGAAATGATTGTAGTACAGAAATACAATAAAAACCAGGAAATCAGAGATTGTTGGTGATCCTGAATTAGTGGAGGCCTAACAAACTGAAGAAAACCAATATATTTATAAGAAAAAAATTATAGAAGTGACTGTATTATAGAAAATGATTAAAAATACAGAAAGGGATTGTCTGAGGTCAGGAATTTATTTAGACAACCCGAGTACCTGCTGGGTTCCCATCTTAATAAAGGTCCATAATAATATTGATACTTCTATTTAAGAAGAAAGAAAGAATTCTAATTCTCATTTCAGAGTTATCTCCTTCATCTTGAGAGTTTTCAGGATTAAAGAATGATGTTCAGTACAAATACCCCCCACCACCTGCCCAAATCATTAATCCGTTATGAATTGAACTGGAAATTACTTTATTCTTCACGTTTGAGCATTTTAGATGTTTTGCCTAAATTAAAATTTCACTTATGATATGTCAATTTCTGCTTGGTGTGGCTGCATCCTGTCTGTATTTATAAGAACAATATGAAAAGATGTGAAAATCAAAATTTGATAAAGTATTTCTTTATTTAATATAATGTTTTGTTCAAAAACGCGAAACAAGAAACGTTCAAAATTGTTCCCATTACAATCATTTAAGCTATCAAAGCTTGAGACCTGAGGACATCAACGTTGTTTGTGAAGTCATATATTGATAATTATATAGTACATTATAATTGATTCAATAGCTACTACACCGAGGTGTAGTAGCTATTGAAAAGGGAGCTTTCGGGTAGCCCTTGACTACGGTCGCCAACTTTACTAACTTTTTTACTTTAACTTATAATTAATGAATTTTTGTGATAATTTATCCTAATTTTATCAAATGAAATAGAATTTTGTATTTTAAAAGGAATTTTGCTAAAGAAAAAAAGGGGAATTTTTCTCGGTCGTTATTTGTTTGATATAGTGAAATAATTGCTGATTCAATTTGCTGTCTTTGCTGTTTGTCATACTTATGTAAAGTCATATAAGAGCTCCTAGTAGATTTCGAACGTTTTCATTCTCACATTTTCAAAGATCTGAAATTATTGGTATTCCTAGATGCATTATCATGACACCAACATAGTATTATTTTTCTTGCATTTTCAAAAATTAGATTTAGTATCTATCCATTATCTCTTTAATGAACAAAACGTTTGTAGTGACTAGAAAAATAAAAATAAAATAAAATGAAATCAAGAAGTGCAGAAATTCCCTGAAGCTCCTGACAAGAACTAGAGGCGACACATGCCCAGAAAAGGAGCGTCCCTGCAAAAAGGAAAAATTAAACCTCACTTCAGCGGTACCCCTCAGACTGAAAGGACGTTTTTCTCTTCGGCAGCGAGAAATGTATTACGGACGCGAAAAAAGGAAAAACACCAAAGAAATTAAAGAGTCAGATAAATAGCATTCCTTTTATTGAGAACCGTTAAAAACACCGCTCGAACAAATAAAAAAAATTAAATCTTCTGTACCAAAGAATCCCTGTATCCAACCGCCTTAGCAAAAGAAAAAACAAGCAAAACTGACATTTAAAAATTGCCAAGAAGATAAAAGAGTTTGATAAATAACTCTCTTAGAAATAGGACAGTAAAAGTCAACTCAGTCTTCATAAAAAAAAACAATTGATACACACCTGATTTGAATCATGTACTAGAGAATCCGGTACTCGACTAATGTCCTCTTACTCTAACAGCCCACAATCTCTATTTACACTAATTGTTTGTTTGCCATTTTCTTTCACTGTCGATCGGTGTTTAAATGCCAGTGTCTAACTTTATTCCTATTTGACACACGCACACACACACACACACACACACACACACATATATATATATATATATATATACTGGTGGCTCTTACATATAGGGTGCTTGGGTGCTTAACACTAACCCAGACCCCACAAACGAAAATGGCGAATGATATGTCTCTTCTATCAAAATGCAATATTAAAACAAAAACAAGACTATGAACTAAATTAATTTTTAGATATTCGAAATGATATAAAAAATATTTCGGTTACTACAATAATAAATGAAAGATTATTTAAATTTTGGGGCAGCTTTTCACCCTATTTCAGTTACAGAAAGCTCATTGTTCTTCTCAACTTCTTATTCAGATGGACAGTCTAAGTAAAAAAAAAAAATAAATAAAAGCATCATCTTCATGTAAGACTCAATTAGAACAAGAAATTCCTTGTGCCATACGTAAATGGGGAATTTTTAAAACAAGTGTAAGAAATTATGTATTCATAATTATTTTTGACTTCACCGTAAATGTTATGATATACGACAAAATATCTTAAACGAGAGGCTGCGTTTCTCACAACTTATTACAATGATTAGAGACGAGTCGTTTCCCCCTTAACCAAAGTTGATTCAATTGAGTAATTGCTGAGGAAAAAATGCATTTACAAAAATAACTTTTTTTCCAATAAACCATTATTACTTTATTCCTTTATTGACTACTATTACTTTCTATTTTAGTCATTCTTTTTATTTTATTTTCGACTTTAGATATGAACAATTTTTAACACATTTTTAAAGTATGATTAAAAATATAAAATGTTTGTTCTTGGTTTAAATATTTAGAAAATAGCCCCAAAAGTATAATCTAAAAAGGTATGAATTATAAATAACAAAATTAACCAAACATTTGTCCAACAAACAAAACTGGATTTTGTATTCAATTGCTTGTTTTTAGAATATTGCTTCCGTTCATATTGCTATTAAAGGATTAATTCTTATTTTTAAAAAAAACGATTCCTTTCACGGAAAATAAAACAGCACTTTGAAAAAAAAAGAAAGGAAAAAATTAAAAGACAAACGTGCCTCGTACGTACAACTAAGAACTATTTATTACCAAGTAAATAAAATGGGGTTACAAAGTTTTGAAGAAAAACACTAGTTGCTAAAATTAATTGCTATTTTTGCAACCAGTCAAAAAAACTGAATCAAGTAACAATGATACAATTGTTTCGAAAAACACTGGGTTACTCATGAATTACAAGGAACTGATATGTCTTCAACAAACAAGATGCTGGTACTTACAACTCAAAAAAGGGGTGTTGTATGAATGAAAAAAGATTTGGAAATGTCTCATAGGCGAAAAATATCTCTTGGAAAAACCTGTTCCCTTTTAATACAGCGAATAATGCAAACATATGGGGGTTCCTTCAGCAATTCTTTCTGCATTTATATAGGACAGCAAATTCAATTGTACACCTCATGGCTTGAGTCAAGACAGCACAAATTCTTAGATAGAGGCAACAGCATATTTCTCTAAGAAGAATGCAGCTCAGCAGGAAAGTTCCGATGACACCTTGTGGTCAGTCGAGACTGCACAAATTCACAGATATAGGCAACAGCCTATTTCTCCAGGGGGGGAACCAGCACAGCAGCAAAATTCTCTGAGGGATTTACTCCCAATTCACTATTTTCCCTAAACTGTAGTGAACAGCAAGTTTTAAAACCAGCACATACTGCGAAAATTCGCTGGACTACCCAATTCACGTCTTCTCTGCGCTGTGGCTTGAGCTCAAAAGGGTAAAAGTTATACTCTCAGCAGGCGGTGTCATTTCAAAAAAGTCCCGTCATTTCCCTACGGTGGTACAACTATAAAAGTTACCTTCCAAGAAGATATTCCCATTACAATGAAATAATTCAAACACTATACTATTTTTTTAAAATTGATATCAAAATTAATTTATCCGAATATTTTCGTTAAAATCCATAAAAAATATTAACACCGGCGAATTATTTTTCATCTTAAAAAATTATTAATTTAAAATTCTATGAAAGTTTGATTATCATAAACCCCTGGGTGGGGAATAAAATTTTGATTGATTGAATAAAAGCTTAAACGTCTACAATTGGGTTGGATTAACTACTTACTCGGGATCGATAAAATTCCTGGACATCAAATCAAAGATTTATAATTAAGCAATTATTCTATTTAGTTGTCTTTTTCTTTTCTTTTCTTTTTTATACCTTGCAAAAATATGCATCCTCTGTGTGCATTTATTTAAGTTTTAATGTAAGTTGACTACTGTAGTCGAGGACGACCCGAAGGCTTCCTTTTCAATTGCTACTACACTGAGGTGTAGGAGAGGGCGCTATTCCTTTTCTTGGATTGCTCCACGTTTACCCTTGATCCCTACTTAATAATTCATAGTCTTAAGCAAGTCGTCATCAAGTACCATTTTTTGAGTCTTTGGTATGGCTCGACCTGGGATTAAACCTCGGTCTCTCGGGCCATTGGCAAACTCTCTACCCAACAAGGCCAATGTAATGAAAGATTCACGAAACTAAATAAAAACGCATATGAAGATTACACTCATTTTAATTGTCTTGATTTCTATATAAAATTATTCAAAGAATTATTTATAATTCGTTAAAGAATGAAACCATAATATCAGAAATCAATAATACTATCGTAACATGCCGGCTATTCAAAGCCCAAATCCCCGTTATAAAAAAAAAGCAAAGTCATCCATGACGTCAGCTAACAACAACATTATATATATGTATTGTGTGGAAATTTTGTTGCCAACACGAAGACAATTTTTCGAGATAGATTAATTCAGCAGACTCGGAGAGAGGTTCTTATCACAGGATAAAATACGTGGTATTTAGAAGCTTCTGTTGTTAATATTATGAGATATCCCATTATTACTTATATTTAAAGGAAAGATCCTCTCTTCCCTAAAACCTCTGCTTTAAAGAAGACCTTGAATCAAGTCCTGTCAGGTGGGGGGCAGCGATAAATATCCGCTAGCATCGAGCAATCATGCTCGTAGCACCTGATTTTACCCGGGTCTTCTGGCACTCGTGCCGGATGCTGCTCAAGGTCTACGATAGATTCGAAACCGAATAGCTCTTGGTTTCGGCGAGGCTATCTTCGGGTGAACGAAGAATCAATGACATACTCAGCATAAGACTTATGGGTCTAGTTTAAGCCATGACCAGCAAGGTCATCTGGCTTCGTGCCGGGAGGCTTGGCAAAGGCTTGCATAGTTCGCATTCATCCACCGATCTTATGTTTAGCATTGACCAGTAGGCCCGACTCAAAGCTTGTGCCCGACCGACCGACCCCTAAATTTTCACTCTAAGACAGACCTTGTGTCAAGTCATGTCTGGTAGGCGGTAGCGATAAATATCAGTCAGCGCTGGGCATTCGTGCTCGTTGTATTGGCTTTTTAGCCGGACTGTCTGACATTCGTGCCGAATGGGGATCAAGGTCAATGACAGATGCGAGGCCAAATTTCCTCCGGCTTCGGTCGAGCCACCTTCGGGTGGAGGAGTAATCATTGATAGCACAGCATAGCAGTAGACCTTCGGGTCCAGTTCAAGATATGAGCAGGCGTACGTGCCGGACTCACATTGCGAGTCCAAGTTCAGCCGGGTTATCTGGCTCACATCGTACTAAGTGAACCTTTGACCAGCATAGTCCAGCATAGCCCGACCTTCTCCTTCCCTAAAACTCCCACGAAATAAAAAGCCTTGTGTCAAATCCTGTCTGGTTGGAGGCAGCGATAAATATCAGCCAGCGGAGAGGCGAAGGATTTGCGCCTCTCCCAGTAACCAGCAGCCAACATGATGTGGACACGACTGGACAAAGCGGCAACAACAAAGAGTGACACACGAAATTCCCGTGTATGTTTCATCAGATACAAGTCAAGGCTTTTAAACCCTAACTTTTCTTCTTTACAAAGTTTGGCAACACTAACGTTTTTACTGCATCACAGCAACAAATGGTGATACAATGTGAGCTGACGTAACCCAATAGGATGAGACAAGTGACAACACGAAAAATTTGGGACACAATATAATATCACAACATTCTTTCAACACGCTTTCGTCCTGAACGGAGCTCGAATCATCCTGCAGCATTCTTTCAATATGGCTTTCGTCCAACACGGAGATCCAATTCATGTCACATCATTCTTATACGAACTACTGAACGACTGACAGCTCGAGTGTATCGACATTAAAATTAGACGTTCATCTCCAAAAGTTCTAAACAGAACTTGCTCCAACTTCAACACGAGCCTAACACTAGACTGAGACACTTGCGACTCCTATCCCTGCTAAACGAACCTGAACAAGTCACTTCTTCTATACAGGGTAAAAGTTCACGTTAATTGATACGATCAATCATCTCGGAGGAGGTCCTTATCGTAACATGCCGGCTACTCAAAGCTAAAATCCCCGTTATTAAAAACGCAATGTTATCCACGATGTCAGCTAACAATAACGTCATACCAATATATCAAATGGAAATTTTGTTGCCAACATGAACACTCTTTTTCGAGATAGATTAATTCGGCGAATTGACTCGGAGATAGTTTCCTATCACAGGATTAAAGACGTGGTATTTAAAAGCTCCTTTTGATAATATAATGAGATATCCCATTTTACTTATATTTAAAGGAGATACTTCCTGCCTTTGGCAACACAGAATTCTCTCCACGTAGACCATAAAGTACGAAGTTCCTGGCTCCTATACAAACACAGCAGCCACTGACCAAGTCAACCATCGGCGGGGCATACGAGCACGGAGGTAAGAAATCTGCACCTCTCCCAACAGCCAGCCGCCAACGTGGAATTCAACCAATTATATCCCCAAACACCGCACAGCCGATGCCAGTTTCCAACCAATCACTGAAGCTCTCTCAAACAGCTCTTTTCAGAACTAATTTACAAAAATCATAACCAGATCTTTTAAGATCTATTTCAGAAAGTCTTCTGAGGATCACCTCTGGTCTCTTCACATACACACATTTGCAGATATCAGGAGACGACGGCACAGAAGCCGGCCAGAATTGCAGCAAACCTGCAGCAACTGTTCCGGCATCACCAAGCAGCAGACACGAGCAGAAGAACCCCTGTATCACCAAACCAGCCCCTTCATCAACGAGCAGCAGACCTATTGTGTACGGCAACTCCGACAGCATCTTGGTCCGCGAGTAGACCAATTACCATTTTCTTTGTTATTGATTCGCCAAATAAAAGCTTGACAAATTGAACTGAATCTCTTATCTTTGTCATCCTTGTCTTGTTTGTTATCAATCCCTTCATTTACAAAAGTTTGTAGGATGACCCAGGAAAAACACCAAGTAATTATTTATTAAAGACGGTTATGTTAAAAACAGGTATAAAAATTAGCCACGCCATCTATAATGTAAATCTTAATTTCTTACTGATGTATAACCCACATTGTGAAATTTTAAGCGCATTAATACTCGGGCAGTTTACGACCGGGAGTTTTGCCTGGAGCAGTTCAAAGACAAGCTTTATTTAAAACATGACACAAACGCTTTGGGGCATAGGTTCACATTGTACTAGAACTTCGGGTCTAGAGAACATATGACCAGTATTGACACAACTCCATCCCCTCCCCTACTATCAAAAACTTTATGTCAAAATCCTACTTGGTAGGAGGCATAGATAAATAAGGGCGTTAATACCCCAGGCTTGTCCCGCCCCTGTTTTTTTTTTTGGGGGGGAAGGGGCTTGCCTGACGTTTGCGCTTGGTGGGTGTTATTAAACTGAATCACATGGTCCCAGGGGTTCTTCTCCTTGGCAATATCTGCTTAGCAGAGCTGAGTTTATCACTTGCCGCCTGAGATGCCTCTAAAGGGGAATGAAGAAAGGACTAGGCAATTTTTCAATAGGCAGGCATGACTCTCAATTTGTACTTGTCTCCTCAAAATAAAATGACCTTTTGTCAAATCCTGACTCGGTTTAATAGCCACTATAACCACGGGTTCACCCCTCCTGATTTCTCGGAGGCAAACTGGCGTTAGGAGATCGCCTGGTCCCAGAGGTCCTTTCTTCAGGCACTTCCTGCAAAACAAGACTAAGTTCATCACTTGACCCCTGAAGCGCACTTAAAAAGGAATGCTGAGGGAATCAAACATTTTTTGTTACCGCTATGCATGAGTCTCAATTTGTGCGTGTCCCCTCTGGCCGACACTAAAAAGACATTAGGTCAAATATGACCTGGTAGGAGATCGGATAAATCCTTAGGGTACCTTCTCCTGGTTTTATAGGGGCTGGCTTTGCACCGGATGCGTGTTATTTAGTCAATCACCTAGACGTCCTTTCCCCAAGTACTTCATGCATAGGAGGACTAAGTTTATCGGTTGGCGCCTGCAGCGCCTCTAATTGAGCGTTAAATCAAATAACTATTTCGTAGCCGCGATGACAAATTGTTGCATATCTTGTGGTCTGGAGAGTGTGTGATGAATAGCTAGCTTGCAGTCACTGAGAGCGCCCCGCTGGGTGGGGGCACAGCGGCCTCCGGTTGAGTAACCCCTGGCCAAGAAACAGAAGTGCTAAATGTGATCTTGAAGATAACAAAACGTGCTATGGTCAAGAGAAGAAGCTATGGGTCATTGGCCAAATGAGTAGAGTGTTCGTCAATGGTCAGGGAGACCGGGGCTCAATCCCAGGTCGAGTCATACCAAAGACTCAAAAAATGGTACTTGATGCTACCTTGCTTAACACTCAGCATTATAAGGTAATGATCAAGGGTAAAGTGGAGCAATCCAGGGAATGAAGTAGCACTCTCCCCTAGACCTCGGTGTAGTAGCTATTAAAAAGGGAGCCTTCGGATTACCTTCTACTATGGTCGCCAACTTTACTTACAAAAGCAGTCTGTCACCGTTTGTCTCTCTCACTCACCACAGAAGCTTTGACTCCAAGAAGAATAAAGAGAGTCATATTTTTATAAAGAAAGAAGTGTTATGGTTCTTCCCTCATTATGAGTATAAAGCAATATTCTCTCTCTCTCTCGTTTTTCTCACTGAAATCAAGTCAAAACCAACAACTCCTACCACCACCACTCAATCTTAGATCTATTTCTCCCTCTTTCCTTTCTGTCTTTTTTCTTTAGCCCTTCCTCCTTTCATTCACTTTTGTACACTTTTATATATTTCCTCTTTTGCTAAACTTTAGAAAAACCTATTTTCTCAGTTGAAAAAGTTCTGTCAACAAAAAAGAACGAAATATTGTGAACTGAATTCGTTATCTGTGTTTTAGTATATCCACTTTTCCATTTATTTTTCATGATATATATGACACTTTGCACGGTGTAATAGATAAATAGACCATTGTTCGAGTTCAATTCTCAATAGGCGCCTTAAACTTCTGGACTTGTACCACATCTAATCTTAGGAAGTAATTAGGTTTTGGTTTTATTTTTATACGAAGTTTTAATGTTTTTATAATAACTATTAATGTTTTCTCAAAAACCCTTTTCGTCGTAATTCTTACAGAATTACAAACTGCTATATAATAAAGTTGTGAAAAGATAAAGAAAATGAAGAAAATAAGAAAAAAGAATAGATAGTAATATATATATATATATATATATATATATATATATATATATATATATATATATATGTATGTATGTATGTATGTATGTATATTTTTTTAATATATTTTACTTTTTTAAATAAATTTCGAACACTAATTACTTCACACAGTTTTGAAAAAGAACACCACAAACAGAAATAGAAGTTTTAAAACTTTCTCAATTTTTTCGTTTCATCCTAAAAAAGGAATAATTAGATTAAATATTATTCAAAAGATACATTACTCTGATGAAGGGTTAATGTAAAAACTGAAATGTTTAACGATAGTAAATTCAACTCGGAATAAAATCATCTTATGAATACATTGTTTTTCCCTATTTGTACATTTACACACACACACACACACACACCGATATATATATATATATATATATGTGTGTGTGTGTGTGTGTGTGTGTGTGTGTGTGTGTGTGTGTGTGTGTGTTATATTTACACACACACACACACACACACACACCTATATATATATATATATATATATACAGAAATCCCTTCTTATACACTCCAAACTAACTCACAAGCCAAATCAATAAATAAACAAACAAATAAAACCCCACGAACGTACATTTCAAAAGCCGGATGTTGTCAAGACGATGGCCGAGACCAAAATGAATAAAACACGTCGCTGCGCAGGTAGGCTTCGCGATTCCATCCGGTTGAAATGTAACTTTATATTTACAATTTAAAATCAGCAACTTTCCCCTCGAAAGTTTTTGGAGCCGATTCGATCCAAACGCGACTATAAAACGGTCAACAAAAGTTCAAAAAAGGCAGTCGGTTCCGAGAATTCTAGAAAGAAGATCGTCACGCGTCGCATTCGGACAATAACAAATAACCAGACGCCCTATCAATCAAACTCGCATTCCAACACTACTATAGACGGCTTTGAACTTACCAACCCACATCACGCATCGTGCTACAATACCAACCCAACCGCTAGAGAACGACTTACTTTCCTCCTGATCGTTAACTGGTGGAAGAAGGCTCGTTTCTCTCCTGAGATACAAAATTTTATTTAAAATAAGCGGAATTAAATCTATTCCTCTCATCCATTGTCTCTTGCAATCACATGCTTATTCATAATATATATATATATATATATATATATATAAAACCAATCTAGAATAGTTGTTACTTAAAATTATACACACGGATTTAGATTTATGATGGCAACTTTAATTGAGATGTATCCATAATCTGGTCAGAATTTCTTCCTAGCCGTGAAGATAATAAAAGATAATAAAAGAATATATGAATCAAAATATTGACGAGTAATAACTTTTGTGGCATATGGTACATTTTGACAGCCATCCAAATACTAAAAGATTCAGTATAAAAATTGTTTAAGAGTGTTTTATCTGGTAGTTCACGAAACCCCCCCTCTCTCTCCCTCTCCCTCTCTCTATCTCTCTTATCCATTGCTCCCGGTAGATCCTTTAAACTATAACCAGTGTTCGCAATGAGCTGATGTAAGTTCTTGTTGGTCGGCCAATACTGCCACGTCTATGTGTAGGAGAGCATAGAAGAAAGTCCCATATGAGTCGTCCGAGTTTCTCCAGCTGTGTCCTCAAATCTTGTTCGTCTTAGATGGTTTTTGAAATGAGAGGTAAATTGCCGAATAACTGCTGCTTTGTGGAATGTTGCTTCCAGGATTTGTCAAAAACAGCACGAATAATTCTTATGTAGTTCCCATCCAGCTTTTTCTCAGTGCGTTTTGTTAGCGTCCACGTGGGGCTTCCATACAGCAGTATTGACACAGCCTCAGCTTAGAAAAAGCCCCATTTTATCGGATAGATCAGACTTCAATATGATCGATAATCAGTAACAAATTTTCTCGAGTTTAGAAATCGAAAAAAAAATTGGTGCTAGTTGCATTTTATTTTATTATTGGTCAGGAAAAAATAAATATTGAAACTCAAATTTTCCTGTTCTAAAATCCCTTTTTTGATGATCTCAAAAAAATGTTAATTATATCATTAAATGCGAAGAAAATAAAATGAAAAACATGGAAAATTAGCAAAATGAAACTAATGCCCAATTTATTGGTAAAATATTCTGGGTTTTTAGGGGATGTGTTTGGTGAGGTTCTGGCACCTTTTTGTATGAGTTAATCAGTTTATTGTTTTATAGAACCAAATATAGATATACTACAAAAAACACAGCTGTAAAATTGTGGGGGTTAATAAAAAATAAAATAAAAAATAAGATAAATAAATTCTAAAAATGTAACCGTTGCCAGAAGCCCTCTGACAGAAAGCGAAATACGCGCAAGCCTGAAAGATAAACTTCCTGGTACCAAAGAGAAATTCTCTATCACTTCAGCCGTTACCTGCTGAAATTATAAGGATTTCTTTCTCTCTGCTACTGACAGGATAACACACGTACGCGTCCTGGATTTAACGGCATGTTGTGTATCTTGTGAGCAGCCGCTTCTGCTAAAAATACTTCCCTGAAAACAACCACTTGACAAACGACCTACTTCAAACTTTTACCTCAGAAAGTGACTAGTATATATATATATATATATATATATATATAGGAAACGCGACTGCTTCTGCTGGTTCGGGAAAACGTTCCACGACACAGAATAGTCGTAAACACCCCCACCAAAAAAAGGTTTACAGTTAAAAGGTATCTGCGTCTCTTTCTTTCCTTCCTTCCTTAATTAATTAATTCTCTAGCAGCCTTTTACAAAGAAGCCAACAAGTTAATGGGGTTAGAAGAAAAACAGAAGAGTCAGATACAAAAGCTCAAATCATCGCAATAGAACCCGACGGCATACTCCACAAAATAATGACCGAACCTTCTTACACCTCATAAGATCAATGAAACCATCATCTGATAATGACTCTGGGCTCAGACATTTTTTTCGAGAGCAAAGCAACATGACCATTAACACAGAGCGTCCTGGCAGTATTTTGCAATACCACCAAACTTGTATAGTTTTCCGTCACATCGTGAGAAGGCCAAATCAATTTGCAAGCTCTTCGTATAATTCACAACTTTCTAGT
Organism: Sepioteuthis lessoniana; assembly: GCA_963585895.1. Classification (NCBI taxonomy): domain Eukaryota; kingdom Metazoa; phylum Mollusca; class Cephalopoda; order Myopsida; family Loliginidae; genus Sepioteuthis; species Sepioteuthis lessoniana. The sequence continues at coordinate 159,266,735 of OY757904.1, read as the reverse complement.
AACGAAGCGTTATTTCAAACGTGTAAGTTGATTGGTTTGGTTGGTTTCTTTGTTTAATGACATATCAACCTTAGTGGGTTATTTAATGCCAAAGCAATTCTAAAAGAATAATAGTGGTACTATTTAATCCATAGCTGGGAAAATTAGGGGGTTCACACCTTTCCCAGGGGTATTTGTCCGAAAGTGAACGTAATAGCGCGACTGGAGTTCGAATTCGCTTACTGCAATTCCGCACAGTTCATCGCTTTAATCATTACACCACGAGGACACCCCAAACTCAGTTGATGATACATCATTACAGTGAAGAAGAATAGAAGTCTGTGTACAAGATCTTAATAATGAATCGTTAATTCAATATTAATTTTTATTATATGTCGAGTTGATAACATCAGATCAATTGAAAATTCGAGACAGCATTACTTACAAGGAACCGTGTTTGTGGACTGAAATATATTTACTCGGCAATTGTCCTTTGATTTTATTTGTAATAGAAATGTCTGTAATATGTTAAAGCTTTTTGTACTGTGCATTGAATAGTATTGTGTATTTTTGTATACAATAGTGGTAAAAATATTACGCCCCTGGGAAAAGGGTTCCACAAACAAGGCGAAAAACATTTTTATCGCTTATGAATAAAAGACAAAAGAGAATTCACGTCTTTCCCCTTAAATACCCGGATTTATTGCTATGACACATATCGTGGAGTAACTTTCAAGTGATGGTTCGTAGAAATCCTCTTGCACTTATAGGATACACATTTTTCTAGTCTTAAAATAAGCAATAAAAACATAGAATAGAACATTCTAGAAAATCAGGATCGGAAGTGACCTAACAGAAAATATTTAGGCTCGAAAATAAAATAGTAAAATACAAATCTGATTGGTCAATAAATGTCTACGCGCCAAAATTTTAGGACGATTCTTTGATCCATCTGTAGGATATAAATAACACAGAGTTAGGGAGCCATGCACACAAGACACAAGCTTACACACAAACGGAGACACAGATGAAGACAAGCCACTAAGCCAGTAGCCGATACATTCCGACAAATTCCTTTCCTTCCTCAACTAAAGTTCATGAACTCTCTTCAAATGGCCGAGAATTATATTCAAAAGAAAAACCCGACAAACTTTCTTTCATCAACGCGACACGCTGTCGCCACAGTCATAAAACCCGCTATAAACTTAATGTAAGTAAGAACGACTTATTTACGGACTTCGTTAACATGAACATACACACATCTTTAAACAAATTTATTCTCTTCTTGTCAAACTTTATTTTCAAAAAGGCAATTTACACATCATGTATTTTATTTGTTTTCATATTCTGTTATATGCTTATTAAATTGTTTGTTGTTTAATGTTCGTTATGTTCTATTCCATTTCTTTTGTGCGATTGTAAAGTTTTGTGTTGTATTTGTGGTGGGAATAATTTAGAGAGCAATCTACTGAAATAACCAAATTACATACTCCCCCCACACACTCAATCCAGGCTAAAACAAGCTTTTGTTATCAACCACGATTCCATTTTAAGTAAAAAATCTAATTAGTTTAAATTTATATGTTCCTTTCTTTTTCTTCTTTGTGGTGGGGCATAAATAATCTTCTTTCACTGATATCCTATTTGCCTTTGATGTTTTAGCAAACTCTCGCCTTCCAGAGAATTGTTGCAGTCGGGTTAAAGGAAGTAGACTTAAGTTAAACTTTTACTTGTCACACTCACAGCTGTCACCACCCCTTCCAAAAAAAAAGAGTAAATTACCAAGCCGAGGTCATTCCCGTTCAGTAGACACATGAATGACATCGGATTACTAATTCAGTGATCACTATACACAAATCATCTAGCAGATTTTGCTGTTTCAGCGAATTATAGAGGGAAAATAAAAGTGAAACGATAAACAAATTACTGGATCTGGCTAGAGATCTGTAGAACATGAAGGTAACGGTGATACCAATTGTAATTGGTGCACTTGGGATCGTCCTCATGGATATGGAAAAGGGACTAGGATAAATCGAGATCGGGGGAAGAATCGAGACCATAGCACGGTTAAGATCAGCTTGAATACTTAGAAGAGTCCTGGAGACCTGAGGAGACAATTTCAATCAGACATCAGTGAAAAATCACCAGTTAAAGCTGGCGTGAAAAGCTCGTTAGTAATGATATTTAATAGATAAATAAAATGGAGTTTTAGTCCATTTAACTTGGTATTCTTGAGCAATATGCCCGAAGATACTCGACTAAATCAGTGTTATAATATGGAATTACTTTTACTCTTAAATCTGGGTGAAGATTTATTTTGTTTAACACGCAATAGTATTTTTAATGGAAATTTTCTTATATACATTTTATAAAAAATAATACTTATTTTATTTCTTGAATATCACCGAACATACGTTACAGTTCAATTCTTTTATTTTATTTTAACTATCAAGTGTTTTGTTTGTTTGTTTTTAACCTGAAAGTAACAAAAAACTATATTTCCGTAAATAACGCGATAAATTTAATATACAAATATACTTTACTGTGAATTTCGCCTTCCCTGCCTTAGAACTGTTCATAGATTTACAAATAAAAAAAGGTTCTTGATGTTTTTAAGTCCGTCGCCAAATTGACTGATGCCTGGACACCCACGTCCAATTGGAAAAGCCTAATAATAAGAATTCCTGAAGGGTAATACTGGACAACTTCGTAAAATAAAGAAACTTCTTCTTTCATCATCTAAAAAGAAAAGAAAACGCTCTTCTCGAATTTTTTTTCTTTCTATCTGTTTCAACTTAAAATTAAGTTATTTAATGTTTTATACTTATTTTTATATCAAACGTTTTCCACCAAATTTGGCAAAAACCAAATCATAAAGCAAGAGGAAGAATAGTATAAAATAATTCGACAACAGGCGACTTTTTATACATTAAAAATATATATCTCGAGTAATTTTTTGATCGTTGGATTTCCATTTTTAAAATACTGAAAATTCGTCTTGTCAAAATAAAGGGAAAATGTAAATACCGTTTATGAGACCAATATAAGATTTGTAAGAATTGATAAATTCTTATCAAGGAGTTAAATAATGTGTCTAAAAAGATAAAGAAGTACAAAATAAATGGATATATCGTAATTAATAAGCGATATACCAATTGACGAATTCTCACGAAAATTTCCGAAAATAACGAAATATATAAGAGACTTTATCATTGGTAAATAATAACAAATATCCTTTATACTTTTATGAAATATCCTTTTATTTATTTTATTTTATTTTATTTCAAATTTTATAAATTTGAGTAATTTTTTTCCCTAACTAAAAACACGTGAAAGCTTATGGCGATCAAACCTCTGCGGAGTTTTGGCGAATGGAACGTCTCTCCAAGATTTGTCGATCAGTCTCGACTTTTTTGGTTAGTAATTAATTCAATCTTAAATCTAAATGAGATGTAATTAGTCTTTAGTTTTTACCTTATTATTAGTCTTTATTTTGTAGCCACTTTGTAGTTTTACAAAAAATTTTAACTCGTCCTATTCATGAAATATTTTGTTGCTTCCCTAAAAAAAAAAAGGGACCGTTAAAATTTTACTTTTAGTTTTTTTGCGGAAAATTCTCACCCCCTAAATAATCTTAATATTTGATATTGGCTATGTCTATGATTTAGTCTTGGTTAAAATTAAGGGAATAATTTAGTTGTTTGGGGTTTTTTATTACATCGCGAATAATATCAAATTATTTAAAATTTACTAATTTTCTTGAATAATAGAATTTTTCCTTGTTGTGGAAACCAAAAAATACCTTTTTTTAATTTTTTTTTTCCTTATTGTATTTTATTTAATTTTTAGAAAGCAAAAACATCTTTGTTTAAATCATACGTTTTCTAAAAGATATTAGGCCAACTTTGTCTTCAGTGATAATTATGGCTAAAAAGAAGAAAGAAAATAATGTTGCATATCTTTCTCGCGGCGCTCAATTAATTTTACACAAACACAAAATTAATGTCTTTGAAATTGGTGTAGTGAACCATTAACTTGAACCAAATTATTTTTTAAAATTTGTTGGAATATTTTTTTTTATTTGCATCATCCGAATATGAATAATTTCACTTCTTCCCGAAATTAATTTTTTTAAATTTAATTAAACTTCCTTTTTAATTTTATTACGTTTTTTCGTGGGGGGTTCGATTTGCAATATGATTATAGTGCTAAACTGAACCCTGATTTTGTGTCTGTTTTTAACTTTTTATACAAGTCGCCAGTCGGTTCCGTTTGTTCATCATTTTTAAGTACGGAAGCTCCAAAAAGAAATAAACTATGTATTTTCTTTTTCTCTGGAAGTAGAAATTATATCCATGGTATTACGAAACTCTTTACTTCAACCCTAATCCAAAGTTGTTATCTCAAATCAACTGACACTGGTTAAAATCACTTAAAATTTGTTATTTCAGGCATAGTGGTTTGTATCTTTTTCGACAAGAAAAATAAAATACAGAATTTTTTTTAGATTTTCGTACTTTTAAATTGTACACATTTACATAAAGAAGGAAAGAAAGTCTGGGTCTAGATTTGCATTAAATATTCGTTGTAAATCCAACATCTTGTGAAAGGATACGAAATTAGAATCCAATTTGCTATGGATGACTGTAAACCGAACCACTTCACTCCATTCGCTTCAAGTCTACTTTGAAATTTATTTATTTTCTCAAAAATAAAAACATTTCCAATGTTACCAGATTAATTTCAAAAAATCTGATGAAGCTACATAAAAACAGTACATTTTCCGACGAAAATACAGTAGCTTACCAACGAATATTGATAATTGTCTGATAAGGTGGTCACAAGTGGAATGTGATGAAGTATATATTCATCTCACACAGGAATAGTCTGTCTGTGAAGGTGGGGATGTAATAAGTATCTGATTAGAAATAAGTCCTAATTCCAACTATATAGACGAAATCAAATTTAATCAAATAAAATTTTGCAAAGAAAATGATGGATTGTTAAAATTTCCTGAAAATGTGCTATCAAATCTATATTTTTGTATTTTTCATTTAACTCTTTTTTTTTTCTCTCTTTTTTTTTACTGAAAAATCAGTACCTACTGACAAAAAGTAATCCATTAACAAAAATGGTTTAATCAAGTTTCATAAAATTTATATCTTTAAAAAGAAAAATTAGGAAAAAAAATCTTATATAAAACAATCATTTGAGACCTGATTATATAAAATATTCTTCAATTATTCCTTGCCTTGAAGCAATTGGTCATTTCCTTAATGAGACAAAAGAAAACATGCATTTCTTAGCATTTTTCTTGATTGTTTGCAAGACATACAATTCTAAGTTAAGTTGATATTGCTAATTTCGAACATCATTTCCATCTTTTAACATCAGAAATCACTTAAAAACTCATTACTTGCATAACAAAAACACCCAAATTTTGCTTAACCAGATCAATCATCTAAAATACTAATAATTTTGATCTTATTATTTAAAATAAGTAATTCATTATTTCAAAAAAGAATGTATAGTTACCAAAAATGTTTGAGTTTATTAAAAAAAATTTTTTTTTTAACTATTAACTTGATTGAACAACATATTTAGTGTTTTGTTCCTCTTATACTTCTGCCATTAGCTCCGCAAGGCTTAGAATATACTGACAGTATCCTCTGCAAATGAATAAGCCTTTCCCCGCAAAAAGGGGGTATCCAGATATAACACTAAACTTAATCTGATAAGCTCCAGTTCTGGAGCTCTGGGGACTATAGAGTATCTCTTCACTGCCAGATCTGCTAGTATCTGTTAGGGTCCTCTCTATGAGTCAAGTAGGTTTGTTTAAAATCATTCATATTAAATGGGACTATGTGCCAAAAAAAACTCTTTAAGAAACAACTACACAAAAAATATAAATATGAACGTACAATGAATGATTCCTTAACTTTTCGATGTAAATAACCCTAGACAGGTTGACATGACATTAGAATCAATCATTCACATCTGACAGCCTTCAAGCAACTTTTAATTTCATCTCCCATCAGCAGAAACCTGTTCCAGGTACCTTTTCTATTCTTCCTAGAAATTGATTTTTTTTAATTAAAAGAATTCTCTTAATACTAGAATAAACAATATTTGATGAATTGGATTGATGATTCAGGCAAACTGTAATAAATTTTTACCTGATCAACAAAGAAACATTTAATCTAGCATTATCTTACTGAAGTAAATGTCTTTTCTCTTTACTAATTCTGGATGCTTTTTCTTATTGTCTTCAAGTTGTTTAATTTGTATTCCTTTTTGATTCCCCAACATCTACCCAGCATCACTGTTTTTTGGATGAAGACTGGCATTTGGTATAATTAGTGTTGATTCATTTTGCTTGCCCCGTAGAGTCCCTCGCATTTTGTATTCTAAAAGTACCCACTGGTCTACCTGGATATAGAGCATCATTCAGTGAGAAATCACCAACATAAATTTATGTTAACCACTTTTGATATGTTTTATCATTTACACTACCTTCTCTATCAATTAAACAAATCTTTTTTTTTTTTTCATCTGAATCACATTTTTATACCAAAAATGTAACTTGTTTTCTTTCATCTTCAATATTTGAATCAATGAACAAAACACACCAATTTTGTTGATTTAAAAAAATTACACAATTATATGACAACTTTCACAATACAATCAAAAGTAAAACCTTTTTGAATGAAGATAATTATGGCTAAGCACTTTAAATGCTTCCAGCAAAACAGGATGCACATTTTGATTAATTCACTATCACTAGATGTGTAAAATATTGGTTACATTTCAAGATGCACAAAATAAAATTTTTCTACAAAACATTTTTTTATTGTTTTTTCTTTCTTTTTTTTCTTCTTTTTTTTGACAACTGCACTTGCTTTTATTGTTCTTGAGATGCATGGAATGTTCACCAAGGAAAGTATAATTGTTTTTAAAGTTCTGTCTGCAATATTGAACAAGTCCTGGAGACAGCACCCCACAAAACAGCAACTGTACGCCACCTGCCATTGGTCACGAAAACTATCAAAGTTAGATGAACCAGACATGCGGGACACTGCTGAAGAAGTAGGGACGAACCCATAAGTAATGTACTCCTGTGGACCCCTTCACAGAGATGAGCAAAGGCAGGATGTCCAGCTCAAACATACATACAGCAGCTCTGTGACAATACTGGATGTAGCCCAGAAGACCTGCCAGGGGCAATGGACAATAGGGAAGGGTGGCGAGAGAGGGTCAGAAATATCCATGCTGATAGTGCAAGATGATGATGATGATGATGATCAGCAATATTTGAAAACCAAAGATTATTATTAAAAATTGATACAAAAACAACTTTTTTTCAACATGATACTTCTCATAATATTTAAGTTTCTTTCTTTAATATTTATTCTGACCTGTTTTTCTTTTTTTAGGAATTTCAGTGGAAAAAGAAATGGGTAAGTTTCCTCCAATCGTGTTTTTGGGATCCCTTTGTAAAATTACTTATGTTCTATATGTTTTGTTTTTTTAAAACTTTTTTCAGTTAATTCTTTTCTCTAGTTATTTGATTTAAAGTAAGTAACTTTGAAAAACATCTTTTTACATTCGTTTTGAGACAATTGATATAAAACTTTTCTTTCTCTGGTTGGTGATTACTGTAAATAAGGAAAAAATAATGCCATGTAATTGTGGATTTGTTTTCTTCTAAAATAGTCATTTACAATGTTTCTTACTTACTGTAATTGTTACATCAATGAAAGAAAAATCAATATATTTTGAAAGGAAAGAAAAAAAACCTATTGATATTTGTTCACTAAAATTATATGGTAGTATTTTTCAAAAGAATTATTTTATCTCAAGTACTTGCTACTACCATTGCTCTCCCACTCCACACACATATGTAGCTATAAATATAGAAATAGTTGTAATTATTAGGAAGAGATTATCATTCATAACAGTAATTTTTATTTTATTCAATAAAATCAAACTGTTTGAAAATTCTTATACTTTACATATTTGAGCTGTTGAAATTCAAAAGTTTTTGTTTTTCAAATAGTACAATTTTCTCAAAATATCACTGGAAAGAAAAATATAAACTCTAAAACTTTAAAAATAGAATTCAAAACGATTTTAGATATAAAACAATTTATGTTTGAGATATTTTTTTAAAAATTTTCCTTCAATTTCCTCTTAGCTGTCTATTAGTAAAAGCCCTGAAAAAGTCTTCTTTTTTTTTCCATAGTATGAAATACTTGGCATATTTTTACATTAACTCATTTTAACAATTTACCCAAGCCAATTTTACGTGGGGTTCATCCTGAAAGTCTTCAAATTTATTTAAAAATTTCACCATTTGTTTGTATCCATGAGACAAGTAAATCTTGAAAATTGCATTGTAATAACATTAATCATTCTTAACTTTAATTGACCCTAAAATAAAAATGATTAATGCTATTGGGATGCTATTTTTAGGATTTACTCTCATGGATACAAACAAATGATGAAATATTTGATAAATTTGAGGATCTTTGGGATGGATGCTTGGTGAAATTAACAGGAATGACCCCAAAGTAAAAGTAAATTTTTTTCTGTTTTAGTGCAGAAACACACACACACACAAGTCATTCCATTTGATAGGTAAAATATGAACTTTGGATTTGACCCATTTAGATGACATGTGCACTTATCAGTTTTAACAGTAATCGTCTGAATTAGGAAAGTTTTTCTGGAAATACAAGGACCCATTTGCCAATGACATGATTGTTATGGTAGAGTTGACAAATCAACATTTTAAGACAAATAAATTTCAAAGTTTTTGAAATTATTACACATTGGAACTCTAGCAGTTGAGTGATTTTTGTCATTTCTGAATCGGTTCATTTTCAGGTGGTCCAAATCAAAGATTAAGATATGTATATTTTATTTTTAAAAACCAAGACTCCTTTTCAGATGAGAAATATATATATTCCTAAGGAATATTTATAATTTTCTATGGTTTTGATGTTTCTGTCATGAGTTAAGACCTAAAAATCAAAAGATTTCCAGATTTTTTATTTTTTGCATTTTCAAGGCCCCTATTAAGAATGAAAGCCACTTCTAATCGAATGTACTTGATTGTCTACTCCAAGTGTGTTATTTGTGTAATAAATGAAGTGCTTTAAACATACATGGTTATGGAATGAGAATGACTTAAATTTTCTTTTCTTTTGAAAATTGTTTCTTAGAGCTTCTTTATTTTTATTTTTTTAAGATATTTGACCGTTAAATTTTTAAAGGTATCTTAGTTAACACAATTAATTCTTACTGATTTTCAGACACGTTAATGGTCATAAAATAAGAATTATTAAGTTACAGGATTTACCTTTCTTGTGGATACAAACAAGTGAAAATGTTTTTAAAAAATTTCATGGCCTTTGAGATAGATGCTTGATGAAATTGGCTAGAATAGGCAATATATTTAATGCAAATTGGCGCACAAATCAAAATTATCAATTGAAACATTCTGAAATAGAGAACTGAATCTTCTCTTTTGAACAACTCAAAAAATGTCTTATGAATTAAATTTTTAAGTAGCTTTCTTTTCATTTTAATACTGAATTTTTATTGCAACAATCTGGTTACTTTCCTTTTTTTTTAAGACAGGATATAAGATACAAATTCCAATATTATCAAACTTCTGTATTTCCAAACCATTCTACTTAAAAAGTTAGAATGTAATGACTTGAATATTGTTATAAAAAGCAACAATAACACAAAAGACAAAATGGTTTAAAAATAATTATAAATATGTTTTTAAATACTCATAATCATAAAATTTAGTTTCACATTTACTTGAAAATAAAATAAACAGATTGATAATTTAATAAGAAATCTTAACTTTGCATATTTTCACATTTAACTGTTATTTCTTGTTTTGATAATAATCCTATTTTTAATTTAACTGATTTTGAACTTGTATTAATAATAAGATGAAACTAAAACAAAAGGAAAGATGTTTAAAAGCTTTTAAAAATACAGTCACACAACTTCCAAGCTATTAGGAGATGTTAATTGTTAATCACTAAGTTAATCATTTTTAAACAGTTAATACTTTGCTGATAATGAAAATTATTAAAACTAATCTCTAAATCTTTATATCTAGTAAAAAAACATTTCTCATTCATAACAAAAAAAAAATGATAAAAGTATTGATAGCTATTAGCAAATTGTAAAAATAGTTATTGAATCTGTAATGTATTTTTATTATATGTACTTAGCAAGCAGTGCTGCTTACCTGTTAAATCCGATACACACTGTTTATATACATGAAAATTTCAGAAAGAGCAAATTTTATAACAAAAAATAGCTCTAACCATTCTTGAGTTATATAATGGTAAATAGATATAAAATATAAAAGACATTTGGGGAATTAAAGTAAGGAATACAAAATTATCTCTGTTTAATCCAAGAAAATCTACATAAATATACATATTATGACTGTCATGGAATTTTCAAGATTTTAATCAAATACCATGGGTTACAGATTTCAGAATAAAATATCATATAGTGTCATAAACATCCACAAAACAATGGAAAATAAAAAGAAATAAAACTATTATAGACAATTCCAGAAAGCTATAAAGACTGTTGCATCAGACTGTAACGTTGGATTCAATGAATACAACTTAATTTATCTTTTATTTTCCATTCTTCCATCAAATTACAAATCAGGTCTTCTTGACCCAAGTGCAAAAGAAAAGCAGAAAGATGTACATAATTCAGCTAGAGACTTTGGACACACAAAATCACAGGAAATTATCCTACGGATGTTCTATGAGTCTCATAGTCTTAAAGGTGCCAAACAAAGAGATATCGACACATTTTCAACTTTATTTATAGCAGACCTGTGAACTAGAAGTAATACAAAAGAGAACTTATTACCATCTCTCTCTCTCTCTCTCTCTCTCTCTCTCTCTCTCTCTCTCTCTGCTAGAAATAACAGTTACAGAAATCAAAAGAGAATCTGACATCTACACTATTAAACTTTCAGGTTATAAATTTTGTCATCTTTATTTGATACACAGAGTACAACTACCGTTAAGATCAATGTTGTTAAAAAAAAATATGACTTGTAGTTGAGAGGTGGACAAGAGATAAATTTCTGAGTATTATAAAATATTTCTTCATTTGTTTATTTATAGAAAAAGTTCAAGAATTCCATGACAAGACACAGATAAAAAAGAAATTAGGTTAGCAATTAAGAATCAATTTATTAACATCACTGATCACAATTGAGATTTTAATGTTTTGTCTATTCTACATATGTGACTTATTTTTTCTTCTTTAATAAAAAGAATGAATAAGAAGGAATTCTTTATTTCTCTTAAAATGGCTGTTTTTTTGTTCCTAAATTAATTCTATTCAGTATGTTCTTATATAAATGAAGATCTCATTATTTTGATTTACTAATTTAATTGAATTCTTCAGGTGAAATAATCTTTACTCTCTGGAATCGACACATATAAAATGATTATTTTGCATAATGGATTTATAATTTATTTATCATGTACAATTGCATATTTTGTACCATATTAAACTTTTTTGCTGGCAGAGCAACATTTTAAAGAAGTACCTGTCTGCAAAAGAGTTAAACAAATTTTATATAAAAGGACTTCCTTAACTTAAAATTACCTTAATTATTTGATTGTGTTATTGTTGTTGTTTTTATGATTATGATAAGATATATAAGCTATATCTTTTATTACCTTAATTCATTTGTATTGATATATTTTTAAGTATTGATACAAAATGTGCTTTGTTGGTAATTACTGAATTCAGTATTTGTATTAGCAGCCAATTGCAGTGTGAGTCAACTGGAGATCTCCCCATTGATTGCTCTACTCAATATGATTAAAGACAACTACTTTGACAGGCCACAAGTGTTCCAGACCTTAATAGCTGTACTCCATGACTACAATCACAATTTAAATTCAGCTTCTAAAGTAAGTGATTTATTAAGTTTTACATTATTCAGAAAATTGTACAAGGTGCTATCTAAAGTTTAAAGAATTTTATGAGCTACAAAATGACTTCCTTCAATATTTTGTTTAAAATATTGATAAAAAAATGGAGGTTCTTCATTTCCTCTTTGGGTGATTTTAAGAGGATGGAGGAGAAATGCTTACTAATTTGACAGATAAACAAATTAATCAGTCTGTTTAAATTTCTCAAATTTTTGAGTATCAACTTGTTATAACATTTATTGTTTTTTTATTTGATTAATTTTTCAAGCCAAAAATGGGTTTATAAATTTCAGAAGCTGGTGATGTTTGTAATGGCCACCCAATATAAAACCCAGCTTAAAAGATTAAAGGAAAGCCAATATTACTATTTCTGTTTTAGATAGCTTTTCTACTAAAACCATTGATCTGTTCTTGTAGAGTATCCTTTTTAAAATTTATGACTCTACAATATACACTGAGTTCTTTAATCAATTTGGATGGAAGCATGTGTTCAATGAAAAAAGATGATAATCATCTTAGTCCAGAGAAATGTGAGTGCTTCTTTACTCCTGAGAAAAAGTTGGCAGTTTTTATAATCTCAACACAAACACTCTAAATATTCTATCACTTCCTGAAATCCCTTATGTAAAGGAATGCATGTTCAGGTTTTGATTAACCTTTGAATTTACTCAACATAATTAAATGCAACTACTTTTACAGGTTACAAGTGTTCCAAACTTTATTATCTGTACCCCATGACTACAATTTGTATTAGAAATGTTTTACTGTCGAACAACTTTTCTGATGGTGAAATTCTAGAAAAAATTAATAGTTCAGAATTTATGACATTTAATCAAAAATTCATACAAATGCACAATTGAATTGTAAATCTTAATGAAATCTTAGCAATGGCTTAATTTCTTTAAAATAAAATTTGTATAAATAATCCCAAAGATATTAAATTTCTTGTCATCATTTCCATCAGTTTTATTGTAAAAGATGAAATTTTTTGTGTGTAAAAGCAACAATTTTTATTAATTGATACTATTCAAAGTTACAGGCCAACTGATCATAGCATCTATGATTTTAAATGTGATCTTCAACATCATTTTAAAAAAAGAATGGTAATAACAGCTCATAGTTAGATTCTTTGTTTCATCAAAGTCTGTTTAAATTACTTGTAGAAAGTCATGAACAATAGAATAGACTAAGGGAAATTAAATGTCAGATGAGATTAAAGATAAAAAATAGCTTGTATTTTCTTTTACTTTCCTTCTAGAAAAATTCCAAAATGATTGTAGTAGCACAGATCCTCTGAATTTACTAACACTGATTTACAAGGGAAAATAGAATTTTAAATAATTTATCACCCTTCCTTAAAGCTCTTGACATTTTAAGGTTATTTTGCTGTGACCAAATAACCTTGCTGCTTGCATGTATATTGTTGTGTGTATGTACAGTTAGTGGTCTGGGGCAACATTGTCAGATGTTTTGGTAGGAGAAATCTGATTGTTCAAATGAGTATCCAAAAAGAATCAGTGGGCAAAATAGAAATCAATTTGAAATTGTGAAATGAACTGGGTAGAGATTGAACTAGAAAATAAGCAAGGAGAATCAGGTGGAGGTCAATATGGCGAGAATTTGCCTCTCAAATACCCTTGTCAATTCTGTTCTAGACCTAGTTTCCATTCTTATCAGATGTCTAGGGAACATTGTCAGTTGTCTCAAGGTATGTTGGAATCAGAACAAACTGAAATGAGTGAAGATGTTTTGGTAAAAAAATAATCACAACTAGTTATGAGAGGTCTACAGTGGGATTGATTCCAGAACACTTGTTTCTCTGGGTTATGAAGTTATATGCAAAGTTGAGGTGTCTGCTTGGCTAAAGAACTACAGAAGTTAAACTGCCATAGCTTCTAAGGTTTATAATGCCCTGCATATCAGTTGTATCCAACTTGAGATCAATAAATTTCTTGGGAAAAATCAGAATAACTTTTGGAGAAATTGATCCAGAACTTCACAGATTCTGACTAATTATCAAAGGAGTATGTGCCAAAAAATCTCAAGGCAATACTACTGTTCATAGATTTCTCCAAAACATTTGATTCCAGACACAAAGGAAAGATGAAATAAGTAAAGTTGACAGCTGTAATCAAGGGCGACCTGAAGGCTCCCTTTTCAATAGCTACTACACCGAGGTGTAGGTGAGGGTGCTACTCCTTTCCCTAGATTGCTCCACTTTGCCCTTGATACCTACCTTATATTGCTGAGTGTTAAGCAAGGATGTATCAAGTACCATTTTAAAAATCTTTGGTATGATGTGACCTGGGATTGAACCTGGGTCTCCCGGACTATTGGCGAACACTCTACCCACTAGACCAATGAGCTGGTAAACAAGTACTTCTAGCATATAATCTCCCCAAAGAAACTTACCACTATGATGATGCTTTACAAAAACACGAAAGCAATGGTTCATTTATACGATAGCAACACAAACTTTTTCAACATTATTGCTGAAGTTTTAGGAGATTGTGGGAGGCATTAGTCTCTACATGAATACAAATAAAACAGAGTTCATGTGTTTCAAACAAGGAACCAGCATTGCTTTAAGTGGTGAACCTCAGAAATTAGTTGACCAATTCTCATACCTTGGCAGCAACATCTCATCTACTGAAAGTGATATCAACATACATTTACCAAATGTGGGGACTGCTATTGGCAGGTTACTGATCATATGGAAATCTGATCTACAATGGGATTTCTTCCAAGCTGTAGCTATGTCTTTACTACTATATAGATGCACCACACTAAGAATACTACATGCTAATTTGAATAAATCATGGAAGCAACACCCCACAAAATAGCAGTTCTATAGCCACCTGCCTCTTATATCTCTAACCATCCAAATAAGACTTGCAAGACATGCGTGACACTACTGGAGAAGTAAGGACCAATTCATAAACAATGTTCTCTTATGGATCCCTGCACATGGACATGCCAGTGTTGGCCGACCATCAAAGATTTGCATATATCAGTTCTGTGTGGACACTTGATGCAGTCTAAAAGACTGACCTGGAGTGATAGATGATAGAGATGAAAGGTGAGAGAGTGAGTCAGAGAACTCCATACTGTCAGAATGTCTTTGTTGATAACTTGTACTTTACTTAATTTGATAATACTATTAAGTTTAGATTATATTACCTTCTATGTAATTGTGCTTTTTTTATTTATGAATAAAGATTTGTGTCTACCATACACCAAACAAGCTGATCAGTGTCATTTTGCCAACTGCATACAGAACCTCTCTGAAACTGGTGACAAATTCACCTACCTAGGAAGCAGTGTCTCATCAAACGAATAAGACATCAACACGCGGCTAACGAAGGCATGGACAGTTATTGATAGGCTATCAATCATATGGAAATCAGACCAGACCGATAAAATGAAATGCAGTTTCTTCCAAGCAGCGGTCGTGTCAATACTGCTGTATGGATGCACTATTTGGATGCTAACAAAATGGCTGGAGAAGAAGTTAGACAGCAATTACACAAGAATGTTGCGAGCAATATTGAACAAGTCCTGGTAGCAACACCCCACAAGGCACCAACTATACAGCCACCTGCTTTCCATCACGAAAACTATCCAAGTTAGATGAACCAGACATGCAGGACACTGCTGGAGAAGCTGGGACGAGCTCATAAGTGATGTACTCCTATGGACCCCTACATATGGCCGAACAAAAGCAGGATGACCAGCTCAAACATACATACAGCAGCTATGTGAGGATATAGCCTTGAAGACCTGCCAGAGGCGATGAACGATAGGGAGAAGTGGCGAGAGAGGGTCAGGGATATCCATGCTAGCGGCACGACATGATGATGATGATGTATCACATTTTAGTAATTTTCATAATATTTCAAACTATTTCATTGTTATTATTGAAATTATACCAATTTATAATTGTGTAATGACTTAAGAGTTGAAGTGAAAAGGAGACTCTACCCATGATGTTATGATGTTATGAACATTATTAAAATGACTACAAAGGGTTTACAATATTACAGATCTTTACTTGATGAAGCAGCAGCAGGATTTGAGAGATTGATTCCAATTTCAAAAGACGTTCTATTGTGCGTAAAATACCTTCAAACCACATTGCATGCTACAGAGAAATCTTTTGTGATAGAGAGAGTCGGTCTATTCAGCAAACTTCATTATTGTCTTATTTTAAGAAATACCCACAGCCACCCACACCTTCAGCTACAAACACTTTGATCAGTCAGAACCTATCAACATTAACACAAGCCTCTTCAATGACAAAACAATTATAACTAGTTAAAGGTTCAGCTATTGTTTAACCATAAATTATTTTGTAATTAAAGTGTTACTTTGTTGAGATTTTTTAGTTGTTTTTTTTTTTTTAAGTGTTATACTTTTATACATACAAACAACAGTCAAAAAAATTTATATGGACGATAAAAATTTATATGACTCACTTAATTATGATGGTCTGATTTCAAACCCACAATATCTCTTATATAGGCTTCTCAAGATGTTTTATATCCTGTCAAATATGGTAGTTTTCAAATTTCTCAAGAATATGTTTTCTTTTACTTTTACCTTAAAAAACTTGGTATTTTGTTAATTTAAACTACTTGTAGTAAGTAAAAAAAAACCCAAAACATTTCAAACACTTCTGAGTTGGTAGTACTCTGATATTTTAATCTTAAAACTTCTCAAATTGCACTATTTGAGAATTTCTGATCAAATTATTTCATTGTCATAGATTTAAGACTTTTTTCTTTAAGTAATCTTCTTACGTTATGTTTCTTGACTGTTTATTTATATATCTTGATCACCAAGTTGAATTCAGATTTTTAAACTCTGACCTTTAATTTTCTTGCCTTATTAGCTGGGGTTGTAGCTTATGTCAACTGCACTATTGCAGACTGATAAAATTTCCACCTAATAGGACCACCTGTTGGCCATGAATGGCAACCTGTGATATGAGGATCATTAAATAAGTTTCCAGATTTTTTTTGTATGAGCACTTTTATTGATAATACACATATGAAACTCTAGTCCCCTACGAAGTAATCTCCTCCAGCTGCAATGCACTTGTACCGTTCCAACAACTTCTGGAAGGCCCCATGGAAGTCCTCTTGTGTGAGCGTGTCAATGACTTTCGTCACAGCCTCTTTCATCTCCTTAATTGTCTCATAACAACAGACTCTGAGCTTAGGGAATAAGCAAAAGTCACAGGGAGCAAGGTCTGGACTATAGGGAGGCTGAGGAACTGTCTTGATGGCCATCTTGGTCAAATAGTCTGTGACAAGGATGGAGTTGTGGACTGGTGCATTGTCCTGCTGAAAATGTCACTGAGCCAATTTGAAGAGTGCTGGCCTCTTCCAGCGGAATCTCTAGTTGAATTCCCTTAAAACCTCAACATAGTAACCCTAACCGTAACCCTAACCCTTTGGCCAATCAACTCTGGTGTATTGACTTCCTTACTCCTCCCACACCTCTCATCATCCCTCACAGATTCCCTGCCTTCCTTGAATCTCTTATGCCACTCAAAAACTGATGCTCGATTCATGCAAAAGCAGTCTGAAGTATTCCATACGTTTCTGTGGCATTTTTTCCAAGTTTAAAACACAATTTTATTGCATATCATTCTTCTAAAGTGTCCTCACGTCCAGATTGCATTTTTGAAATTCACCAGCTGTGACAATCCGGCTTTAGTAGGGTGTATTCCAATTTCTGCTGTAGCAGTTCATTTGAACCTGAAATCATAAAAATTGGTCAGTCATCTCATAAGATGTATAGCAATAACATACTGAATTTTTCAGTGTCTACGATGATTTTAAATGCCTGTACAAAAATAGTCTGGAAACTTATTGAATGCACCATGTACTTAAGGAAGAGGTCCTGCTGGCTGAATGATCTGTGATCTGGAAACTAAAGTAGTCATTTGACTTGCAACATTTCATTTGTGATCTTACTTTGGTTAGATTGGTAGTTTGAGAGGCAGTTTATGTCAAGCCCAAGCACCTATATGAGTTGGTCTTAACTAAATTCTACAAATTGCTATTGTGGCAAATACCCAACCCTTTTATCTTAAGGTGCTTGAAGGTGGTGACTGAGGCTCAATCATTTTGATAGAAACAAGACTTTGACCACTGTTTTGGCTTCAAGGCAATAAGTTTTGGTTATTAAAAACCTGAAATTAACAAGGGCTCAAAATCCCTCTATCAACATGAGTATACTGGCCTATGTATCCTCATCTCAACCTAGGTAAATGAGTATCCTCCTTGATAAATTCCCAACAGAAGTTGGACTCTATGATGGGTGATGGAGCACAGGACCAGTGATTATAAAAAAAAAAGCACACACACACACACACACAGAGCTAATTCAAACAAAAAGCCTAAATTCATAATCCTTGAATCTATAGTAAAAAACATCTTATCTCAAATCTGTCACATTTCTAAATAGTAAAAATCATACTGGCAAATCTTGTCCCTAAAAAAGTCAAGAAATTTTCAAATGGCACAGTACTTATTGAAATAGGTTTAAAAAAATATTCTGACTTTTTATTAAAGATGATACAATTTCACATCCAAAAAGTAAAAAAATATCCACACCTGACCCTAAACACATCCAAGAGAGTTACAGCTGCCTCTTTGCTCCATAGAAGAAATTAAAGAAGAACTGAAGAGCCGAGGGGTAAAAGAAGTGAGAAGAGTCTTAATTAAAAAAGATAATGAAATAATATGGACCAACATCTACATCATTGATTTTAACATACCCAAAATTGGATAAAGTTTGTTAAGAGTAGAGCAATATATCCTTAACCCTCTAAGATGTTATATATGCTAACAGTTTGGGTACCATGAAGATAAACACAGGACAAACAGTATGCTCAAAGTGTGGACAAAAAACCCCCACTCATTCAGTAAATGAATGCCGAGAACTAACATTCTGTGCCAATTGTAAAGAGGACCACCTTATATATTCAAAGATGTGTGAGAAATGGATGAAAGAAAAAATTCCTTTCCATCAAATACACTAGAAAAATCTCCTTTCTTGAAACTGTGGTCCTATGCAAATTATGATACTTGATATTGTTTTTAGTTCCTTGACTCCCTCCATGCTCATGTGTTTGAAAAGATCCACTGATGGGAGATGACACAATATATCCAGAACTTATTCTAATGGTCGGGGTGGTTTGTTGAAACAAGTTGCCTGAGTGTTGGCGACTCAAAGACAAGAAAAACTCTCCATTAACAGTTTACAACTATTTATTGAAACACAATGGTGTAACAATATATATATATATATATATATAAATTTTTGCTTTTTGTTGTATTTGAGAGATAGACAAATGAAGTATCTAGCTGGTGAAGTCTTTCTATCTTATTCAATTTTTCAGAGGGTGAGGCTTTTACTGGAGAAGCTTTAGCTCTTGGAAAGGTTTCTTTTCTTATTTTTGGTATGGACATTGGATCTCTACTCTTCTCTAACCTTAAAACATGTATTTTTATAGAAGATTCCTCTGGGAACAAACATTCCTCATGGGCTAACCAATCATAGATCATTTCATATTCTTCTACTACTTTTTGACTGGTCAGCCAATCAAATGCACTGATCTATGTCTATAGAGAAAGTATCCCTTCCATGTATCAGATTTTAATTGGTCATCCAATCAAACCACAATATAGAGGTTTGGTTAATTAAAAGTCCCAGCCCATGCCTTGTGAGTGAGTATTTCTTTTCATATTAACCAAAACAAAAATCAAAGATCTAATTAATCTATCCAAAGATTTGACCTTTTAACCCCAACAAGTAGACAAGATATATCATGATGTAAAATGGATCAATGCACTGACAAAACCCCAAGCCTGCTTTTTGTTTTAACTATTTGAAAGTTCAGTTAATACTGACCTTTAAAATTGACTTTTGAATTTCTTTCAAAGTCAATTAGTATTTTTTTATGTTATGAAAGGAAAATTACATTTTTCCAAATAAAAAAAAAAATGCATTATACTCTCCATAAGTTTTTAACACTAGTGAATACTTCATGTTGTCATATTGCATTATAAGATAATGCAAATAAATTACAAAGAAATAATCTTCAGCCAAACTGCAAAAGTAAGGAGATTAATAGAAATAAAAAAAATAGTCAAGCTTATATTCACACAGTAAAGGGATGAGAAGACAGCGCAATCAAATGTGAAAAATAAATACAAGAGACAAATTAATATAGAAGAACAAAATACAAAGCATCTTATAGAAAAATTGCTACAACTTGGATCAAATGACTAGCCAAAATTTATAAAAGAACTCAAACCAATTTTAATAAAAGAAAACCCCCACCCATTGATTCTAGATGCTAGAGACCATTTTGATAAAGGAACAAGAACCTACGCAAACAATGGAAAAACAACCTGCCAAATATAAAGCAGTTAAAAATACCACAAGAATAAGCCTACCTAAAGAAGAAAAGATCAAAAATATGAAGATAGACTGCCAAATCTTAACCCAAAATAGGTTTAAATATTTAAATGAAAAAGAAAAAACTGAAACAAAAGCAGACGCAAAAAGCAAAAAATCAAAAACTTTCAAAAAGAAAAAATAAATAAAAAACAATATACTAAAGTTGATCTTTCTCTATAAGTCAACAAGGAAAAAACCAGCCCAGTCATCTGGAGCTTAAAATACACTAACTGTATTTCTGCATAAGGATAAGACCCCACCACCACCACCTGAATATGACACTAAACCAACTGATGGTGAGGCTCAAGGAATGCGGAGTACCCCTTCATTGCCATCACTCCCAGATCCACTCTGACCTGGAGTGGTCACACCGGGAATGGTCCTATCTATGGGTCAAATAGAACTGTTTGACATTTAAACTGAGTGTAAACAAATGACTGCTAAGTTGAATTGTTTGAAATAGAACTGTTTGAACATTTAAATGTATAAATACAAATGACTGATATTTAATTGAATTGTTTGTGATACATAGCAATACTTGGAACCATTCAACTTAGTTGACAAATCATATATATATCTAATGTATGCGTATAAAGTGGATTTGGCATTAAATAACCTACAATGGTTGATATGCCATAAAACCAAGCCAAATCTGACAAGAAAAAAATATAATAAACATACGGCAGACATAAACAGATCCCAAAGTATGAAGAATATGGATATAGATTACAACCTCCAAAACATAGAAACATGACCAAAATATCCATGAATCAAAATTATCCTGCTGAACTGTCACTGGTTTAAACCCAACTTCAATGAACTACTTATCCTACTACCAACTTTAAACTCTACTGTAGTCTGATTACAAGAAACTTTCTTACCGAAAAATGACAACTACAAAATCAAAAATGATGAACAATGGTACTTCATCCATAAGGAAGGACTCTAAGTTAATTGAGGTTCATCAGTCCTGATTAGGAATGACATCCTGCAAAGCTGAATTGAATTAAAAACAAAACCACTGGCCATTGCAGTTAAAGTAACTCTACACAAAATAGTTACAATCTGCTTAATATATATCCCACTACAAGAACCTATGAAAAAACATGAACTCCACAAACAAATGGATCAACCTCCCAACTTTTTCTCCTATTAGGGAATTTCACTAAATATAATCCCATATGGAGATATATAAACTCTGACCAAAAAAACAAGAAGAAATAATAAACAACATATGTCTCCTAAATAACAAATCCCAAACTTATTTAAATCCTACCGCTGGCTCACAATCTGCTCGAGATCTAAGCATATGTCACCTAACCATCTATTTTGATTACATATGGAAAGTATATAAGGGCACATATGGCAGCGACCGCTCTCCAATCCTACTCGAAAATCCAAGACCTAACAAGGAGAATCCTACTCACTGGAAACTAAATAAAGCAGACTGGGAAAGATTCAAGGAACAATGCCAGAAAAGATTACCACAAATCTGTTACACCATAGCTCAAGCCAACTACTTTACCAAAACTCTAATAAAAATAGCAACAGATCATATGCCAAAGAATTCGACTAAAAACAACAAAGCAGATCATGGTTCAATAACCAATGCAAAAAAGCTTTCCAGTTGAGAAAAGCAGCTCTTCATAAATTTTTCATCCATGTTTCAATCCCTACTACTAAAAGTAAAAGGTCGGAAGTCCCTGGGGTGTAGTGATTGAACTGCTGGACTATTTGAAACATGAGTTGCACTTTTATATTCACTTTTCGACAAATATCCTTGGGAAATGAATTGAAACCCTCTATTTCCTCCAGCTATGGCTTAAATAGTATTGCTGTTGTTCTTCTACAAGGATGGCTTTTGCATTAAATAACCTGTGAGGGTTGATATGCCTTTAAAAAAGGAAAATAAACCAAATTAACAGCAAAAGCTCAAAAAACAATAATGGAATCCTAGAGTTAATGCTGAAAGAAATATGATCGAGGTCACTTCCATAACAAAAACAAAATGAGATATCGTTAAGAAAATATCTGAAAAAATAATAGCACTCCACTAAAACGCATCACCCAAGAAAAGAAAAACATACATTTCTATCCCAAAATGCCAAAAATTACAACCAAACATGCTTAATGATCAAACTTCAATATTTCCTAACCAAAGCCGATTATGCAGACACAGATGAAATTTACTATTAATTTCTAAAGCACTTCCTGGAAACATCATTTTAGGACTTACTACAAATATATAACACATGGATCACAGGAAATGTCTCCACCTCTTTGGAAAAAAACTACCATAATTCTCATCCCAAAAAATCAAAATGACTCAGCAAACCCAACAAAGTATTGATTGATTGCTCTTACAAGAGAGAATGGTCAATACCAGATTAATTGATTACAAGTTGCATACATGAAAAAAACAATTGAGAGAATGGTCAATACCAGATTAACATTGCATTTTGAAACCAAAAACCTTCAAACCATATTCAGGAAAGAAAGACAGAAAAACTCAGAGAGTCCAATTAGAAACCCTCATAAAAATAGCATTTATCAAGACAGAACATCTTATAACAATATTTTTTGATCTGGAAAGAGCATATGATAAAACAGGGAAACATGGAATTATGAGACCTATGTAAACTTGGGCTAAAAGAGAGACGACCAACCTTTTTGACCAACAGAAGCTTAAAAACACAAATTAAAAAAACTCTATTTGATTCAAACGAATAACAAATGGAAGTCCCCCAAGGCAACATCCTTTCAGTGACCTTATTTAGTTTCAAAATAAACAATATTGTAAAACAACAGCTCACTCTATGCAGATGATTTCATGATCTGCTATAAATTTAAGAAAAATGCATTCAGCTTAATACCAGCTACAGCAATGCCTTAATAAGATAAAGGTCACCTATAGAAAATTGGTTTTAAACTCTCGAGAATAAAAAAAGCATTCACTTTTACCTGCTCAGGAAAATGCACAATGACCCTCAACACCTTTGAAATCGCTGGTATTGAAATACTGGTGGTACAACAGCATAAATTCTTACATGCCATTTTTGACTCCAAACTAACACTTGTAGCACACATCAAGACACTGAGAATCAAATGTAACAAGGCAATCCAATGGCTGAGAGTAGTGGCCTATACAAACTGGGGAGCAGACAAGATAACACTTCTAAATTCATATCATTTAAAATTAGACTATGACTGTTTTAGCTATGAACCATACAAAGAATCTTTGCTAAAAACTGTTGAAAATATCCATTGTCTAGGATTAAAACTTACATTAGGAGTATTCAATACATCCCTAGTTGAGAGGTTTTTTTGTTTTTTTTAGTTTCTTTGTTTAATGGCATATCAACCCTTATAGGTTATTTAATGCCACAGACATTCTCCTAGAAGAACAGTTGAGAGGTTATATGCAGAAGCACATGAAGCTTCAGTATCTCTGCAATGCTATGCAAAATTGTCTTCATGGCCAACAAACCCCACTTACAACTGTATGCTAAAACACAGTACAAATCCCTTTTTTATGGGAAAGAAAAAACCATCATGCCCTTCAACCTCTGTATCAAAGAACTTATCAAAGACACTAACATTGATGTAGAACATATATATGAATCCACCTTTCATAAAAAAAAAAACTCTTTGGCTTTCAAAACCACTAAATATCCTATTAGATTTAAGCAAGTACCCCCAAAACAAAAACATACCCTATAAAACTTTAAGAAGAATTTCAGAATATCAATAACAACTGCACTGACTATAACCATACATAAACAGATGAATCAAAAGATGCAGTTAGTCAGAAATGCTGCTATTCAAAGATAAAGTGTACCTAAGGTGATGACTACCTAATGGATCCTATTAGAGAACCCAGTTGTGTATGGCCTGCCTGGATCGAATGTGTGTCCTTAAAGCTGCAAAAAAGATGACTTGAACGTCCTGTGGGACACATGGTTTGGTTCAGGGGCCCAGATGTATGGAAACTTGATTGCAGAATTAACAGACTGAGTTTCAAGCACCCAGATGCACAAAAAGTGGGGTGTATAAAATTGACATGTAGTGAGAGAGTGGACTGGTTCTTTGGTGAGCCTTGGTGTCCAGCATTGCAGACAGGCAGTTTTGAAAAGAGAAATTAGATTAGCATTTATCAACCATGTACAATTACCATACAAAACTTACTCTATAATTCTGAAGTAGTACTTATTAGTTTGATGTAAAAAGAGAAAATAAGCCCAGCAAATTTATCATATTCTCAAGACTCTAAATCAACACTCACATCTTTGAAATATAAAGACACTAAAAATAAATTAATCACTGAACTCTTCAATAAAACTGACCAAACCTTCAGAATCAAAATCATTTTTTATATATGAATGATTGACTTATTTGAATATACCCTCTATTTTGCAAATTTTCTGTAAATAATTTGCACACTCTACTTGGATTAAAATAATTATCTGTCTGCCAAAGGGTTAATGTCACCTATTGATAAATTGTAGGAAAAGTCTTAATGGTGACACTTTGAAAAATTTCATGCTCTCTACCAGACCAAGTAAAAGACAAATTCTTATTTTTAGTACAAAATACATCCTTACATACAACCTGTTAAAATGTAAATTATACCTTTTCAATAGCACTTGCAGAAGCAGCAGCAACAATAATCTGAAATTGTCTAAATTTCTCAGATTAACAGTTTTCACTTTTAATTTTTGTCTTTTTCCTTGAACTTGTTTCTTTTCATCAGAATGCTCAAATCTTTTTACATTTTATAACTGTTAAGTAGGTGTAGGGTGTGAGTTCAAATCTCCTCAGAGGTTGTTTCTTTGTTTTCAGTCTCTATTGCTTGCTTAAATAATGGTAGCAGAATAACTGGATAAAAAGCAACAGTAAAATGAGGGGGAAATTAATAAAAAATTAAGTGTTCTTTGAATTAATTGCTTTTTATAAAGAAATGAATTTATTCTCAACCTTTGTTCATCTTTATCCATTAAACCTTTTGCTCCTTTGCCCTCAGCCCAAAACACATTCAATCATTGCTCCTGAATACAAATGTTTCTTTAAAACTGTTTCCTACACATTCCATTCTAAGACTGAGAATGGTTACTAAGAGCCTTAGTATCTGACATGATCTCCAAGAACCCAAAATATCAGACTTACTATGTATAGTCAAATAGCACTAAGCCTAAAATATAAGGTTTAAGTTCAAAGGGTTTGTAATTTACTATTAATAGTATGTTCTATATTCATAGCTAATGTACCGTATTTAATGGCATGTAAGATACACCTCAATTTCAGCAGGGCAAATCAAGAAAAAAACTAATATTAAACGTGATGAAATCAATATAATGAACATTATCAATGATAACACTTTTAGTCTGCATTATAACCTTTTAAATAATGACAATAGATATATGAAAGTTACTCAAAAGTCTAGGCTAATAGGAATTTACTGGTAGCTAATTTCGGCAAAAAATCGCAAATTTTAAACCTATGTGTGGAATATAAGATGCAGGAGAATTTCAAAAGATATTTTTAGTAAAAAAAAAATGTGTGCCTTATATGCCATCAGATATGGTAATTTCATTTTTAGATGTTTATATCGATAGTTTTTTTAAAGATAAAGATATATATATGTTCATACTAAATAAACTTTTAATTATTTTCTTTTATTGACAATAAATATGTTTGCTTCATGTTTTTAAACTAACAGGCAATGAAATACATACAACTGCTATTGTCAGACAAAAAAGAACTTGCCCAGTGCCTTCTTAGTCTTTTACCTCTTAAGTCAGTTCCTGTTTTTGAAGGAAATGAGTTCAATGTGGATTCCATAGTAAACAGCATGTGCCCAACTACATTACAAAATCCTCTTCAACAACAACCATTGCCTCATGGGACCAACAAGTAAGGCAACAATCTCTTTTACATTCTTTCTACTAAGTTATCATTTGATGACCAATACATTTTCTTTTAATTAAAAATATGAAATCTTTTTTTGTTTTGTTTAAGAAAGAAAGGCCTCTTGAAGGATTAAAGTCATAGTGAGCAAAATCATGTATTTACTGTATTTATTTGTATACAATTTTGTCTTTTTGGTATATAAAATGCATAAAGTTTTTGTACTAAAGTGAGTAAATTTATTATAAAATATTTAATTTCAGATAATTTTACAGTTCTTGTACTTTTTTGAATTATAAAACTTTATTGGACAATCTGAATCTTTTGGATTCCTAATGATATTGAGATGTTTATTTAGAAAGGAGAGAAGAAATTTAATTAATATTTTATTTTTCATTCTATCAAGAATTTAGATGATTAAAAAGTGACAGTGTGGATGCTGACCACATTAAATTATAAATTGGACTGGAAATTACTTTATTCTCTAAGTTAAGGAATTTTAAGTTTATTAAATTTCCGTATGATTACTTACATATATGCAAACAAGAATTTTAATATATAAATATACTTGTTGATGTACCTGGTATTACCTGGGATAAAAATAATATCCTAAAACACATTTCATTTTAGGGATTCTACTTGAGCTTTTGGAAGGTTTCTTTCTCAAACTATTTATTTTTGGGTGAAATAGATTGAACTCACACTTGGGAGTTACATGTCTCAAAGAAAGATTTATTTTGGCAGCAGTCTTTTATTGATACAAAGTTTCGAAAAAGACAAATTGAAAATATTATTCTATTAGGTAATGATATATGCTTAGAGATTCTATCTGCCTTCTTATCTTTATAACATAAAAGGCCACTAAAAATTTGATGTGTGTCTTCAGATCTGGATTGGCCCAACTTAATCATTTTTTAAAGATTTGTTTCCGAGATAAATCAGGCTTTTTTATTTGTTTCCTAGATGAATTTAGACTTCCATGCTTTTGAATACTAATTTTATTCATTTTACTCCATAAACTTCTTGGAAATTATTTGGAGAGGAAGCCGTCCTGTGGATGCCATTTTTTTTCTTTCTTTCTTTACAAATGAGAACTTTCTAATTACATAACTCCAGAAACAATTCCACTACATCCACTACCCTCTTCCTCCTTACTGGAGAGGGAAAATTTCCTCCTCTCTCTTCTCTCCTGCTTCTGTAGATATCAGTTTTATTTGTTTTCTGGATGAATTAGATCCTGATCAATTTTAAGTCAAAATTTTCCAGGCACTTCTTAAAAAAAGTTCCAAAATACACCACACACACACACACACACACACACACACACACACACACACACACACACACACACACACACACACATCCTTGTGTGCAGAAGTTTTACTTCAGTACCTCACCGTCAGCCCTGGCTGTAGGATATCTCGACTACACTTCTGCAAAGGGGTAACACACACACACGCACACACACACAACAAGACTACCCATTGGCCATGGGTGGCAACTTACAAGCATTGTGAACAAGATGCTGTATGAGTAATCCTTGATCCAACAAACTAAGTGGTCAAGTGATTTGCAATACTCCACTTTAGCCCTTACTGTGTTAGACAGGCAGTCAAAGAAGCCTGATCTAATCAATCGGCTGGTCATGTGTAGCCCTAGAACCTATGATTATCCTGACCATGTTGCGAAATGTTGGCTGAAAGTCAGTTGTCATGAGATAGCAATACTTGAAGCTATCTGAACTGTGTGCAAACAAATGATTCATATTAGATAGAATTATTAGTGTTAGCAATACTTGAAACCATTTAACTGTGCGCAAACAAATGAATAATATTGAATAGAATTATTAGTGTTAGATAGCTATAATTGAAACCATTTACTGTTCTGAGTATTACATTAAACTGTATCCAATGATGAGGCTCCAATCCTGAAGTTTGGGGAATGTGAATTACATTTTCATTACCATTACTCTCGTGTCCACTCTGACCCAGAGTGGTAGTACTTGTTAGGGTCCCATCTATGGGTTAAATAGAACTGTTCAGTTTTTTGTTATGAATTATTATTAGTTATTTGAAACCATACAGCTGTGTGCAAGTTGTTCATATTAGATAGGAATAGTTGATGATTAAAATTACTAATGTTAGATAACATTACTTGAAACCATTTGTAAACAAATAGATCATTAATATCTAATAGAATTAATTTAAATTGTGTACAAACAAATAATTAATTTTAAATAGAATTATTAGATAATAATACTTGAATCAATCAAGTTTCCATACATCTGGGCCCCTGAACCAAACCATGTGTCCCACAGGACACTCAAGTCATCTTGAAACCATTTAACTGTGTGCAAACAAATGAGCTCTAACTTGTTTTGAAATAAAATTACATACAATGTATTCCCTTACAAATCTTATTGAGAAAAAGAGAGAGAGGATTTAGCATTAAATAACCATGAAGGGTTGATATGGCATTAAACCTAATAACCTTACCTTACCATACTTTAGTAGCAATGGATAAATTAGACACTTTTCTGATTAATTTCAAGGCAAAATGTTCTCTCTCCCCTTCCCAAACACCAAATATTTAAAATACACCTTGTTATTAAGGGTGTTCAAATGCCAAATTTTGTCAAGATTGACCCATTAGCCTTCAAGTCTATTGTTAATAAATAAGTAAGCAAACAAAGAGAATTCTATATCAGATGATGTCTCCATGGTTGAACAGACTTGAGTCAACTTAACAAGATGACATTGTTACACAATGAACCATCCCACCAGCTTTTGTAATTATTCTATCTCTAATTAGTGACTCTAATTAATTTGTGGTATTAATCTAATTTTGCACTTGAATCTTTCTTTGTTATTATACTGAGTATTACCCTTTGGACGAAAAATGAGATAGTAATTTAATATATATTGCTAATTTAGTTAGATTCTTGAAAGTTTTCTAAGCAATCTAAGATTCAAAATGAATGATCTGGGAATATATATAGAAGCTTGTTTGTCCTGTTTTTGACAAAAAATGTGTTAGAATGCATGGATATAGCTAGAAACTTTTGTATTGTAAGAGTAATTTCTCTTGTAGAGTTTGATACAAAAATCTATACATTGTATTAATGCATTTCCCTTGAGGGTTTGGGTGTTCATTAGCTTTGGCATTCTATTCATATTTGTTTTGGAGTGGGAATGATCACAACTCACTAACAGGGGTCGTTACATTTAGAGTTTAGGGTTGTTAGTTTCTCTAAAATAGAATTATTTTCTTTGTTTTTACTCCCACCTTGTTGCTGATTAACAAAATTGCAAGTACAGGAATTTGTCCGTTTCATAGGTTTAATAGTTAATATTGGGTGGAGGGAGAAGTGATCAATCCCAGATAAAAGAAGCCAGGATTTTGAATGCTGATTTTCAAGGCAGACAGCATCTTTCCAATTAGAATATTCGTACATTGTAATCTTCCTAACTTCATTTAAGGCTTATTTTGGTGGATGACGTGGATTTGTACTTCTATTATTGTTTGTACCTAAGTTAAAACCAGAAAGTTGATTTAATGGCATATATATTGTCATGGGTTATTTAATACCAAAAGCATCCTTGTAGAAGAATAGAAGTTGTATAAGGGAGTTCATAACTTTCCCAAGGGTTTGAAAGTGAACATAATAACATGATTGGAGTTCAAATTTGCTTAATTCAATCTCACAATCCAGCACATTAGCAACTATGCTGCAAA
Source organism: Sepioteuthis lessoniana (assembly GCA_963585895.1). NCBI lineage: Eukaryota > Metazoa > Mollusca > Cephalopoda > Myopsida > Loliginidae > Sepioteuthis > Sepioteuthis lessoniana. The sequence continues at coordinate 159,236,640 of OY757904.1, read as the reverse complement.
GAATCTCTCTCTCTCTCCACTTACATATTCTCTTAATCAAACAAATTTATTACATAACCATTAAAATATAGATTCTTTTTGATCTGATCTCTTACAGTAGAATTAGTGTACAATTTAATACCTTAGATCATATTCATCAACAAAATTAACTTATTGTTTTTAATTTTGACTATTATTTTCTTTTATACTTCAATTTTTGTTGCTTTTTTCTTACAACTTATAAACTATTAAAAAATGAAAATTAGATTAAAACATGAAAATTATGATTATTGATAATAACAATAATGTTACATCTAAAAATGAATTTTAAAAAAATAAACTAAAGTGGAAAATATAACACAATTTATTAGGACATTGCAGAACTAAATCAGTTAAGTGGATGGAAAAATTTGTAGATTTACCAACTGTTTTACTGAAAGAAAAAGATCAGTCAACAATTTCTTAATATATAAAAATAAAATTTCCGGATGAATTTCTTCATATTACAAGGTGTGTCTGAAAACTAACAGGATTCGTATCAAAAGCAATTTATTTCAATTTAAACAACAAACTACATGGTTCCTCCCCCCCTCGAAGTAATCCTCCTCGAGTCTAATTTACATTCATCCTGTTGGCTGGGGCTGTAAAATACAACTGCACTTTTGCATCGAGATAAGATCTCACCTCCCACCAAGTGTCCTAAGCATGACAATAAATTGCATCTGATAATGAGGCTCCAGTCCTAAAGTTTGGGCAATGTTGAGTACTTCTTCATTGCCATTACTCCCAGGACCACTATGATCCAGAGTGGTAGTACTTGTTATGGTTCCATTGATGGGTCAAATAGAAACTATTCAATTGTTTAATAAGAATTATTATTAGTTATTTGAAACAATACAGCTGTGTGCAAATTGTTCATTTTAGATAGGAATACTTGAAACAATTTAAGTGTATGCAAATTAATTATTCATATCAAATAGAATTATTAGTGTTAAATAGCAATACTTGAAACCATTTAACAGTGTGCAAACAAATGAGCTCTTATTCATTTAAAAATAAAATTACCTATTAACTATTTGCTTACAAGTTATATGTGTGTGTATATATATATATATATATATATATATATATATATATATATATATATATATTAATTTTTATTTATTGCGGACTTTTTGTCCTCATCTTGGTAGTTTTTGTGCTGTTTCTTCTTTCACCACATTTCGGCCAAATTTCACCTCTGGCCTTCTTCAGGTGATTTACCGCGACCTCGGATAGGAATGCTGAGTCTTGTAACCGTATCCCCAGTAATTACTGCCTTCCATAGTTGTTGTCTATCGCACCACATTTTTGACCAAGTAAACCTCTGGCCGGCTTGGGTAACCGCTATCTTCTGACAATGCTAACCTGGAACCGTAGAGACTCAACGCCTTTATCCGCTGCGCCACAGGCCCCGAAGGGCGATCAAGGATGGATTTTTTGGTCTTATAAATCCTTATCTGGTCTTCCAGAGTTGTTGTCTATCGCACTCAGCATTCCTATCCAAGGTCGCGGTAAATCACCTGAAGAAGGCAATAGTTCCAGGTTAGCATTGTCAGAAGATAGCGGTTTCAAATCCTACTCAAGCCGGCCAGAGGTTTACTTGGTCAAAAACGTGGTGTGATAGACAACAACTATGGAAGGCAGTAATTACTGGGGATACAGTTACAAGACTCAGCATTCCTATCCGAGGTCGCGGTAAATCACCTGAAGAAGGCCAAAGGTGAAATTTTGCCGAAACGTAGTGAAAGAAGAAACAGCACAAAAACTACCAAGATGAGGACAAAATGTCCGCAATAAATAAAAATTAATTCTCAGATTAGGAAGCCTCATCTCAAAATGATTCCAATTAAAGACAAGTATATATATATATATATATATATATATATATATATATATATATATATATATATATATATGTGGTTTGGCATTAAATAATCTACAAGGGTTGATATGCCATTGAACAACTACTGACTAATGGATTTTCCCATCCTTCTCTGCCATGCTTCTATGCAATGCTGAAAGAATTCTTCTTGGATACTCCTCAGTTCCATTTCCACAGCCCTCTTGATGGGCTTCATTCTTTCAAAACGAGTCCTTTTAATGATCCCTTTGAGCTTGGGGAAAAGAAGATGGTCATATAGAGCAAGATACGTTGAATAGTGAGGTTGTTCCAGTATGACAATGTTCTTGGTCAGGAACTGCCAGATGCTCAGAGTATCCAGAACAGGTACATTGTTGTGGTGAAGCAGGCATGATTTTGCTTACCTTGACTCTTTTCTCTTCTCGTGTTCTAAGCAGACCATATGCCACAGGATCTTTATTCCTAGTGATGACTCTACAAAGCAAGTCTAATTCAGTTTAAAGATGCTCAATAATGTTCTGACACACCTGCATGCATCATCCCTTTCCGTCATCATTCAGCTGTCTTGGCACTATTTTCCCCATGCCCAAATCTTCACTCATTATCATCCAAACACTGTCCTTTTATTCATGTCCAACTGATTTGTATTCATTCAAACAAGCAACAGATGATCGCCACACACCCTCTGCTTTACCTACTTGAAATTGACCTATTTCCTGCTTGTTGAAAGCATGTACTGTAACAGTACCAAGTAGAAGGTTGTAATGTTACTGCATCAAATAGGACATTGTACCATTGCACACCAAATGTACAGTTGTACCACTATGTGCTCGAACCAGTTGATGCATGTATCATAATGTCTTAAGCAGTAGTCGGACCCTGTTGTAACCTCGCAATGGGAAGAGTTTATGTACACATGAAACTCTATCTTAATTCACTAACATAAAAGTTTATTCACTTCTGCACTTTTTAAGTAGCTGCTAGGAGAAAGAAAGGCAGTATGAAAGCTGAATTGACCGCATTTTTGGATAAAGAGAAAGCACATGTCATGAGGAGAGAAAGAAAGTAGACACAAACCTTGAATTTTCTTCCACATTTCACATCTTCTAGTTCTCACACCTGCTTTCCTCATGGAGTCTGTCCTCACCATTGTTCATCCAGAGGCTCCAACTTTTTGACCATCTTTTTACATTGTCCTGGCTAGTGTTCACTCATATCTTTACCTCTTTGCATCTGTGTCATCCACTTATTTCCGCCTGGCGTAGGAGGGAGGACCCTATCCATTTTCTGTGGTTCCACAACGGGGCAGAAGATTTGAAACTTCCAGGGGTTTGGTGGGGGGGGTCCTAGTCAATTCTAATTACAATATTCATTCACCCATGATTGGCTGACTTACAACCAGAGCTTTAGCCTGAATCACTCAGAGATCAGCTAGTTGCTTCCATAGACTCACTGTCTGCTTTTTTTTCTTCTCTCTCTTCTTCCCCGGAAATTAACCTCTTGTTCTCTTTATAACTTGGACCTACCATATCACATTACTGGCCCCCTACTCCTGATATCATATTTCACTTCTTCACTCCCTTCTTTGAACCTCTTGTGCCACTCAAAAATAGGTGTTATCTCTTTAACCTTTTCTGAAGCATTTCAAGTGCATGTGATGGAGTTTTCCCTAATAAAACTCCAAATTTCAGGTTTATTCATTTCTCAGTGCTTATAGCTTGAACCCCCTGACAAAAACATGTGAACAAAATACAATGGTTGCAGGAAGCTAAGATTATTTTAACAATCCCAAAATATTGGACTAGTGGGTAGAGTGTTTGCCAATGGTCCCGGAGACTTGGGTTCAATCCCAGGTCGCGTCATACCAAAGACTTTAAAAATGGTACTTGATACCTCCTTGCTTAACACTCAGCAATAAAAGGTATGTATCAAGGGTAAAGTGGAACAATCCAGGGAAAGAAGTTGTGCCCTCCCCTACACCTCGGTGTAGTAACTATTGAAAAGAGAGCCTTCCGGTCGCCCTCGACTACGGTCGCCAACTATACGACTTTGGTCCATATCTCACACAGCACACCCAGTCCTATTAGTTTTCAGACAGACCTCATATTTTACTTTTATCTTTAATTTGCTAACAGTTTAATAGTTGATTCTTTCAAAAGTAACCCAGTTGAAGGGGTCTGCTGAAGGGTAAGAACAACCCCACCACCACCAAATGATGGTGAAGCTTCACTTTTGAAGCTTTGAGAAATGTGGAGTACCTGTTCATTGTCATTACTTCAAGATCCACTCTGACCTGGATTGATTGTAGAGTCCATCATATATATATATATATATATATATATATATGTGTGTGTGTAGTATAGAATTTTAAAAAAGAAAACAATTAAAAATTTGTTTTTGATTGAGTTTTTAAATTTTTACACCATATGGACAAAGTACGATATCAGATGAAGTAAGTTGTTTTTATACTTAAACATATAAAAGTAGTTACAAGTAAAGGGAGCATAAAACTATGCCAGGGCGTATTGTCTACGAGAAGGAACTCAACCCCCCACCCATGATACTAATACCAAGTTTTATATCACTTAGCCTTTTCTCTTGAGCAACATCATTATTGTAAAGAGGGGAGACCTGCAACATAGGCAACTGCCAATCATCCGTACAACCTTGCCTGGTTGTAGGCATGATTCTATCATTTTGCAAAACTGTCAGCTATCAGAATTGAAAAAAAGTCAACTTGTCTATGGATTTGAGATAGTGACATAATAGTGAGATGAGAATCCTGCAACATTGGTTGATTAAAATCCTTTCAAATCATTCAAATAAACAGGTGAAAGAAATAAAAAGAAATAAAATATAAGAGAGGGAAGAAAAGAGAAATAGAAAAAGAGAGAAATGCAAACTGATGCAGAGAAAGAAGTCTGCAGTTTAGTTAGTGTGGAAAAAAGAAAGTAAAAAAGATATTAAGTTGTGTTGTCTACCTATGAAAAAATGTCTTTGAATTTCTAAAATACTTTATGTTGCCATAACTATGGAATATTTCATTATTCTTTATTAAGACCAGGTTGCATAACCAATAAAAGTTTATATATAATGTCAGTTTGTGTCTTACTTATATAAGTGGATGAATTCAATATCAAGTTATTTATGCATGTGATCTTTTTTTAAATATTTTTACAGTTCTATGATGCAGAGACAACCAGTTGTCATTATTTGCAACAACTGTTTCAGCCCTATCATATTCTATACTCACCAACTTTCTGTCACTCAAAATTGTGTTTGCCAAAGGTAATTGTATTAATTCTTTCTTCCTTAACAAAAAAGTCATAATCTATTTGAAAGTTTAAAAAATTATTCTTATTCTTACTTCCAACAAATGTAATTAAAACTAACTTTTTTCAGTATTGAATCCATTTATCTACTTTCAATTTACTAATTTACAGTCATTAACTAATAAACAATTTCATTGAAAAGAAAACTGCAGCTAAATATTTTCATTAGTACTACTGCAAAAAAATTCGTTAATATATTTGAATTTCAATGAAACATTTTTTTAGAAAAGAGTCTAAACAACATTTATTTTTCAAATCATTTTTATTCCTGAAAAATTAAAGATACCTAGAATTGTTTTTCCTTGTAATATTAGAAATAATAGTCGGAGTGATATTGCCAACAACAGTTGAAACTCACAAACACAGCAGCCCATTTTGTGTTGGCAATACCATTTACCTCCTTTTTTTGCTTTGTGATGGGACTTACAGTGAAACATACAGGAAATGGTTCGTTATTTAGATCTTTCTTCATTTCTAAACATTTTATACTCATAACTTATTCACAGAATCTATGAAAAATAGATGTAATTTCTTATAATTTTGTTGTTTTTATAAATGTAGAAAATTATTTCTTAATATGTACATCATTTTATGTATTGGAAGCATCTACCATAACAGCCAACATTTTAGGAAATAGACAACATGACCCAAGTTCAAGATCTGTACAAGGCTCCTTGTGTTTCACTTCATATTAATGTCCTTGAGAAAAGCATTTATTCTTCTCTTCTGTCCCTAGCTCTGCATAAATAGTAGGGCAGGCTGAGCTCTTTAGCCTTGGTATGGAACTGGAGAAGGAAAACTCTGAACTCAAACAAGCTCTACTTAACTGAAAAACTGACTTTGTAACATATCCTGTCCATGGTAGAGAGGTTGGATATATATATATATATATATATACGCACACAAGGTGCATATGATAAGTTTCCAGACTTTTTCATATGGGCATTTAAAATTGCCGTAGACTCTTGAAAATTCAGTATGTTATTGCTATACATCTTATGAGATGACCGACTTATTTTTATGATTTCAGCTTCAAATGAACAGCTGCAGCAACAATTGGAATACACCTTACTAAAGCCTGATTGTCACAGGTGATGAATTTCAAAAATGCAATCTGACACTTTAGAAGAATGATATGCAATAAAATTCTGCTTTAAACTTGAAAAAAATGCCACAGAAATGTATGGAATGCTTCAGATTGCTTTTGGAGCATCTTGCATGAATCGAGCATCAGTTTTTGAGTGGCATAAGAGATTCAAGGAAGGCAGGGAGTCTGTGAGGGATGATGAGAAGTGTGTGAGGAGGAGTAAGGAAGTCAATACACCAGAGTTGATTGGCCAAAGGGTTACGGTTACTATGTTGAGGTTTTAAGGGAGTTCAGCAAAAGATTCTGTCGGAAGAGGCCAGCACTCTTCAAATTGGGTCAGTGACATTTCCACTAAGACAATACACCAGTCCACAACTCCATCCTTGTCACAGACTATTTGGCCAAGATGGCCATCAAGACAGTTCCTCAGCCTCCCTATAGTCCAGACCTTGCTCCCTGTGACTTTTGGTTATTCCCTAAGCTAAGAGGCTGTCGTTATGAGACAATTGAGGAGATGAAAGAGGCTGTGACGAAGGTCATTGACATGCTCACACAAGAGGACTTCCATGGGGCCTTCCAGAAGTTGTTGGAACGGTACAACAAGTGCATTGCAGCCGGAGGAGATTACTTCGAAGGGGATTAGAGTTTCATGTGTGTACTATCAATAAAAGTGCCCATACAAAAAAAGTCTGGAAAAAGTCTTGTATATATATATATATATATATATATATTTATATATATATATATATGAGAATTAATTTTTATTTATTGCGGACTTTTTGTTCTTATCTTGGTATTTTTTTTTTGTTTTGTTTTTTTTGTATGTTGTTTTTTCTTTCACTACGTTTCGGCCAAATTTCACCTCTGGCCTTCTTCAGGTGATTTTACTGCGACCTCAGATAGGAATGCTGAGTCTTGTAACCGTATCCCCAGTAATTACTATCAAAATTACTATCAGTAATTACTAATCAAAAAAACGTGTTGCGATAGACAACTTTCATGTGTGTCCTATCAATAAAAGTGCCCATATGAAAAAAAGTCTGGAAACTTATCATATGCACCTCATATATATCACTTTGTGATGTATTTTTATGAATTGTAACAGTTTCTCTTTTTAAAACAATATGAATATAAAATATCCTTCTATATACAAATTAAAATTGATAAAACTCATGAAACTGGAATCATTTACCAGGATATACATTTCATATCACATCTAGTTTCTACAACAAGGATTTGTGACAATTTCCTGGATCTCTTTCAGGCTCTTTGGTGGCCAGTGAGACCTATGTGGGAAAGGCAGGGTTAGGGCCTTTCTACAATGTATGTAGAATAATCATCATAATCTTCTCTGTCATGTGTGAAACAAAGTAATCTCTCATTTTACATTGCTGTTTCTTTTCTTCTGCCCTTACTTTGCAGTTTGCTTAGGTAAAGTAGATTGCTTCGTAGGCCTTCTGTCACAATATCTCCCTATTAGCTACCTCTGTTGCCCATTGACAATAGTTGATTTTTCAAAAGACATGGGGCCTTTTGAAGAACTCCTTGTACTTCTTCATACAAAGAACACTTATTCAATGACCATTAAAATCACAACATGCTTTTTTTAAGCTCCTCAAGTCAGAATAGAATTTATATTTCTCTTTCAGCATCATTTGGAAATTTAGAGCATCCAGACTGAAGACTTTAGTATGTAAGTTGCATTTTAGTGAATGTTGCACACTAATGATGCATTTGGATTGGCCAGCAACTATATCAGCAAACTTAGAGGTGATGCTGTTCTATAAAGCCAATACCAGAGAACCAACTCTGATTTTAACTTATCCAACCAAATATAGAATGTTGCCTATTTTGTGCATTTTCTGGTTGCCTTGATTTGAAAAGCAAACCTTGGTCCTGACATGAAATAGTAGTTGTATCTGTTAGTCTCATCTTTAAATCAAATAGATCTGTTTGAAAATTATTTGTATTAGATAAGAATACTTGAAACTAAATAAATAACTGCAAACAGATTATCATTAGCATTATTATTAAATAGTAGTTACTTTAAGATGGATCTTAGCATAAAATAACCCAGCAAGGGTTGACATGCCATTTAAATCAACCCAAGACGAATGAAAAAATGTAATATCCAGTGCTGTATCATTATTACTTTTTAAAATACTCTATAGGTATACTTCAAGTAAGTTTTTGTAAATCTGTTTCTGATTATGAAGTTTTACATTTAATCTTAAGTTACCATTTCAATTGCTTTGCAGTGCCTTCCATTAAAGAATTCCAAGTTGAAAATGAGGTTTGTCTTATCAGTCTTTTTGTTTAAATATTTGTTGCAAATTAACTCTTTGACATTTTCTTAACAATTTAAACATAAAATCAAAATCATTTTTAAATAAATAACATTTTTCCAGCTAGTATTTCATCCAGTGTTTCCTATATAGACGGAATAACATCACATATAACAGTTGGGGTTGTGTTTTTTTGTTTTTTTAGAAAATTCCAAGAATTATATGTAAAGGAAAATATTTTTACATATCCTAAAGATAAGAATACATTTCTACATTTACTAAAAATAAAAATATGCATTTCTGCAAAGTTTTTTCTAAAATGAAAATTTAAAACTTTCCAAATTAGGAAATGTTATAATTTTTATGCATTTTTCATTTTATGATTCAGGGCAAATTTTCTGCTAGAAGGCATGTTGCTTTTCAAAATCTTTTTAACAATTTTAACTTATCTTTATAAGAAATAAAAATATTTTTTCATGCACAAATGTTTTTCCTTTGGAAAATTCTAAAAATGTGAGAGGTAAACTTCTGAAATATTTCTTCAAAGTTTTTCAAATTTAAAATATTTAAAAATAATCACATTCATTTACTGAATGATTTTGAAGGAGTGAAAGATGATAATTGTAGTGATGTATGTAAATCTGAAAATTTTTCAAGTTGAGATACCCAAAAAAATATCTATAACTCAGTTCCTAGTAACTGAATCAACTCAAAAGCAATTCCACACTCACTTCCGGGCAAATTTAAAGGTATCTTATCAGAAACGTTTATTCTGATATATCTTCTTTTACTAATAATGCAATTACAAACAGATGCAGAGATTTGATATTATGATAAATGTCTTTTAGCCCTTGTTCTTATTTTTAAAATGAATTTTATTGTGGTCTTCCCTACAACGCACTTTTACAATAACCCTCCTCAATTTTTGTTTTGTATAATGACATAAAACTTATGATATTTTATGATTCATAAATGTTATTGATGATAGAAATGTGATTTGATCCCCTTTTAATACTATTAAAATAAAAGATGGGAATACTTGAATACATCTGATACTTTAGCTTCTAAGTCATGCCTAGGGAATAAAAAGAGTTGCATGTTGGGCAATCACAGAAAAAAGTGTTGGTCTTGATGTAAACCTCCAATACCCTGATCCATCAGCTGTCAGTTAAGTTTCTTGTTGGCTATGATAGTTGTCATAGGGATTAAGTAGACTTATATCTTTCTGTAAAATAATTTGGTTGATTAATTGATTATATTAGTTATTTTATTTTTTTGGTAAAATTGTAAGTTAGCTAAGGATTTTGAATGTAAGTGTAATTCCTTGCAAAGTTAAAACACATGCACAAGTGGCAACCAAGTTTAACACAAAATAAACTTGAGGAAGACATAATATGGATAATAACAAATCAAGACTTGTCAGCTGGCATGGAGAAATAAGGGTTTGTGACACATGGAGGATTCTAGAAAGTATGATGCATTCCTTTTGTGAGATGATTGGTTGGTTGGTTGGGTTTTATGACATATCAACCTTTGTAGGTTATCTAATGCCAAATCCATTTTTATGTAAATAATCAGTTCTATTTAAAGCAATTCAGTTTAGCATGAGTACACAGTTCAATTGTCAAAAACATTTCTATTTCAAACTATTCAGTTTATTCAAACAGTTATATATAACAATTCAGTTTAGTGTAAGTACAGTTTCAATGTGAAAAAACAGTTCTATTTCAAATAATTCAGTTTAGCATATGCATGCAGTTTAAAATGTAAGTAGTTTGTCAAAAACATTTCTATTTCAAGCTATTCAGCTTAGTCAAACAAATCAGTTTAGCATAAGTATGCAGTTAGTTCTATTTAACCCATAGATAGGGTCCTATCAGGTGCTACCACGCCAGGCCAGAGTGGACCTGGGAGCAATGGCAATGAAGGGGTGTTCCGTATTCCCCAAAGCCCCAGCAGTACTGGAACCTCACCATCAGATTGTTTAGTGTCATATCCAGAACACTCATGGGGGGCGGGGTCTGACCCCTCTGCAGAGGTGCAGTCAGTGTATTCTACAGCCCCAGCCAACTGGGCAATAGTGAGATGATGTCACACCACAAGCGTCAGATGTTACAATAAGTAATTAAAATAGATCATATATAAAAATTAGAGAATTTGAAAATTAGTTGAGTTTTGAAATCCAAGGAAAAGAATTGTGATTTGGATGGTGTCATGATACAGTAGGTGGGGAGCGGTGGGCTGCCAGCAAGATTCACTCATAAACCCTTTGACATCTTCTTCTCCCTCATGTAGTGACTACTATCATGAAATTGTAACAGGCAGAATAAAGGCTTCTTATCTGAAACAGAAGAGTCACCTTTTCTTGTTTTTGAAGAGTGTGTAATTTCGAATATTCAACATAGTCCATCATGTTACATTTCTCCAGTTGCTTTCTTTCACAGGACTTAGGTTGTTGAAGCTCCTAAATAATCGACAAATAGCAAACATTGTCAAACTGTACAAACACAATTTTAATCAATTCATTATGTGATTTAAGTTTAGATATTGCAGGAAAGTGTGACTTTGAAATATGATTCACAAAGGTCTAAAGATGGTTTAGTGTCCCAAAGTCCAAAAACAGTCTGGAAATTATTCACTCTAACACTGAGAATTTATTTCAGCATTCCAAGATGGAGACTGAAGTAATTGGATATGCATAACAGATGATCTCACTCCAAGATTTGACAAGACCCAAGAAATCAGGTTTCTTTTGTGAAGCTTTCAGACAAAGTCATCTCAATTTGCAGTGTGGGTGAGGTAGATACATGACTTGTTCTTAGGATCACCAAGATAAAAGGAATGATAAAACTTTTGATAATTTCTAATTTCCCTTTCCATTTTTACAACTACTTGATAATTACTTATACTTATTGCTCATTGTTAAGTGTCTATGAATGTAGAGCTCAAATCAAATGCTGCTTCTCCCACCCCCATAACATCAAGTAATACATAGGTTTATTAAGTATCATAAACAACTTAACAGGCCATAGTCTGCAGCAATTTATCATTATCAGCTGCTGATTATTAAAGCTTATCAATTTGCTCTATTGTAACATTGTAAACAAATAGATAAGTTATTAAAAAAAACCAGCAACCAGAAGAAAGACTAATTGACAAAGTTCCATATCTCATCCAGTGGGTTTGGTATAACAAGATATGCTTCATGAAGCACCCAGGAGTAGCTATCGAAATGGTGACAGTGACTTGCGCATCTGAGGCAGGGGTGAAATGTTCTATGAACCCCTATATAAGAGCAAATTTCTTGATTCTTCCTCTTGATTGTTGGGGATACAAGGAAACAAACCTTTGCATAAAGGGAAAATGAAGAACAAATCAATGTTACAAGAGTCAATTTTAACAAGAATGGAGACATTTTATCCATTTCTACTTCCTTCCACAGCCTCAAAAACTGAACAGAGAGGATAAAACAGCAAAATCCTAACATTAAGGATGAGTTATGTTTTTGTATTTTTTCCCTTCTCATCCAATGATTAACCATTTCCAATATAGCAGTTGTTGGTGACTACACTACACCATCTTACTAAATTAAATCTAAGTTAATTTCAAATTCATATCCTGGTGGTATTCAGATACATCCTGGTACTAATTAACTTATTCTTTCTAATTAGTTTTTCTAATTCTTTTTACTCATCATTGTTCTTGTTCAAACCTATATTTCACTATTCTACCACTACCCATCTCTTGTGCCAGAAATATGATAAAGATCATTCACAAAATTTATGAGGGAATTAAAATCATCACAGTAACATTAACACTTAAAAAATGGAGATTGATGATTTTTGTACCAAATCTGTTTATCAAATTTTTACACTAAACCTCTTATGTTGTGCATTAATTGAGAAAGAAGTGAAACCACTGGTCAAGATTTAATGCAAATATTACTAAGAGAAGAAAGTAATTGTTAAACCTTGTAATTAATTTCACTTTAGGAATGTCTGAAATTCAAGAATGAATGTATCAGTGATCAGAAATTAAAGTCAGTGTAACTGACAGAATATGGCTATTTGTACAATTAAACAATTGTATCATCTAGCTGTAGTGTTTGATAATTTCAAAACTAATATCTTTCTCAGAACATTTACAAAATTCCAGCTATGAAATGTTTCAACATTTTTCTTATGATTTTTATTGTTTAATTTTTAAGTCTCCTTAATTATTTTCCTACCAATTTTATTTTATTCAAAAAATAAATCAAAATAATTTTTTCATATACAATTCACTAAATCAATTTAAATAGACAAAAGCTTTGTAAAACTTTAAAAATTCCTTCTTCAATTTTAGAAAGGTTATGATGGCTGAGAACATTTTTGCATTGATTGAAAAAACCAAATTTAAGTTGATAAGTTTAAGAAAAGTGGATATTGTGTGCAAATTAAATTGTTCAACTATTATTCTTGTCAAGACTACAAATAAAAGATTTACTAATTGTGCACCATTTACAAAAGGAAACTATTCATTTTTTTTTCTTTTTGTTATCTGAATTGAAGGAAAATTCAAATTAGTAAACCGCAAGAAACTGTATTTCCAATATTATGATTTCGCATTTTTGAAGTCATGTGGAATCATATGAGAAACATATATATTAGAAGCTTCTGTTTGTGCATTTTGTATCCATGTTACAGTCAAACAACATGGCCCATTGAGCTGTTTTTTAGTATAAAGACATTCATTTGGGACATAGGTTATGTGAAGTTGACCTCAAAGTTCATTTGAATTTGTCAGAGGTCATCAAAGATATTATTTTAAGCCAAGTCACACTGTTTCTGTCAAAACTAAGTGAAATTTTGCTTGACATTCAAATTTGTTTTTGATATCACAAATGATAATTGCACAATGGAGATCAAATTCAATGTCCAAATTTCCTGAAGTCATGTCATATTTTAGATGGAAGTATTAGTTAGTGGTCTTTATGATCTTTTATGATAGTCAAACAATTTCTTGAGGATAAATCTCTACTGTCAGATAACTTGGACAGAAAAGTGATGCTGACCTTCAAGAACATTGGAGGTCACTAGAGGTCATGAATGGATAAAAATAGTTTGCTTTTTCTAACAAATAAAAGGACTTCATCATTATTAACACATGCCAACAGTATTGATTCTCTTCCGTCCCTTCACTATTGGTAAGTCCTCTAAACAGCATCCAGTGTCTGCACAAAAATGATGGATGTAACATTTTTGCTGGTCAGTCAACACTGTGTGGAAGTGCATAAGAGAACATGGCTTATGAGTTTGTCCTGATTTTTACAGCAATGTCCAACATGTTTTTATTCATCTTACTTGGATGGTTTGTGAGATGGGAGAGAAACAGCCATACAACTGCAGTTTTGTTGGGTTTGTTTAAAACAACTCACAGCATCCTTGTGTAGTTCCCATCTTGCTTTTTTTCCTGGCATTTTGTTAAAGTGGTGCAACTATACAGTAGTGTTGGAAGAAATCCCATTTTATTTTATTATAGAGATCAGAGTTCTATATAGTCAATGACCTGTCAAAACTAAAGAACACTTTTAGATAAAAATTCAGTATACAACTAGATTTTTTTTATATGAAAATTTTTTTTTTACCAAAATTTACTAAATTTCAAAATACAATGGAAGAGTTACTTCAGTCTATCAAATTTAATTTGCTTTCAGGATGAATTAGACTTTCATGGTTCCTTTAAAACCCAAACCAGGTGCCCCTTTGCTAAAATATCCAGAACCCCATCCCATTGTGGGTGCCAAGTTTATTTGCATTACAAATGAATTAGATTAGTGGTTTGTTTGTTTGGGTTTTATGGCATATCAACCTTTGTAGGTTATTTTATGCCAAATTCTGTCTATATATATATATATATATATATATATATATTTATACTAATGCCTTCAATAAGTTTCCAGACTTTTTTGTACATGCATTTAAAATTGTCGGAGACTCTTGAAAATTCAGTATGTTATTGCTATACATCTTATGAGATGACTGACCAATTTTTATGATTTCAGGTTCAAATCAACAGCTACAGCAGGAATTGGAATACACCCTACTAAAGCCTGATTGTCACAGCTGGTGAATTTCAAAAATGCAGTCTGGATGTGAGAACACTTTAGAAAAACGATATGCAATAAAATTGTGTTTTAAACTTGGAAAAAATGCCACAGAAACGTATGGAATACTTCAGACTGCTTTTGGAGCATCTTGGATGAATCGAGCATCAGTTTTTGAGTGGCATAAGAGATTCAAGGAAGGCAGGGAGTCTGTAAGGGATGATGAGAGGTGTGGGAGTAGTAAGGAAGTCAGAACACCAGAGTTGATTGGCCAAATAAAGAATTTCATGGATAAGGACCATTATGTGTCTATAGAGACAATAAGTGCACAGTTTGATGTCAGTGTGGGAACTGTACACACTTATTTGCAAGGAGCTGAAAATGCGGAAGATTTGCGCAAAGTTTGTCATAAGGGTACTCAGAGAAGAACAGAAAGAAAGACGTTGTCATGTCAGCAGGGATATGGTCGAGCTGATCAATTTAGATCCCGCAGTTCTTGATACTCCGGTGACCTGCAATGAAAGCTGGATCTACTGCTATGACCCAGAGTTCCCAGTGGCAGCATGCTGGCTCTCCCAGACCCAAGAAGGCCAGACAGAGCAAATCCACCCACAAACTTTTGATGATCACTTTTTTTGACAGCACTGGCATGATCTACATGCACTGAGTTCCCACTGGACAGACAGTCAACAAGGAATACTATGTTGAGGTTTTAAGGGAGTTCAGGAAGAGATTCCTTGGGAAGAGGCCAGCACTCTTCAAATCGGGTCAGTGGCATTTCCAGCAGGACAATGCACCAGTCCACAACTCCATCCTTGTCACAGACTATTTGGCCAAGATGGCCATCAAGACAGTTCCTCAGTTTCCCTATAGTCCACACCATGCTCCCTGTGACTTTTGGTTATTCCCTTAGCTTAGAGGCTGTTGTTATGAGACAATTGAGGAGATGAAAGAGGCTGTGACGAAGGTCATTGACACGCTCTCACAAGAGGACTTCAATGGAGCGTTCCAGAAGTTGTTGGAACGGTACAACAAGTGCATTGCAGCCGGAGGAGATTACTTCGAAGGGGATTAGAGTTTCATGTGTGTACTATCAATAAAAGTGCCCATACAAAAAAAGTCTGGAAAAAGTCTTGTATATATATATATATATATATATATATTTATATATATATATATATATATGAGAATTAATTTTTATTTATTGCAGACTTTTTGTCCTTATCTTGGTATTTTTTTTTTGTTTTGTTTTTTTTGTATGTTGTTTTTTCTTTCACTACGTTTCGGCCAAATTTCACCTCTGGCCTTCTTCAGGTGATTTTACTGCGACCTCGGATAGGAATGCTGAGTCTTGTAACCGTATCCCCAGTAATTACTATCAAAATTACTATCAGTAATTACTAATCAAAAAAACGTGTTGCGATAGACAACAACTATGGAAGGCAGTAATTACTGGGGATACGGTTACAAGACTCAGCATTCCTATCCGAGGTCGCGGTAAAATCATCTCAAAATGATTCCAATTAAAAGCATGTATATATGTATATATATACATATATTCAACCAAAGATTTCTGTTTGAATACTTTGTAGGTAAAATTTTCTATGAGCAGGATTTCATTTGTTTGCACATGATTAACCAGTATTAATTCGTCATATTTTTTTGTACAACCCTGTCTCTTGCAAGAAGGACAGAACGTCATATATGAATTAGAGCATTCTGATCAATTTTTTGACAGAATGTACCACTCCCTCCTCCAACACACACACACACACACATACACTATCTTTAACACTTTCCTTGAGGTAAAGGGAACTCTCATGCTAAAGTTCATCCATTAACTGAACAAACAAGAATTATTAAAGACTTTTAATTATTTGGGTTTTTCATGTGGTTTAATAATTAGTATGACCATTTCTAGTGCATCTGATTCTCACTGGGTGCTCTCTTATTTCTTTCAAACCAAATTAAGTAAATGATCTCTTTGAATTGAAGAAATATTTAGAATTATTTCTTAGAATCTCTCTTTAAACAATTGAAATAAGAATTTTGTATATTTAGCCTATGTAACACTGTGATTGTCCAACTGGGCCACTACTTTTCCAATCATGGGACCAATATAACAATAGTTCATTGTCCAATTTGACCAACCAACCTCCAGTTATTCATGAAATCAGTCTTGATCCACTAATTACCTCTCCATTCACATTGTATTAATTTTAGATCTGAAGAGGGTCCTTGATAGAGCTGGTTGCAACTTCACGTCAAATCAAATATCACAAGTTACCATTGAAATAAACGTAGACCATTCAACAAAAATGATGAAAAACACCAGGTTATAAGTACGAGAACAATAAAAGCGTTTATTTTGATTTGGAGTTACAGTCTTTTAGTTAACCCCTCTCATTAACGAAACTATAGTTCTTCAACTTCAGACACTATGATTGTCTAATTAGTAATGTTTCAGTTCAATAATGTGAAATCTTAGTAGTATTGATAATGAAATGGTACTTATTAAGTTGTCAGGTTTGGATCAATTCATTCTTCAAGCATCTCAGCTCTTAATACAACTTGTTGAGTTCAAGTCTCTTTATTTTCTATAAGTCTTCTCTGTCAGATAAATGTTGTGAGAGATTTAGATTGACATAAGTTCACTGGTCCAATGGTTACTCCTCTCATCTCTAAAAGCAGCTCTCTAACAAACTACAATTTGCCAATTGACTGAGCAGCTTTGCATCTTTGATTTTATGGACTTTTCTTTTTACCTCAAGGGATTCCCTTGATTATCTCATGCCTGATATATTTTCATCCCCATTTGTCAAGTTCTTCTCACTACCACTTAAAAATATATCCTTATATATTTCAGTTATTTAGGACTTCTTTGTTCAGTTCATTCCTAGTATCTTCCCTTTAGTCAGGCTTCTCTGCTGCCATTAGGTGATGTCACTTGGTAGTTTCTTCAAAATATTTCTAATCAAATTCTGATTTCTTTTTTCTTTTTTAGCAGTCCCCCTTTTTATCCTTTTATGGATGTGCAAAAATTCATTCTTAATGTGCCAGTATCTGAAAAATTTCCATTTTCAACAAGGCTAAAGGGAGAGGTGTCATCACTGTCTCATTCCTCAAATCAGATCACCTTTCAAGTGTGTATAGATGACTTCCCATTGTCTTAGTGATCTATTATCAACTACCAAGCAATAAGCTAGTCAAAATATTTGTGTGATATATTGTGTACAAACTTTATTTACACTTTTTTATTAATAATCTTTAAAAAAAAATAATGGTCTGCTCAAGTTATCTTTTATTTGTTTGAAAACATACATGTATCTTTTCAAATTATGAATATATTTTGATTCAAATCAGATTACTGTTTTTATCAAAGTCCATTTCTCCTAGTGAGAAATTTTACTTATTTTCCATTGTTTATCCAATTCAATCAATCCCAGAAATAATTTTTCAGTGTAAAATTAATTTTTGTCATTTGTACTGAGGGGGATTGTAGCTACAATGATATTCAGAAACACTTTTCTGAATTCTAAAATGATGTTTTAATTAACTTCATTTCTCAGTATTGACCAATTTTATTCGTCTATTAAAGATTTGTTCAGTAGACACTTTTCATTTGTCAATTTAGAAAAGGTTGCATTTGAAAGTTCAGTGGAAATTAAATATTTGAAACACATTGTTTTAAGATATTTAAAACAATCAGTCGTTATTTAATTTGATATTTTGTTTCATTTATGTCAATTTAGAATTTCTGTTATTCTAACCCAATCATCCAGCAATTTTATTGTGTTTGCCAAAGTAGGTGATCATCTGTTTTACTTATTTAAAAATGAGGAAAAATTCTTTCAAATATCTCGCTAATCAATGTGGCATTATGAACTGAAGTAGCTGTTAATGATGTAGTGATTAAATGATAGGTGAACCAGAACAATCTCACCTGTCTTAATGGCATTTGACTTAAGTTTCTCTCAGTTTGCTTCATTAAACTGAATATAATATCCATTAGTTTGTTATACTGAAACACAAATCAAATTATACTGTTCAATGAACATTGTATATATTTAATGATCTCAGTCCAGTTTGTTTGTTTCATCTTTTATTGTTGGCTGATTCAAATTTGTGAACAAAATAATGAAATTGAATTTCTAAACATTGTCAACTAAATTGAACAAAAGTGAGTCTTGTTCCAACCTTTTCAAGATATTCTCAGATTTTAATCATTATAGTTTTACAGGATTCTTCACTGATATTATCATTCATCAAATACAATTTATACTCTACCCTGTTGAGTGGACTTAGAATATGCTGACTGAGGGGTAAGACACCCCTAAGAAGAGGAGTGTCCTGATTTGACTTTAAACTGCATCTGATGGCAAGGCTCTTGTTCTAAAGATCTGGAGAGTGGGTAGTACTTTTTCATTGCCATTACTCCCAGGTCGAATCAGACTCAAAGTGGTGGTATCTTATTCTTAAGTTCCCATTTATGAGTCAAATAGATCTGTTTAAAGATGGTTCATATTCAACTGGAATACTTGAAATCATATGACTGTACTCAAACAAAATGATTGTTATTTAATAGAATTATTAATGTTAGGAATTCTTGAAATCTAAGGATTATTATTAGTTACTTGAAACCATATGATTATTTGCTAATTATTTGGGTTAGATAAGAATATTTTAAACCCTATAACTGTGCAAACTAATCGATATCAAATAGGAATATATTATCAAAGGTAAAATGAAGGTAATTCCCTAATCTCAAAGCATAAAATAACCCTTAATAAAGTGACATACCATTGAAATCAATTAACAATTTATACACTGTTGGAATTTGGGTAGCCATCTTGATTTTAGTTTAGAGATACGAAAGATATTCCTTCTAAATGACAAGGCTACATTAAGTCTAGACTTTGTAATTTGCCATTGTTCATATATGCCTTAGTCTCCTCTGGTTCGCTAATCTACTGCTTCTACTGACGGGAAAGTCTATAAATATTTGCTAGCAATTTGTTGATGGCCAATACCCATTGGGTCCCCACTCAAAAAACAATCCAACACGGCGCCTGTTTGGAGGTATAAGATGGAATCTTCCACCTTAAAAAAAATACATATCAAAATTTTTAAAAAAATGTGAATATTTTTTTCTTAATTATTAGTATCAATACAATTTTGTTTAATTGACACAAAAACACGATTAGTGTTTTTTTTTTTTTTTGTTAAGATTAGTTGGCTGGTTTATTGTCATATCCCAGACACTCATTTGGGGGAGTTTTACCCCTCTGCGGAGATGAAGTCAATGTATTCTTCTGCCCCAGTCAACTGGGCTATAATGCCTAATTTACTAAGTAAAGAATCAATTATCTACGATAATCTTTCTGAAAGTTTTTAATTGTATTCCTGTCATTGGCTTCATGAACACGTCGGCTACATTTTTCTCTATTTCAATGGATTCTAAAAGAATCAACCCTTTAATCCTTTCATCATGTATAAACTGAGATTTTATATCAATATGTTTCGATATTTGATGAACAAGTGGATTTTTTGCTAAATAATGCTGGACTGATTATCACAATGAATAGTTGTTGGGTTTTTAAGCAACTCAAGTTCCAGCATAGTTCTCAATAGTGCTTCAAGATATAGAGCTTCTTGGTTTGCTAATGAAATAGTGATAAATTCCGCTTCTCATGTTGACAAAGCGACTGAATTCTGCTTTTTAAATTTCATGAAATCATTGAATTATTTTCTACCAATCTAAAGCAATATCTACTTTTTCTGTCACTTAAAATACCCTAATCCAAGTCACAAAATCCTTCAAATTTCAAGGGTTTCTGCAATTTCTTAAATATTAGTGACTGATTGATTGTGCCTTTTAAATAACATAAAACATGTTTTGCTTTTGTTAAATGGAAAGAATTTGGTTTTGCTTGGTCTTGAGATAACCTAGTAACTGTATAACAAATATCTTGTCTTGTTGCAACCATTACATATTTTAGACTGCTAATAATTTCATGATAACATTCGCTTTCAACTAAATCGACTTTGTCACTTGTTTTAGTTAGAGCCATTTCACATAGAGTTGAGTGTGGTTTGTAAAATGCCATGCTCAACTTTGATATCTTCTCAATATATCTAGATTGATTCATTTTAATAGAATTATTTTCACATTCAAATTGTATTGAAGCTATTTGTATATTATCAACCCATAATAAAATGTTGGATTTTTGATTGCAGACATTTTGAACATACATGCTGGGGTTGACAGGTGATTGCACCAAATTTTGTGTAGTTAAATAAGTATGGAATGTTTTATTCCAAGTTTGACCCCTCTGTTTTAACCCATATAAAGATTTTTTAAGTTTCCAAACATAATAACCATTCTTACCTTTAAAGCCTTCTGGCCACTCAACATATATTTCATAGTCAAAGGGGGCATTTAAATATGCACTCTTAACATCCATATGATGAATTAACAAGTCATACTGGACTGCTGTTTGCAGTTGTAATCTTATGGAAGCCATATTTGTTGTCAGGGCGAAAGTTTCTCTATAATTCTTGCCATATATTTGTGAGTAGTCTTTGGATACAAAACGAGCTTTATACTCATGACTTCCATCGCTTTTACTTTTTATAGTTAAAAACTACCTACTACCGATAATATTTTTATTTTCAGGGCCTTCTGCCGTTCAAAAGTATTATTTTCTACTAAGGAATCAAATTCTCTTTTCATTGCTAAAATCAATTTATTCAAATCTGTAGAGTTTACAACCTCAGAGGAATTAGCAGAAATCAAGACACAGTAATCAACACCACCAAATTCAAAGTTTTCTACTGCAAAAAAAATTGGGTCTTTTTCTTGGTCGGATGGGATAACAAGTTATTTGCCCCTCCCCTTCAGTGTTTGGGTTGTCTTCTCGTTCTACTTCATATGTGATTAGGTATTCTGGATTTTCAGTATATTTATCTGGTTTTGATAGTGAGCTATTATCTTAAGCTTTAGTGAATTTTACACACCTAACTCTTTTAACAGCCGTTGTTTCTGGAAAATAAATCAAGTAAGTTGGACTGTGTTTATCATAGCCAACAAAAATGCCTTTTTCACAATGAGGATCCAATTTCATTTTATTTTGTACATAACGAAAACAAGTGGTGCCAAAAATATACATCTTATTTAAGTTTGGTTTTGAACTGGTAAAACTTTCATATGGAGTTTTTCTAGTGTTTTTATTATAACAACAATTTCTAATATACACAGAAGCTATCAATGCGTAAACCCACAAGTTTCTGGACAATTTTAACTCAAGAAGGAGTCACCTTGCCATAGAAAATAAAGTTCGCCATGACCGTTCAGCAGTCCCATTTTGATGTGGAGTATAAGGAACTGACTACTCATGTTTGATTCTATTAAGTACAAGTAACCGTTGTAAAGGTTCTGAAGTGAACTCTGTTCCATTGTCTGTCCATAAACATTTTACATGGCTGTAAGGGGCGATATCAGCTAGACATTTCATTCTAGCGAGCAAAGTGTCAGACTTGTGTTTTGTAAGTCCAGAATTGAAATTAATAAAATTAATTACATATTTATAACCATCTTTTGCTAAGGGTTGAATGGGGCCTGCTCAATAACTGTGTACAAGTGCAAGGATTTCTGTTGCCTTGCAATCCAAAGTCCTATTTCTGTCATTAGACATCTTCCCTTGAATACATATATCACAGTTAAGAGCATAATTTGATGTTGGTTTTATCTTCATTCCTTTTACTAAGTTGGGTAACATTTTAATATCAGATTCATTACAGTGGCCTAAGATTTTATGCTAAGTATGTAAATCGTAAGTAGCATTTCTGGCAGAAACAATATTTTTCAGATAATACAAACATCCTCTCTGTGTTATGTTGAAAACTGCTCCATTTTGGTAAATTAATTGGTAGTTGGCATGCTCAAAACATGTGTGCACCATTTTTAGTCACCACTTCTGCAACGCAGTATACAATCAAAATCCGATAGATAGATGGATGAAGGGATGCATACTCCCCTTCCCTAAAAAGGGGGACCTCGGATTAGCCAAAAACTACCGAGGCATAACACTTACATCCATAGCTGCCAAAATCTACAATGCCCTACTACGAAACCGAATAGAACCCAAAATCGACAACATACTTAGAAAAAACCAAAATGGCTTCCGAAGAAATAGATCCACGACCTCACAAATATTAACCATCCGCAGAATCCTTGAAGGTGTACGGGCAAAGAACCTACAAGCGACATTAATATTTGTCGACTTTACCAAGGCTTTCGACTCCATTCACAGAGGAGAGATGGAACAAATCCTACTAGCGTACGGCATACCTAAAGAAACCGTAGCGGCAATAACGATTCTCTATAGAAACACTAAAGTAAAAGTACGATCACCAGATGGAGACACAGAATACTTTGACATTGTAGCAGGAGTACTACAAGGGGACACGCTGGCCCCGTACCTCTTTATCATTTGTCTAGACTACGTACTTAGAACATCGATTGACAAAATCAAAGAGAATGGCTTCGAACTGACGAAGAAAAGAAGCAGAAGATACCCCGCAACAACAATTACCGATGCCGACTACGCCGATGACATAGCGATACTGGCAAATACACCTGACCAAGCCGAAACACTTCTGCATAGTTTGGAATGAGCAGCAGCAAGCATAGGCCTCTATGTTAATGCACACAAAACGGAATATATGTGCTATAACCAAACGGGGGACATCTCCACTCTAGAAGGAACCCCACTCAAACTAGTAGACAAATTCACGTCCCTAGGAAGCAGCGTCGAATCAACCGAAAAGGTCATCAAAACGAGGTTAACGAAAGCATGGACAGCTATCAATAGGCTATCGACTATATGGAAATCAGACCTAACCGATAAAATGAAACGCAGTTTCTTCCAGGCAGCGGTCACATCGATACTGCTATATGGATGCACTACATGGACGCTAACAAAACGACTGGAGAAGAAGCTAGATGGCAATTACACAAGAATGCTGCGTGCAATCCTGAACAAGTCCTGGCAGCAACACCCCACAAGACACCAACTGTACGGCCACCTGCCCCCTATCACGAAAACTATTCAAGTTAGACGAACCAGACATGCAGGACACTGCTGGAGAAGCAGAGATGAACTCATAAGAGATGTACTCTTATGGATCCCCACACATGGCCGCGCAAAAGCAGGACGACCAGCTCGAACGTACATTCAGCAGCTATGTGAGGATACAGGATGTTGTCCTGAAGACCTACCTAGGGCGATGAACGATAAGGAGGAGTGGCGAGAGAGGGTCAGGGATATCCGTGCTACCAGCGCGATATGATGATGATGATGTACTGAAAATTAATTTTGTTTAAAAGTCGGTATATATTAAGCATTTTTTACAATACATCTACAAATGTGTCCTTTGCTATTATGTAGATAAATGCAGGCGTCACCTCTTTTCAGCTCAATGTTATTCGCTTGGCTCAGCCAATTCCACAAAATGGTTCATTCGCTGGTTCAAACTTTTGATCAAAATTGATAAAGCAAAGAAATAGGCTTGGCCTTTAGAATAGGCTCTAATATGATGACAAAAATCACTTTGCCTTTGATTTTTACATTTAAATGCTTTGTGGCCCCCTCCTCTCACAAATGTAACAAATAATATTTGTCTTCCCTGGAGGGGGGGGGTTATAGTCCTCTCTACTATGTTGAGGTTTCTGGTAATTGTTGTAATTATAATTTGTTGATTGATAATCTTAGCAAGAATGCATACTTACCCTGTGTTTATTTCTTGGGTTAATCTTTTTAAATGTGATCTTCATTTGTAATATATTGTTAGATTCATCTGGCGGGTTACACATACGCTCTGTTTCTTCATAACTTCTCAAACATACTTTAAATTCTGAAAAAGTCAAGGTTTTCTTCTTCTGGGTTATAACCGTTGTAAAAGGTTTAAAATTCGGAGGTAATCTCTTGAGCATCATTGCAATCAGAAGTCCGTCACTTATAACTTCCCCAGCTTCTTTCAGATGTTAGTTCTGTATAGAGGGAAATAACTTTTGGCTTTCCTTTTGTCAAATAATGTTCCCTTAATATTGTCAAGGCTTTTCTTCTATAGTCTTGTGTATCTTATTACTAATAACAGACTTTTATTGTCTAAATACTGAATCAGTTCAGCAAAGACAGTAGCATTTTTTTCTACAAAATCGATATCATCACTCTGATCTGTTGATGACAGTATAATTTGGTGTAAACGTTGAATTAATCCAACACTGTTTAATTTGTAAAATCTTCTTCACTGTATCCTTGGCGTAATGGCTAAAGTGTTGGATTGCAGCCTTGAAGAAAGCGAGTTCAAACTCCACTTTGGCTACTACATACTCTTTTGAACTAATACCCTCTAGAAAGGTATGAGCCCCCTTATCCTCCCCACTTCTTATGGGTTAAATAGTATCAATAGAGTTGTTCTACAAAATACTTTTGCCATTAAATAAACTATGAAGGTGGATATTAAACAAAGAAACCAAACCAAGACTGATAAGATATTTATTCACAATTCTCTTATGTCAACTGAAAAACATTAAAATTGTTAGACTTTGTCATAACATATTTTAACTGGTTTTAAATTTTAAACAAAATACCTGTTAACTTTATTTTAATGCTCAGCATTAGTTCCCTCTTCTTTCTAGTCTTATTACAGTCTTCATAAATTCATAAGTAGATAAAATGATATAATTTTGGGTCTAAATATACAATATAATAATGTACATGGGGTTGTTGAAAAGTTCTCAGCTTGACCAAGAAAGGAAGGAGCCATGAAATGTTAATTTCGTTCCACTTATTCCTTGCACAGTTCAACATACTTGGTTCATCTATAAAAAATTAACATTGGAAATCAGTGCTCACTAAAGAAAATATTGTAGAATGTAACAAGGGAAAAGATTTGAGATAATCTCCATATAAAAGAGTAGAACAAGCTTTATTTATAAATAAAAATTTAAAAAAAAAGAATAACTCCAGTCTTAAGAGTTTGATGCTGCAATTTATTTTAATTCAGTTTGCTAGTATTTTGCAAGAATAAGAGACTTTGTCTTTACATCGAGACAGTACACCTGACGAAAACCCTAAAATGGAATAGTCAAAATGTAGTGATTAATTACTATGTCATAGCCACAAAGAAATCATTGAACTTTTTTGAAGAATGTAAAATTTACCTTTTTTTTCTTTGTAAAGAAATTTCCAATGAAACCTGATGAGAAACATTGAATTACAAAGAGAAAATCTGAAGATAGCTCTTAAATACCAGAAAATACACCATTATGTATAGAATAAGATAGAAGCCACTTTTCATTAAAAAATGAGAAAATGTTTATAAGCTATCTTTGATTATTCTCGTAAAACTTTATTGGAAATATTTACTTAACTTAGTCTGGCACAAGGCCTAAGTAGTTGAGTAACCAATAAAAACTGAAATCTATACTACCAAATTGATTCACAGAACAAACTTACTAAAAGTTGTACCAGAGTAGATATTCAAATATAGTTATTTATTAACCATAGCTTTGTCCGGTATTGCATTACTGGGTCTCGATGAAAGTTGCCAAAGACAAAGATAAAATGAAGTGATGACAAGTTCATTGGAAATCAAAAAATCAGACACGTGACCACAGAAAAAATGCCTCACACTTTTTTTACTGCTTCAGTCTCCCACTAGACCTGTCTCAAATTGGGAAGACATGAAGTGATATTTGCTAAATTATAACCCACTCTGATGGAGATGAGGTTCTGTTAGCCTCAAAATCTAAATTAATCCTTGTCATCTGCTGGTTAATAACTGACTGACTCTTTTCAAAACTACCCAACTTTCATGACCATTTCTTGCACCTACCATGAGAGTTCTCAGAATTAATCCTTTGTTGTCAATCTCACAGCCGAGCACCAGGCTCACCTCATTGTACTGGTACAAAGCCATATGTAATGAGATTAGCAGTGGGATTAAAATTCACTACACTTGCTAAGTGTTTAGTGAAATGTGCTTGCTAATTTTACAAATTTTGTTAGAAGTAGAAAATTACATTAAAATCAATGCAACTTTTATATTGTATTGCTGAGCTCATATTTTTAAAACAAAATATATTTTTGATAGTACATCGTAGTAATGAGTTGTACACAGGTGGTTTTTTTTTTTTTTTAAGAAACTTTCATAGTATATTGTCCTCTGAAGATGAAACCCTTCTGGAAATCAAATGAGACAGTTGTAGAATAAAATATTTTCTTGAATATTTCCTTATGAAATTGGTCTGCATTTTATGTTTATGTACATTCTATTTGATATTCAATACAGTGAATCAATGATATATATGTGTATATATATATATATATATATATATATATATATTTGATTGAACATAATAGACATTTTTTGTCTACAAATTTTTTTGTTAATGCTTTTGAATTGCTGTATCAATCTTATTATATTCAGCCGGAATTGGTTGATAAAACTTCCATAATTAGTTATTTCCCAAGTACTTTCTGCCCGACTTTGGGTCATCATCAGGAAAGGATGTATTACAAAAGTGATGTAACTTTTGTACATACATTACTACTTAACTTTTACCCATGATCTAAACAAAAATGATAAAATTTCCTTTTTAGATGTTCTCATTGATACTAACAACAATAATAATAATAACTTCACTACTTCTACTTACAAAAAACGTTCTAATAATAACTCCTGTACCCTCAGCTTTAAAAGTGAATGCCCCTTCCAATATAAAAAAAACAATTATTAATAACCTAGTATCCTGTACCAAACTAATCTCCTCTTCAAAACAATATTTTATAAAGAAATAAAAAACATAAAACAGGCTCTTATCAATAATGGGTTCTCTAACTATATTGTTGATGAACAAATTAAATGTATGATTAAAAATATTAGCCAACAAAATAAACCACTGTACCACTCCACCCAGTTAACAAACATTTTATCAAACTTTTTGCTGCAAACAAATGCACTACAATTATAAATTAGATGAAAATATATTAAAAACATTGATTCAAAAAAACATACTCCCCACTGATCCTAATGAAAAAAAAAAAACTTATCTTGTACTATAATAAATTTAAAACCTCTAACTTAGTCATTAAAAATAATTCTCCCTCAATTGGAGTTTTGCAAAATCCGTTATATATCAATTTAAATGTTCTTTAGGAGATTGTATCTCTGAAAACAACAATATATACATTGATTTGACCTCAACTACCCTATCCAGTAGACTTACGATGCACCTTTCTGATAGCAGTTCCATAGCACAACATCTAAAAATACATTCATGCCCAACTACTGAATTATGGATAATTCTTACCGAAAACACAACAATATTAGAACAGCAAAATAACTAGTAAAAACTACAGATTCTCGAGGCACTACTTATTAGGAACATACAACCCAAACTTAATAGAATTAATTTTGAAACCAGTGCTAACGTACTTAAATGTCTTTAGCTACTGATGCTATTTATCAAAACAAATTCGAAAAGTAAACGCTACACAATACAACAGTACAAATGCTCATTCTTACAAAGTAGTAATGTACATACAAAAGTTATATAACTTTTGTAATACATCCTCCTCTGATGATGGCCCAAGTTGGGCAGGAAGTGCTAGGGTAATAACTAATTATGGAAGGTTTATCAACCAATTCACGTCGAATATCATCAGATCAATACGGCAATTCAAAAGGATTAACAAAAATATGTACACAAAAAATGTCTGTTATGTTCAATCAAATATATATCAATGAAGAAATGCTGCCAATATATATATATATATATATATATATATATATATATATAACACAAATTATCAACACTTTATAATATCCATAGAAAACATTGTTTTAACAATAGACTTTTTATAATGGTTCCATATTTTTTACTGGTGCCAGCGTTTAAGGAGGATTTCAGAACACAGAAAGATGATAATTGTTGTAATGCAAGCAGTCTACCAAATATTGATGAATTAGGTGTACAGTAGCATCCAAGCAAGAAATAGTTTTATGAAATCTGTTGAAATTCAGGTAGCCATTTTGTCCTTCAGTTATGGAATTCTTAATACAAAAGTTATGTCTTGTCAGTTCAAGACTGCAATACGTTTTGATAATTAAGATAATTTGCTCCTCCTCATATATGCTCTAGTCATCGCTGATTGGTCGATCTCCTCCTACTACTAACGAACAAGTCTATAAATACTTGCCACCAATTTGTAGATACCTTGTACTCTCATCCTATTATGACCCTCCCCTAAACAATCCAACACACCCCTCTGTTTGGGGGTTGTAAGATGGAATATTCCACTTTAAAAGAAGTACATAGAAAATCAAAAATTAAATTTTTTTAATTGTTATTTTATAATTTTTTTTAATTATTAGTATTATTAATACAATTATCATTTGTTTCCCTCTTTACTTAATCTTTGAGATAAAGGATAATCTTTGAGATAAAGGATAATTAACACAAAAACATGGTGAGTGATTTGGTTTTTGGTTAAGATTAATTGGCTAGTTTAATGTCATATCTAGGACACTCTTTTTTTGGGTGGGAGGCTTACCCCTTTGCTGAAATACAATGTATTTTCCTGCCCCTGTCAGCTGGGCTAATAATGCCTAATTTACTTAGTTAAGACTTAATTGCGCACTATAACCTTTCTGAAAGTGTTTAATTTTATTCCTGTCATTGGCTTTGTAAACATATCGGCTGCATTTTTCTCTCTTTCAATTTATTCTAAAAGAATCGACCCTTTATTTATTTCATCACATATAAACTGAAATTTTATATCAATATGTTTTGATCTTTACTGGATGACTGGGGTTTTTGCCAAAACAATACTGGACTGATTATCACAATGAATAGTTGTTGGGTGTTTAAGGGACTCTAGTTCTGTTACAGTTCTCAATAGTGCCCTCAGATGCTGGGCTTTTTGACTTGCTAATGAAATAGTGATAAATTCTGCTTTGCATGTTGACAAAGCGACTGAATTTTGCTTTCTAGATTTCCATGAAATCATTGGATTGTTTTTTGCCAATCTAAAGCAATATCCACTCATGCTTTTTCTATCACTTAAATTAGCCCAATCCGAGTCACAAAATCCCTCTAATTTCAAAGGTTTCTTCGATTCTTTGAATATAAGTGACTGATTGATTGTGCCTTTTAAATGACATAAGATGTTTTGCTTTCGTTAAAGGAAAAGAATTTGCTTTCTCTGGGTCTTTGGACAACCTTGTAACTGTGTAGCTAATGTCTGGCCTTATTGCAACCATAATATATATCAGACTACCAATAATTTCATAAGATTTGTTGTCTGTCAAATTGACTTTGTCACTCGTTTTCATTATATCCATATCACATGGAGTAAGTATGGTTTGCAATTCACCACGCTAAACTTTGATAATATCTTCTCAATATATCTAGATTGATTCATTTTAATAGTACTATTTTTACATTCAAATTGTATTCCAAAAAACCAGGATAGTTTCCCAAGATCAGTCATTTTTCATCAAGTCTGCCTCAGTTTTAGAAGCTATTAATATATTGTCCACCCATAACAGAATGATGGATATTTGATTGTTGACATTTTGCACATACATACAGAGGTCTACAGGTGGTTGCTTGAAATTTTGTATAATTAATTAAGTATGGAATGTCTTATTCCAGGTTCAGCCACTCTGTTTTAACCCGTATAAGGATTTTGTAAGTTTCCAAGCATAATTCCCATTTTGACCTTTCAGTGGGTCAACATATATTTCATAGTCTAAGGGGGCATTTAAATATATGCTCTTAACATCCATATGATGGATTGATTAGTCATATTGGGCTGCTATTTGTAATAGTAACCTTATGGAAGCCATATTCGTCATTGGAGCAAAAGTTTCTCTAAAATCTTTACCATATATTTGCTAGTAGCCCTTGGACACAAATCGGGCTTTATACTCATAACTTCTGTCTTGTTTGTATTTCAGAGTATATACCCATCTACTACCAACAATATTTTTATAGCCCAGTCAGCTGGGGCTGCAGAATACATCGACTGCATACCTGCAGTGGGGTAAAACTCCCTCATGAGTGCCCTGGATATGATACTAAAAAATCTGGTGTTGAGGTTCCAGTAATGCTGGTGCTTTGGGGAATGTGGAGTACTTCTTCATTGTCATCACTCCCAGTTCCACTTTGGTTCAGAGGGGTAACACCTGAGAGGGTCCTATCTATGGGTTAAATAGAACTAAACTGTGTATTATGCTAAACTGAATTGTTTGAAATAGAACTTTATATGTATAAAAATGGATTTGGCATTAAATAACCTACAATAGTTGATATGCCATAAAACTAAACCAAACCAATATTTTTATCTTTCAGACCATTCTGCTATTCAAAAGTATCATTTTCTACAGAGGAATCAAATTTCTTACGTATAGCAGAAACCCAGTATTTAGATTCCTTTGAGTTAATGGCCTCAGTA
This sequence comes from Sepioteuthis lessoniana, assembly GCA_963585895.1. Taxonomy (NCBI): domain Eukaryota; kingdom Metazoa; phylum Mollusca; class Cephalopoda; order Myopsida; family Loliginidae; genus Sepioteuthis; species Sepioteuthis lessoniana. The sequence continues at coordinate 159,205,443 of OY757904.1, read as the reverse complement.
TAATTAGTGGGGATTGTATACATTGTATAACAGGAGGCAATTTTACTTTATTAAAGATTTTCAAGGTTTTGGTTTCATTGCATATCAACCCTTGATGGTTAATTAACACCAAATACTGTTTATACATATATATATACTTTAAGAAAAACAAAAACCGGTTACATTAGGATTATAAATTCATTTCCATCCTGTTATGGGTATTGATATGAATCAATAACACCAAAAATAACAGGACTTCTTCAGATCTCATGGATAAAATAATTACAGTCAGAATAAACATAGGAGGGAAGGGTTGGAAGGGGGTAGAAGAAGGGTGAAGAGTTTCCTCCCCATTTATCTGCTTTCGATTTTTCTTTTTATTACCAGTTGGAATCACAATAAAGTAACTAGACGTATATTCTAGACTCACTTTCTACCGCAAATTAAATTAAAAACTTCCTAAAAGTTAAATTCTAAATACGTTTCAACGTAAATCTCTAGATTTAATTATAATTTTGGGAATTACAACATTTCTTTTTAAACTTACGTAAAGATTACCACAATACTTACCTTGAATTAAATTCAAAATTTAAATTTTAAAATTTATATTCGTGCCAATTAATTCAGTTACCCTTCCATTAAAAACGTATGTTCACATCACATGGTGTCTTTCCATTTTTTTATTTATTTCACCTCAAATCTCAAATAATAATTCATATATATATATATATATATCAGGGGCGGAGACGGGACTAGTGCTACTCGTGCCCGGCACGACCAATAACTCGGTCAATGTTATTCAAAATGGATTAAAAATCATCCATTAATTTCAAGCAAACATACCTAGTCTGATCTCAATTAAATTACGTATCTATTCAAGTTTCGATAACTAAGTAGCCAAAAGTTCATAAATATATCTGGGAATAATACAACGATGCTGTTTTGAACAGATGGTCTTTGTCCGGCCACCGTCAGATTCATTGAACATCCCATAAAATCGGTCATAATGTTGAATGCCCAATCCGTGCCAGGCACTAGACCCTTATAATAACAGTAATGTTAGAGAAGTACCCTTTTGGCTGTAGCCAATAGCAAGAGCAACCCTAACACCGTGCTCAAAAATCTTAGCACGTTGTGACTGCTGATAGATGTATTGGGAAGAGGGAGAGGGATCAAGAGAGAGAGAGGGGGGGATAGCAGATTAGAGCCGTCGCCGGCGTCATCATCATCGGTATGGTAAATGTTGGTTAAACAGCGTGTTTTAATTCGTTTTTTCACTAACAGATGTCTATTTCTTTAATGAATGTTGCATATATTACATTCTGTAACTAAAATTTGTTTATTTGAATACATTTTCAACAAATAATCTTTATTTTAAGCAAAATTGAAACTACTAGCTGTGTCTGTGTATATTGTCATCAGTTTCTTTATTCTAATAAACATATTTTTCTCGTCATAGTAATGAACATCTTTTCTTTTCCTCTATACTTTTGAAAGGAAAAAAAATTATCTTATCTACTGTATTAACAAGACTACAAATTATATAGTATCTTGATTGTTTACAAAAAAAACACCATGTAAGGTACGTTTGTCAATCTGTGCTATTCAATGGAGAATCACGCAATAGCAACTATGATGACTTACTTTGGATCCACAGACCACGGGTTGGGAACTGAAGTTGACAGTGGGCGCGCCGGGGGGGGGTGCACGAGTAGCAAAAATAGGCTAGAGTCACCACTGATATATATATATATGAAGAAGCAGAACAATAATCCAAATTGATGAATTTATTGTGATGTAAAGTCGACATTAAATGTTTCGGTTTCAATAACCATCATCAGGACTTTGATGTCAGGAAAATTGTTCATACAGTGATGGATGCTTGTCGAAATAACAGGAGCAAATATACAAAAACTTACCTATCTTCTGAGTATTTCTTTAAAAGACAGGAGGATTTTTCTCATCTGAAATAATCCAGCATTTTCAAATATCTTTCCACATGCCAAACACGTACTTAATACTTTTAAATTAAGAACGCTATGTGCACGTTTGTATCTTTTTGTTGTAAACATTTTGTTTGCTCCTGTTATTTCAACAAGCATCCATCGCTGTGTGAACAATTTTCCTGGTATCAAAGTCCTGATGATGGTTATTGAAACAGAAACATTTAATGTCGACTTTACATCACAATAAATTCTCCTATTTAGATTATTCTGTTTTTCTGCTTTCTTTATACTGTTGGATTTAGATCCATATTTGCTTTCATATGATTTTACATTGAATTTATTTGATTTGATTTTTAGTTGCCTGGTTTTCATAAGTAAAAATATTAATGAAGGCATTTTTTGAATTTTTGTGTCACATTTATAAGAAGTTATTAAAATTTAAGATTGATTTCAAATTTTAGCTTTAAACAAGGGAAACTAATTATGTAATGTAGTCACAGACTAATAATGTTTATTGTTTCTTCACGGCCTTTGAAGAAATGTGTGTTGGATGGTTGGTGGTAGACTGCTATATCATTGACTGCAAATTGTTACAAGGTTCTTCAATCTGTAACTTACACATTCTATCAGCTACATGGTCAAATGTTTTCCAGCTACAACTACCTTCTTTGCTGGTCATGGGAGTCGAATTTTATTCAATCTTTGTTTTTCTAAAAAGAAGAAGGTTCACAATTCCTTTTTGGGGGGAAAGGTATCTTGCTTGTCATGTTAAACTGACACAAATGCAAGTGATCTTAAGTTACAGCTATCTTTATTGTTTGTCCGTGGATAACCAGTTAAAATACTGTGGCAGCTATCATGGTAACCCGCAACAAAAAAGGATAAGGGTCGCGCTGTGTGTCATCTGTCAGAGAGAGACTCGGAATTGAACCAGAAACAGACGACTTACTGAAGAGGAAGAGAGCGTCCATTCTTTTCCACTCACTCTTGATTGCTTCTGGCATTATGTCGTTTGGCCTCAGTAAATGGAAAAAAACTTTGGCAGATCTGGAGGAGACAGTTTGTCCAAGTAGAGAGATGAAGCGAAGAAAGAAAGAAGAGGTGGAGAAAGATTACCCCACCAGTAAGCGTCAAACTTGATTGTTGACCCACACACACACAAACAAAGAATTTTTTTTACATCTGTTTGTCTGTGGATAACCAATTAAAATACTGTTGACTGTAGAGAGAGAGAAAGAGAGAAAATGGTTAGGTTCTTTCTCGGGGCTTCTTCAAGAAGAAAATTCGTGACCTCTCTGTGGATTATAAGTTATCTCCCTTGAACCATTTCTAGGTAGATAAGGATTGATCAACTCGGCACAGATCTATTCAGTCACAAGCGGAAAAGAGTAGTATTGACAATATACAAGAGTCACTACAGACATCAAACACTTGGATAATTGGTAGCAGATTGAGACCCAGTTGTGGGATATTTTATATTGTTTTGTGTTATATGCATTGCCATTTATACTGTATTTCATGATAACAAGTAAAAGTGCTCTGAAATTGTCATAAACATCTGAGAACAGTCTGCTTTGTTGAATGAAAAAATGATCTAACAATATAGCAGATGTAGAAGGACTTAAATAAATCCAGGCTGGGTCTAGCTGTTTTTCTTAGTGTGATTGGATGAACAAGAGCTTGTGTTAGGGACCTGCAACCTGAGAAAATAATGGAAAAACTGGATCCATTATTTTTTAAAGATATGAACTTCTGAGCTTATTTAACATTTAAGTAATTTCATGACTATAGTTGTCCTTCCAACATAAGTATAATTGACTTTTTGATACAATTTGAATACCTTTATCACAAACTGAGTAATTTTAGAGTTGAATTACCAGAAGATGTATAGGTTTTATTCTACAGCAAATATGTCTGACCAAAACAATCAACTGGCTTGTGCTACATGTGAGTCTGTGACTTATGAATATATGAAATCTACAATAAAAATGACTTTTGGGTATCCTGCTGCAACTAATAGGCTGATGGAAGCACCATGTGTCAAATCTGAATCTGTTTTGTCACTGAAAACAAGAAAACATTTCATACAAAAGGTTGGTATGGATAAGTAAATTACAGAAGTGGTCAGAAATATCCCAGAAGAACTTATGAAGCCCATATAGGTTCCAATTCAATCAGCAAAGATAGAAAACTTATTAGATGCTTTAATTGTCATTTTACAAAACACATCTCATTGTCCAGAAAATACAAAAAATTTACAAGAAATTCACATGAGCTTATTTAACACAGAACTCTATGGTTCCAGGTTGGTTAAAGAGAATTTTGAAATAGACATAGTGCCTGTACGAAAACTGTCATTGGTAAAACATGGCTGGATATTTTTATTGATGCTTTGTCTGATCAAGACAAATATTTAGTTGAATGTTTTTTAACTGAGACAATATTCAAGTTTGAAGATGGAACTGACATTACTGCAATTTGGAAAGGGAAATTTCCAGCTGTTATTGACTGAAAAAAGAAGGATCTAGTCATGTATATTGAATAACAAAATTCCATTGCTATTGAGTAAAACCTCTCTGAAGATAGTTGGAATTGTTTTAAATTTTGTGAATGATACAGCAAAGGTTCTAGTTGATACAATAGATTTAGTTTACATTTCATCAAGCCACTACCGTATTCCACTTTCAAATTTATTATTTGACAAATGGGGTAAACTCAGAGTGTTTTTAGTTTTGCACACCACATTTGTAAAAACCTTAATACTAAAAGAGAAAAGAAAAAAAGGCAATGAAGTTACACAGTTTTTACATGTTTCAAAAGAAAAGTTGTACAAACTTGTAAAAGGGAATAAAAATTTATGTGATGCTGAATTCCTTTAGACGATTGAAAAATGTTGTGATTCTCGTTAAGTATACATGAAATATTAATGTGTACCTTTATGTTTTGTTATTGCTATGACTATAGCTGATAAATTTAACCGAGTTGTGTGTATCGACTTAAAGGAATATATTAATAATAAGACTTGTTTTTTGAATATGGTTGATTCTGCCATCAGATATTCTGCAATCTGTTTTCCAAACAAGAGGAAATTGTAAAAAACATTCACTAAATGTGAGTGTCTTATTTTGCTGCTCCAAGAAATTTCTTGACTGACAATGGAGGGTATTTTTTAAATGAAAAATATGGGTAAATGAATGAGGAACTAAATATACAAACTGCAACAACTGCATATAAATCACTGTTCAATAACAAGATTGTTGAATGGCATAATCAGATATATTGACGGAGGTCATTTTACCAGACTATTGCAGTTGGGAAATGTAAACCAAAAATTACACTATCATGTTCAGTAAGTGCCAAAAACACTTTACAAAATAATGGTGGTTTAAATCGAAACCAATTAGTATTTGAAGTTTAACCTTCCATCAGTCTTAGAAAATGAACTTCCTGCTATGAAGAGTTCATCTTGTGATATTATAAGTCAGAATATGGAAGCTTTACACAGTTCCAAACAAAACTATATTGCAGCAAAGTCAAGTGCATTCAGATGTAAAGTATGCACTTATTCAAATGTGCTTGATGACGATGGTAATAAAGTTTTTTTATCACGAGGGGAAAAAATTTTAAAGTTTGGAAAGGTTCTGTGATTGTGCTTCAGAAAAAAGTACAAACTGTATCTGTATGCCATTGAGGAGTTTATTATCTTGTTCATTTATACCAATTAATGAAAGTAAATGATCGTAATAATATGTACCAGGCTAAAAAGGGATCAGTATATAAAACGGGAGATAAAGAACCACCTATGAATACTCCAGGTGGAGATGTGGTGTGAAAGCCAGCCAAAGTATTAAGCATGCAGCCTAAAACAAAATGGAAAATATAAGAAATTGGTGAATCTTCATGTGGACGGATATAAAGAACCAATATGTGTTAATTGAGATCATATGGACGATTGGAAAGAACTACCTTATACTGAAAATGCTGTATTGCTAACCACAGATCAAGAACTGTCCCAGGATGTGGTGGTTAAGGAGAGAGAGCCGAATAACTTGGTTGATAATAATGCATTTGATGTAGTTCCTTTTGAAAAACAAGCTACAGTATCTTCTTGCTGGATAATAACTGAAAAATATAAAGATAACTAAAAAAGAAACTAAATCAAGATTAATGTCTTATGGCTTTGAAGAGGACACCTGTAATCTTGAAAAGGTTTTTCCATTTGTGTCTACATTTAATATTTTTGGCAGTAGCCTTGATGTCCTAGAGGTTGCCATCTGTTGATATAACAGCAGCATTTCTACAAGGGAATCCTTTGGCAAGAGAGGTATTCTACATCCACCTCATTGATGTCTGTGCAAAAACTGAGGTCTGGTCTTTTAAAAGATGTCTATTGATTGAATTGTGCAGCCAAATCTTGGTTCAAAGCAGTTAAAGAAGTAATCTGACAGTTTAAAGGTACAATTAATTTGTTCAACAATGCCTAATTCAAGTAAAATAAAAGTGAATCGTTCATTGGAATTTTAACTTGTCATGTGGATTATTTTGCTTTCTGTGGTAACGGTTTTGTTTGTTTTGGTTTTTTTTTTTTTAAGAACAGCTCATAGAAAAACTAAAGAGAATATTAAGGTCAGCCTGCATGAAAATGGATCATTTTAAATATCTACAATTACAGAAGGAGGGCAAATAAAACAAAAATTATATATTTCCATGATAACACTAATTAGCATAGTTAAAAATTGTACATCAAGGAAGACAGATGAATTGACTGTAGAAGAGAGAGTTGACTTAAAATTCTTAATTGGACAAAGGAAGTGAGTTGCTTCCTCAACCAGACCAAATCTAAGCTATGAAATATGTGTTATGAGCAAAACAAGAAATCATTCAACTGTAAAAATGCTACAAGAGGCAAACAAAGTGCCATCTTAATTTGAAAGCTAAGAAAAATGTCCTAAAATTTCCTAATTTTGGTAATCCTTAAAAAAATGATGCCAAATGTGCTGACCTGGAAGATGTTTCATCTCAAGGTGATACTGTTGCTTTTATTCAAAGCAAGAATAAAAGGTGGTACCTCTTGGTTGGCTATATAAAAAGTTGGACTGAGTAAGAAAAAGTCCTTTAGCATCTGAAAATTTGGCATTAAGTGAAGCAGCAGGTGCAGCATTCTTGTTCTCTCTTCTTTGGAGCAAAAAATTTTTGACATGGTTGTATCATCACCAGTACCATACTAAACCAACAATAGATCACACTCACTCGTGCTTTGGGGACTACAAATATTATTAGTGACAGAAGTTTAAGAGTGCACATAAATGGTGTCAGAGAGAGAAAAAAAAAGTGATTTAGATAGGAAACTACAATTGGCAGATTCCTTGACAAAAAGACGTGCTTCTACACTGAAATTCGTAGAAATACTCAGCATATTAACTGGGGAAAAATACTTGAAGTAGTTATGTAGATTATGAGTTATCTCCCTTGAACCATTTCTCCAACGGATGTGTAAAGCATGAAATCCAGAGTCAGACACTACCATGTAATGTATATATCATCATCATCATCATCATGTCGTGCCGCCAGCACGGATATCCCTGACCCTCTCTCCCCACTTCTCCCTGTCGTTCATCGCCTCTGACAGGTCTTCAGGGCTACATCCCTTATCCTCACATAGCTGCTGTATGAATGTTCGAGCTAGTCGTCCTGCTTTTGCTCAGCCATATGTGGGGGTCTATAGGAGTACATCACTTATGAGCTCGTTCCTGCTTCTCCAGCAGTGTCCTGCATGTCTGGTTCGTCTAACTTGGATAGTTTTCGTGATGGGAGGCAGGTGGCTGTATAGTTGGTGCCTTGTGGAGTGTTGCCGCCAGGACTTGTTATATATATAAGCTCTATCATAGATATTGAGCACTATTTAATGATACCACAAAATTTGGTCCTTCATTAACTCAGCAAGTGAGCTAGTGATAACCATAAATCACTACAGTATATATATATATATATATATATATATATATATATATATATATATATATATACGAATTGGTCCACTCAGCAAAGAGTTCTTCAGTTGCAAGAGGGAGAGAGTAGTGTTGACAATGTAGCAGAGACATGGTGGGCGTCAAATACTTGGACTCTTTCAACCTACCTGACTACACACCCTCCATCAACTTTGACTATCAAATACACTCTCTCTACATTGAGACAAGACATCTATGAATAAGCAAAACATAATTAAAAAGTCATTAATCATCCTCTTTTCTTTCTTCTCTTTTTAACTATTCTATTGCAAATTTGACATTTTTTTTACCTTCAGATCCAAAATAAACTATTGTTTTAATACTTTTGATGCACTCCCCTCCTAAAAATCCTCAGAGTTAATTTAACCAAGACTATTTACTTCATCTGTATGGAGGCTGCCCAGTGATTTTAAAAATTTATTTCCTAAACTTTTAACTGCCCTAATCCAAATTTGACACTGATTCTTCTTTTTTTCTTCAGATCCTAAATATTATTTGTTCAAACCTTAATTTGAGGCATCCTTCCACTCCTAAAAATCCTTAGACTTAGTTGAACCAGATCACTTCAGAGGGCCCATCTTGACTGTCTAAGATTTTAGTCATTTACTCCATTTATGTGTAGGCCAATTTATTTATTTATATCTTTATCTATTTGTTTATTAATCTGCACTTAAGATTCTTTTAATTGACCAAATCCTTCTATCTATTTATCTATTCCTCCACATGGATTGATTCTAAATTATCTTAAACCAAATAGTATCATCATCCCCCCTGATATAATGTAACAAGTATGGTTCACAACAATACAAATCTTTCAATAAAAACCAATTATCATGTTAGGAATAAAAATAAATAATTTATAGAAATGTTTTTCACAATTTTACTACTTTTCAAGAATTTTTGTCACCTTGTAAATGGATGAGATTAATGAGACCTGTGTGGTTAAAAAAAAAAAGAAGTACTTTTGAGATTCATTTCTGTCATACTGAAGAATTCTGTCAAACTCTATTCTTCTCTTTCACTACAGAACTCTACTTCTTCCTAGTTAATTTGAACCTTTTCAATTTAACTTTTACTGAAACAGTTGTTTTTAGTTTTCTTTTGTGTTATTGGAGCCTTCAATAATCATTACTCTTTGTTTTTGAAAATAAAGTATGCTTTTTTTTTTTAATACCAATTTTTATTCAACAAGCAATTCAGATTATTTATAGAAAATAACACCTGATATTATTAGATATTGGAGGGGGGCTGAATCTAATAATCCAGGATGAATTTAGAATCAATGTTATTAAATTTAAAAATTTGCAGATTTTGTATAATTTTCTTGCTTTTATTATGTATGTATTTTATCCCGGTTGTGAAGCAAGGTTAAATTTTAGGCTGAGTAAAGTAGGTTTCCTTTTCCTTCTCCTAGACTGGTTGCCTGCCTTTCTATTTACTTATAGCTGGCCATGAGAACAGAATGGTTGATAGTTTCTTAAGAATATTAATATGAAGTATAAGACAGTCTTGTCCGAAACTCAGTGCTAATTCCTATGATGATAATTGTTGCACTGAGTGCTCCTCCATGAAATATTGTATAACTCCTAAATCAAGACAATTCTTTTTTTTTTTTTAATGTTTATTGACAAAAATAGTTTTTTTTGGGGTTTTTTTTTTACAAATGGAAAATGTTAGTATGTTAATTTCTAATAAGATTGAAACTATTTTTTCATGCATTTTTAAATTTCTATGTGCATATTTTTATTTAACAAAACTTTTTTTTTTTAAATTCAGGTGACAGAATCTTTCCAGAATATTGGTTCAAGCCAATTCATAGAAGAAATATTGCAACTTCTTTAAAAGAACCTGTTATATACAGCTATAAAGTCCAAGAAAAAAATGAAGCAATAAATTTTTAAAGTTATTGAATTTTTCTAAAATAGTCTTTTATTTTATTCATTTTATAGAAGTAGAAACTATTTAGGAAAGTCAAAAATAGAAAAAATGTATCCAAATTGCATCAAAGAAGTGAATGTTCTAAAATTTTAAAGCATCAAAGATTCAGTCATAAAACATTTTAAAAATACTGAAAATTCCCTTGTCTACAAAAAAAATATTTATAGCTGAAAAACTTTGTTTGTTTTATAATTGAACTGTTTATGGACATTTATCTCGGTATTTGCATATGAAATATATTTTATTCAGTTGATATAAAAATAATAAGTTTTTATTTTGAATTTTATGCATTTGGGAGGGATAAATAATGTTCATGAAATATTGTAAAAGCAGTCTGTTGACAAGTCTCAGAATATCCCAACTGCATCTTCTGTGGTGAACAGTGAATAAAACTTTCTCACCCACTCAGGTCCTCTCCCCCCAAAATGAAGGGTGTCTAGAGTTTGATACTGCAACATGTAGTGAGGCTCCAGTTCTGGAACTCTTGGCAGTTTAGAACCACCTCTTCATTGCCATTACTCTCAGGTCCACTCTGACCCAGAGTGGTAGTACTTTTTAAAATCCACACTATAGGTCAAATAGATCTTTTGGAAAATTATTATTATTAGATAAGAATACTTGAACTGCAACTTAGTTGTATTAAGTATAGTTATTTGAAGCTGTAATTGTTTACAAAGGATTATTATTATTTGTTGAATTGAAATACATGAAATTGTATAATTGCTTATAAAATATACTGACTTGAATTGCAGTGAATAACCCAGCAACAGTTGATATGCTGTAAAGCCAATCATTTTAAAGTTAAAATTTCATTCTACTCATTTATGCTAATTGTTTTATTTTTATTTTTTCTGATTTTAAGCTGTTGAATTAAAGTTGAAAAAAAAGCAAATTCACAAGTGTTTTTTTGGCGGGGTGGGTTGTATGAATTCAAAATAGAATATAAAGCAGTGGAAATTGCTTACAATATCAATTAAACATTTGGCTTAAAAACCATTAGTGAATGAACAGCTCAATATTAGTTCCAAAAATGTTGGAATGGAAGATGAAAGCCTTAAAGATGAGCTATGAATATTAATGACAACTATTAATCAAATGAATCCACACCAAATGATTCAAAAGGTTACTGAAAAGCTAAACATTAAACAGTTTGACATTTGTATTAAAAAAGAAAAACTCATCAAAACAATGTCACACAAAGTGAATGAAAATTGAAAAAAAATCACTTTTCTGAAGTCTTTTCTGCACTTGTTTGCTCAACAAAAACTGACCATTTCTTGATCATATTGTTATGACCTTGTACAGTTGGACCTTGACCTTTTCACTAACCATATGAGTTTACAAGACACTATGCATTGAGGCACATGTAGCATCATTCTGCCACTACATCATTGACATGCGACCCAGAAATGGGATTTATACTTCAGCAGCAAAACATATAATATTTCTTTTTACTGATCAATATTGTGTACCTGCTGACAAAATCTTAGAATTTAAATTAGCAAACTGTGGTTTTCCAACCAAACTCACTTGTGTTGAAAAGAGCATGACACAGATAAAGTCAGCAATGGCAATCTACATGTTTAATTGATCAAATGTATATATTTTTCATAGTTTATTTGTAGCTTTGAACAGTGGATGACTTTCAACATCTTAGCAGAAGTCACAGTGGATTTCTTCTCTCTAAGTTTAGTGGTTGGTTAGCTACTGACTGATGACCCTGATGGCAGATTCTCACATTTTTCATGTCTGTCTCATTAACAGTCAATCTCCCATCTTTTTTTTTATCCTTCTGCTCTTAATGCTTGAGAGCCACTTCTTATATAGCAAAATTATTTGTAATTATCTTTTAACCAAAACCTTGATTCTCTACCTCTATTTTCTCAGCCTAAATAGAATAAACATTCTGATATCAATCCACTTAGACCTCCCAGAAATTCATTCGTATTTATCTTTTTACCAAAACAATAATTCATTGTCCCTATTTTCTCAGCCTTTCCAATGCCAACGTATTTTGGAAAAAAATGACACATCAACCAAAGCGGATAAAGTTTTCTGACTTCCACTCAGCACGTTTGACAACTTCATATTGATTTCTGTTGAGTTTTCTCAATGCTCATTTGAATAATCAGATTTCTTCTATGTAAAAATCTGATATCATCCACTGATCCAGAGTTTCAACTGCATACACATGCAACATTACATGCAAGTATGAAGGTCACTTGTCTATTAGATTGTATCATATGACAAAAAATAGATTCTATATATTTACCCAACCCTTCACACAAGCTCAGTCTTTAACAGGTTTGAATTCAGAGTTTTTCTTCTAGACTGGTTGTCATACCATGGTTAAAGAACCCCGTCTGACCTACTTATAGCTGGAGGAATAGTAGTTAGATTCATACCTTCTCAGAGTACTATGTGAAAATGCATACAGCTTTATCCAGAATTTCAGTAAATTGTATATCAAAGGAGCAGTAACTGGATTGAAGTGAAGTAACTAAACACTTACCAAGACCAAAACTATGTCAAAAGACAGATATTGTCATTGATAAATTTCTGAACTCTTTAATACGACCTCATTCAGCTTACTCATCAGACTTCTCTTCAACTACATAAAATTCTTTTTAAAAATTTATCAGTTTCAGTGTTCCAGCATTCTATAGTACCAGAATAGACTTGATTATTGTTGGCAATAATTCATAAATATTAGAGATTCTTGTTTTGATCCATAAATTTTATTCTAAACTGAAACAAACTGCTTTAAAAGTGATGATTTTAAAAACCCAATTAATTGTATAATTTACTAAGCTTATTTGCTTAGATGTAGCACAAGGCCGCATGAATTGGGCACCCAATGAGAATCGAAAACCCAATTAATTGTACATCAATCAAATACTTATTTCTTTTAAAATGGATTAGTTTCTTATTTTACAAATTAAAGATGTCTCTAAAATTGCTTCAAGTAAAAAAATTTTTTTCAATATGTTATTTTGATTAATTATGTTTATGGTCTAAATAAAAAAAAAATTTTTTTAATAATAATTTTTCTAAAACTCACAAAGGTAATAATTTTATCATCTTAATATTTATTTTGAAAAATCAGTTTATATATATATATATATAGATGTGGTTTTAATCCCCAAAATTTTGTAAAGGAAAATGAAGCAGATGAAAATGTCTAAGTTTATTTTCTCATTTTTTGTGAGATAACCACATTTTTATATCAAACTTTAATTTTCCTTTACTTTACTAATTATTCTTATTTCTATTTATCAATTCTTAACAATTAAAATGTTACTCATTGACATAGAGTTTTCTGTAAAATTTTATTTAATTCACTGGACAACATTTTAAATCTTTCCTATTGATTTTGTTACATTTTGATACATTACAAGGAATAGGTATGAGTAGATTGATATTGTTAGGAAGAGATTTTGATAGACTGAATTAAAGGATATATTTTTTAGAAAACAACAATATTAATTCTTTTAAAATCTCAATGCAAAGTGCTTAATATTGCTATTGTAATGAAATCCTGAACCATTAAACAAAGGATTGGCCTCTGGGTAAGACATGATTGAAGCAAGACTTTGTCCTATGCTTGTCTCCAAAGCAGTGTCTCAACTTTACGCTGAATAGGATCGAGGGCACAATAGTAAGACATCGTTTTTGCCTTCATATGGGACTAATCATTAAAAAGGATTCTATGTCCTATTTGCACCTGTAGAAAGGCAAAAAAAATAGCTCCGGGTACTTTTTCCTTTATTTATTGGTTTGATAAATCATTTGAGTTGTCTCCCTTTCAAAGTAAATTTTTTTTTTTTTAGTCGTTATAATTTGTCATTTTCTTTTATATTGTATAACGAAGAACAATGGAAGAATTTCTGTTAATAAATGAAACTCGTGTATTTTTAGTTTTATGTTCAACAGCTATAAATTTTTTTTAAAAAAAGGCTTTGCAATCGACGTTCAAGGGAGTTAATCCAAACCAAAATTTCTTCAGAAAATGTTCATTTTGTAAATAGAGTTGTTTTTCTTTGATTAATCAAAAATCGTTCTGCTGGATTCATTGGTTTATATTTACACAAACCAACTGAAAATATAAAGATGTTATAGCGACAGTTTTCCAAATAAGGAAATCTTACATGACTTGAAATTCTTATGAATTTCTGCTGGTTTTTATAACAAGTGCTAAAAATCATTACAATGATAGTATAACAATATGTAGAGTTTGGTGTGATATTTAATATTATATATTATTATATTCTATACAAATTTCTTATCAAAAATTGCATCTATGCCTTAGCTCAATCAAAGACTAATAAATTATTTACTTGTATGTTTGACATATTGCAATGTAACACTGACACTTAGTATTTTCCTTGGTCAGATATTGAGAATTTTTAAAAAATGTATAATTCACGGATTTATTCTCTACTTGAATTATCCAAAAATAGTAATATGCATGTAAATCCTTTCAAGACATTTTTTAAATAGGAAATGAGGTAATAAATCATAAATAAAAGAATCATTTTAAGAATATTCTAAGTTGGTGTTTGGTTGTTGAAGACCTTGTCATGCAGGAAGTTACCAAGATATATGAAATACTAATGGCTTCTTTGAGAAAAGTCTGATGAATAAAATGGATGACGTAAAGTTTTATAACCCCACTTAATTTTTGTAGTATCTTTTATAAAATAGATGGTCAAGCATTATCATGGAGAAGTATTTGTCTTTTACAATTGACCAATGTTGGACATAAACATTGAACTTTTGGTGTATTTTATCCCTTTCATGAATTGAAGCAGTTATAGTTAATGATTCCCAAACACTGATCATAATTTTCTTTTGGAAATGTTTTGCTACACTATCCCTCAGTCTACTGTTTAGAATACTGTCAGTTGTTAAATAAAATCCTTTTTTTTTTTTATCCTATTACAACACAATCAAGAAACAGAGAATTTGATACAAATAAGTGCAGATTTTGTAACAGCAATATTTTTTCATCCAGTTTGTGTGTCATTCATTTATCAAATGCTAAACAACTCTTAAAAAGTTAATATTTAGATCTTCTGCAAATTGTCTTGTTTTTTGTGCGGGTGCACCTTCAATTATAATTCTCCCGAGTTTTTTTAGGCAATAGCAGGATGATATCAATTGCTTGATTCATCTTCAAGGCTTTCTATGTCAATTACAACATTTTTGAACCAATTTGGAGCTGTTCATTCACTGATAGTTTTTAAACCAAATGCATGATTGATATTGTAAGCAATTTCCACTCTTTTACATCCTATTTTGAATTCATATGATAAAATCACTTGAATCCACTTTTTTCCATTCAATTTGATAATATAAAATAAAAAATATAAACAGATAAAAGAAAACTATTAACAAAAATCAACAGAACAAAATTCACTCTTTAAAATATTACATAAATATTGGTAAATAATAGTTTATTCCAAAATATGTATCATAGTTTAAAATAATAAAACTGCCATTACTTTTCCACTAAAATTTTCTTTGTTTTTTTTTTAAATTCATTTTCATTAAAAGATAATTGTGTAAAGTAATAAAAGAAAAAAAAATTTTGATTGTTTTTAAATATTGTTTATATTTTCGTCATAAATCTCTTGGCAAAAAAAGTTCTATTCAAAAAAAAAAATTAAAATGCAGTAAACACTTTAAGAAATTTAATTCAAAGAAA
Organism: Sepioteuthis lessoniana; assembly: GCA_963585895.1. Taxonomy (NCBI): domain Eukaryota; kingdom Metazoa; phylum Mollusca; class Cephalopoda; order Myopsida; family Loliginidae; genus Sepioteuthis; species Sepioteuthis lessoniana. Next base: position 159,189,865 of record OY757904.1, on the reverse strand, counting down.
ATTAATTTGAAGATTACTTAATTGGGTTTAAAAAAATATATATATACACCCTGTTGTCTGGAGCTATAGAATACACCTGGCTACTCCTGTGCAAGATGTAAAACCCCCCACAAGTGTTCTGGATATGACACTAAACTTCATTTGATAGTAGGTTCCAGTTTTGAAGCTTTGGTAAATGTAAAGTATAACTTCACTGCCATTATTCCCAGGTCCACTAGGAACCAGATTGATAGTACCTATTAGGGTCCTATCTATGCATCAAATAGAACTGTTCATTCATTTACTGAGGATTATTATTAGTTATTTGAAAACATACAGTTGTGTGCAAATTATTTGTATTAGTTTGTTTGTGTTTGCTTGGGTTTTATTTAATGCCAAATCCATTTTCAAACAAATAAACAGTTCTATTTCAAACAACTCAGTTTAATTGTCAAAAACATTTTTATTTTAAGTTATTCTGAATTAGAACTGTTTGACTAAACAGTTCTAGTTCAAACAATTCAGTTTAGTATAAGTATAGTTTTTGTTTACACACAGTTAAATGTCAAAACAATTCTTTTTAGCATACAAAAACTGTTCCATTTCAAACAATTCAGTTTAGCCTAAGTATGCAGTTTAAATGTTAAAACAGTTCTATTTCAAACAATTCATTTTAATTTAATTACTCAGTTTAGTTCTATTTGACCCATTGATATGACCTTATCAGGTACTACCACTTCAGGCCAGAGTGGACTAGGGAGCAATAGGAATGAAGGGGTACTTCACATCCCTCAAAGCTACTGCATTCCTGCAACCTCACCATCAGATTGTTTTGTGTCATATATCAGGACACTCATTGGAGGGGGGCGTCTTACCCCTCTACAGAGAAGCACTCAGTGTATTCTACAACCCTAACCCCAAATTTTGTATTACATATGACTACTTGATAAATAGAATTACTTATGTGAATTAGCAATACTTGAAACTAACAGTGTGCAAACAAATAGTAAATATTAAATAAAATTATTAGTGTTAGATAGGAATGCTTGAAACCATTTAACTGTGTTCAAACAAATGAGTTCTAACAATTTGTTTGTAAATGAAGTTATCAACAAACTATTCACTTATAAATCATATATATATATATATATATATATATATATTAACAGAATTTTGCATTAAATAACCCACAAGGGTTGATATGTCATAAAAAGGTATGAATCCAATTAATCTCCCTCCAGTTATGGGTAAATAGTAGGGCAGACTGGGTTCTTCAGCCTTGGTGAGGCAACTAGTCTAGGGGAAGGAATACTCTGAATTCAAACCTGCTAAACTCCGCTTAAAAATTGACCTTGTGTCATATCCTGCCAGAGTGGAGGCATTGGTAAATATGGATATGTCATAAAACACCAACCACCCAATTAGATATTACTTTTTGCTAAAAATATATTGAAAAATACATTGGATGTTAGTCACTGATTAAACATGGGTAAAAATTCAAATATTTTTTTCATTTGTAAATCTTAGTTTGCTATTAAAAATCCAGTAGGCTGGATTTAAGATCATTTAATTGTTCAGTTGAATCATGAAATATTAAAAAATGAAAAACCTCTCTACTTTAGCTGGGAGATATCTACATTCAAATAGACTCGATGAGGGTGACAAAGGCCAAATTTCTTTGCTTAGTTGGATATTTAGATATAACAAAATCGTTTGTTAAATGACTTGTCACTAATGATGACTTATATCAAGTTGTACTGAAAGCACCAGTTCTCACTAGATCACCAAAGTTAAGCAATGATGAGCCTTTTTAATACTTACATGGGTGACCACTTAAGTAACAGCAGGTACTATAAGTAACTTGAGGGCTGTGTGGCATTAATAAATAAAGTTTAGTAAATAACAGTTTGTGATGGAAAGGAAAACTTGCAATATAAGAGCTTATAAATCCAGGAAAGTGAACCACCATTAAACATAGCAAAGTTTTCATTCAAACAAGACGATACACTGAAATTGTGAGAGTCAAAAAAAGCCTGTCTATGAATGTGTTTTCCTTTTACAACTTTCCCATTTTGTTTATACTTGCACCAAATTTTAAATGCAGTTGACTGGGAACAACCAAAATTTTTTGCCTCACTCTCTGATTTCTTTCCTGAGGTAGTTTTATAGTTTTTTTCATTGTTTCAGTTGAAAGTTCTCTTGTTAGTGATATTTCCTTTCAATTAACCAAATCCAGCAACCCATTAAGGTCTACAATCATTCATATCTAAATCTCAGACTAATTTGCTTGTACGGATATTTGTTTTAGAAATGCAAATTATAAGAACATTATATTTTTCACTTTAAATTGATCTGAAAAAATTTGGCTGTAATTTAAATGATTTAATCTAATTTGTTTGACGTATATTGCAGTGATTTTCATAAATTTTTTTATATCTGTGATTTTGTTTATTTGATGTGAATTAAAGGAAAAAGAAACTGAATATTCTAATGCACTGATTTCATTATAATTGCTTGGGATTGACTTCATGTAGAGCAGGAGTTCTTCACCATTTTTGTACCTATGGACTCTTTTGATTCCTTCTTTACTTTGATCACTGGTTGCCCAGTCGGTGGGGCTGTAAAATACACCGACTGCATCTCAGCAGAGGGGTAAGAGGCATCTGATAGGGTCCTATCTATGGGTCAAATAGAACTAAAATGCATACTTTGGCTAAACTGAATTGTTTGAAATGGAACTGTTTTTGACATTGAAACTGTACTTACACTAAACTGAATTGTTTGAAATAGAACTGTTTTAATATTTAACAGTGCATAAACAAAAACTTATACTAAACTAAATTGTTTGAATTAGAACTATTAGACTAAAATAGGACTGTTTTGACATTTAAACTGTATACTTATGCTAAACTGAACTGTTTGAAATAGAACTGTTTTTAAATAGAACTAAACTGTATACTTATGTGAAACTGAATTATTTGAAATAGAGCTATTTTGACAATTAAACTGTTTGTAAACAAAAACTATACTTATTCTAAACTGAATTATTTAGAATATAATTCATCATTAAATGACCCGAAAAGGGTTGATACTCCGTAAAACAAAACAACCAACCCACCATCTGGTCAGTGGGGAGGGGGATTAGAATACACTGGCTGTATCCTCTACAGAGAGGTAAGATACCCCAAAAATGGGTGTCCTGGTTATAACACTAAACTGTATCTGATGGTGAGGCTCCAGTTCTGGAGCCCTGGGGAATGTGGAATACCCTTTTCGGTGTCATAACTCACTGATCTTCTTTGACCTGGGGTGGTAGAACCAGTTAGGGTCCAATCTATGCATCAAATTGATCTGTTTAGAAATTATTTTGGTTTGTTTGTTTAATGGCATATCAATATTTATGGGTTATTTAAAATCACTTCCACCCTTGTAGAAAAACAGTAGTGGCATTATTTGACTCATAGGCTGGGAGGGAGATGAGGGAGTTTGTACTCATCCCAAAGGGCATTAGTCCAAATGTGAATGTAATCGTATGACTTAAGTTTAAACTTGCTTATCACAATGTAATAGTCTAACCTGTTCACTACAAAATGACAGAGACGATTTCTGTAAACTATTTGTATTAAGAATTATCCTTCTTCAAGCCTTTGAATTTGTACGGACCACCCACCAAAACTAGATGGAACTGAAAGAGAATTTTTGGTCTCCACGTGCGTAGAGTCTCTCATGGGATGACCTTCCTCATATGTAGTGTGCCACATGGACTTGTAACCTGTTTTATCAGCAGTCAAGATTCTGTGTTACATTTTGTTGGTGTCAAAAGGGAAAAAAGGGATGTTAGTTTGAAGAATGCATACACATGTGGTGGTACAGCGCAGAAATGCTGATAAAAGTCCGTGATTGGTTGTTTTTCAGTCAATCACAGGGTACATAAAAAGTGACTCCTTAAATAATTTCCATCATGATAATATGTAGAATTTCTATTTCAAGACAAACAGAAATTAAGTGTTATTTCTGTATATAATATTTGTGGTCAGAGAATTAAAATTGTCTTTTTTTTGAGAGCATATTCTTTTACCTATAAATTTTTCTGTATTTTTTTCATTTTTGGATGTTTTTAATTTTTTAGGATAAATTTTACCTTATAGCCTATATCTGATTATTTAAAAAGATAAAAAAACGAAAATAAACGATTAGTAGCAAATTGCAATTAAGCAAGATAGCTGAATCTTCTACCTGCCATATTTATCTCTTGAAGCTGAGAATTATCAAGTATAGCATAAATAAATGAAAATCTGGGAATCGGCTATTAATATCATTACCTGCAAAGAGAGCTCCCATTTGAGTTTGGCAATTTATTTTTCAGTAGCTGTTTCAGTTTTTTTTTTCCTTAATACCACAGTTTTCAATTTGATTTTTCAGTTTTTAATTTTGTGTTTTTGCTTTCTAAGGAACCCATTCATTTTCTTGTGTAAGAATAGTATTTCCTGTCGATATCTGATTTTGTTTGAGATTGACAAATTTGAAACTTAATCCATTCAACTTGCAATTTCTCATGTATTTCTGGCCCAATCTTTAAAATATTCATATCGCTGGAAAGAAAAGAAAATAATCTTTTTGAATATGTAATTTCTTTGTGCTTTTATCCATTGAATTATTTTTTACAGTGAGTTAAAACGGTATTTTGTTTCAAACAGCTGAAAATGCGGGATATGATTTTTTTCAATTATTTTTTTTTTCGAGACTGAATTTTACACGTTACTTTGTTTTGCAAAATGAAAGTGACCAATCTTTATCAAAATTCTTGAAATTGTGCACTCAGTTAGAAGACACCTTAAACTACAACCAGGAAGATGTTCATTTCTTCTCTGACCCGTGGAAGTGAATTCCTTCAAAAATTATAAAGTAAGCAAAAAAAGAGTAACGTCTCATTAATAGAAGATAGTCTCAAAATTATTTCAATATATAATGTGTGAAATTTAGATCATGTTTTTATACCAGGCTTTTTTGTGAAACTTTTAATTAAAAATTTATAGACATTCGTAAAGACCAATGCTATTGAAAACCTAAAAACCGTGAATCGGGGTGGGTAATAAAGTTGGGATTGTTCATCTAAAATTCATGACTTCAATTAAAGATTATTTATCAAATTTTCAAATAAATTGTCAACTATAAATAACTACCATATCTATTAACAAATTGGTAAAATACGAAAGAAATCATTGCATAAACTATTTATATTTGTGTCTTTGGACAACACATTTGAAAGAAAATGGTGAAGCTCTCCAGAAATTAGTTTATGATATGGCTTTTAAAAAGCCAAAAAATGAAATCCCTCATGTTTAAAATAATCAAAATACAGCAATTCTTTTCTGGTATGCCAGTTAACTGTTATTGGGGTTTTGCAAATAAATTTCTTCTAAATAAGAAAGTCAATGTTATTTTTCCCCCTAAATAAATTTGTTTTTATCTAACAAATACATTTAAAATTAGATATTAAAAACAATTAAAAGCTTTTAATTTCATTTTTAGAACATGTGCATTTCCAAATTTGTGAGTATCACCTGTTATTTTTTAGATACACATTTTAAAACTGAAATTAAAAACTATTTTAATCATTTTAATATACAATTTTAAGTATTCGCTAGATAAAATCATAAAGATATTTGTAAAAAGGAAATGAATTAATTTTCCTTGATTAGAAGAATTTTATTGGCAGAACATCACTGAACACTATTGGCTAAAAAAGAATAGTTTTTACTTTGGGTTTTAAAAAAATGACTTGCAGTTTTAAAAATAAATACATTTTAAAACTAAGAATAAAACTTTCTTTATTTTTAATGCCTAATTTTAGTTGTATTCGCTAGATAGAAACAATTTTATTTGTAGAAAACAATTTTACACTAGAGACTCGCATATCTGAAGATATACACATTTTAAAAGTAAAATTAAGAATTATTTTAATCATTATTAATATCTAGTTTAGGTGCGTTCTCTAGATAAAAATAAATTTATTCATAAAAAAAATCTTCATTCATTTTTCTTGTTTACAACAACTTTATTTCATGATTGGTGTACTGGCTTATTAGAAAGTAATTACCCCAGCAAAAATCCTACTTCATAAAATCTAACACAAAGGCCAAACTTTTATTATTTTTTATTTTTACTAGCTATTTTGTTGTTACCTTTGTTTTACCTCAAAAAGTTTGTTTTTTTTGGGGTTTTTTTAACTGAAACAAATAAAATTTCAGACATCATGTCTATTTCCCGTTTTTTCTTTTTGAAAATATTCTCTGATATGAAAGATTCCCAAGTGTCAGATCTGTCTTTTTTTTTTTTTCTTCATTTCTTTTGTAAACAAATAGATTTCATATTTATTTCCTAAAAATAATCAATTAAATGTTTTTATCATTTTTTTGTTCAATCTTTTCCTCTTACAATGGTATAAATGTAAATAAAATTTAATTTTATTAAAATCTGAAAGTCTTTTTCATCAGTATTTCCTTGGATATGATCACTCAGTAGTGATAGCACTAAACCAAATGATTTTGGTTTCATAAAAAAATTTATGCAGTTTCAAGGTGTGAAAATAAAACCGAAAAAAGTCAGTTTTTCATTTAAACCACCCATCTCTAGCTTTCACCATGTTCTTATCTTTGACTGGAAAAGCTAGAGAAGCTATTCTGAAGATGAACCCTAATGATCTAAGAGTAGCCTATTCTAAGAATGTGAATGTAGATGATGGTGCTAAGGGTTCCTCTATTGATTATGAAGAAACTTATTATGGCAATTGACCTTCAAAATATTGTCCTATTGGCTCTTATAGATGATGCAAGATGCAGATGAGAAAGTGAAAAATTCTTCTGTGATAGTAAAAGTCAACAAAGTTGGGGATCTGCTTAGAAAGTAAGTTCCCCTCGATCTGACCGTAAATCTTCAAAATGTGACACTTGTGGATCTATATACCACTGGGCCAAAGATTGTGATTATAATTTTTCAAATATTCTGCTTATGTCTTCTGTAGAAGAAGACCATATTTTAATGTCCCCAGAACAACTTAACATTGAGAAGGCACAGTTGACTGAAACTATTGGAAAAGTTTTGTTAGATTCAACAACACATGAAAAAGTTGCTGGTGTTAAGTGATATAATTGTTTCATATAAATCTTGCCTGAATCATTGATATGGAAAGGGTTAATTTTGGTTTTTAATCAGTTCAGATACAGAATGAAGCAGTTGATAATTGTATTAAATGTTATCATCATCATCATCATCATGTCGTATTATCGGCATGGATATCCCTGACCCTTTCTCGCCCCCCCTCCCTATTGTCCATTGCTTCTGGCAGATCTTCAGGGCTACATCTTGTATTAGCACAGAGCTGCTGTATGTAGGTTCGAGCTGGTCGTCTTGCCTTTGCTCGTCCATGTGAAGGGATCCACAGGAGTACATCACTTATGAGCTTGTACTTACTTCTCCAGCAGTGTCCAGCATGTCTGGTTTGTCTAATTTTGATAGTTTTCGTGATGGGTGGTAGGTGGCCGTACAGCTGCTGCCTTGTGAGGTACTGCCTCCAGGACTTGCTCGCAGCATTCTTGTGCAGTTGCCGTCAAGCTTTTTCTCCATACATTTAGTTAGTGTCCATCTAGCGCATCCATATAGCTGTAGCGACACGACCACTGCTTGGAAGAAACTGCAGTTTATTTTATCAATCAGGTCTGACTTCCATATGACCAATAGCCAAATGATAGCTGCCCATGCTTTTGCTTGTCGCGTGTTGATGTCTGTCTCGGTTTATGAGACATTGCTTCCTAGGTAGGTGAACTTGTTAACTAGTTTCAGAGAGCAACTGTTTCATGTGAAAATGTTGCAAACCCCCTTAAACATTTGAGGATTTAAATAATTCAGACAATTCTTATAAAGAAATCATCCTACAACAAAACTGATGGTCAAACACATATGACCACAATATAATACGTAATTGACTCTAAAAGGAAAAACCAAAATAAAAGCAGGAAAATAAAACTCAAGTTCATGTTTGTCACTTATTTTCAAAAAGAATGCTTACAATGTTATTCTAGTTTCAACAGAAAATTTTCTTACTTTAATAATTAATCCATATGAATGACTACCTCATCAGTTGGACTAAGAATATGCTGAATATCCCCTGCTGATGGGTAAAACAGTCCCCACAAGGGTACAACACTAAATTACATCTGATGGTGAGGCTCCAGTTCTAAGGTATGTGGAGTGTGGATTAATCTTCATTGCCATTACTCCCATATCCACTGACTCAGGATGGTAGAATCCCTAAGGGTGCAATCAATGGATCAAATAGATCTGTTTAAAAATTATTTGCATTTGATAGGACCGTGTACAAAAAAAAAATCTTAAGCACCAGCACAAAAAATGTGAATATCAATGTGATCCCTAACCAAATGGCATAGAATAACCCTAGACATGTTGATCAATCAATCAACCATATGAGTTAAGCTGAAATATTAGAAGCCTAGAAAAAATATTCAATTCAGTTCAGTTTTACAGACAAAAGGGATTTATTTAAAATCATTGATGAGAATTTTTCATGAATGAATACGCAATTTTATTTGTTTTACTTTATCTTTTTTAATGAAATTAGATGAAATTCTATCAGTTCTATTAACAGCTTTATGTCTTTCATCAGAAATTAAGCATTGAATTTCTGTCGATTCCAATTATTGTTGTGTTGAAATAATCTTTGCAAGATGATTGGAAAGTTAACAACATTTACAATACAAACAATTACGGATTTCAGTGCCCAAAGCATTTTTGATTTCTTTTCATTTGAACAGGCTTATTCTTAAGACTCCATCAAAAAATCTGATTCTTTTGTAAATATACACAACAACAATCTATGAAACAGAAAAGAAGAAATATAAAACAAATGTATTTACTCAACTGCTCTGCCATGAATGTGACACAAGGTCAATTATTAAACAGAATTAAGCTACTTTAAATTCAGAGTTTTCTTCTTCTAGGCTGGTTGCTTGACTAAGGCTGAAGAATTCAGTCTATCCATAGCTGATCAGAGAAAAAAAATGGTTTCCTGCTTTTCCCAAGGGCATTAGCACAAAGTGAAACACAAACAATCTTGTCAAGGGTTTGAATTTGCATCACCAATTCCATTTCCCAAGACAATAACCTTTACACTAAACATGCCTACAAAACAAATTTAACTTTAATACACATGACAGAATGAAGAAAGAAGAAATGCTGATATTTTGAAAGAAGAATAAGAGATGATAAACAAAAACTGGGTAAATTATTTTACACAATTTACTATAGTTTGATTGTGATACAATTCTTTATTTAGTCAAAAAAAATTAATTTCAAGTCGGACATTACAAAGCAGTGGATTCGCGCAATGGTCTCAGCTTAAAAAATGATCTGGTCTCTCATCTTGACTTAAGCGAAAAGGGCAGGTAAATGCACGTTATAAAACAATACGTAAAAATCATAAGGCAAACTCTTTATTTCAGGGGAAATAACTCCTTTTTTATTTTCATAGTTTTTTCCCCTACTAAAATAAATTATTACTTAGAATTGGAGAGGATGCAGATATATCTGCGTGTGTGTATATATATATATATATATATATATATATATATATATATATATATATATATAAGTATTGTGTGAATGAAAAAAAATGAAAAATAAAGTTCATGTTTTCTCTAGGGGTCTGACAAAACATATCAATCAGGTATCAGTATCTTTAATGGCATATCAACCTTCATGGGTTATTTAATGCCAAAGCCATTCTTGTTGAATAACTGCAGTGATACTATTTAAACCATTTCTTAAGGATCATGTTTTATTTCTTTTTCATTCGGTAGATATCATTCCAAACTTAATGGTTTTAATAATGATGAAAATTGATTTCAACCAACTTTGATGCGTTTTGAGTGACACGTCTTCAAAATCAATCATCCATCCTGACAAATGAAAGGAATATGGTTTTAAAAGAAAAAGATTTTAAGATTGGGAGGAGACAAAAAGAAAATGTATATATACAATGTGTGTATTTACGTAGAAGATTTCCATGTAGGCATATTTTATTAAAGTTTGCAGGCAAGAATTCAAGTTTTTTAGTCCTTTTCAATTTCACAAGTCAAATGTTACAGCTGAAGATGAAGACTTTTTAATAATTATTTGAAATCTCCGATGCTGTTAACTAAGTATATGTACTTTTGACCTTTGCTGATCATTGTCAAGGGTGTGGGTATTATCATACCATAGATGTTTTATGTGGTCAATGAATATTTTGAATGAGAGCATTTATCACAAGCTGTTGACATGGTGTTTCAATATGCAGTCCTTTAGTTTGAATGCGGAGAATTCACAAATCAGTTTCATGTGACTATGAATTGATGAGGCTGGGGAACTATGCACCTTTATCAGATGTATTTAAGTATTCCAGCACCTAAATTAAAAGAGATTTTATTAAGTGTAAAGTGTCTGGATTTTTTTTTTATAAGAACAGTGTCTCATATTTGGAGCCTTTTTTTAGTTTATTTACATTTACAGTGTTTTTACATTTTACAGAATTTTCTACTAAAATTTTTTTTTAATTTGTGGTGATTTCATTATGTAAGAGCTGTTTATTTATTTTTATAGAGATGGTGCTATATATAAATATCTATTTTCACTCACATATATCTATATATACATATAGGCACACATATGTAGGGTATGGAAGCAACATTAGGTATAGTCTAGAATAATGATAAACAACTCAATTATAAAACAAAATTCATTTTGATTTTAAAAATAAACAACAAAATAAGAAGATGGACACAAAACAGAAAATTTACTCAATATGGCTGCCATTTTATTATTATTGTATCAATAGACCTTCAAAATGATTTTCCAGCCTTTAAAATAAATTTTTCAAACATTTTATTCCATTCCTCCGCAATAGCAGTCTTAAGCAAACCAATATTTGTATGGGAAGTTGCATTTAGTTTGGTTTAATTTGGTTTCTTTGTTTAATGGCATATCAACCTTTGTAGGTTATTTAATGCCAAAGCCATTCTCCTAGAAGAACAGTAGTGGAACTATTTAACCCATAGCTGGGAGGATAAGGGGTTTCATATCTTTCCCAAGATTATTTGCCCGAAAGTGAACATAATAGCATGACTGGAGTTCAAACTCACTTAGTACGATTCCAGAGTCCATCGTCTTAACCATTAGACCGTGAAGACACCTCACCACTGCATTTGTTTTGATTTCTAAAATGCCCCATTTAGCATAATCAAGGAGGTTATGGCGTGGGCTTAAATCTTGTCCTCACAGTTTTTTTATGGATTTTCAATTCATTAACATGCTTTTATTAATTTTGTGGTGTCCGTCTTAATCACTGTTGTGAGAGCTGTTAAAAAGACATTTTTTCATTTTTCTTCAATCCTCCACCCCAATTTTTCCTTAAAAAGCTCTTTTTCAATAATTTCTTTTCTTTGCTTTGTATATGGTAGACAAAGAAACTTTGGTTTCGTTTCAGCATTAAGCAAATCATAGATTCTTTGTTGTTTCTTTACTTGCTCACTCATATTGGGCTTGAATGATTGAGATAATCATGAAAATTTAGATTTATCATGTTTTTATCAAAACTTGGACTTAGATTAAAAACATTGTAAAAATTATTCCATATTTTGCTTCTGCACCCTGTATGTCTATATATATATAGGTGTAAGTTCCCATGATATAAAAGCTAAAGTGTTCAACTGCAACCTTGAAGTAAGTTTAACCTTCAGTCACACTATCATGTTAATTTTTGGACTAATACCTTTCGGAAAGGTATGAACCCCCTTTTCTGTCGCGCTAATAGTATCACTGCTGTTCTTCTACAAGGATGATTTTGGCATTAAATAACCCAAGGAGGGTGATATGCTATTAAACAAAGTCAGACTGAAACATATATATATATATATATATATATATACACACATACATGCATGAGTTAGGATATCATAGATAAAGTGTTAGTGGTGCTTGGTGACTGTTACTTTCTCACTTATGCATTCAATTGATCAATTTCATGTCTCTGCTATTTTAACTTATATATATATATATATATATATATACTCTATCAGTAATATTGAGCTCTTTTTATAAATATATCAAAATATATTATAACAGTATATTGGCATAAGGCATAATGGTTAGAGTGTTCACCACTGGTCTGGGAGATTTGGGTTCAATCCCAGGTCAAATCATACTAAAGACTCAAAAAATGGTACTTGATGCCCCCTTGCTTAACACTCAGGTGTGGATCAAGAGTAGGTGAAGCAATTCAGGGAAAGGAGTAACATCCTCGCTTACACCTCAGTGTAGTAGCTATTAAAAAGGGAGCTTTCAGGTTACCCTTGACAACGGTCAACCAATTTACTATATATATATATATATATATGAGAATCTATTTCACTAATTCCAGTTTCAAAAAGCAGTTTATATTTCATTATATATGCACTTACATATGTATATAATGCACTTACATATTGATTTACCTGAATCGTATAGAATTAACGAAAAAGAATTTTAAAATATCACCCAAGCAAGAAGTGAATATAATTTGAGATGAACCTTTACAGATATGAAAATACTGTTCACATATCTGATCAGGTTCTTCTCAGTGTATTTTGTCTACTTTAGATAGAGTGTTGAACATCTTGTGTTGCCTTGTAGGAGACAATCTTGTTTTTACCATTTAAGACATTTTTAATCATTAAAATGTAACCATTTAGTCTTCCTTCTATATTGTCTCTGCTTATTTGAAAGTTTACAGTAAGAAAATCTTAGCTGTTTCGAGCTGGCAGCACCTGTTCTTTCTAAATCTTCTCCATTCCTGAGACATGCTTCACTCCAACATCTTCTTCCTTTGAACATCTTCACTGTGGATCAAATTCTCTTATGAAGGTTTTCCTCCCAGCTATAAACCTGGACTTTTTATTGATTATCTAACCCTGTTGTAGTTTGACTTTCTGCTTTGTTGTCATTTTTGTAATATTCTTTTGTTTAATCCTTCATCATCATCATCATCATCATGTCGCGCTGGTAGCACGGATACCCCTGACCCTCTTTTGCCATTCCTCCCTATCGCTCATCGCCCTAGGCAGGTCTTCAGGACAACATCCCGTATCCTCACATAGCTGCTGAATGTATGTTCGTGCTGGTCGTCCTGCCTTTGTACGGCCATGTGTGGGGGTCCATAAGAGTACATCTCTTATGAGTTCATCCCTGCTTCTCCAGCAGTGTCCTGCATGTCTGGTTCGTCTAACTTGAATAGTTTTTGAGATAGGGGGTCAGTGGGGTTGTAGATTAGGCTGACTGTACATCTGCAGAGGGCTAAGACCACCTCCACACACACACCCCAACAAGTTTCCTGGATACAACACTAAATTACGTCTGATAGTGAGACTTGTCTGGTAGTTTTAGCGGAATGTGAAGTACTCCTTCATTGCCATCACTACCACTGAAGTGGGAGTACCTGTTAGAGTCCTATATATATATGGCATTGCTGGAGCAAAGAAGAGGACTCATTTTATATTCAGTGGAGCATGAGCAACTCCTTTTGGGGCTAAAGAGTGTGGTTTTTGCGCACCATACTCCAAAATTATTTGATGCTTTTTTAAACCTTAAACAATAAAAAAAAAAGGAAAAGTTTTTTTATAAGTGTGTTAAATATATATGAGAGAGAGAGAGAGAAAGAGAGAGAGGAGAGTTACTCATGAAAATTTAACATGAAAGCTGAAAAATTTGAACTTCTCAGATTTTTGTTTTGAAGCAAGCATGATTTGTCAACGAGGTGCTACATTTCTGATAGGCTATTTTTCTTAGAAGACAGGAGACAGTCTGAAAAAAGTTTCTTCAAAGGTGCCAGTCACCGTAGAAAGGCTTTGAAGTCATTTTCTTAAAGATTTGAATTTTTCTTGTATTTATGACTCGTATTTTTATTGCTAAAATAAATCTTTAAGGGTAATAACTAAAGAAATATGTTTTTAAATAAATATTTTTTAAATGATTATTTTTATTTATTACTACTCTGTTGTTTTCGAGCAAATAATATCAATATTTATTTATCTTAAAATTATCATTTTAATAAAAAAAATTGTAAATATGTTTTCTTTGTTTTATTTTACACCAATATTTCAAAACAGAATTGACATTGGGTAAATCATTCAAAGAAAAAAGGAATACAACAATTTTTTTGTAAAAACAGCAACAATCTTGTCTATTTTTTAGTATATTTTACTAATGTTGCCAAAAATTACAAATCTCAGCATATTCAACTAAAAAATGTAAGCTGATTGATTATTATTATTTTTTGCTTTTCAAAGACAAATAAAACTTGAAATTGTTATTTGTTGTAAATTTTGAATAAATGTCTTCATCAAGAAAATTTTTACAAAGATTTGAGGTTATATAGTTTTTGCTTCTTTAAAAAGAAATAACTATCAGTAGTGCACTGTTCATCCCTACTGTTTTATTAAAATAATAACTTGAAAAGAATATACAATAACTTAACTAAGATATTTTTATTTTTATTTGCTTGAAACAACAGAGTATAGTAATAAATGAAATGGCAATTGCTACCCTGAATCTGTTTTGAAGCCATTTGACCCCTACCCATTATATATATTCCCACCCCAGAGAAATAAAATGACATATCACCACAACTCTTGAAAATAGAAGATTTGTTTTTGTCTGCTGAACAGTTTATTTCACAAGTTTCTCCTGCTAACTGCAATATTGACGAGAATATTATTTTTGCCCTAAAACTGTAAGTTAAAAATATTTCAACTGATTTTTTTTATAAATTCATATTTTGTGATATTTAAATTCTATCTCCTCTCTTGGAGAAATGTTTGCTGCTTCTTTCTTTCAAGAGAAAATAATCACTAATGAAATGTTTAAAAGTAAAACTTTATTTACTTACAACAAATTTAAATTCCCTTCCAAACTAAATAGTAAATAATAAATTTTCAAAGAAATAAGGCTTGTTTTAGTTTTTTTCTTTAGAAATGATTACAGTGAATATATTTAAATCATTTACATTTTTATTAATAATAATTTTAAAAAAGATTATTGAACTTCAATAAATTGTTCTGATTAGTTTGAAAAACCATTAACAGAGTATTTATGTTGGTATTTGACTCGAAATATAAAATGTATTTTTGAATAAACATTGGCCGAAAAATATCAACAAATAGTCAATAAACTATTATTCAGAGATCTGTCATGCACTTGTTGCAGAGCCGATAAGCACATTGACCCCATAAATGATTTAAGTTAAGCGTGAGATTAATGACAGCCAAAAGAAGAAGAAAACAAAGGCAAGGTAGCAATATAACAAAGATGACAATTTATTCGTTATGTTTACTAGGACATATGTAAGTTTGTGATAGTTGTTGGTGTTTTCAACTAGATTGTTGGTGTCGGGTACGTTGAAGTCGTAGAAAGGCAGCTAGATGTTCAAAGCGAGTAGCTGGTGTTGGTCGAAGTTGGTAGATCGATGTCCTGGTTTGAAGTACATTGAATTAACCAGGGATGTATCAATGAGGTTGCTAGTCCATACAGTGTGTCGTACGAGAACTAGATGCTGCAATGCTAGAGCATGTCAACGCTGTGGTCGGAAGTCCGTACAGCGAGTCATATGTGGACTGGATGCTGCCTTGCTGGTGTTGGTGTTGTCAGCTAGATTGTTGGTGTCGGTAGCTGGTACATCAAAGTCGTAAAGAGGTTGCTGTACCTTAGCACTGCGCAGTCGTGTGAACGGACAATGGAACCGACAGTTAAGGTTGTCATACCTTAGCACTGCATAGCAGTGCAAACGAATCAAGCAAACAGACCAGGAGGTCACAGCTAAGATTGATGGTATCTTAGCGCTGCACAGATAGGGAAGTGATAGCTAAAGGCTAACCCATGCCTTTAGCGCTGTGCAGCCAAGTGAATGAATGGACAATGGAATCAGCCAAGTTGGTTAAGACCTCCTGGGCTTCTGCTTCAACAAGTCCGTAAAGACGGTCAGAGATACTCCAACCCGCAGAAGGAGACCTCTAATGGTCCTTCAAAGGACCTTTTGGCATATCTAGGTGATGTAAGGTGAATGTGACCATGATTGTAGGATTCAGCCTTGGAAGTAAGGTGAAATATGACCACGAGATGAAGAATTCAGCCTTGGGAGCCTCGCTCTGAGAGTGAGCTCCTGAGAGCTTACAAACTCTAAAATTTTGACCCCGGAGCTTGTTTGTATTAAGGGAAAAGTATGTCACTCTGCTGGGCTGCTTAGAAATAAACTTCATCAATTAAAAATAGGCAATAAAGTAAAGTCCTTCTTTAGCTTAAGATAGGCTACAGAAGATAATTCACTCTATTTTAATAGAGTGACTTTTGACAAACGGGTTCTGTAAATGATGTTAAAGGAATTTGATTCCCTTTTTTAGCTGTAACAGCAGGTCAGGGTCATATCAGATTACATCATTTCCCACCATGGATGTCATGTTGTTAGGGATGAGAGTAATCCGATCTGTTTACGTTTGTGAACAGGTCGCGTCACCCTGTTCAAAAATGTAAACAAACCTGACTTCTCTAATCCCTTAAAAACACTACAACCAGAAATGAAATCACCCATAGCCCTGACTAGCAGCATCAGCGAAGAAAAGAAAAGTCTATCTTTTTACAACATTACCAGTTTTTCAAAAGTCAATCTATCAAAATAAAGTGGATTATCTTCAGAAGCCGATTTCATGTTTAGGAAAGAATTTTATTACCACTGATATTTTTTTATGGACGAACTTTCTGTCCACGTGGCCTTGATAGTGTGATACTACTTTTGCTGATTCACCAGTGGGCCCAGTCCAGCAAAGGCAGAAATGTGGCCAGAAGGCCTCAGGTTTTGGCTGGGCCACCTTCGGGTGGGCTAAATGCATCATAGTCACCAGGGTTCAAACCTCAGCTCATGCCCAACCCCCCTCCCCTTGTCCCCACTTTATTCGACCTTCTAGTCATTGGGCTTGTGTCAAGTGCTGTCTGGTGGAAGCAGTGATGAATATTGGCTCGCCTGTTGGTACGATTCTTTAGAATCTTAAGTGAAACTCTCAAGGCGTGATCCAACATCTAGTGGTCGCATCCAGCTTACACCTACGTAGATATGCAAAAAGGTCCTTTTAAGGACCATTAGAGGTCTCCATCCCTAGTGTTGGAGTATCTCTTGTCAAAGCAGATGGCCTGGAGACAAACATGAAGAGTAGAATAAGACCATCTGGTGTTAACCATTTTGGTCGGTTTCCGCTCACACAGTGCTAAGGCATGATAGTCTTAGCCATGGTTTCCCCGTCTGTTTCTTGCTTATGCAGTGCTAAGACACAGCAATCTAAGCCACAACATCAGCTCATTCGTTTCCTCAATATCGCAGTGCTAAGACACAGTAGTCTTTGCCATGACACTTGTTCACCCATTCCTCAGCTTTACAGTACTAAGACACAGTAATCTTAGCCACAACACTCAGTTGCTTGTTCTCAGCTTCGCAGTGCTAAGACATGGCAGTCTTAGCCACAACACTCGCTTGCTCATTCCTTGAGTCCACAGTGCTAAGATACGGTAGTCTTATCCAGGACACTTGTTTACTTGTTCCCTGGCTCCACAATGCTAAGGCACGGTAGTCTTAGTCATGTCACTCATTCATTCATTATTTGGCACTGCAATGCTAAGACATGATAGTCTTAGTCACTCATTTGTTCATTCATTCCTCATCTACATAGAGCTAAGACATGGCAGTCTTAACCCATTCATTCGACCCTGCGCAACCAAGCTACCAGCACCAGCTGCACACCAGCTCCAGTATAGTAGCATCTAGTCTACGAATGACTCACTGCTCGGACTAGCATCAACACTTGAGGTTACATCAACACCTCCTCGGTTAAACCAAAGTACTGCACAACCAAGACATCAATCATCCAGCTGTCTTTACCAACAACGACTATTACAGTAGCTATCTCTGCTATCAACAATCACCAGCTATCTCTACCAAACAACGACTATTACACCAGATGTCTCTACCAATGTTGACAACCACCAGCTGACCCTATTAACAGTGATGACCACCATCTCTACAATCAACAACCACCAGCTGTCTCTACCATCAACGACTATTCCACCAGTCATCTCTAAAATTTCCATTATCCATAATTCTGTAACCTGTGACAGAATAAATTGTCATTCATTCTACTGTTATCTTGTCTTTGTTCTCTTCATTGTCTTCTTGCTGTCAATTTACTCACACTCTTAACACAAAAAAATGAGTTGCGGGGTCGATGTTTTTATTAGCCCTGCAAAAGATCCAATTAAAATCTTGAAATTTCATACAAAAATATCTTACTGAAACCTTGGGATTGAATAGATATTGGGTCAAATTTTCCTCCCCTGAAAAAATAGGTTGTTAATGTTATGAATATTTAAATTGTTTTAAAATATTTATGGGATTTCTATTTCATGCCTTGGGCAGCAAAAATTTGCATAATCTTATGCTTTGTCCAACATGTTCTCCTTTAGGAGCAAGAAATTCTACCTTCTTAACAATCTCAAAATATAAGCGAAACTTGGTCAAATATTATCTTACAGTCTTACACTTAAAGTGACATCCCTACTCATATTGACGAGCTCCTTTGACACCCTGATTTGACCTCTTATTGGTGAAATAGAACGTTTATGAAAGAAGGTATTTTTTCACTATGGAGTGCTGAAAAAGAGTCGCTCCTTTTTTAAAGGAGTTGGAGCTGGAGTGGCTCTATTTTAAAAATGGGGAGCTTGCTCCACTTTTGGGCATGTGAGCGGGAGCTGGAGCAGCTCCAAAAGTAAGAGAATGCGTAAAGCCCTGTATATAGATATATATAAACTGGATTTGATGTTAAATACTCTACAAGACAGCCCAGTTGACTGGGGCTGTAGAATTAACCGTATATTAATTGAATTGTTTGTGATACATAAGAATACTTGCAACCATTTAACCTTGTACAAATGAATGAGTAGAGTTGAATAGAATAATTAGTTTTACATAGCAATACTTGAAATCATTTAACTGTGTGAAAAAAATGAGCTCAGGCTCATCTACAAATATTATCAACAAAATGTATTTATAAATCATATATATTTTATATGTATAAACAAGATATGGTGTTAAAAAACCTACAATGATTGATATGCCATAAAGCCCAACCAACCTTCATTTATTATTTTATAACACTTTGTTTACTATTACCTACTGCTTTTACTTAGGATGACTGAGTATATTAAACAGAGTCTATTATGACTGAGTATTGTGACTGCAAATTAAAATAAAAAGATCCCCGGATGAGCAACCATTTAAACGCGTATGGGAACTGGTGCATCAAAATATTGTTCTCACCAAACGGAGGTTTATTTTTTTGCACGTGTGAGGACGGGGCGGCCCGGCACTTGATCCCTCGTTGAATAAGTCCTTGTTCAGAGTCCTTTCTCGGGCACGTAGAAACTGGCATATTATGTGGGGGTTAATTTATGGCTAGACTAACCGCCGTTGGCAAGGGATTTCCAAATTTCACACTATACACACACCCACCAAGGCCACTAGTTCTTCCTCCCCTAGAACAATGGAAGATATGGACCTCTAGGTTTAGATGTAATAATATTGACTGTAGTAGTCGACAACTCCAGTTTTCCGTATAATATTTTTAAAGGAATTCATATAGGACAATCTAAGCGAGGATAACATAAGACGAATAGAAGCTGAAAGAGAAACATTAAATAGCAACTTTTGATAGCATGAAACAATTTGGTAGTAGACGATACAAATGAACAACTTCAACACGTGGGAACATTAAAATATATCAATCTTTTTACTATACACGCGGGTACATCTATTCAACATGTCGGTTATATTATTAACGGATAGCACATAAACATAAATGTCTTTCTTCTTTTCTTTTCTTTCTTCTTTAGTCTTTCTTCAAATTGAGAGAGAGAGAGAGAGAGAGAGGATATATAATTGGGTATAGGGAGAAACGGTCTTAAAATTTACTTATCTTTTCCAATGGATTCCTGTGGAGAATATTTTCTCTTTTAAGGGCTAACGGACTTTATGTTATTTTTAGTTCTGGCTTGATGGTATGGCTCTTCCACTTGTCCAAGATACTTTCCGTCTTTCTTTACCCAGAGTCTTGGCTTTAGATTCGTTCACCACGACCTCTGTCCAAAAACTGATTTTCTTATTTCCTATTTCCGCTGACGAGAAGAAGGTGCCACTTCCGTTTTAGGGTCCTAGCCAATCATTTAGCTTCTACCTTCTTCCTTCCCCTGTCAGGCAACCCGAGTGAGGTCACAGAGTACAGATAGCCTGACCCACATTTTTTTCTTCCTTCAACGGCCAGCCGAAGTTGACCTGCATTCATTATTTGTCTTTTAACGGTCAATCTTTGGCTAATTCAAACACGGAGGAATAGTAGCAATTCCCCATCTCTCTTCTCAGTGGGAGACCACGTGACAGTATATTAAGAAAATAAATCCAACCCCAACTTATAAGAATCTATAGAAACAGCAAAAGAATATTTGGGAATTTTTTCAGGTATTTTTAACTATGACTATTAATCAGTTCAAATTAGAATTATATATGAATTTTTCTTCCCATTTTTTTTTTTTTTTTTGATTTCTCCCTTTTTTTCCTTCTCAGTAATAATAATGTCTGCTTACTCAATAACCTAAAAGTTGAATAAGAATTCTACATGAAGTTGAAAGCTGAACAAGATCAACGAATACATGAGAAGTTTTCAAAATATTAACTTTAAATATCATCTGTATTTTACTTCAATTGATACCAAGACAAGAAATCCAGAATATCTATACAGGAGTAATGGTTAACAAGTTAGTTTCACAGATGTTACTACATGGAGTTTGATTCTCATTGTGTGCCCCATTACAGTGGCATTAAACTAAGCTTAGTTGATATCTGACGAAGTTAGGATTTCAAACCATTGCTCACTGAGTGTCCCATTATTATGACCTTATGCCAAACTATCTATCTTGAGGTACTTGTCATATTGCAATGACAAAACCATTGACTAATGTTGTCAGCTAGATCTTCCCTTTGTGCCTCATGACTAAAACAAGTTTAGTAACGTGTTTACCTTCTGGTTATGATAGACACGTATATCTCAACATGTCAGGGTTCAAACTCAGGTAATACTGACTCTGAAAGCTGGCTGCCTTTTTCAAATGGATGTCTGGTGCAACACAATATTCCTATTCCCTCCTCATCATTTGTTATTTACATATACATCATCATCATCATCATGTCGTGCCACTGGCACGGATATCCCTGACCCTCTCTCGCCACTTTTCCCTATCGTTCATCGCCTCTGGCAGGTCTTCAGGGCTACATTCTGTATCCTCACATAGCTGCTGAATGTATGTTCGTGCTGGTCATCCTGCTTTTGCCCGGCCATATGTGGGGGTCCATAAGAGTACATCACTTATGAGTTCATCTCTGCTTCTCCAGCAGTGTCCTGCATGTCTGGTTCATCTAACTTGTATAGTTTTCGTGATGGGAGGTAGGTGGGCATATAGTTGGTGGCTTGTGGGGTGTTGCCGCCAGGACTTGTTCAATATTGCTCACAGCATTCTTGTGTAATTGCCGTCTAGCTTCTTCTCTAGCCGTTTTACATAGGCTGAGTAAAATCCCTTAAATAAGAATTTTCATTCACTGGAGGTGGGTTTAGTTTTATTATCATCATCATCATCTTAAAAAATGGAATCAGTAACTCAAGTTCAAATCCTAGAAGAAATTGTTTGTATTTCACTTTGTGCTAATGCCCTTTGGAAAGGAATGAATCCATCTGTTCTCCCCTTGGCTATGGGTAAATAGTAGGGCTGACTGGATTCTTTAGCATTGGTAAGGAAAACTCTAAATTTAAAAAACAATTGTACACCACTTAAAATTTGATTTTGTGCTACTTATTACTCACGGTGGAGAGGTTATGTAAACACATATTTTCATGTACATGTAAAATGCCACTAAAAATTAGTTTTTGTGTCAAGTGAGAAATTATCAATAAAAATAAGAATTATTTTAAGAAAGAATAGAAAGAAAAATCATTTTGCATTTTTTTCATGGAATGTTCACCTTCAAGGAAAAAGAAAAAATAGAAATTTTGTATCCATTGGTGTGCCTCTTGGATATTTTTGAATAAAAAAAATGGCTAACGGATTGATATTTCATTCAAATAAATGAAGAAGTCATCTCTGCTTGAAGATAAAGAAAACTACTCAAACCTTCTTTCAATAAATTCTATTTTATCTTGACAGTTTTCAATATATCATCATCTGCAAAAGGGTGAGTCAAATGTTTTGCAATATTTTAGTCCATGATAGTTTGCAATATGGATATCACATAACCAAAGCCATCTGTTGTGGTTGGTAGTATTGTGGTAGTCTGTGTGCTGACACATTGTCTATTGCTTCGCTCTGTGTGTGATTTGAAAGCTTCATAGATAAATATGCAACATAGTCTAATTTGGGAACTATTTCTGAACTGGGCCATAATGCTGTACGTAGGAGCAACCTAAGATGTTTGTGTAAAAAGTGAATTCACAGTTGATCCCAGAACAGTAACCAGATTGTTCAAGAATTTTTTTTTTTTGATTTGCAAGAACTTTGAAGATCAGGCAATGTCAGGTTGGCCATAGAGGTAAATTCAGTGAGTAGGACCTGGAGAGTATCAGGCAAGTTCTGTTTCTCACAATCCAGGGTGGTTGGTCACCTTAATGATCTTGGCAAAATCATTTGATGCCGCCAAATTGTGCCACATATTACCAAAATATTGCAAAACTTTTGATTCACTCTATTATAATAATAAACAGTGTAACTTTTTCAGTAGGTTTCTTTCTTTGTCTGTCAATAACTTTGACAATCAGAATGTTCTATCTGTACCTCTGGAAATCAAATAAAATATCTTTAAAATATTTTTTTAAACTGAAACCTTAAAATAATCATCTATCTATCTATCTATCTATCTATCTGTATGTAAAGATTGTTGTTGGTTCAAAAATGAGAAGTAGATATTTTAAAATGAATAGTTCTGTGAGCAATTTCCAATTTAGTATTCATTTTTTGTTATTTTGTATACTTTTGTATAATTCTAGGATTTGAGTCTTCAAATACCATATTGGAGTTAATTGTTTGTAAAAACATCTGGTCTCTACAGATATATATATAAGTAAATGTTCTTTTTACCAAGAAACATGAACTCTGTGTGTGTGTGTGCACATATAAACATTTAAGTACATTTATGTATATATATACGAGGATCATTAAATAAGTTTCCAGACTTTTTTCGTATGGGTATTTTTATTGATAGTACCCACATGAAACTCTAGTCTCCTTCGAAGTAATCTCCGGCTGCAATGCACTTGTTGTACCATTCCAAAAACTTCTGGAAGGCCCCATGGAAGTCCTCTTGTGTGAGCGTGTCAATGACCTTCGTCACAGCCTCTTTCATCTCCTCAATTGTCTCATAATGACAGCCTCTGAGCTAAGGGAATAACCAAAAGTCACAAAGAGCAAGGTCTGGACTATAGGGAGGGTGAGGAACTATCTTGATGCTCATCTTGGTCAAATAGTCTGTGACAAGGATGGAGTTGTGGACTGGTGCATTTGAAGAGTACTGGCCTCTTCCCAAGGAATCTCTTCCTGAACTCCCTTAAAATCTCAACATAGTAACCCTAACCCTAACCCTTTGGCCAATCACCTCTGGTGTACTGACTTCCTTACTCCTCCCACACCTCTCATCATCCCTCACAGACTCCTGCCTTCCTTGAATCTCTTATGCCACTCAAAAACTGATGCTCGATTCAAGCAAGATGGTCGAAAAGCAGTCGGAAGCATTCCATAGGTTTCTGTGGCATTTTTTCCAAGTTTAAAACAGAATTTTATTGCCTATTGTTCTTCTAAAGTGTCCTCACGTCCAGATTGCATTTTTGAAATTCACCAGTTGTGACAATCAGGCTTTAGTAGGGTGTATTCCAATTGCTGCTGTAGCTGTTGATTTGAACCTGAAATCCTAAAAATTGGTCAGTCATCTCTCTCTCTCTCTCTCTCTCTCTCTCTCTCTCTTTGCATGCACACAAATGTACACCCATGTATACATACTCATATATGTTTTATCAAGTGTGTTGAATGGATTTAATGACTGTGAGAATGGATTTGGCATCAGTTTGTGTATGCATATGTTTGTGTGTGTGTGTGTGTGTGTGTGTGTGTGTGTGTGTGTGTGTGTGTGTGTGTGTGTGTGTGCGTGTGTGTGGTTAGGCTGTTTGATAATGTTATGGGACTGTTACCTTCCCATTCATGGACTCTTTCAAATTCTATATTAATCAAGAGCCAAGCAAGTACTCTCAAGGAGATTGAATACTCAACCGATATCCGACTGACAAGTAAGCCTAGTTTATGCCACCACTTTTCTCTTTATCTTGTTATTTCAATATATCTTTAAACTTATACCGTGTTCCGAGTTGTCTTTTTGCGGTCCCAACCTGGGTCCACATCAGATAATGAGTTGAATCAATTTAATTGTAATAATTTCAATTTTCTTTCAATATAAATTCTTTGGGGATATTGTTCATTACAGTGACGTTTTTTGGTAAATTTTATCCAATTTTTCCTAAATCTCAGTTTGCTAAGATTAAATTAACTTTTTATAGTGTTTTTCATTTTTTGGTTTTCTTTTTTCAGTTGTTATGCTATATTTTAATTTGGTATACTATTGCGTACACACACACACACACATAATGATGTACTTAATAAGAAAAAATACATGATGGTATACCTATTTAGAATATATATAAAAATAAATATATGCATTTGAAATAAAATTTGGCAGTCACAATATCAATATAAACAAATAAACCAGCTGTTCAATCACTCTAGATAAACAAACCAACCAGTTGATCAGCCACTGCTAATTTGAAATGTACTCCTCCCAAAATGAATGAAAAACTCAGTAGACAAATGCCTTCACCACACACACACGCACACACACGCACACATGCATGCATATGTATATATGTGTGTGTGTGTGTGTGTGTGTGTAGTTGGCAGCAGTCTTTCATTCAAGCATATTTGATTAAATAATAAAGACACGTTTTGTCTATATAATTTTATTAAGATCCTTTCAAGTTTCCTGATAACTGTCTTGGTTTTAGGTTGGAATTGGTTGATATATACAGAGAGAGAGAGATGGATAGAGATAAAAGATCAGGAAAAACATCTGAACCAGAACATTTTTTTCATTAACAAATTGATATACTGCGTCACTCATACATTTAATGTCACTTTTCTTATTGCTATATCAACTCTTTGAAAAGAATTTTTAAAATTTCTAAAAAAAAAAAAGAATTTCCCCTAATGATGACACAGTAAAAACCAGTTGAAATCAATTAAAAAATAAATAGCATAAAAGAAATATTTCCATTCATTTTATCATTTTTATTCATCTAATATATATATATATATATATATATATATATATATATATAATCGCGGTGACTAAACCAGAACTTTACGTTTGGATCAATGAAATGCATCATTTCAATTTACAATATTTAGTAGTTATCTCCCCTGCATTATCGGCCATTTGTTTATGTAACGAATTTCGGATAAAATCCTATAAAGATAATTATTTATTTATTCCGCTACCAAGTCAAGTATTTCATTCCC
Source organism: Sepioteuthis lessoniana (assembly GCA_963585895.1). Lineage (NCBI taxonomy): Eukaryota > Metazoa > Mollusca > Cephalopoda > Myopsida > Loliginidae > Sepioteuthis > Sepioteuthis lessoniana. Next base: position 159,164,107 of record OY757904.1, on the reverse strand, counting down.
TCCCTTCAACACCTAGACAATCTCTCTCTCTCTCTCTCTCTCTCTCTATATATATATATATATATATATATATATATATATATATATATATATATATGTGTGTGTGTGTGTGTGTGTGTGTGTGTGAGAGAGAGAGAGAGAGAGAGAGAGAGAGATAACCTATTAAAATATCTATTTCTATATTACTCTTTTAATTGAATTATTTTTGGGAAAATTTTGGCACATTTGGTCCTGAATTTTACACAAACCTGGGATTGCCTTGAAAATGATCTTTTCTTCCACATATAAGAAATAAATTCATTTTAATACGATGACATCAGTTTTTAAATTGTTTGTCTTGGTGAGTTTCTTTTTTATCAAACATTTGAGGTTTTCAAAAAAAAAAAAAAGAAGAGAGAAATGAATAAATTCTTATCAAAATTATTTTCCATTCAATGCATATTTAGAATTGTATAAAGTTTTTATGTAACTCTCTTTTTGAATAACGAAAAAGTCGTCTGCTTCAATGGAAACAGAGAATGAGTGTTATTCATAAAAGTATATTTTCTTGTAAAATACAATTGTGCGGCTTCAAACTAGTTTCAAAAATGTTTTTTCAGGCATAATTCATATAATGAAAAACTCACTAGAGTAATTGTAATGAATGCCAAGGGAATTGTTTTGAAAAATATTCATGTTTCATTTGTTTTTCATTCTCAAAAACTTGAAACTGGAAGAGGAGGTTGTTTTAGTGTCACAACTTTATGTAGACCCTTGGCAAAAAAGCAAACATTTGAAGGCACACATCACGGGAATGCTGACGGGACTAGAACAATTTTTACACTTTCTCCCCCATCAGCCTTGCTTGCTGGAGTATTACCGCGTTTAATCTGGCTTTGTATTACATTCTGAAATGGCAAGAAGGTGGGAAAATCCATCGCAGTTTATAGGATTAGACATTTCTTCATCCTCAATGCACACCCCACCCCAATCTACAGACATAAAAGTACAGAAAATTTGAATGAAGCTTTAAGATATTATTTTACTTTTTGAGAGTTTTTTCCATCAGCGTCAACTGATGACCTTTTACTGGAGTCTGAGTGATAAATATAATTTTCATTTTTAGTTTTTGTTTCTTACAATCTTTCACCCGGTTTTTACGCAAGACCTAGCATGAGGGAAGATAGTGATAATATGCATTCTATGTACTTATGTTTTTGCTGCCTCTTTTGGGTGTTATTTTGCTGTCACATTGTTAGTACTTTCATACGATGAGCAGTTCCGAAAAGAACAATGTTTTGTATTTCACAAAGGCTGGGACTGTCCGACATTTTGTTAATGTGTTTACTTGTCCCTTTCTTGATCATACCCAATGCTCTCACTATTATTGGAACGGTGGTCATTTGAAAGTATCTAATTTTCTCAATGTCTATTTCCTAGCCTTTGTATTTATCTATATCATTATATTCTTTGACTCATATGTTATTTTCTTTTGATATTGATATATCAATTAGAAGCCATGTTTCTCAGTGTTCGCCAATGGTCCGGGAGACCTGGGTTCAATCCAAGGTCGTGTCATACCAAAGACTTTAAAAATGATACTTGATATCTCCTTGCTTAACACTCAGCAATATAAGGTACGTATCAAGGGTAAAGTGGAACAATCCAGGGAAAGGAGTAGCACCCTCCCCTACACCTCAGTATAATAGCTATTGAAAAAGGGAGCCTTCTGGTCGCCCCCCCCTCGACTAAAGGGAGACAACTTTACCTTCTATATCTGGTCTATTGCTTTTTTAATTTTTCTATCAGTTTGGATAACAAATTCACTGCGAACAGAAGCGTCTTTGGTTTCTGTTATTGGTTCTAGTTAGTGCTTATTCCATTTTTCACGATCCAATATTCCATATTATTCACATACTTCCTAATGAATGTGATGTTTTATTTCATTTAGGCAACCGGACACAAAGTAGTCGATTCAGTTTTTGTTTACACAACCTACAATTGGTTTTGATCGTATTTGTTTTTTTATTGTTTTTTGTTTCGTTTTGTTTTTTTGACGTTAGCCAGATAGTTTCTCATTGGCAGGCTTAGATCTTGTGCAGCTATTATTTACCCCTCTGTCTCCGGCTTCAGTCTTGCATTTTTCAGCCATCAATTAGTCTTTACTATATCTATAGCATTTCTAATCCTCTGTGTGTATCGTCCATGTTCCTAAGTTTGTTTGTTTTTTTTGGGGGGTGGGGGGGTAACTGATTAAGTCCATGTGTTTTTGCTTCTTTCTTTATGTTTTAGTTGCCTTTATTGCTTTATCTTTTAGGTCTATTTCTTCCGGTGTGAGATCGAGTTGATTAGCAAATTTATTACTTTCTTTACAAATTGAATATTTTTCTTTTTCTTCTCTTTATTATTATTATTATTATTTACTCCTTTAGAGTTTTTCTCATCAGCGTTAGCTGATGGGCTTTTACTGGAGTTTGAGTGACAGCAAGTCTCCTCAAGTCTTCAGGACTCTTCTCAGTATTCTGTAATGCAGTCATTTTGGATAGTCTCTACCTGTCCGCCAACTTCCAAGTCTTCCAGACCTTTTAATAATCCTTTAGTTATTGTACCAAAAGCCCCAATCACAATTGGTACAATCGTCATATTATTATTATTATTATTATTATTATTATTATTATTATTATTATTATTATTATTTGCGAGTTTTCCACACTAGCGTTGGCAGATGGTCTTTCACTGGAGTCTGAATGACAACAAATCTCCAGGTATCATAATTATTTTTGTTGACTTCAAATTTTGATAGAAAAATTTGATCCCTAATTTTACTAATATGTAAGTTTTCTTTCTAAGCTTTACACTACTGCAGGTGTTCAAAAGACATGATAACGACAAAAGGAGCAGCAGCTTCGTTCATAATAATCAAAAGTTATTCAACTTTTTAAAGTTTTAAGATCTAAAGTTTTTTTTTTCCATTTTAATCATTGATTTAATTTTGTATTGAAATGTTAAACAATTCGAGAAGGACATTTTTCACATAAATATAGCGATAAGAAAAGTTGATAGTGCTGTGAATAAAAAAAAATCAATATATTTTTATTCCCTCCACTTGACTTTCTCCGCCTCAAATATTGACAAACAAGATAAGATGGAGTTTATAATCTGTCTAGTCAGAACAATCGGACAATGGCTTGAGGGTCGTTGATTGCTAAGAAAAAATATATTGACCTTGCTGTTATCAAGTAAAATAAAGACTTAATGTTAACAACCGATTGTACAATTAAAGTTAACACCTGATGTCCCCGGCAATATACCACAAGAACTGTTCAATGACTTTAAATCACGAGCCATGTGATTTTTTTTATAGTTTCTGAATATTGGAAATTAATTTCGACAAGGAGAAACAGATTCTCATTTTGATGTGGTTATAAAAACAGTTTCATCTTTAGAGGAAAACGCCGGCTCCTAATTCAAATATTTTTATTATCAGTTTTGGACCAAAAAGCAAGCGTTCAAAGAATCTTATTGAGAAAACGCGAACTTTGTTTGATCCACTCGACTGATATATAAGCTGTGAAATTCCGTCACACAATAGTCATCATTTGGCCAGGAGACTAGTATGTTAAAAACTGGTACTCTGTCATTAGACTTACCACCGGCCTCTCTCTTTCACTTAACTGACTCGCCAGAATCACGCTATTATCACGACTTACCGGCATCAAATTGACTGAAAGACAACAAAGGAGAAGAGATACACTGAGTGACCACTACCTCTTAATATCATTTCTCGGCCTGGCAGCTTACTGGGCAAGTTAGGCGTTAATAATCACCCGGTCTCAGTGGGTCTTCCCACCAGGATTCACCTGATTTGCAGGGTTAACTTTATTGCTCGGAACCAAAGGGAAAGGCTGTCGAAACTCAGCATTTTTTTTTTTTTTTTGTGATGGTCGCGCATGAATCTCGATTCGTATGTGTCCCCTGTAGTGATTAGAAAAAAGAAAAAGAAAAAGAAAAGAAAAGTAAGTTCAAAAAGTGCGGAAATTCTCAGAGGCTTTTAACACGAAGTTGGAACTGCGCATGCCTGAAAGACAATCGCCGGCGCTAAGAAGGAGTCCTTTCTCGCTTAAGCTTGACTTTTGATACTAGATGGACCTTCTTTCACTCGGCTGCTAGCAAGCAGCGCACGTGTCCAACCAAGTCTCATACTTGGCGTAAGACCGTGTCTCCTCAGGCAGTCGTCTCTGTTACCAGCAACCTACGATTAAAAACACCAAATAATTGACATATCTACCCAAAAACAACTAGCGTATTTTAAACACATTGTCTGGAAGATGCTATCATTTGATTTGGATTCAGGAAGAATTTTCCTTACCCACAGAATGGTTATTGAACTTAGAAATAAAATTAAAAATTTAAAAGGTATCGTTTCCTTTCTTTCCTTCATTCTGGAATTATTTTGCAGCCTTTACAGACAAGAAGACGCCAGGGAATTAAGATGGGGTATGAAGAAACTAACAGAGTAAGATATCTAAAACCTAAACCCAAACCAAACAAATTACCCAACAATAAAATCTCTGTACCCACCCCCATACCTCCCATAATAATATGACTTTTTGTCGAACTTGACCTGGTGAAAGGTCGGATAAACTTGTAGTCCCTCCTGGGATTATAAAATAAAACCGTTGCCACGCATTAGAAATTTTACGACTCTTTCTTTTCAAGATATTTGAAAGAACAATCTACATAATTTAGTGAAATTTTACCAATAAAACTTTCTTATTTATCCTAGGCTAAATCTATTCCTCATAATCTGAAAGAATTTTCCCTATTTGTGTCTGGTGTTTGAGAATTTGTCATTTAAACGATTTCAGGAATCCCCAACACTCTGACCTGCGACTCTGTTGTAAACGATTTCCAATTCTAAACACTCTGACGTTCACTTTTGAACTAATACCCCTTTGGAAAAGGTATTAACCCATTCATCATCCATCTCTGGATTAAATAATACTAATAATGTTCTTCTACAAAGATGGCTCTGGCATTAAATAACCCACAAAGATTGATATGCCATTAAACAAAAGCACCAATATAAAACGGTGTGTTTATAATTCTTTCAGATTTCCGTACCAAAAATATCTTCGAATGTTAAACTTTGTTACATTTAAATAATAAAATCTCAGTCCGTTACAATAAAGATATCAAAACAGAACTGTCAAACTGAAAAATGTCTCTAAAATATTTGATGTGAATATATTTTGTATTTTTACTGACTGAATTCCTGGAATCCTTAAAAATTGTCTTGTACCGTGTTGTAAAATTCCTCTCGGGTGGGAGGGTGTTTGGCCTGCAATATTAATTTTCTTTTTCAATTTTGAAAACTCCTTTAGATAAGGTTTATGTGAGACCAACATTTTGATTAGTTTTTTTTTAAAAATTGAATTGTTTAATTCATGTCTGATACATGAAAAAATACGTATTATTTTGGCTGTGATTTTTCGGACCCTTGTCCTCATCTTTATTGTGGTAAGTTGAAACACAACGTTTCGGCCGCTGTATCTTCCGGCCTTCCTCGGATGTCCCTTGTTTTCAACACATTAAAAAAAACATCCACAAATTTGTATGAAGTTTTATTTTATCGACTAATTCTTTATCATTTTAATTGTCATCTAAAAAGTCGTTTTCCTGTCGGGTATCTTTGCTAATTTCATATCTAAAAAGGATTAAAATCATTTTACAGGATAAGAAAAATCTTCTACTTCTTCAGCCTGCACTACGACAGGCGCCCAAAAATCAGCAGCAGGTTGGTTAATCAGACTCGTTGGCTGGTTGGTTGGTTTTTATGGCATATCAACCTCTATATGTTATTTAATGCAAAATCCTGTTTACACATATGCACGGTCAATTTAATCATTGATTTAATTTTGAAATGTTAAACAATACAGGAAAGAAAACATATATAAATATGGTGATGAGTTGGTAACTTTTCCGTGAAAAAAATCTAGATAATTTTTTTCCTAACAGAAGAAATGTGTCTTTTCCCGCTTCAAACATAATAACCAATTAGAAAAATGAAGTTTATAAACTGACTAGCAAGGTCAATCGTAAAATGACTTAATAGTCGGTGGCCGCTATGAGAAAATACATTGACCCAGCCGTTAATATCAGCGACTGATTGTTCAACTGAAGGTACCACCTGACGTCCGCAGCAATATATCACAAGATACTGCAGACAATTCGATAAGATGAAGTTTATAATCTGTCTAGCATGGAAAATCGTTCAAGGACTTGGAAGGTCGTTGGCCACTACAAGCTATAAGCAAATAAAAAATATCTGTAACCAATTATATGATGTCCGTTACAATATATTACGAAATCCAGATCTATTTGTCCGTCTCACCTTAAAATTCGATTTTGAATAGTAATCTGTGTAATATTTTGCCATTTTCTAAAGTTATTGTTCAAAATATGAAATAATTTACAGCGTCTAAGGATTATGTCTTTTAAACGGTATGCTTATAACCTATTCAGACTTCCATACCCAAAATATCGTTTTTTTTTTTTTTACATTTGTAAGTGAGCTGTTAGTTTAAAAAGATGTATCTAAAAATTGGCGAAATATCTTTTCTATTTTTGCTGAACACATTCTGAAAACTATAAGTTAACATATAACTTAAGATTTACTTAGAAGAAAGACATATAAGATGGGTATTCAGACTATAGGTCATTTACCTGGAAAGTCTCGGAGGTGTTCGTCAATTTCTAACTGTCCACTCTCCGCTAAAACCAAAAATAAGTCTTTTCTTGAGCTGGTTATTGCATAGATTGTTATGCAGCCGTTGGATTTATCCGATCTCTCACCTGGTGGGTAACCAAATAAATAGCGTTTTGTTTGTTTACTTGTTTAATTTGGGGGAATTATTAGCCACCTACTATTAGCTTAATGAGTAGAGTCTTTGCCAATGGTTCGGGAGACCGGGGTTCAATCCCAGATCAAGTCATACCAAAGACTCAAAAAATGGTACTAGATGCCGCCTTGCTTAACACTTAGCATTATAAGGTGAGGGTCAAGGGTAGTGAAGCAACTCTGGGAATGGACTAGCGCCTTTCCCTACACCTTGGTGTAGTAGCTATTGAAAAGGGAGCCTTCAGGTCACCCTCGACTAAGATTGCCAACTTTACTTTTACTATTAGCCACCTACACCCAATTTGAACTATCATTTTCACTTTTTGTTTTTATATATGTATTTCCGCTCATAAAAATTTTCTCCCGTTTTTCATTCTTACATTTCAGGAGTGAAAATTTTGTGTTGGAATTCCGAGAGTAAATGCGGTATTTTGGTACTGGGATATAAAAGAAATCAAATGATTGTATTCATTATAGTATGTAAGGGTCAATGGTTGTGTCAACTAGAATAAATATAGAAAAGGGTAAAATAGCAGGAGACCACTTCCATCCCCACCCCAATCACAAATATTTGGGTCTAGTGCTCAGCTCTGAATGTATTATTGATTCGTGTCCAACTTGGCCGAAAGGTGTTAATTTTATTTGAAATGAATGATAATACATTCACAAAAAATAACATTCACTTTTGGATTACTTTCTTTTACAATTTTTCTCCACAAGGAATAAATCATTTATGAATATTTACCAGGGTTCATATTTAAATTAACCATCATATCCAATTATGTTTTCATAATTTATACATACAAAACCTCTCGGATCTATTCATATTTTACTTGTTTTTTCTATAAAAATATTTTTCTATAAAGAAGTAAAAAAAAAACTATCATTTTAAATTTTAATGTTATACCTTTATCTTTATTTTAAAAAGACTTAATTAAAAATTTAAAATTTATTTGGGTTTTAAACCTTCAGTTTTTAGCGGTGCCTTCTTCTGGGGACCAAGAAAAGAGTCTTGTACCGTTTTGTAAAGTTTCACAGGGAGGCCTTGCCTTGAAGATGAATGATAATTCTATTTTTCTGGTTTTAAAGTTTTCCTGAGATCACAGTTTATTACTTTTTTCTTTAAATACACTCATTTTTTAATATTTTACTGAAAAATCCTTTTTTTCTTTTTAACCATTGACCTAATTTTGAGTTGAAATTTTCAACAAGTGAGGGAAGAAACCTTACACATAAATATGGTGATAAAAAAAAGTCGATAATTTTGCTGTGAATAAAGAAATCTGTATATATTTTCTTGACAGACAAAACGTGCTTTTTTCCAGCCTCAAATACAGTAAAAAGATAAGGGGAAGATTATAAATTGTCTCGGAGGGACAATCATACAATGACTTAAGAGTCGTTGACCGCGATGAGAAAATACATTGACCCAGCTGTTATCAAGGAAAGAAATGCTTTAATGTTAGTAACCGATTGTGCAACAAAAAGCACTTCCTAACGTCCGCAGCAATATACCTTAAGATATAGTACACAATTCGATAAGATGAAATTTATCATCTTTTTAGCAGGGATAATCGTTCATTGGCTTGGAGGTCGTTGGTCGCTATATGCAATATTGATGAATATACAACATGGTAAGCATAACAAAGATAAATAATATTAGTGACCGACTATTTGTCTCTCACAATTAATCACCTCCATTACATTAAGATGGGTACGACCAAAAAATAGACACTGACGTTTTAAAGCATTAAGAACCGGAAGTACAAGGCCACAAGGCCAACCTTTTTAAATAAGGAGACGTTGAGAACCTTTACTATAAACTTAATCATCACCTTTGAAAGACGCACATCGACGAAAACTTTGTTCCAACCTCTGAAAAACAAGGTTTGAAATTTATAATTTTTCTAGTAGGGACGATTGTTTATTTATGACGATGAGCAAATAAGTTTACCTAGCCGAAAATAAGCAAAGAAAGACCTTCATGTTAGTGACCGATCGTACAACCAAAGATAACTCCGGACGTCAACAGTAATATACTACAAGAGACAGATCTTTTTTTCTTATCCGTTCCTTGATAAAATATGACCTTGAATCATGCTGCAAATAAAGAAATCAGTGTAATGTTTTTCTCTACTGAAGAAACGTGTCATCTCCCGCCTCAAACATTGCAAACAGATAAAATGGAATTTATTAACTGTTAAACAGGGACAATCGTTCATTGACTTGGAGGTCGTTGACCGCTTTAAGCAATATAGATGATCTTGCAACATGGTAAGCATGACAAAAATAAAGATAAACAGATAATGTCAGTAACTGACTGTCCGTTCCCCTCATTAATCACTTCTGTTATACTATGTCCAGAAAAGAGACACTGACGTCCCACAGTAATATACCACTGGACCCGAATTACAAGGTCAACTTTTTAATTTGCCACAGGACCCGAAGTAAAAGACCAATTTTTTAATTTGCCACAGAACCCGAAATAAAAGGCCAACTTTTTAATTTGCCACAAAACCTGAAGTAAAAGGCCAATTTTTAAACTAATAAGACTTAGAAAATCTTTATTTTTAATCACTATAAATTACTAACCTTCTTTAAGCCACTCACCAATGAAGTCGTTGTTTCCACATTTAGAAAGACGCCTGTAAGTCTTCAACTGACACTGTCTTCAGATGGTTCGTCATGATTTGTTCTATGTTTTCAAAAATTCCCAAATGGTAACTTCAGATGTGGGTTTTGACTTTTAGAAACCAGAAATAGTTACAACAGATCAGAAAAGTAAGAGGTCTTTAGTGCTAGGAGGATATTTTTTGTTATCGAGAAAGTAACAATACTGGTCTTTTTGGGGTGGGGGGTAGACTGGCAACTTTAATTTAAACTCGACTGATCAATATCAATTCATTATCAACCATTTTTACTGTCAAACATCGATTAGATTTGGGAAGAGTTCTCATTCCTGTCGCATTTTGCTTAGTTCATCAAGTTACATGTCGACCAGAATGAGATTCATCTTCTCCAAAGTCTTGGACATCCAAGAAGGCTTTATGTCACAAAAAAAAAAAAAACTGTATCTGAAATAGGAATTTTCTCCCTAAACCTGTGTTAATATGTAAAATGTTTTTGTCGCATTTTCATAAAGTTTGACAGAATTCAATGTGTTGTTCCATATTCGTGACACTTAGCCAAACAAACTTGTAATTATTTTTGGCACACAGCATTGTGTAATGGTTAACAAGCTAGACTAGCAGGACCATTCTTAGTGAGTTCGGCATTCATCGAGTGACCCATACTTCTGGTTTTGTGCTAAAACTCTGATAATCTTAATTGATAACAACACACACTTAAAATAATCCAGTGTTATTCAACTGAATAAGAATTCAGAGAGGCAGACACGAACTCAATTTTTTCCTACATATTCAAGGTCAAGATTGATGAACTGGTTTTCAACCACGGTTGTCAACCTGAAAGAAATCATTACTTCCAAAATTGATCTCGTATGGATCGATACTTCAACCTGGGGTCGCTTCCTAACGCTTCAGCTAGAATAAAAAGTAAGAGGATCAGAATGAATTGAAATCCAATAGATATTTTAAAAACTATAAAATTGACAATTAAAATATTATGACACAGAAAAATATAAAATATAAAAAATAAATTCATAATCAGAATTATGCAGCTTCAAATTGCTAACAATTTGACCTTAGATAATACAATAGATACAAAAACAATATTACCATGACAATGGAATTTCTCATAAAACGTTCATAAAGCCGGATTGTGATATATATATATATATATATATATATATATATATATATATATATATATATATATAGGTGAATTAGCGATTATCAATGTTCTGAGATGACGCAACTTCCTTCCAATTCCTCTTTTCTCTTCGGTTTGGTAGTTCTATTATAGAAAATTCTTGTGAAAATTTCTGAAAAATGAACTTTTACGGAATTCTTGTCATAAATAAAGAATACAGCTTTTTTTTCTGTGATTCAAGTCATCCAGTATAAAATCGTAGTTTAACGTTATTGTCAAATTGTCTGATTGAATGAAAGAAATATTGCTTGATAATAATTTGTCTTTTAAGATTTTAATGACAATCGGATATCAATTTGATGTTTGGTGAGTGTTAACAAGTAATTATCATTTATCACGAAATCTCTCTCTCTCTCTATATATATATATATATGTGTGTGTGTATGTGTGATGGATTCTCTGGAATGTTTTTTAACCCATGGATTATTATTATTATAAAAGTTATATATATTGCTAATTTCGGGGAAATCTTCAAACGTATGTATTTCCAGTGGGCTGATTAGGCAAGGAAAGGTCGGCTTTTCTTTTTTCGCACCGAAAATTAAACTATGGAATTGTCGGATATTTTAATTCTATTTTGGTATTCTGTTAGTCTCTTCATCTCTACATGTAAGAAGAATACACTTAAACTATTTTTGAGAATAAAGCAGTTTCCAGTCCAATTTGCGACTGAATGATCATTTTATTGAGTCTACTTAAGCGCTGACGCCATTTCTTTCTTCTTTTTTTTTTTTTGCTCATCCATATTTTTATATAATTCAGATAATTATAAATTGCTAATTAAATTAATTCCAACATTTTTCAGTAGAAGCATCAATATAATCATGGACCGTTATCGGGAATCGAAATAGCTCACGGTTCGCGTAGCATTCTGCAATCGTCTCACAGACATATATTCCCACATAACTGTATTTAGGGAAGTCCCAGTGGCGTAATGGCTAAAATTATCATCATCATGTCACGCTATCAGCACGGATATTCTTGACCTTCTCTTGCCAAAACTCCCTATCGTCCATTGCTTTCGGCAGATCCTCGTATCGGCACAGAGCTGCTGTATGTAGGTTCGAGCTGGACATCCTGCCTTTGCACGTCCATGTGAAAGGGTCTACAGGAGTACATCACTCACGAGTCCATCCCTACTTCTCCAGCAGTGTCCCGCATGTCTTGTTCGTCTAATTTTGATAGTTTTCGTGATGGGTGGTAGGTGGCCGTATAGCTGCTGTTTTGTGGGGTGCTGTCTCAAGGACTTGTTCAGTATTGCTCGCAGCATTCTTGTATAATTGCCGCCAAGCTTTTTCTCCATCCGTTTAGTCAGCGTCCATGTGGTGCATCCATATAGCAGTATCGACACGATCGCTTCTTGGAAGAAACTGCGCTTCATTTTATCGGTCAGGTCTGACTTCCATATGACCGATAGTCTATCGATAGCTGTCCATGCCTTTGCCAGTCGCGTGTCGATGTCTGTCTCGGTTGATGAGACACTGGACTGCAACAACGTAGTAACTCTGCGAAAAGGTAACAGCACCCCCCCGCCAACGACTGTCTTTGGTATGACACTAAACTACATCTGATGCTGAAGCTCCAATCCTAGAGCTTTGGTAAATGTGGAGTACACCTTCATAACCATTACTCCCAGGTCCACTCTGACTCAGAATGATAGTACCTGTTAGGGTCTCATTTATGGGTCAAATAGAACTGCTCAATCATTTTCTGAGGATTATTATAATTGGTTACTTGAATCCATACAGCAGAGTATAAATTATTTAGATTACATAGGGTTACTTGATAGAATTATTAGTGTTAGATAGGAATACCTGAAACCATTTAACTGTGTGCAAACGGAAGGACTCAAATACCACATTTTTATGAAATGAATCTGAAAGAAAGAGTTGTGAAAATAATGACTGTGGTATTATTATTTACTTAGTCTGGTACAAGGCCAGAATAATGAAGGTATCCAATAAGAATTCATAACGCTTATAAATATATACGTATGTATATAATTACCGTATATGATGACTGTTTTAGATCAATTTTTAATCTCAAAAATAAGGGTTCGTTTATTACACGAGATATGTTTTTGATATGCTTGTTTTTAGACCTTACCTTGACGAAACTTCGATCTAAAATGTCCCCGGATAGTCTATACCAAAATAAAGGTTATTAGTTTGATAATAAAGTTTTTACTTAGTATTGTTTACTGTGTGTAATACTAGAGCATATTGTGTATCTGTGATGGGATTTTAATGTATTTGAAATATCCAAGTAAATGTAGTTGTCTATATCAAAGTCTAGACTACATTATTCATTTACGGTATTACATTTATTTCAATTGTATTACATTTATTTCAGTTGTATTACATTTATTTTAATTGTATTACAGTAGTCTTAAAAGATAAATAAGTGCCTGAATATTTTCTTTTCAAGTCATTGGATGTTGAAATATTTTTCCTGACGAGCATAGCAAGAGTTGATCATTACACACAATATACGAAAAACCCACCTTGCTCTAGCCAAAAAAACGGGATAGCTCATCACACCAAGTCGTTAATCATTCGAGTATATATATATATATATATAGAAAGAGAAAGAGAACAAAGAGGCTGAGATAGATAGACAGAGACAGAGACAGAGAGTTGTGAAAATAGATAGATAGATAGATTTTTAAATAACTAATAAAAATACATTGTATTGCATTGAACGAGTGTTACTTTTTAATCCAATGAAACGATTTTGAGCCTGTCTATTCGACGTCCGATTAAATAAAACAGGTTTTTAGTCTTTTAAACCAGGGATTCTATACATGAAGCCCGTGGGCCACTTATCTATTGTCAGCAGCAGAATCATTATTTACAACTAATGTTTTCCTAGAAATTGAAAATTTAATTTTTTCCATTTTATTTTCATTCACGTTAAACTCTTTATATATTCAAGGGGATTTATTGTTACATGGATATGATATGACACAAAGACTTTGATTTTTAATTGTCTCCTTTGCAGCCAATGAGCGGTATCGAAGTTTAACACTGGATTTAGTGGCAGTTGCACTTCACTTGTCACTACCTCATTTTCTCTCCTACTACGCCTTTCCTCCAGGATATAATGACCATTTTGTGTCCTTGAATTTCAGACAACTGCTTTAAACTATGCATGCAAAAATAGTATTCTTTTTTTTTTCTCCTCGTTTAGATTCTTCTTTTTTTAAACGTGAGTCAAAGACTTGTTACGAATTAAGTTTTAACCTTGAAACATGACTGCAATTTTAACTTGAAACTTATCATTGTACTGACAATTCAAAAAGACTACTTTATGCTGACTATTGATTATTTTAGTACTTACTGTGGCACAAGCAGCTTACAGTATCTGGTCTAAGTGGTCACCCATCTAAATACTGACCAGATTCAATGCTACTTAACTTCGATGAATAAACCACAGCATGTACTTTAAGCTAGATTTAAGTTCGCACCATCGAAAAATCAACCTTGTTAATACGCTCATTCAAACAGAATGAAAATATCTTTTAAAGCCGTCTAACGTTGTAAACGAGTTGTCGCGGGGGTGTAAATAGATAAGTTATCTAAAAAATCTTGTCGAAAAAGAGACTAGGGTATAAGTTTCAAAATCTTGTCCAGTTGACGAAATGCTTGATCTGCACCTCGGCGTGAAAACAGCAATCAATGAAAAGGTCAAATCATCAAACTCCATCAGCCATCTATGTGGTCATGAGAGCTGGTCAAGTATGTAGGAGTGAAGGTTCAGTGGTCTGAGAACCCCAATAAAATGGCTGGGTTTTTCGATTCAGTCTTTTTTTATGGCTGGAGTCCTGAGCGAGATAAGCTTTAGCGTGGACGAAGGGAGATATAAGCCCCAGAAGATCTGAGAAAAGATGGTTCCCTATTAGAACAAAGAAAGACTCTCAAATCTACTACCGATATTTCTTTTTGGGATTTATAACAGTTGAAATAACTGGTGTCCTTGGCCCTCCAAAACCTCTCCTCCGTCAAAATGGTTCGATGATAGCTGGCTGATGGAACGAATCCCGAAAAATAAAAAAGGTTGCACGTTCATATCACGTCGGGGTCACCACTGTTTTGAGGATAGTGTGAATGATGCAGCGAAGTATTTGCACTGAGTTCATAACGAATTAAACTTAATGTTGTTGCAGAAGTAGTTATCTTGGTATTGTGATGAAAGGGTTAATGCTAAAATGAATTATAAATAAAACACGCAAGCAACAAAACAAATAACAGGAGGTTTACTTAAAAAAAAAAGGGTTGTCTTTGTATTACATCATTTTTTCGTAATAAGCAATAGTTTACAAAAGATATGTTGCGTGAGTGTTTATGTTTGTGTGTGTACAGTATACATCAATGTTTTAGTATTCTTTTCAAATGCTACTTGCATATCAGTCCTGAGATTCTTTAGAAGATAAAACTTTGGAGTTGAAACTTTTGATTCGTCTTCTGATACTGTTGGGCGGCTTCATACTCGTGCTGAGGGTTTCAGTCTATTTATACTTACTAGTTTTTGGCGTCAAAATCAGAAGTTCTTTCTCCTAGTCATGATATCTATCTATCTATCTATCTATCTATCTTATTCTGTTCATATCTATCGATCTATCTATATAAACACTTCTTGTAATGTGACACACACAATAGATTGACTTTATCTATCGTGCATGTCCTAACATCGACAGAAGATACCTATCTATCCATCAGTCCATCTGTCTGCATGTCTGTCTATTTAAAATTCATGTCAAAAGATAGATATATATTGTGTTTATATCAGTAGACAATTCTCGAGTTATAACATTATCGTCTTTTATCATTTATTAAGCTAAATTTAGTTTGGTATAAGGCTACAAGGAGGGCTCGAACTTATTTCAGTCGTAATGAATTTCTACGACAACTTACTAACCCCTACACTAAGCTGGTGATCATCTTAAGGCTTTAAGTGAAGAGCACCCAGTACAAATTAAACTCATTACAGTAATGATGTAGGCGACCAACTTACCATTTCCCTGCGGTGATGGGACCTTTTCATATTTACTAAGCTTAGACTGGCAAAAGGCCACAAGAATTTAGTGTTCAGTAAAAATCAAAATCACTACGATAATAGTAATTATTTACTAAGCTCAGCTGCGATTTATCTGACATTCTGTGATTCTTACCTCAGTTTGATCTTGAAAAATGACTTGTGTGTTCATATCACTGTCTAATTTGATGTGTGTGTGTGTGTGTGTGTGTGTGTGTGTGTGTGTGTGTGTGATTTGAGAATGATATCCCTTTTTACGATTTTTTTCAAAATAAACGAATCAAATCGATTGATTGAAACATTTTGGTTATTCATTTCTCACGCATTTTAAATTTCAGTTACATCATCATTCATAATTATTAATTTTGATTTAATTGACTTTATAAATATACATAAAAGTTAAAGAAAAGTGAAAAAGACAAATAGAATTACTTTTATACAGATTATTTTTGGTGGTTCCCAACTTGTTTAGACTTCAAATCATCGTCAGAGAAGAAATTTTTGTGGCAAAAAAAAAACTTTAAAAAAAAGTTTCATATGGATTTTTTGAAAAAGTTAGAAATATTTTTTGAAAGAATTTTTTCATGGAGTTGATATCATCTATGAAGAGCGATACAAAATCACTGTTGGCATAATATATCCATCAGTCCGAAAAATACAACATTCTTCAGACTGATGGATATGCTACGCCAACAGTACATTATATATATATATATATATATATATATATATATATATATATATATATATATATATATATATATATATATATATTTAAAAATTGATTGGTCTGCAAATGATTTCAAAGTGTTAATTAGGATTTTATTATTCCATATTACTTGTGCTATACCCGTGTTTCGGAATTTACGGATTCTTCGGGAGATTTTGAATGGTACAGTTCAATTTCGGTTGTTGCTTTTATTGTAGAGATTGTTTGATAGGATGTGATCGTTTTTAATTCCAGGATTTGTTCTGAGAATGTCTCACTGGAGTCAATTGTCTCTGAAGACCTCTTGTCCATGTAAATATTCTTTGTATTTTAATTAAATATTTTTTGTATTCTGTATGTGCGTGTGTGTGCACTAGATAGGTTTGTTTAATTCCAGCTTTGTGTCTGTGAATTTTTTACTGGAGTTAATTGTCCGTGAAAACCTCTTGTCTATTCAAATGTTATATCTATCTATCTATATATATATATATATATATATAATAGAAGATGACTCGCTGGAGAAAATAATTTCGAAAAAGCCGCAACACAATAGATATTAAAAAGTGCTCCATATGTACGGAGAGTCGATATTGATATTTATCATCATCAATTCGTGTTGGTAGCATGGAGTTCCCTGACTCTCTCTTGCCATCCGTCCCTATCATCCATTGTTTCTGGCAGGTCCTCTAAAACGCTTCCAGGGTCTTCACAGAGCTGATGTATGTAATTCCTTGTTGGACTACCAACATTAGTGCGTCTTTCTAAAGGAGATCAAAGGAGAAAGTCGCAAATGCGTTCATCCGTGCTTCTCCAGCTGTCCCCAGCATTTCTTGTTCTTAGTTGAATGGTTTTTGAGATGGGGGATAAATAGCCATATAATTGCTATTTTATGGGGGGCTACTTTCAGGATTTGTTCGAAACAGCACATAGCACTTGTGCAGTTTTCCCATTCAGCTTTTTCTATGTGCTTTTCGTTAGAATCCAGGTGGTGCATCCATACAATAGTACCGACATGGCTACAGCTGGGAAGAAATCCCGTTTTATTTTATCAGAAATATCAGATTTCCTTATGATCGTCAACCTGGCAACAGCAGTCCACGCCTTTCCTATGCGTATGTTGACATCGCTTTCAGCAGAAGAGATATTGCTGCCGAGGTATGTGAACATGTCTATTAATTTCAGAAGCTTGCCACTTAAAGTAGATAGGGCTCCTTCTTCTTTAGAACGTTTGATATCTGTTTTATTTGCGTTCACGTAAAGGCCAATGCTTCTTGCTGCTCGTTCCTGGCCATGTAGCAGAGATTCAGCTTCGGCTGGTGTGTTTGCGAGAAGCATTAGATTATCTTTCTACTTTGCGTCTATTTGTCATAGTTTCTGCAGAATATCATCTGCTTCTTGTCTTTTTTAATGTGAAACCATTTTCTTTTACTAGATCTATTGACGTTCGTAGTACGTTATCTTGGCAAATTATTAACAGACACGGTGCCAATGTGTCTCTTTGTAAAACTCTTGCGACAATTTTGATGTTACCATCGTGTAAGTGAACCACTGCTTTCGTGTTTTTGTAAAGCATCATTATAGTGGTAAGAGTTTCTTTGTGAAGACCATACGTTAGAAATATTTGCTCCGTCTTTCCTCTGGGTATGGAGTCAAATGTCTTGGAGAAATCTACGAACAATAGTGTTACCTCGAGATTATTAGCAGTTACTTCTTCGATGATTGGACGAATTTTCAGAATTTACGAAGTTATAGATCGATTTCTTCGAAAGCGGTCCTGATTTTTCATAAGAAGTTTTTCAACTTCAAGTTTGATACAATTAAGAAACAGGGCATTATAAACTTTAGTAACTACATTTGTAAGAGTTATGCTTCTGAAGTTCTAAGTGATACTGTGTTCGCTTTTTCTGGAGAAGAGGTGAGTACAGGTTTTCCATTGCTTTATACCCAGCGTTGCATAATCGAAGAAGTATGTCATCAAATTTTCTTGTCTTCTATACTTCAGGAGGTATTTCGTCGAAGCCTGCAGCTTTTCTACTTTTAATTTTTTCTTCCTTTGTAAACACTCCTAGATTGATGTCTAGTTGCGGGTCTATCCGTTATTTCAGTAAGCATTTACTTGAAACGTTCTTTCCACTTTTGACGTCCTTCTTCTTGGCTATCAGCTTTTAGTTTTGCTCTCGAGGTGCTTTTCCTTGCGCTAACTTAATTTAAAGTCTGTCATGCTTATCATTATTTTCTATCTTCAACCAAAGTTCTGATTTTATTGATTTGGTTTTGAATGTATTCTAGTTAATTATTTTGTATATTTTATTGAGTTCTTTCTGGGATTTCTGAAGTTTCTGCGCATCGATCTTTGTTGGGTTTCTTATTAAGCAAGGATGCTCTTTTTCATGTTATCTTGTTTTTTTCTATTGCTATTGACTCCCATGGAACTCTACACCTGGCTCTTGGTTTTGGTTGGAATGCACTCAGTTGCTGCTTCTATATGGACGTTAACGAAATTTTCCTATTCGTCCTATTCGTGAGTAAAGATTCACGATATAACTGATCCTCACTTGCCAATAGTGATATAAACAATCAATTTAACAATAACTGGAAGAAACATGTTTGATACTCATCCTGAAATATATATATATATATATATATGCAGAATTTTCTCTTTTAAATATGTTTGATTAAATAAAACAGATACTTCGCTTCTGCCTATTTTGTAGTTGATCCGTTCATTTCTTCCTACGAGTCGCTTGACATCTGAATGGAATGAATTAAAAAATGGTCCCATATTTTTCCCAAGTACTTTCAGCTCTAACTAGAGCCACCTTCGATGGAACTAACATTGAAATGACAAATACAATGACGAGTCGTATTCATTTATATAAAAAGTTGAAGGAAGAACAAAGGGAAGGGGAAATAGCCATACAACTGCTGTTTTGTTGAGTTTTGCTTTCAGCACACAGAATTCTTTTTTATTTTCTGTCTAGCTTTTTGTCCTTGTGTTTCATTAGAATCTCTGTGGTTCTACTATGCAGTAGCACTGGCATAGCTACAGCTTGAAAGAATTCCTGTTTCATTTTATCTGAAAGATCTGATTTCAAGTCTGTCAATAGCAGTCAATGCGTACGTTTACATGGCTTTTAGTAGATGAGATATTACTACTGAGGTATGTGAAGTGGTTTACTAACTACACATCTGATTATGCACACACATAATTATATTAGTAAAATCTTCATTTGGATACAACCAACAATATCACTTATGTAAAACATCATAAACTTACAAAGCTTACATAAAGCCCTATAAGACTTAAAGGATATGTTTCAGTGATTCACCCAAAGATATTTCAGAATTTTACCAACCGAAAACCCAGAAGATGATCATCTAAGAGATGAGGTGACCACAAAACATCAGAAAGACTGGCAAAAGGCAATGGAAACGGAGGTCATATGTGGATACATGTGTGTGAGGAAGAACTGCAGATTTATGTTAATAATAATAATAATACTTGCTGTATGCCGCGAACTATTACCGGAAGAACAAAAAGAATGCCGTTGGTAAGCCAGAGGAACAAGTGACTTACCATAAATAGACCGGCACATTCTCAAAGAAACCTAAATGAGACGGAAAGATGTAGCCATGGGATGGACTATAAGAAAGCCTATGGTCCCATAAACCTCAATAATAAAGTGTTTGAAAATGTACAAACTATCCAACAAGAGCATAAACCTCTTCACGAATGCGATGAAAAACTGGTGAGAGGAATTGACAGCAGAAGAACAAACCCAAACGGAGGTGAAAATTAAAAGAGGCATCTTCCCGGGAGACTCACTCTCGTTATTGCTATTCGTTATAGCAATGATGGCACTCAATTACATACTTAGGAAGTGCACGGGACGATACAAATTTACAAAATCACAAGAAAGATTAATTATCTTATGTACACAGATGTCATAAAGGTATTTGCAAAAAAAAAAAAAAAAATGGACACCTTGATACAAACTATAAGAATATACAGCTTGGAAGTATTGGAAATACTGGAAGCGGACACCATTAAACCAGCGGAAATTAATGAAAAAATAAGTAAAGAGTTCTTCGGAAGAACGAGAAAATTGCTGAAAACAAAGCTTTGCAGCAGCAGAAAAAGTCTCATTAAAAGGATAAATATCTAGGCAATCATCCTTGTACGATATTCGGAATCATTTTTAAAATAGACAAAGGAAGAACTCAGATAAATCGACCAAAGGACAAGAAAATTGATGACTATGCATAAGGCTTTACACCTGAGAGATGACATAGAGTGTAAGTGTCAAGAAAAGAATGCAAATTAGAACTCACCAGCATTGAGGATTGTTTAGATGTAACAATAAAAGGGTTCAAGCGCTACATTAAAAAGACCAAAGAAAGATTAATTACAGCAGCCAATAACAACATTAGCATAATAAGTATAGACATAAAAACAATTTAAAACTTGGAAACAAAAATGGGAAGAAAAACAACTGTATGGATATTTCAAGCGACAAACTGGCGAGATTGCACACGAGAAGTTGAGGAGACTTAGACGTGGCTACAAAAGAGAAATTTCAAGAGAGAAACTGAATAGCAGTACAAAACAAGGCCATAAGGACCAATTATGTTAAAACGAAAATTGATAATTCACAATAAGTGTAGATTATGCGGAAAAAGTGATAAAACGATTAATCTCATCGTAAGTGAATGCAACAAATTGACTGTGAGGAAAAACAAGACTAGGCACGACAAGATGGGGGAGGTGATCCACTGGGAATTGATCAAAAGATTGAATTTCGACTAAATATCAAGTGATATATGCACAAACCAGAATCCGTTAAAAAAAAATCACTTAATCCCAGACAGAAAACCAGAGAACTTGCCATCGAATGGATTTTGCTGTTTCGGCGGATCACAGAATGAAAATGAAAGCGAAAAGATTGACGAATACTTGGAACTGGCAAGAGAACGAACAAAGCTGTGGAATATGAAAGTGACGGTGATATCAGTTGTTGTTGGTAAACTTGGAACAAGTTAAGCATCCCAATGATTTCATTTATAATACTAAATACAAGTCTTCCTGAGCCACATTAGATACAAATTAAGAAAAATAAAAAACTTCTTAAATTTTGATTCATAGAAATGACCCCTCTGGCTGCTATAACTGCTTCACAGATTTTCGGCACTCCTTTCACGAAAGACTGGAGGTAGGCTGAAGATAGTTTTGTCCATCTTTCCAGCAAGAGTTACCAGAGGTGAGTTGCACTTGAGGGTTGTTTAGCTCTGACTTTTCGGTCAAGTTCATCCCACACCAGTTCAATGGGATTTAAGTCTGCTAATTGCGCCGGCCAAGGCATCAATTGAAGGACGTGCTGTTTCTCTTTGCTTTTCATGAAGCTTTGGTAGAGTTTACTTGCATTCTTTAAGTCATTAGCTTACATGAGTACAAATCGTTGACCCACAAGCCGGGTTCCTGATGATACTGCGTCATATTGCAGTATGCTGTGATAGCCGGTCTGATTCAATTTGCCCTTCACCTGGTACAAATCCCCGACTTTGTGATTAGCAAAATACCCTATACCACAACAAAGCCTCTTCTCTGCTTTACAGTTGGTGTGATACGGGAAATTGCAACTCTTTCACCAACTCTTCACCGCACATAGACCCTCCTATTTGACCCACAGATTTCAAACTTTGATTCATCAGTCAAAAAGACTTTATTCTACTGCTCTATTGTCCAGTCTTTGTGCACCTTAGCTCACTGGGCCATTTTGACATTGTTTTGCTTCTTTAACAGTGGTTTCTTGATAGCAATTCTGCCATAGAAGTCAGCTTCACAGTCTTCTCCTCACGGTAGATGTTGACATGTTTTTCACGACATTGGTTCACTTGTGCTGTGATATTTGGAGCAGCTAGCCTTCTGACACACAAGCTGCGGACTCTGATGAAATTGTCCTCTGCTCTTGTTACTTTTGGTCTACCAGTCCTACTTTCAATTTTGTTTTGTCCCGTTTCCTGATGTCTCTTAACAGTATAATCCACTGTAGTTCTGGATTTTTTAGATTTTTTGTACTAAAGAAGAAAAACGCTTTCAAATCAATTTTTAAAAAGATATCTGGTTATACTAAGGTCAAAGTTACTCTGTGTGTGTGTGTTTAATTTTCGTGATAGGTTTATCAGTATCTTTAGGGGATTTTTCAAACAGATTCTTGAAATGTTCTTTCCACATGTGTATACGTTCTTCTTGGCTGGAGGTACTTTTCCTTTTACTCACTTCATTTGCTGTCTGTCACGCTAATAAAGACTATCCTCTACGGAATTTCTACTTTTATTGATCTGACCTTGAATGTATTCTATCTTTTTGGTATGCGTTTATTAAGGTTTTTTTGTGCCTTCTTAAGTTTCTTAGCTTGGCATCAGTTGGGTTCTTTTTATTACATAGGGATGCTGTTTTCTCGTTGTCTTGTTTTTTTCCCAATTGCTTATGTTTCCCACGGAACTCTATGTTTGGCTCCTTGTTTCGTTGGTATGCATTCTTCTACTGCTTCCAAAAATTATTAGACATCAAACTAGAACAGTTTACCCGAGAAGAACTCGGCGAAGTACGAACAAAAATTAAAAACTGTAAAGCTGCCGTTCTTGATAAAATGCCACCAGAAGTATGGAAAACAAGGAAATTTGACGACATACTGCTCTGATACTGCAACTCCGTATTTAACCAGAACACAATAGACAGATGGACAAAGGACTGCATCCTCCCTTTCCTCAAGAAAGCTAACCTCGGAATTGCCAAGTACTAACGAGGCATACATTTTACTTCCACAGCGACCAAGATTTAAAATGCTCGGCTACTCAACCGCATTGAACCTGAAATTGAGAAAATTCTTTGGAAGAATCAAAATGGTTTTCGGAGAAATTAATTCACAACATGACAGATTCTGACAATCCCTCCATTCTTAGAAGGATTTCGCGCAAAAAACCTCGAGATGACACTTTAATTTGTAGATTTCTTTAAAGCGTTTGACTCCATACACAGAGGGAAGATGGAGTAAATGCTTCTAGCGTATGGCCCCCCTAAAGAAACTATCGCAGCCATAATGATGCTCTATGAAAATACGAAAGTAAAAGTTTGCCTGATGGAGACACTGACTTCTTTGACTTTGTTGCTGGTGCTCTGCAAGGGGATACATTATCTCCATATCTGTTCATCATCTACCAAGACTATGTACTTCGAACGTCGATAGATCTAATTAAAGAAAATGGCTTTACATTAAAATAGGCAAGAAGCAGATGATATCCTGCACAAACTATTACGGGCGCAGACTACGCAGATGACATAGCGCTTCTTGCAAATACACCTACCCAAGTAAAATCCCTGCTGCATATTCTGGTGCAGGCAGCAAATGGTAATCACCTCCATGTGAATACAGACAAAACAGAGTACATTTCTTTTAATCAAAAAGAGACATTTCCACATGAAATGGTGGTTCTCTAAAATTAGTGATCAAGTTCACATACCAGGTGCCTTATAAGTTTCCAGACCTTTTTTGTACAGGCATTTAAAATTCAGTATGTTATTGCCATACGTCTTATGAGTTGACTGACCAATTTTTATGATTTCAGCTTCAAATGAACAGCTACAGCAGCAATTGAAATACACCCTACTAAAATCTGATTGTCACAGCTGGTGAATTTTAAAAATGCAATCTGGGCGTGAGGACACTTTAGAAGAACGAAATGCAATAAAATTTTGTTTTAAACTTGGTAAAAAATGCCAGAGAAAAGTATGGAATGCTTTAGACTGCTTTTCGATCATCTTGCATGAATCGAGCATCAGTTTTTGAGTGGAATAAAAGATTCAAGGAAGGCAGAGAGTCTGAGGGATGATGAGAGGTGTGGGAGGAATTTGTGGCCAAATAAAGAATTTCATGGATAAGGACCGTTGTGTGTCTATAGAGACAATAAGTGCATAGTTTGATGTCTGTGTGGGAACTGTACACACAATTATTTGTGAGGAACTGAAGATGCGCAAGATTTGCGCGAAGTTTGTCCTAAGGGTGCTCTGAGAAGATCAGAAAGAAAGACGTTGTCATGACTGCAGGGAGATGGTCATGCTGATCAATTTAGATCCCGCACTTCCTGATGCTCTGGTGACCTGCGATGAAAGCTGGATCTACTGCTATGACCAAGAGACAGAGTTCCCAGTGGAAGCATTCTGGCTCTCCTAGACCCAAAAAGGCAAGACAGAGCAAATCCACCCATTTGATGATCCCTTTTTGGACAGCACTGGCATGATCTACATGCACTGGGTTCCCACTGGAGAGACAGTCAACAAGGAATACTATGTTTAGGTTTTAAGGGAGTTCAGGAAAAGATTCTTTGGGAAGAGGCCAGCACTCTTCAAATCGGATCAGTGGCATTTCCAGCAGGACAATGCACCAGTCCACAACTCCATCCTTGTCACAGACTATTTGATCAAGATGGGCATCAAGACTGTTCCTCAGTTTCCCTATAGTCCAGAGCTTGCTCCCTGTGACTTTTGGTTATTCCCCAAGCTCAAGGAAAAACTTAGAGGCTGTCGTTATGAGACAATTGAGGAGATGAAAAAGGCTGTGACGAAGGTCATGGACACGCTCACACAAGAAGTCTTTCATGGGGCCTTCCAGAAGTTGTTGGAACGGTACAACAAGTGCATTGCAGCTGGAGGAGATTACTTCGAAGGGGAAACGCAATGCCCAACCTGGTCCTGGACGTGTGAGTCTTGCGGCTTAACGCTCAGGATCGTCAGTTCGATCGGGGAACTACTGCTGCTCTTTGCGCTGGTAGAAAAGGGGCGCGTCCTGCTGAGATTGGAGCCCTGGCCTCAGTGTTCGAAAAATCAGCTACAGAGCTCAAACAAAAACTACTAAAATGCAAACAACCATGAAAATATCGACATTTAATGTTAGAACCTTAAATAGAGTAGGTCAACTACCAGAGCTGACAGCATCGGCCATAGAACATAAGATAGACATAATATATTTATAAGAACACAGATACACGCTCACCGAAGATATCAAATATCCCGAAACTGGCAATGGATGGACGCTAGCCACTGTATCAGTATAGAAAAACTCTGTCAATGCCATAGTAGGAGGGGTAGGAATGCTTATAGGACCAAGAGCGTTAAAAACACTTAATAGCATTGAGAGAATACAACCTAGGATGATGGCAGCTACGTTTAATGGCAACCCCAGAGCAACAATCATCTCCTGCTACATCCCTACCATAGTTAGTGAAGAAACTGAACTAGTCACCTTCTACGATGAGTTATCCTCATTAGTGCGTAGCATTCCGAAACACAACGTGCTAGTAATTGGCGGGGATATGAACACCCAAATCGGGAAAAACGGTAACAACAAATACAGCCTACACAACACGTCAAATAGGAATGGACAACATCAAACAGATTTCAGGATAGAAAATAGATTAACCTACCTCAATACAAACTATCAAAAAAGGAAGGGAAAATTATGGACCTACACATACGTGAACAATAATGAAGCACAGATAGACTACGTCTTTATAAACAAGAAATGGAAAAATAGCGCAATGAATTGCGAGGCATACTCCTCTTTCGAGGGTGTGTCCTCCGATCACCGGATAGTCACGGCAAAAATACGACTAAGCCTACGAAAAAACGCCAGACGAACAGCGACCACCAAACACTATGACTGGGCCCTTTTTAACAACAGAGATATTAGATATAGATATGTATTAGAATTGAGAAGTAGATTCGAGACATTACAAGAGAAGACAGAAAAAGGTACCACAAATGACGAATATGAGAATTTCGTAAACGCGCACCTCGAGGCGGCAGTGAAGTGTATTCCTGTGACACTATGTAGGTGGTCCGCCAAGCAGACGACCCCTTTGTCTGTTTTGGCACGAAACCAGACAAAGGGTTTGGACTCGAGATCTCGACGTGACCGGAAGTAGGAAGGGAACGCCAGTGAGAGTTGAACAAAGGAACTCAGGGAAGGCAGTTGGCGTCGGGAGACGCAGAGTGGCAGTTGGAGTCGACACCGGACAGCAGAAGAGACCAGTCGGCATGAGATAAGGCCCAGCAGCAGCGAGGGAAGACCAGTCAAGATGAGTCAGCACTCCTCGTGGTTTGTAGAATTTTCGCTAGAAATCCACGCTAGCGTTAGTCTACATATGCATAGGGAATGCAGTGTTACATAACTCCTCTTCTTGCACTTGGAGCTGACCCAAGCCATATTGTTCGTTTGTTCCTTATTCTTTTTCTCCCACTCCCTTGATTGTATTTCTTGTGCCGTAAAGAAATGTGCGATGCCCCTATCGGAACCACTAGATGATCACCGGCCAAGATTGAAATGGTTTAAAGAAGTTGATGTAACGGGAGGCCGAGGGGGTATGGTCACATTCCAACAAAACCTAAAACTAAATACAGAGTCCCATGGGAACTAAAACTAAAACTAAAAAAGGTACAATATCAATTAGCAGACATATATCTAAAAGAACAGACAGAATACATACAAAATAGACAAGATAGATAAGATTAGAGACTCAGTGGAAGATAGGCAATCTAGGATAGCCTGGCAAACAATAAACGAAGTGAGTAGAAGGAAGAGCACAACCAAAGCAAAATTGAAGGCTGCAAACCAACAAGAAAGAATAAAACTGTGGAAACAGCATTTCGAAAACCTACTAGGAAACCCACCGAAAGTAACGCATGAACCAATCACCAGAATTATTAGTAAGCAATTGGACATTAAACTAGGACTGTTCCCGCAAGAAGAACTCGACTCGGTTCTAAGAAAAATTAAAAATAGGAAAGCTGCAGGGCTAGACGAGATTCCCCCAGAAACATGGCAGACCAGACAATTCGACGACATTCTGCTCCGACATTGCAACGCAGTCTATAATCAAAATCCGATAGACAGATGGATGAAGGGATGCATCCCCCCTTCCCTAAAAAGGGCGACCTCGGATTAGCCAAGAACTACCGAGGTATAACACTTACATTCATAGCAGCCAAAATCTACAATGCCCTACTACGAAACCGCATAGAACCCAAAATCGACAACATCCTTAAGAAAAACCAAATGGCTTCCGAATAAATAGATCACAACCTCACAAATATTGACCATCCGTAGAATCCTTGAAGGCCTACGGGCAAAAAACCGACAGGCGACATTACTATTTGTCGACTGTACCAAGGCCTTCGATTCCATTCACAGACGAAAGATGGAACAAATCCTACTAGCATACGGCCTACCAAAAGAAACCGTAGCAGCAATAACGATTCTCTATAGAAACACCAAAGTGAAAGTACGTTCACCGGATGGAGACAGAATACTTCGACATTGTAACAGGAGTACTACAAGGAGACACGCTAGCCCCATACCTCTTAATCATCTGTCTAGACTACGTGCTTAGAACATCGATTGTTAAAATCAGAGAAAACAGCTTCGAGCTGACAAAGAAAAGAAGCAGAAGGTACCCCGCAAAAACAATTACCGACGCCGACTACTGCATAGTTTAGAACGAGATGCCGCAGGCTTTAGCCTCCATGTCAATGCACACAAAACTGAATATATGTGCTTTAATCAAACAGGCGACATTTCCACACTAGAGGGAACCTCTCTGAAACTGGTAAACAAATTCGCCTACCTAAGAAGCAGTGTCTCATCAACCGAAAAAGACGTCGACACGCGGCTAACGAAGGCATGGACTGCTATCGATAAGCTATCGAACATATGGAAATCAGACCTGACCGACAAAATGAAACGCAGTTTCTTCCAGGCAGCGGTCGTGTCGATACTGCTGTATGGATGCACTACTTGGACGCTAACAAAACGGCTGGACAAAAAGCTAGACAGCAATTACACAAGAATGTTGCGAGCAATACCGAACAAGTTCTGGTGGTAACACCCCACAAGGCACCAACTATACGGCCACCTACCTCCCATCACGAAAACTATCCAAGTTAGACGAACCAGACACGCAGGACACTGCTGGAGAAGCAAGGACGAGCTCATAAGTAATTTACTCCTATGTACCCCCACATATAGCCCAGCAAAAGCAGGACGATCAGCTCGAGCATACGCACAGCAGCTATGTGAGGATACGGGATGTCGCCCTGAAGACCTGTCAGAGGCGATGAACGATAGCGAGGAGTGGCGAGAGAGGGCCAAGGATATCCGTGCTAGCGGCACGACATGATGATGATGATGATGACTATCAATAAAAGTGCCCATACGAAAAATATCTGGTAACTTATTGAAGACACCTTGTACCTCGGAAGCAGCTTTTTATCTAATAAAAATGACATCAATATGTGACTAGCGAAGATATGGACTGCTATCGATAGGTTATAGATCATATGGAAGTCAGACTCATCCGATAAAATAAAACGCAAACTGCAGATGTGTCAGTTCTACTATATGGATGCACCACATGGATGCTGACTAAGTATATAGAGGAAAAGTTAACGGGGTCGGCACAAGAATGTTACGAGTTATATTGAATAAATCCTCGAAGCAAAATCTCATAAAACAGCAGTTGTACAGCCACCTACCCCCCAACTTTAAAAACATCCAAATAAGACGAACAGGACACGCGGGACATTGCTGGAGAAGTAAGGACGAACTCATAAGCGACGTTCTCCAACGGACGTGCAAGTGTTGGCCGACCAACAAGAACTTATCTACCACAGGTTTGTATGGACACAGGGTGCAGTCTAGAATACCTGCCAGAAGCGATGGATGATAGAGACGAACGGCAAGAGAGTGTCAGGAAAATCCGTGCTAGCAGCCCGACATGATGTTATATATATATATATATATATATATATATATATATATATATCATTGGTCTCTTTCAAGATTGATAAGGGATTCAAAATCTTTGTGCTGGTATGTCTGGGCTGGGAAAGTAGTTATATTAGAGAGCTTTGACCAAATGCTCACTCACTTTTTTCTAAAAGTCATATCACAACTTTACATATATATATATATATATATGATATATATATATATATATCATAATTATCATCATCAAGGCGTACTGACCGTACGGATTCCCTTGACTCTCTCGTTATCCGTCCCTATCGGCCTTCGCTCTTGGAAAGTCCTCTAGACAGCATCCAATATCTGCACAGATGAATATAAGTTTTGCTGGTTGGCCAATATTAGTGTGTCTACATGTAGGAATTCATATGAGAAGGTCACTTATGAGTTAGTCCTTACTTCTGAAGTCACTCCAATGAATATGAAAAACTTGCCAAAGGTGAAACAATATAAGATCTTTGTTTGTTTATTTCATTCTATTTTTCTGAAATTGACATCGATTTTCTCATGCAATCTTAGAATGTCTTTAAAATAAGAAAAGTTCATAAATATTCAAAGTTCCTATAAAGGAATTTTTGTCTGACTTGTAACAAAGATGTTTTTATTTATTTATTTATTTATTTTGACATTTTATTATTCAGTCATTTAAATCAAATTGTTTTCATTAAACAAATGTTTCTGTGAGCAATTTATAAAAAAAATTAAACAAAATAAAAATAAATTTTCTAGTTGCCAAGGTCACAGGATGAGATTTGTTGCCAATATCTCGAATTCCTGTTTGTCAGTCAGCAAGAAAAAAACAAAAACAACTATAAATGACGTTAATTTGATCACGATAAAAACTTTTCTTTTTCTTTTCTAGAATAAAAGACTTTTCTCACCCCCCTCCCCCTGTTGAATCTTAAATAAAACTTAAGCGAATATTTCATTCCATAAAATTCTCTAATATCTCAATTAGACTATTTTTTATGATTTAATCTTTTTGAATATCTACATATAATTCGTCTTTCAACAAATCATTTTTTTTGGGGGGGGGGCAAATTCTTCATGTGCTTCTGATTTTCGCAAAAGTGTCCGCCAATCAAAAATAATGTTGTTAAATAAAAAACTTTCTTTATTTCAAAAACTAGTGAGATAAATTCACTTCAAATATTTTCTCTTTAGATTGTCAATTTGATTTTAACGACATGTCATCTGGCCTGGGATTATTAAATGTCTAAAGGTTAAGGAATTGCATTCAATGTAGTTTATATCTACATTTCTGTAAATTTTTTTAATAATATTTGCCACTGAGTTATGCGGCTGTAACAGGTACTGGATCTGAGTGGACCTGGGAGTAATGACAACAAGGAGTACTCCACACTATACAGAGATCTAGAAATAGACTCTCACCACCAGATGCAATTTAGTGTCATACCCAGTACCCCTCCCTTTTTGGTGGGATCATCCCCTTCTTTAGAGGATGCAGTTTGGTGTAGTCTAAGCCTCGCCGACTGGGTAGTAATATTTTTACAATGCCTACCTTACGTGTTGCAATGGTTATCGATTTAGTCTAGCACGCCCTTATTACTGAGTTTAATTCTCACTGGGTGCCGTATACTTCTGAGCCTAATCCAGACTAAATAAAGTTAAGTAAATCACCATGACATTTTGGGGATAAATCAACCTTTAATTCAACAATAAAATTAAATTTTCTTTCATACTTGATAAAGCGAATGAACAACTAGTATGAGTCAAATGTTTTGCAATATTTTAGTCCATGCTTGTTTGCAGTGGGTACATCACGCGATCGAATCTTCAAGCTGTGGTTGGTACCCACTGTGGTTGGTACTTAGTATGCTGACACTTATATTGTTTTACTCAGGGATTTAAAAGCTGCCCAGATAAACGGGCAACATAATCTAACTCATGCCTTACTCCGCTGAAGCAACAAAACATTTCTTGTGTGAAAGGTGAAGGTTCAGTTGATCACAGTACAGCAAACTAGATGGTTCTAGAAATTTTGCTCGAGTTGTAATAAACTTGACCCTCAAGCAAGGTCAGGTTACCCTTAATCTGTGAATTCCGATGCCATGCTCCAAGACATAGAGCAGCACTTAGAGAGTATCAGGCGAACTTGGTATTTCATAGTCTTGTTTGATTCGTCATCTTCATGACGTCTACGGCAAAAGCACCCGGACCAGCCAAATCATTCCTCTTATTACCAAAATATCACAAAACTTTTAATCAAGCAAACGAGATTTTCCCATTTTAAGTATATTTTACAAAGTGCTTACGAAATTGATCATACAGTTGTAGTATTTTAAAAAATTTATTGCGAGCTTCTCAATCCAATAATAACTCGTAGTTCTCACTGGAGTCCGAATGACAGCAAGTCTCCTTAGCTTTCTCGGACTCATCTAAGTATTCTGGCCGATTTCTGCAGTGTTGGTCTTCCTTAGATTTCTAGTTTTCTCATTCTCTTTTCCAGGTTCTTATGGATCGTTTTGAGTGCTCTGAATATGACTGATATCACTGTATACCATCCTATTATACATTTTTTAAAACTTTATGACATGCTGTAAAAGTGAAGGCCGCTAATTTACACGTAAATTTCTTCTAGTTTATTACAAGATCTAATCTTCTGTCCAAGATTGAGTGATCCCTTTTTATCTCAATGTCCCAGAGGATTTTTTGTGTCTTATTTTCTAGGACACATTCTGATTTGTGCACAAACCATTCATTGGTATCGTCAAATTTTAGCAGCTTGCACAATTCCCAGTGGATCGCCCTTCCCACTCAGTCGAGTTTGCTCTTATTTTTTCAGTGCCAGTTTGCTGCGTCCGTTCATAATGTAATTTATCCTCTCTCTCTCTCTCTCTCTCTCTCTCTCTAAAGAGTCTAAACTTGATCTTCACCTAAGTCCTATTTCTTCTAGCTTTCTCATAGTTCTTATGACGTCATTTCTGGCTGATATTAACAATGGTTCCGTTTCTTTCACTAAGTTTCTTCTGCGTAGACATGTACATGTTATCTAGGGTAAATGTCCTTTGTCTTCTGAAGAGTTCATATAATTGTTTTTCTTCCCATTTTTGTTTTCTCGAATCAGTAATTCCTGTTTTTCTGTTTGCCCTAGTGTTCCTTTTGTTTTTACTTTTATTGGCTGCTGTGATTAGTTTTTCATCGCTCGTGTTTGCATAATCTTCGACTTCTGCGTTGCCACGTCAGCACATTCTTCAATGCAAGCGAATTATTTCTCTTCTTTTCTAGTCACATAAAGTCTGTCTGTGTAAGATCTTTTCTTGTTCTATTGTCCATGTTTCCGAGCTTCACTCTTGTCTAGTTAAGGAAGATTCCAGAGTATCTTGCCAGCGAGACTACCTAGGTATTTATTCTTTTTATTTAGTTTCTGCTACAAAGATGAGAGAACTTTTTTTTAGTTTTTCCCACCAGCGTTAGCTGATGGTTTTTCACTCAAGTTTGAGTGACCGCAAGTCTTTTCTAGTCTCCAGGACTCTTCTCAGTAATCTAGCCGATCTCAATAATGCTGTAGTTTAGATGGTCTCCACTTGTCTATTCTTGCTTTGACATAGTCCTTATGGCGTTGTTTTGACATAGTCCTTATGGCGTTGTATCAGAAAAGATTCAGTTTCCCTCTTAGGGTTTCCCTTTCTTAGTCATATCCAAGTTTTGTCGCGTGAGATCTCGCTTGTTTGTCGCTTGATGTCTATACAGTTGTTTTTCTGTTTGTGTTCTGTTAATGTTTGTGTTGTCTGTATATTATTAGTTACTCCTTTTCGAGTTTTTCACACCAGTGTTAATCAATGGTTTCTCACTGAAGTTTGAGCGATAGCAAGTCTCCTTAAGTCTCCAAGACTCTTCTCAATATCCTGGCCGACCTCAACAATGCTGTAGTTTGGATGGTCTCTAATCGCCCTCTTATTTCCAAGGCCTTGTACCAATCATTTGGTGAATGTACCAAATGCACCAATTACAACTGGTATAACCGTCACTTTCATGTTTCACTGATTTTTCAATCTCCAGTGGCAGGTACTTATCTTTCTTTTCGCTTTCTTTCATTTTTACTCCGTGGACAGCTGGCATAGCAAAGTCCACAATTCGGCAAGTTCTCTTTTTTTTTTTGTTGATTATTACTAGGTCTGGTCATCTAGCCGAGATTAGGTAAGGAGTTTGTGCGTCTCATTTTCTAGGACGGATTCTGAGTTGTGCCTCTACCACTTGTTCATATGGTCAACTTTAAACTTCTTGCACAATTCCCAGTAGATCACCTTTCCCACCCAGTTGTGTCTACTCTTATACTCTTTCTGTGCTAGTTTGCTGGATTCACTTATCATGTGACTGATCATTTCTTTTCTATTACCATAAAATCTAGATATGCTGTTTGGTTGCGTCTTATCTGTTCTTGCTTTGATATAGTTGGTCCTTATGGCGTTGTTTTGAGTTGCTATTAGAAGAGATTCAGTTTCTCCTTTAAGGTTTCCCTTTGTTAGCTATGTTTACGTTTTCTCGTGTGCGATATCGCTTGTTAGTCCCTTAAAACGTCCATGCAGTTATTTTTCTTCATATTTTTGTTTTTTAATTATTTCCATTCTGTTGATCCTCATGTTAGGGTCCTATCTATGGGCCAAATAGAGACTAAACTTTGTGCTTATGCTAAACTGACTTATTTGAAATAGAACTCTTTATATGTATAAAAATGGATTTGGCATTAGATAACCTATAATGGTTGATCTGCCATAAAACCAAACTAAAAACAAGTTTTTATCAAAATGACTTGATTTGGCATTAAATGACCCGAAAAGAGTTGATATGCCGTTAAACAAAACAACCAATCAACCATTTCACTCTATGCGAGTTTTTCAAACAAGCGTTAGCTGTTGGTCTTTCACTAAAGTCTGAGTATTTGTAATAGGTGCGCTTGAAACGGTCTAAAAGAGCTCGAAAAAAAAAAGACTTATGGAATGGAAATTATTTGGATCGGCTAGAGTACTGAGAAGAGTCCTGGAAACCTGAGGATATTTGCTGCTACTCAGACTTTACTGGAAGACCATCATCTAATAATAATAATAATAATAATAATAATAATCGATTATGAGTTACAAACGGGTCACTTAATCTCAGTCAGAAGACCAGACCTAGAGCTAATTAACGAGAGTGAGAGAGAGAGAGAGAGAGAGAGAGAGAGAGAGAGAGAGAGAGAGAGAGCTTACTATCTAGTGGATTTTGCCATTCCAGCAGACTACAGAATGACATTAAAAGAAAGTGAAAAGATAAACAAATACTTTTAGTCCCTGAGAATTCTATGCGTCTGGGGCGGATTCTAGTTTGTGTATGTACCGTTTGGTAGTATGGTCGAAATTCAGTTTTTAGAACAATTCCCGGTGGATCACCTTTCCCACCCAGTCATATTTAGTCTTGTATTCCTTTTGTACGAATTTGCTACATTCGTTTATCATTGCTATTATTATTATTATTATTATTCATTAGAGTTTTTCACATCAGCGTTAGCTGATGGTCTTTCACTGTGACATCAAGTCTCCTCAAGTCTCCGGGACTTTTCTCAGTATTCTGGCCGTTTTCAATAATGCTGTTGTTTGGATTGTCTCCACTCGGGCGCCAACTTCCAAATCCTCCAGGCCCTTTAATAATCCTTTAGTTACCATGCCAAAAGCACCACTCACAATTGGTATAATTGTCACCTTCATGTTCCATAGTTTTTTCAATTCTCTAGCAAGGTCGAGGTACTTATCTCTCTTTTCACCTTCTTTCAGTTTTATTCTGTGGTCAGCCAGGACAGCAAAGTCGACAATTTTGCAGATTTTCTTTTTTTTTTTTGTGGATTATTATAAGGTCTGGTGGTCTGGCCGAGATTAGGTGATCCGTTTGTATGTCAAAGTCCCATAGGAGTTTGTGTGTGTCATTTTCTAAGACAGGTGCTGGGTTGTGCATATTCTATTTGTTGGCATGGTCAAATTTAAATTTCTTGTGGATCACCTTGCCCAACCAATCGTGTCTAGTCTTATACTCCTTCTGTGCCAATTTGCTGCATTTGCTTATCATGTGATTGATGGTTTCATCTCTGTCACCGCATAGCGTACATTTGCTATTTTATTGCGTCTTATCTGTCCTCGCCTTGATATGAGTGGTTCTTATGGCACTGTTTTTGCTGCTATTAGGAGAGATTCTGTTTCTCTCTTAAAGTTTCCTTTTCTTAGCCATGTCCAGGTTTTGTCATGTAAGATGTTGTTTATTAGTCGTTTAAAATGCCCATAGAGTTGTTTTCCTTCCCCTTTTTGTTTCCTAGTTATTATCATTCTGTTATCTATCGTGTTGTCAGTATTGTTTCTGATGGCCGTAATCAGTCCTCGTTCATGTTTGTCTATGTAGTCTTCGAGTCGTTGTATCGATGCGTCAACGCTGTCTTCGATGCTGGCAAGTCCTCTTCCTCCCTCTTTTCTTGGTACATATAGTCTGTCCACGTCGTCTCTGGGATGTAATGCCTTGTGCATGGTCATTAGTTTTCTAGTTCTTTGGTCCATTTGTCTAAGTTCATCTCTGGTCCACTTAAGAAAGGGTCCTGAGTATCTAACGAGGGGTACAGCCAAAGTATTTATTCCTTTGATAAGGTTTGTTATTATCATTATTATTATTATTATTCCTTGTAAGTTTTTCATGCTCAATTTAACTTGAAGTCTGTGGGGCAGCAAGTCTTCTCAGGTCTCCAGGACTTTTCTGAGTATTCTAGCCGATCTTAACAGTGCTGTGGTCTGTATGGTCTTGATTTTCCTCATTTTCAACTCATTATTATTGTTTGTTTGTTGATTTCGATACTATAAAAGGCATATTACTTTCCTGGATAAGATCAGTTTAATAATAAAACTAAATAGAGGGAAAATATCACAAGTAAGATTGTGCTGCGTCAGTCTTTAAAGTGAAGATTTGCCTGTCTTGAAAATCAGCACGCAAATTCCTTATTTATTATAATGTTTTGAACCCCATCGGTGAAAAAATATGCGACTTGTTTCTGTCATGTGATAGGATTAAAATTCTTTATTTGATTACAACAGTTGCCAACAAACAAGACGTCATATATTTTGTTTTCGTCAGCAAAAAGAAGGGAAAAAAAGTCTCTTGCCGAAGAATAACATCCATATGCACCGTGTCCACTTTTCAAAATGCTCTGCCATGGAATGTGCCCATATCAAAGTCAAGATGCAAAGAAATATTCACGTTGTGTGTCATCAATTCTTTGCAATGCGTGTTGTTGACTTATGAGTCATTAGCACCGAATGCATGAAACATTCTTTTTATTCCACCACCCACCCCACCGCCTCGCCCGCTTTTTTAATCGTTTCTGGTTGTTTTGAGGGGCAGGGGGGGGATACAGACTATTTAATAATAACGAAAGAGTAGTTCTTGTGAAACAAAAGAACAGAGTGCCCCGCCAATATTGCTTAGCTCGAAGCTAATCCCAAAACAAATTGAAAGATCCAAAAAATGAAACGTCATCTCAGCAATTGAATAATAATGCTTATAGATAATATAAGTAACATTATATAGAAAATGCAATCTCGTTATTTATATATATATATATATATATATATATATATATATATATATATATATATGTACGAGGTTCTGCTGAAAAGTTCATTGGCTGACCAAGATACTCTGGAGAGAGTCCCCGTAGCGTAGTGGGTAACGTACTCGGCTGCGACATCGTAGTAAGCGAATTTAAACTTCAGTTGCGCTATTAAGTTCACTTTCGGACTAATACCCTTGAAAAAGGGAATAGCATCACTATCGTTCTTCTACAAGGATGACTTTGGCGTTAAAATACCCACAAAAGTTGATAAGCCATTAAAAAAACAAAAATAAGATACTCTAATGTCGATTGTGACCAAATAAGGCTTATTTTTCCATATAGTCTCTCTCGTACTCTCCACACACTTGGATTCCATTGGTAAAAATCAACGGCAGCTATAATGTCGTCATACTAACTCTTCAGCCTACCCTCGTGTATATATATATATATATATATATAATGTTGGCATAGTGTAGATATTGAGTTAACGGTCTTTGGTGAGTGTCAGTCTTTCGCCTCGGTGATCATCAGAACAATATATATATATATATATATATATATATATATATATATATATTGACAGCATTTCTTCATTAATACATATTTGATTGAATATAATAGACTTTTTTTGTGTACATATTTTTTATCTTATTATATTCGGCGGGAATTGGTTGATAAATCTTCTATAATTAGTCATTTCTCAAGTACTTTCTGGCCCACTTTGGGCCATCATCAGTTGAGGATGTTTTACAAAAGTGATGTAAGTTTACAAAACTTGTACATGACTCCTTTGTAAAAAGAGCGCCTCTTTCTGTTGTGTAGCGTTTGCTTTTCGAATTTGTTTCTATAAATATCATAAGATCAATACGGAAATTCGAAAGGATTAACAAAAAAATATGTAGACAAAAATTGTTTATTATATTCAATCGAATATATATATATATATATATATAATCACGTATAAATAAGTAGAGCTTGACCAGTTTTTCGTTTAAAGAAAATTATCTTTTCTAAAACAAAGATACCATAATTTTGATATTCTTGTGGAACATTATTCAATCCAAATGAATATTATTAAGTATTACTAGAAAACTCTATAGTAATAAAACTCTAACCAAAAAAAAAAAAAAAATGAATGTATTTGTACCAGTCCAAAAATAAGTACACCCCTTATATTTATATAAGTTTATTTTTTAATTTAGAATTTCAATAATGTTCAGTTTCGTAATATCCGTTCAGTTGTATAATGTTCCAATTAAGATAATAATATCCTGGAATTTTTGGTTTAGAAACCAATTAGATTTATTTAAAAGCAAATTTGCGGGGTGTACTTATTTACAGGTGACATGATAGATAGATAGATAGATAGATATAAGTAAACAATGAAAATGAATCCTACAGAAAATAGAAAAAACAAAGTAATCCAAAAGTGATGAATAATATAATAAATTCATCACTTTTAGATTACTTTGTTTTTCTATTTTCTTTATATATATATATATATATATTAAAATGAATAGGTTCACAAATGATTTCAGCTTTGGTATTTAGATATTTTTATTTCTATTTTTATTATATATATATCTATATGTAGAGAGAGAGAGAGAGAGTGAGAGAGAGGAAAAGGAAGAACAAAAAAATTTCAAAAATCCACCTAATACCATTGAGAATATATGTGTGTACCAATGTATGTATTTATATTGATAAGAGGTCTTCACGGATAATTAACCCCAATGAGACATTCACTGACATAAAATCTGGAATTAAACAAAATCAAAATATCAATTTAAAAGAAGAATCACTAAAAAACAAAAGAAAACAGCCTGAACTTAGTTGGAACTTACCAGTCAAACGCTTTGAGAGGACGTAAAAGTTCGAAACACGTGTAACGAGTTTATGAAATAAATGAAAATTCAGAACTCTCTAAGAAAAGGAAACTTACAAGTACTTGGTAATATTGGGAGCGGACACCATCAAACAAGTGAAGATGGAAAAAGAATTTTAAAAGGGTATCTCCGGAGGACGAGAAAACTACATGAAACCAAACTATATGGCAGAAATCTTATCAAAGGTATAAACACTTGGGCTGTCCCCTTCGTAAGATATTTGGGACTATTCTTGAAGGGGACGAGGGAAGAACTCCAATAAATGGATTTGAGAACAAGAAAACTAATGCTGATACAAAAGGCCTTACATCATGTCAAGAAAAAGGAGGAAAAGGACATGCTAGCACTGAAGATAACGTTGACACATCGATACAACGACTCGAAGACTTAAATAAAAAAGAGCTTAGGAAGACTATTTACAGTGACCAGAAACAACACTAATAGAAG
The DNA here is from genome assembly GCA_963585895.1 of Sepioteuthis lessoniana. Taxonomy (NCBI): domain Eukaryota; kingdom Metazoa; phylum Mollusca; class Cephalopoda; order Myopsida; family Loliginidae; genus Sepioteuthis; species Sepioteuthis lessoniana. The sequence goes on along the minus strand of OY757904.1, from coordinate 159,124,878 downwards.
AATCAACAGAACAACAATAACAAGAAAAGAAAGATGAGAAAAAATGCAATTGCATGAAGATTTCAAGTGACAAACAAGCGAAATCTCGCTCGAAAATACTTGGACATGGCTAAGAAAGGAAAATCTTAAGAGACAAAGTGAATCTCTTCTCATTGTAGCTCAAAACAACGCCATAAGAACAAACTATGTTAAAAGAAAAATAGATAAGATGCGAAAATAGTAAATGTTGGTTATATAGTGATAGAGACGAAATGATCAGTAACATAATAAGCGAATGCTGCCAATTAACGCAAAAATAGTATAAGACAAGACGCGACTGGGTGGGTAAGATAATCTACAAGGAATAGGGCAAAAAGTTTAAATTTGACCAAACTACCAAATGGTGTATGCACAAGTTAGAATCCATTCAGGAGAATGAGACGCTCAAAATTCATTGGAATTTTGAAATACAAACAGATTACCTAATCCCGGCGAGAAGATAAGACTTAGTGGTAATGGACAAAAAAAGAGAGAATTTGTCGAATCGTAAACTTTGCCATCGCAGCGGACAACGGAGTGAAAATCAGAGAACTAAAAAGTTTTGGAACATGAAGGTGACAGTGATACCAATTGTAATTGGTGCACTCGGAACGATGCCCAAAGGCTTGGTAAAGAAACTAGAAGAATTGAAAATCGGAGGACGAGCAGAAACCATTCCAACTACATCATTGTTAAGGCCAGCCAGAATACTGAGAAGAGTCCTGGAGACTTGCTATCACTCAGACTCCAGTGAAAGACTATCAGCTAACGCTGGTGTGAATAACTCGCAAGTAGTAAATAATTTGGCTAACCATGGCCGAGGGTGCCCTGAAGGTTCCTTTTTCAAGAACAAATCAGCTCTAACTCGTTTAAAAACAAAACAAACTATTCATTTTAAAAATCATTCATTATATATATATATATATGTGTGTGTGTGTGTGTGTGTGCATTCATAAACAGGATTTGGCATTAACTATTAAGTGTTGATATGACATCAATCCAAATAAGATAACCTAACCTTACATGTTTACAAACAGTTAAAAGCCTGAAGAGAGTTAGAAGATTGTCTTACTGCAATCTTCCATGTGGTAAGAACTTGTTGCCTTTAAAAATCAGCAATGCGAAATCCTAGTTCTCGGTTTGGCTCGAACCCTGACCTCTGATGGGAAATATGCAACTCTTTCATATATGAGGCAGGCCTTTTAAAACGTAAGCGATGTGAATATGTCATACAGACAAAGAAATGAAGATAGAAAAAAAAATTTTTTTTTCTTTAATGTGAAGTTAGGGAGTTAAAGAATATTTTGTTTCGTCTGAAAATATCAAGAGGCAAAACGAAAGAAAAAAAAACGAAAATAATTGGAACTTGAAGAGTCAGGCAAATAATATTGCGGACGGATTTGGAAAATATGTTTTGATAACAAAATTATATGGGAAAATGAATAAAGGAAAAATATGAAAGAAACAGAATTTAAAATTAAATACAAAATTAAACAAGAAAAAAAAAAAGAAAAGAAAAAAATTCGATAAAAATGAATTACTTCAGTTTGTGTAAATTCTATGCATTCATTTAGATTTTAAAAAAATGAATTATCTTTAATTCTTTAATAGACATTTCTTTTTTTTCCCTCTCTCTCTCTTTCTTCCTTTTTTTCCTCTCTCTCTCTTTCTTCCTCTTTCTTTTTTTTCTTCTTTCTTTCTCCTTTTCTGATCCTACTTCATCCCTTTTCTACTTTTCTTATCCTCCTTCTTCTACTTTTTCTCTTTCTTCTTCTTTCTCTTTTCCTCATCTTTCTTTCTTTTTATTCCTTTCTTCTTTCTTATCTTTTTTTTTTGTCATTTTTCTTCATCTATATTCCTTCTTTTCTTATCTTTTCTCATCTTTTTTCTTCTCTTTTCATTTTTATTGTCTTTCCTCTTCTTTTTCTTATCCTTTTTATTCCACTCTTTCTTTTTCTCGTCTTCTTTCTCTCTCCTTCTTCCTCTTTCTGTTTCCTTATTTTTATTCATCTTCTTTCTCCCCGTTTTATTATTGTCTTTCTTACTTTTTCTTTTTTTTTTTTCATCCTTTTTCTTCCTCTATCTTTTTTCCTCATTTTCTTTCTTCCTCTTTTTCTCATCCACATTATTCCTTATTCTTTTTATTTTATGTTCTCTCTTGACCTTTCTTCTTTTCTTTCTTTTTCATCTTCTTTCTCTTTGTACTATCTTCTTTATTTTTCTTGTCTTTTTTATTCACCTTTCTCTTTTTCTCATGTCTTCCCTTTTTTTCTTTTCCTTGTCTTCTTTCCTCTCCTCTCCTTCTTTCTCTTTTTTATCTTCTTATCCAAATTTCTGTTCAATGATTAGCAAACAAAATACCTTGTGATTTTTGTTCTTTTCTTTCATTGTTATTGAATACTTAATAATTCCAATTGATAAATTTCCACTTTGATGTTTCCGGTCGATGTGAGTAAAATTCGATTTCTTTTATCCTTCCCAGTAAGACAAATAAATGTTTTGCTTCTGGTAATACTGGATATTAACCAAGTTTAGCTAAACAGCAGACAAAAACAGAGTGCAGATATTTTAGCAGGAAGATTGTGTTGCTCCAATAAATCAACTAAATAAAGTTAGCCGGCCTTGAAATCTTAGCTTTTAATCTCAATTTCTTATAGAAATTGAAAATAAACAATCTTTAAGCCATTTCTCCAAGCTATACGATTCTTTTCTGTTTTTAAAGGACAATTTTACTAAATCACATAACGAATTTTTACGTTAATATCATATAATATTATAAACAATATAATATATATAACCCATTGTTGGTTTTTTAATGCCAAATCCTGCCATTACATATATATATCAAATGTATGATTTGTAAACTCATTTTCTTGATACCAGCTGTAAAATAATCAAATAATTCTATTTCTAGCTATTCAATTTAGCATAATTCAAAGTTAAATGGTTTCAAATATAGCTATGTATAAAAAAATTTAAAAAAAAACATCAATCATTTGTTTACATATAGTTTAATGGTCAGTGTTTCATTGGTCGGGGTGGGGAGTTTTACTCCTCTGTAGACAGCAGTCGGTGTATTCTACTGTCCCAGCCGACTGGGCTAAGTTATATGCGGTGACGTTTCTTTAAAAACAAAAACACAAATTAGAGCTTATTTTAACACAGTGGGGGTACTCTGAGAGGCCACCAAACTGTATCTGGTGTTGAGGTCTTAGTTCTGGAGATTTGGGGAATGTAGAGTACCCTTCTCATTCCTATTATTCCCAGGTTCATTTTGACCCCCAGTGGTAGTACCCGTTAGAGTTACACTTATGGGTAAAATAAAATTGTTTAAAATGATTTATATTTAACATGTGCATGTGCAAAATAAAGCAAACTAAAAAAATGCTGCACAAAAAAGTGGATATATAAGCCTACAATGACCGCGATTTCCTAACCTCTATGCATAAATCAACTCTACACAGGTTGACATGCTGCTAATATCAATCAATCAATCAATATGTTAAGAACTTCGAAAAAAAGTGGGGATTTGCAAGAATAATATGCTAACTGTTGTTCTACAGTGATATTTACTTGACATATCTTAACCAAAAAGCTGAGGAATATAATTCCATGTCTCGGTGCACATTGTGCTATCGTATTTTTTTTACCGTCACGGTAAACAACAGATATACAAAGAATAATTATAAATAACGGTTGATAAAAATAATTGTTTTCTATTAAAATTAAATTATTATATTATAAATAATGAAATCACTTAAGTGTAAAGAATTTTTATCCAAAATATTCGAATTAGAACAATTTTTAAAATATCTTAATTTGAGTTGCCTAAATACGAAGTATTTGAGCACCATAACTTTCCTAGCTCAATCGCCTGGGACTGTAGAATATGCCGACAGTATCTCAGCAGAAGGGTAAGACCCCCGCCCCACAAATATTCTGGATATCACACTAAACCATTCTGATCGTGACACTCCAATCCTGGAATTTTGGAGAATGAGAAGTACTCCTTCACTGCCATTACCACCAGGTCCACCTTGACCCAGAGTGGTTGTACCTAATAGGGTCCTATCTATGGGTCGAATAGAACTGCTTGACCATTTAACTGTGTGCAAACAAATGACTGACGTTTAATTGAATTGTTAATGTAACATAGCAATATTTGGAACCATTTAACTGTGAGCAAACCAATGAGTAAACTTAAATTGAATTATTAGTATTGAATATCGATACTTTAAACCCTTTAAATGTGTTCTATATTTGAATTATTAGTTTTACATTGCAATAATTGGAACCATTTCACTGTGTGAAATTTGAAGGAATAGTGCTGAATAGAATTATTAGTGTTAAAAAACACACACTTCACCGTGTGCAGACAGATGATTAATATTAAATAGAATTATTAATGTTAAATATAAATACTTGAAACCATTAACTGTGTGAAAACAAATTACTCTAATTTAAAAAAATGAAATTACATACTAACTATTCACTTACGAGTCATAAATGTATATCCATTTAACTATATACAAACAAATAACTGTTAAATTGTATTCTTAATATCAAATAGCAGGTACTTGAAACTATTTAACTATGTATAAACAAAGTAGCTCTGGCTCGTTTAAAAATGGTACCTACAAACTATTTGTTTTCAAATCATGTATTTACTAAATGTATAAACAGGATATGACATTAAATAACCTACAAGGGTTGATATACCATAGAACTCAACCAAACCAAATCATATCTAATATACATGTATAAACAGGATTTGGCATTAAATAACCTACAAGGGTTGATATACCATAAAACTCAACCAACCCAACCCTAACTTTCCTGTTTGAAAGATTAGAGTTATGCAATTTTTGTAGCCCCCAAAGTACTCTTTTTATTTGGCCTTGTGCCATATTAAATGTAGTGAATATCACGAAAAATGAAAGGATAAAAATAGTTACAAATATTTTGAAAGAGAGTAAAACAAAATGTGAAGAAAGAGGAAGAGATAAAAAAGAGATGAGCAAAAAAGAAAGCGAGAGAGAGAGAGAGAGAGAGAGAGAGAGAGAGATTTGTAAAAATAGACAGAGGCAAAAATATTAAGAGTAACGAAAAAAGCTAGAAGGAAAAAATATTTGAATAGAGAAAGAGAGAGAAATATTGAGAGAAAGAGTGACAAAAAGGATGGAAGAAAGAGAGAGAAAACCGTAGAAAGAAAGAAAGAAAGAAAGAAAGAAAGAAAGAAAGAAAGAAAGAAATAGAAAAAAGTTGTGAAGAAAGCGAGAAACCAAAAATTTGAGAGACAATGACAAAAAGAATTGAAAAAAAAGAAAGTGACGAAAAAGATTTGAAGTACGAGAGAGATAAAAGAGTTGAGCGAGAAAAACAAAAGGTTGACGAGAGAGAGAGAGAGAGAGAGAGAGAGAGAGGTTGTGCATAGAAAGAAAGAACCAGCCTTGCGGTCAGTCACACGAGCTATTTGCTACAGTGACACACACTCCCTACAAACTCAAGGACCAACATACTAACCGGCGACACCGAAAAGGACACTTTCTCACTCTTACTCTTTTACACCTGCTACTATAATTAACCTTTCGTTGTTGTGTTTTCAAAAGAAGTTTTGTTATTTATTTGTGTTGTCAAATAATGTATAGTGTTATAGAAACTAACCATTTCAAAACACTAAAAACGTAATAGCGGGACTGAAGTTTGAATTCGTTTACTTTGAGGCTGCAGTCCAATACTTTAACCATTACGCCACGAGGACCGTTCCCAAGATATTTTGGAAGAAATTTCAAAATTTGATGCTGAATGAACCTCATGGTTTTTATTTACTTTTACGAGTGTTTGTTTTTTTTTTTTTTGTTTTTTTATTTCTTTCAGATTTCAGATCGTCATTCTACAGCCATTAAACCTAATCTTTATGAACGATATAGACTGGAAAAGGCTTCATTTGTTGTGTCACAGTAAAGTCAGCTTTTAAAAACAAGGGATCAGTTTAAATCTTACCAGTTCAGCTGCTGATTCAACGGTTGCAGAATAACGAGTTGAGAGTTGAGTTGAAAAGTAGAGGAAATGATGCAATTTCCTTGTCAAAAGAATTTTCTGGAAAAAATGGATCAAAATTGGCGCAAAGATCTCCAACTAACGCCCACGCAGATGTTTAGAAAATGAACAATTGAAAATGGTTTTTAGTACCAATAAGAGGTCTCTAAAATACGCGCCCAAAGAATTTTCGAAAGTCAACGTGTGCGCACCAGATCTACTTTAATGCTATAAAAACAAATACTTTTCCAGACAACACAGATCAGTTACTCACGTCAACCCGGAGTGAGACGTACTCACTGTTTTCTCAGCGGCGCCGTGTTCGTTTGATCTTCAAACAACGGTGTCATGTTACAATTTAAAGTTGGATAAAGATTTTATCCACGCTGTGACCAGAACTGGCATTTACGGCCGTGACTTGATACGCAAATCGCTGTATACCCTTCTACATTTCAGCTCCCAACAAAGAAAGAAATTTCTTTAATTTTTGAAGCACTATTGTTAATATTGTCTTTTTATCCCTTAACATTAGTACCCTACAAAAAGCAACGGAAATAAGATGGAAGAAAAACTAGTAAAACTTTAATAGTGATAATACTTTAGCTAAGAAATCTGAAATTTATGACTATTATTTGACAAATATACAAAATAGTGTCATGTGATCAGAGAAGTTAAGAATATATCTGAGTAATGTCTATCGGTTAAGCCTGGTAACCAAAGTGGTAAGAGTAAAGTCAAGGGAAAAAACAGGATTACAAGTATAAAAGTTGAGAAATAAAATTTCGCCATTGGTTTGTTCTTTATCTCACTTCAAGGTCATCGAAGAACGATCTATTGCAATAGAAAGTAATGGAACTGAAATAACAGGGATTCCGATGTTTTTTTTTTTTTTTGTATTTTTTATTTTGTCCAACGTATTTAATTAACCCTTTCCGCGACAGACAGGATGCGGCACAAGGTCATTTTTTAAGCGGATTAAAGCTGTTTTGAATTTTAAATTTTCCTTCTAGACATTTCCTATAAAGAAAACTGTTACACTAACTGCGCCTCTGTGACTGAATATTGTCGGGTGACATGTTATTTGGTAGATATGTTTGGTCCCCCAAAATTTATGTTGTAGTTTAGTATATGTTTTGCTTAGTGGTATGTCATGTTTGGGAAAAGGGCACGGGGAGACAAATGTAGTAAAGATGTAATGATATGAAAGATGTGTAAACGATATGAAACGGGGCGGACAAAAGGAACATTCAAAACAAGTGACATAAACAAAACAAATTGATATCTTAGCAATACATACAATGAAATATTTAAAACATCACTATGGTTCTATAACTGTTCGTGAAAATATTCTGTGTGTCTGTATATGTGTGTGTGTGTGTGACTAACACAACTAAAACTACAAAAAAGTACTAAATGACAAAAGTGTCCTATGCATGTTGACTACGTATTTCTAAATGTTCGTTTCTTTTTGTGGTTCGACGCAATTGCTGTTTTCGAGGCTGGAAAGCCTCATAGACAAGGTATACTGAGGAAAGGAATGTTTGCATGGCCTATACATTTTGTGGTGTTTGACGGCTGTTGGTGAATATGAGAGAGTGAGAGTATTCTCTATGGAAGTCACACTGGAGAGAGTGTGTTAGCCCTGCAAGTGAAAATGTGAAAAAGAGGAAGAGTGTATTTATAGAAAATACGTGTCTTAGAGTCGGCTCCAAAAACGCGGGACGAAATTCAAATGAGGCCGTAGTTTTAAACACTGATCACGTGGATTTCCTGGCCAATGGTTTCCCGAGACTGATTGTTTATGTGTGTCCGCCATCTTTGTTTCCTGAACAAGTGGCATACCGCCCATTTTAAATTATAGGAGTGTAAGTCCTATAATATGACACAAAGACAAAGAGATACAAATGTAAGTATGTAACTTGTTTTGCACCAATCTTCCATTGTTGAATGGGCTGCCTTGAAATTTAACATTCGAGATCCGGACCTTTTTACTGACAACTGGAAAGTTTGTATCTACTTTAATCTCGACAAATCGCTTTTGTCATACACAAAGCCATAAGTGTGGAGTATTTAGTAAAAATTGAACTCACGAGAGGGAGACCAGCTTGTAAGACTTACCTGACCATTGTATGAGAACTTACCATCCCTGGTGTCGTACAAAGTATATTTCTCAGTTTCAGGGGTGTGTCTCTCCAGGCAGTATCTACTCACAGCACTTAAAGGGGTAGAATCAGAGTCAATTCAACGGGTCGAAGGCATTCCTAAGATGCTGAGCAATTTTTGTTCCCACATACATGTAAACGTGACAGGGCCCCCTCGTTAAATGACTTCGTGTCATATCCTATATCTTCGCGGGGTGCATTTCAGTTGTTCATTGCTAAGTGCAGGCACCTTGCATAATGCAATGATTAGTGAGGAAGGCTAGCAGAACATATTTAGCAATTTCAAATTTCACCTTGTTCCAAACTAAGCTACAAATATCTTCTCTATAAATAACAACGAAGCGCTCTTAAACTGAAATTTATTTAAGGTTAGTTTCGTCTAGCTCAAGGTCGCAAACATGAGACCATCAGATACCAAAATATTTCATGGTTGATGTCCAAATCGCTTATATAGATATGCAGTTTGTAACGTAAGTAAAAAAGTAAAGTTAGCGACCGTAGTCGAGGGTGACCCGAAGGCTCCCTTTCCAATAGCTACTACACCGAGGTGTTGGGGATGGCGCTACTCTTTTCCCTGGATAGCTCCACTTTACCCTGGATACGTACCTTATATTGCTGAGTGTTAAGCAAGTAGGTATCAAGTACCATTTTTAAAGTCTTTAGTATGACGTGACCTGGGATTGAACCCCGGACAAAGCGTTAGATATTATAGCCTTGTGCCAGACTAAGTAAATTTATTCATTGGCAATGTTTTCTTGATTCCTTTTACCCAATAATATTCATTCAATGCCAGTATCTGATTCACAAATAAACCAAAACTTTCAAATAGAAGACAAAAAAAATTACAGAACTCGTGTAATTACCATTTTTTTATTGGAAGACCTCATCGAAATTTTTTTCTAAAGTTAAAAAATGGATTCTTTCTACAAAGTTCCTTTTTTTCTTTTTTTTTTTCTTTTTTTAATATAATTCTCTCAAAGCTCAAAATGACAATCGATATTTTAGAAAAATTAAAAATGCGTATTCTTCACCCGTTCAGCTCGATTCTTGCGACAGACAGTATTTTCTTTATTTTCTTTTTTCTTTATTTTCTTTTTTATGGCCAATGTCCTTATCGATTAAAGGAAAAAGTTCTTAACATTCAAAGTCTTGATATTTTTTTTTTAATATTTTCAAAGAAACGTCACTTGTCTTCACTTTAATGATTCTTCAATTCAATCGAAAATAATAAAAAGAAGAAAAATGTTAATGAAACAAAAAAATCGCTTAGTCATGTCTGAATGAAGGGAGCAGCAGTCAATAAAAGCATTTTTCATGCTGGGATTTGTCAATGAAGTTGTGAGTTGCAGTTGGTTAATTACAAAGAATCGGACACGAATGATAATCGATTGACCACGAAGCCCAAATGCAAAGTTAAACGAAGATAAGGAAAGGTCGGATCTGTAGCTTTTGTTGACTAAGGAATTTCAAAAAGTGTAAAAAAATATTCTTTAAAAGAAATTAGCAAATAAAGAGTTAGATATCAACTAATTGAAAATGATAGATATGAACAGATTTACCTTGCTAGCTAGATTGATAGATAGATAGATAGACAGAAAGAAAAAGAGATTAAGAGATGATCCAAATGAGATATATCAGATAGATAAAGACAGGTAGGGATATATGATAGATTTTGATGATATCAAAAGCTTAAAAAATATCTAAAATCAATATTCAAGATCACAGCCGTTACTCGGGATCGAACTTCAACTACTAGCACCAGTGACAAATTCACAATAATTTAAGTATGTATTAAGCCAACCCCTTCAGCCACTGACATGATTTAACACAAGGTTAATTTTAAGTGGAGTACAGTTGGTTTGAATTCACAGTTTTCTTTCTCCTAGACTGGTTGTCTAATCAAGGACCTAATTCTCTCTACAATATACACATAGCTAGGAGAGAACAGGGCGCGAAGTGAAACGTTAACAACCTTGTCCAGTATTTGAACTCGGGCTGCCGATTTTATTTCCTATGAAAATAATCCACCAAATATGCAGTTGTTCCATTTGTATTCTTATCTTTTCTTACAAAAGTGAATAAATATGTTAAGATCTTTATTCAAAATAATAGGTACCTTGTCTTAACCAAATTTGATGAGTGTTTAAAAGAAATGACGTAGTTAGAAACATCACTTGTTCGTTTTTTTGTTTTGTTTTTATTTGTTTATCTATTTATATATTTATTTATTTTTCACGACGCCTTTGCAAATTTTTAATTTCAATCGATCCTAGAAAATTCATAAACGTAGCAGAACTGACTGATTTTTAAAAAATTTCTAATAAATCAGTGACTGTAAGAGTCACCCACTGACGATGTTACCATTTAATGAATCATGGACAAGACTGTTGGCATAAAAATTTGCCCTCAAACAATTTAAAATCAAATAAATGGCACAATTACACTCATCAATTTTATGATGTTTAATAGATTTAAGTTAATTTAGACCAAAAAGATGGTATAGGAATAGGAAGAGGTACATAAATGTCACAAGATGAGAAAGTCTCTGCTCGCCCAGAAAATCTGCATTTAAAATCCTAGTATTATACTAGGATTGAAATATTACTGACAAATAGCACTGGTGGTAAATACTCAACTATCTCGGCCACGAGAGCAAGAAAACAGAGTTATATTAAATGGGAATATTTATAGGCATGTACCAAGTTTATCTTCAAATAGCACAAGACATCAAGGTGTCTGGTTCCTAGTGAGGATAGACTTACGACTACAACGAGTGTTTGGTTTCTTTGTTTAATGGCATATCAACCTTCGTGGGTTATTTAATGCCAAAGCCATTCTCCTAAAAGAACAGTGGTGGTGCTATTTAACCCATAGCTGGGAGGATAACGGGGGTTCATACCTTTCCCCAAGGGTATTTGTCCGAAAGTGAACGTAATAGCGCGACTGGAGTTCGAAATCGCGTGCTACGATTTCGCAGACCATCGCTTTAACCATTACACCACGAGGACACCCACTACAATGCGTGTCAGTGATAATAAATAACTATTTCATCTCAAATTAAGCATTTTGTAAGGTTAACTTTATCTTGAACAAAATCTCCCATTGGTCCCTTCACTCTGACCCCTATCAATACAGTGGGGAGGTACTCTCTGATTGACAGATCTACGGTCACCAGTCGTCAAATATATATCTAAATTACATTTATAAGTATTCAACCTAGCTCTCCGCTACGAACAAGTTTTGGTTTCTTTATTTAATGGCATATCAACATTTGTGGGTTATTTTATACTAAAGCCATCCTTGTCAAAGAAAAGAAGTAATTCTATCAACTCATAGTTGGTGGGGGTAAGGGATTTCATACCTTTGGTTTGGCTTCTTTATTCAATGGCATATCAGCATGGGGAAGGGGATAAGGGGGTTAATACCTTCCCCAAAGAGGATTAATCCGAAAGTTAGTGTAATTGCGTAATTGGACTTTGAACTCACTTACTTTGGGGTTGTGGTTCAGCCCTTTATCCATTACGCCACAAGGATTTCTCCTTATCACCATGACTAAGATGTGACAACAAGGTCAGTTTCAAGCAGAGTACAGCTGGTTTGAATTTAGAATCTTCTTTGTCCTAGACTGGTTGCCTTACCAAAGCTAAAGAGCCCAGTCTGCTCCATTATTTACCCATAGCTGCAGAGAGAACTGATGGATTCATGCCTTCCGCAATGGCGGAGTGAAACACAAACTTAGTTCACCGATTCCATTTTCTACGATGATAACCGTTACACTAAGCGTGCCTCCATGTGGCACAAGGTTTCAAGTGTTGGTTTCTTGATAAAATAAGTCAAACTAATGGCATTCATATTGCTAAACGTTGTTCCATGGCGAGCCATCGTATATTAGCCACTCTTAAAAAGCAATTGCCCAAAATCTTTGGGAAAATCTTTAGCTAGAAATGAATTTTTTGTTTGTTTTTCTGACTTTCTTTTCGCCAGCTGCCACAAAGCAACTGACGCATATTCGGAAGTGACGATGAATAAGAAAAAATAAAACTTAGTTGTTGTTTTTCACAAATGAGACGCACTGTAATATTGCTGTTTATTCCATGTGCCAAAATGTAGTTGATAAGATTTTCAGTAATTAAAATCAGATTTAATCAAAACAATTGATTATTTAATTGGTAAACTGCATCTAAAATTATTTCATTTACGCCATTTTGTGTTGTTTTTGGGGTTTTTTTTTTTCTTAATAGCAATGATTTGTTATTTATACGTTTCTTTAGATTCTGATTTGTTTTTTTAATAACCAGACGACTAGAGAACCTCTTGAGTTCTCATTGTAACATGGTCCATGATGATACTGATACTTCTATTCAGGAATGAGTGAAGACTTCTAAATAGCATTTTATAGTCTTTGTTATATCGAGGATTTGGATTAGGAAATGCTGTTCCGCACGAACGTTGGTTCACTAAAACTATCATTTAGTTGCAAATTGTACTGGAAATTTCTCTATTCTATATGAACATTTTAAGTTTATTGCATTTATAAACATCTCACTATGATGTACCACTTTTATTGGGATATATATATATATATATATATATATAATAACCTATCTACAACTGTACTGACACGGGATAAAGCATGGAAGACATACCGAGAGCGATGAACGATCGGGACAAGTGGCGGGAGAGGGCCAGGAAAATCCGTGCTAGTGGCATGCCATGATGTATATATATATTTGGAGGTGGTGTAATGGTTATCGTCGTAGGAAATGGACACAGCGACACGAGTTCAAATCCTACACGAGACTGATTGCATTTCACATAACACTAATACCCTTGGGAAAGGTATGAATCCAATTATTCTCTCCCCAGCTATGAGTAAATAGTAGGACAGACAAGTTTCTTCAGCCCTGGTGAGGCAACTAGTCTAGGAGAAGGAAAACTCTGAATTAAAACCTGTTAAACTCCGCTTAAAAATTGACCTTGTGTCATATCCTGCCCGAGCGGAGGGTTTGGTATATATATATATATATATATATATAAAGCTGCTGTGTCTGTCAGTATGTTTGACTTCTTGTTCAACATAAAATCGTGTCACCAAAACAACCGCTGCTTCCAGTCTCATACAAGTTTATGACTCGCCCTCAATATAACTTGACAATGATAGCGATTTCTTCTTAATGAAGTATCATTAATGAAGTATCATTAAGAAGAAATCGCTATCATTGTCAAATTATATTGAGGGCGAGTCATAAACTTGTATGAGACTGGAAGCAGCGGTTGTTTTGGTGACACGATTTACAAATTCACAATTTACATATTCACATATTTGCCTTTAAAATCTCTTCTTAAAATGTAGATTTTTGTGAAAAATGAGGCTGAAAATGAATATGTATATGTTATTATTCCCTTTCAATCTTTTTTAATAATCTATTTACTTTTTTGATATGCAATTATAATGGCGATAACTTTTATAATTATTCTCGGCTGCAATCGTGTTATCAGGGGAAGTCACTGTGACATTATAGGGTTGTAGTCAACGTACTGAGCTGCGACATCATAGAAATAGTGTTGTTATCAACCTTGACGATCTCGCTAACCGATAACGTTTCTCTTATTTTAAATCTAACCATCCACCAAGTCAACATTTTTTTGTCAAAAAAAAAAAAATGTACAACCCGCTCAAATGTCTTGCACCACTAAATTTATAATCAAATAATTTTATGAAGAAAATTAAAATTTTGGAGAAATTAAATTCTGTCAGCATAAATTCGATGTATGGAAGAGAAAAATCTTCATCAGATTCTCTACACAGACATCAAGTAAGAAAAAAACATCAAATACTGATTTTCCAGGCTCATCCCCAAATGGAAAACTGGAAAAACACAATTTTTTAGTTGCATTTTTCAATTAACTTAACTTAGCTTTATGCAACAGTAATTCAGGCTTTATTAATATCGATACAGAGTGTGCATTTATATAAGAAATTGATTTCATTTTATTAATTTTTATCATTGAGAGTTTCCGGACTATTGTCTTTATCGTCATTGTTATTTCCACAACGTTTCGGCCGATATGTCCACCGGCCTTCTTCAGGTGTTTGTCGAACTCGGGAACCTACACGGCACTTCGACCTACGTCCTTTATTGAATCCACGGGGTCGCCTGTTCTGATTCCGTTAGACATAACCGGGTACAAGTGTTAAGTATTCCTGTATTGTTACTTGCCTGCAGTCAGGATTGAACCTGCAACTGCCAGATGATTGTCTCCTTAAAAGCTTAGGGAACCAACGCATATAACCGTTACGCTATTTGTCCTGCTGGACACATTGTTATAGGCGTTGGTTCCCTAAGTTCCTAAAACTGGTAAAACACACAATCTTTTGGTCGCATTTTTCAATTAACTTGACTTAGCTTTATGCAACTGTAATTCAGGCTTTATCAATTGAGTGTGCATTTGTGTAAGAAATTGATTTAGTTTTATTAAAGTAGATTTATCAATTTTGAATTTGATGAGACATTTCTAAACCAACCAGCTGAAAAAATAAGCAAAGTTATCTTCAAATTCACTGATCAACGGACGTAAAGATGCTATTAACAATCTCATCCTTTGGAACACAACCATACACAATGGATTTAAACATTACCAACTCTGTATCTCCTTCAGGAAAGGAAAGCTCCCTCGCCAGAAAAAGGTATGACTCTAAACTATATTTAATGGTGAGGCTTCAGTTCTGGGGCTCTGGGGGGGGGGGTGTAGATTACTTCTTTACTGACATTACTCCAAAGTCCACTCAGGACCGGAGAGATAGAATATGCTATGATATCACCTCCCATCACGAAAACTATCCAAGTTAGACCAACCAGACACCCAGGACACTGCTGGAGAAGCAAGGACGAGCTCATAAGTGACGTACTCCTATGGAACCCCGCATATGGCCAAGCAAAAGCAGGACGACCAGCTCGAACATACATGCAGCATCTATGTGAGGATACGGGATGTAGCCCTGAAGATCTGCCAGAAGCGATGAATGATAGGGAGAAGTGGCGAGAGAGGGTCAGGGATATCCGTGCTAGCGGCACGACATGATGATGATGATGATGATATCACCGACGGGCCGAATCGATCTCATTATAAATTATTCGTATTCGATTGAAATACTTGATACAACAGTAAATTATTTGTATAAAGAATTGTTACTTGAAGCTATTATTGTTTACTAATGTGAACCAATAGATTTCTGGGACCGTCAGAAGGGGTTTAATACCCAGAGGAGGAAATAATAGTTAATTTGGATTTTTGAAGATTAGAGAAAATACATTGCGAATGTGAAATAGCGTAATGGCTTTAGACGGACCGCGTAGAAAAAAATCATGTTGTTTATTTTATCCCGAAATTTGTTATAAAATTCGTGTTATGAAAAAAGCATGTCCTCTATGTCCATCAAAAGCCAGAGTCGACCTAGTGAATTGTTCAGTGCCTAAAGGGAATTACGGAATGTGGTCATTTTTAAGAAAAAGAATTTATGATTCGTTTGATGAAAAGGGGAAATCATAAAACAAAATGTTGACATTTCGAAGTTAACCATCCTAATCAAAACAAACTTTTCTAGCAAAATTTAGTCCCAGAATTCGGTAGAGAATTCTACAGGGAGCTAATGGCCTTTTGAAGTCACACCCAACACCTGACTCTGACCGAATTACGAAATGTATAAATTAAATCGAAAGCAAAACGAAATTGGAGATGAGATCGAAGTTAAAATAACAGTAGACAGAAAGGTCAGACGAAATAGCTTTCCACCAGCTCTGAGTTTTATTGACCTTGTACCAGACAGCCCTCAGTAGAGAAAGGGAGGAAGCCATCCAAATACGACGCTGTGAAGAAAAAAAAAATCCACCGTAAAGATCCTATTTACCAACCCCTCCGCTCGGGCAGGATATGACACAAGGTCAATTTTTTTAAGCGGAGTTTAAGAGGTTTGAATTCAGAGTTTTCCTTCTCCTAGACTAGTTGCCTCACCAAGGCTGAAGAACCTAGTCTGCCCTACTATTTATTCATAGCTGGAGGGAGAATAATTGGATTCATACCTTTCCCAAGGGTATTAGTGCTATGTGAAATGCAATCAGTCTTGTCCAGGAATTGAACTCGTATCGCCGTGTCCATATCCTGTGACGATAACCATTACACCACGGGCACCTCCGTAAAGATAGCCTTGTTCCAAACTGCCTGAAAAGAAGTTAAAAGATAAGCTAATACCTGGTGGTCTCTGATAGAATTTGCCTTTATGTAAGATTATTGAATGTAAAAACTGTTGAATGACATTTTCTTTTATATACACTAAATACTATTATTGTTTCAAAGCTGTGTTATTTTGTTTCTGGGGGCAGGATAACTAAGGATTATAATTATTTGAAACCATATGTGTGCAAGCAAGTAATTATAGTATTTAACTATGATTACTTGCTTGCACACATATGGTTTCAAATAATTATTCAAATAATTATTCAAATAATAATTTCAAATAATTACTTGAAGCCATATAATTATTTGGTTATCTTTCGATGGCTGTTTTTATTCTCATCAACAGAGGCCACCCTTATAGATGAGCAGCAGTAATTCTCCGATCGAACTAATCGATCCTGGCCGTTGAACCGTAGGTTCATACGTCCACGACCGGGTTAGGCATTGCGTTGAGCCATCAGAAGGTTTATCCGTTTGCCTTTACATCCACCATACTGCCTCCCATGGCTTTCAAAAAAAATCTTTTTCTTACTTCCCTCCGTCTTTCATTATAAGGTTTTAACTTAGTTAAAGTCCACGACTACTTTTTAAAAATTCATTGAAGTATTTCATATTTTTCTTAGCATCCTTATTGGCATTCTATTTTACGTTTACTTTGGGTTTTTTTTTGTTCTAATAAGTCCAATAGAGTTAGCTTCTTTAGACTAGGTTCACATTCTAATTGCGAGGCTTAGTCTTCATTCGAGGGTGTGTCCTCCGATCACCGAATTGTCACGGCAAAAATATGACTGAGCCTACGAAATAATGCCACCCGAACAACGACCATCGTTCACTATGACTGGGCCCTGCTTAATAACAGGGATATTAGAGATAGATATGGGTTAGCACTAAGAAACAAATTCGATGAACTACAGAAGAAGACAGAAATACATACTCCGAATGACGAATATGAGAATTTCGTAAACGCCCTTAGAAGCGGATGCGGAATACATACCAACTAAACAAAGAACTACACCTAGAGTCCCATGGGAGACATTAGCGGTTAGAGAAAAGCGTGCAGACGTGAAAACTGCCTCCAAATGCAACAGGAAGAATCCAACCAATACCAATGCCCTGAAACTTAAAGACACAAAAGGATTTAGCTAACATATAGCTAAAAGAGCAGACTGAATACATGCAAAATCAGATCAATAAGATTAGAGACTCGGTTGAAGATAGACAATCTAGGATAGCATGGCAAACAATAAATGAAGTGAGCAGAAAAAAGAGCACTGCAAAAGCTAAACTGAAATGAATTTAGAAATACCTACCCTTGCCTGATAGTCGAGGTTCTTGCAACTTTTAAAGCAGAAGTTCCCGAAATAGATTACGTGGCATGTTCATCTATGCATCTTTCAAATCATACATGGATGCAGCCAACTAACACGTACCTAACTATTGCAAAACTTTTGATTTACCCTCGTAAATATACGGTGAACGCAATTCTTTAACCTCTTGGTATGAAATAATCCTAGACGTATTGAAGTACCGTCAAAATCAATCAATCAGCTATTCCGGGGAAACTTTCAAAAATTATGTTACAAGCATAATCTGGGATCCCATAAGCAACAAAAAAAAAAGATTGGATTCCATAGAGTTCACCGACCATAAGTTTAGCGATGGTAGACATGAAATATTAGGGAATTAGTAAATATTTTTTATGTGACCTGTGATAGAACACGATTTAGTAAATAAAAATATAAAAACTTTTATTCACTTCAATCATTATGTATAGACAATTATGGCGATGAGAGATAAGGAATGAAACATGAATCATTAGGGTATTTCCCGTGGTGTAGTCGTTATCGCCGTAGAAAATGAACACGGTGATACGAGTTCAAATCCTGGACGATACTGATTGCATTTCACATAGCACTAATACCCTTGGGAAAGGTATGAATCCAATTATTCTCCTTCCAGCTATGGGTAAATAGTAGGACAGACTAGGTTCTTCAGCCTTGGTGAGGCAACTAGTCTAGGAGAAGGAAAACTCTGAATTCAAACCTGTTAAACTCCGCTTAAAAATTGACCTTGTGTCATATCCTGCCCGAGCGGAGGGGTTGGTAAATAGTATCATTACGGTATTTCAATTCAGGCAGTACACGTAAGCAATGTTTCGGATTTTCTTGCTACTGTCAACTCATTTCATAAGTTCAATTTAATTTCATTCATTTCGCAGTTAATACTGAATTTCGCTTTTTTTTTTTCACCTCAAATCTTTGTGTTTTGAATAAAAAATGTAAAGGGACCAGGAATTCATAGAAGGATTGTGATAGAATGTACTGATAATAATATTACTAAAGAAATAATTTATAATTGGAGAAAAATCTAAAGTGGAACTATACAACGATGTTACGTGCTGTTTTGAATAATGTCTAGAAACGACAGCCAACAAAACAAAAACAGCATTGCCACTTCGCTCCCACCAAAAAAAAAAAAAAAGAAAACATCCAAGTCAGACGAACCAAATTTGCTGGGCCCAACCGGGGGAGCAAGGTCGAACTCATAAGTGACGTTCTCTCTATGGACTCCATTATATGGGCCCACCAGTGTTCTTTGACCAGCAAAAATTTACATTCATCTGCATGGACACCGAATGCCATCTAGAGAACTTTCCAAGAGCGGTGGCTGATAGGGACGGATGGTGAGAGGGAGTCAAAGGAATCTCTGTTGTCGGTACGTCTTGATGATGATTTTAATTTTACTGGAGAAATATCTTGAAAATCAGAAAAAAATATTGTCATAGATCAAGAATAACAACAACAATTGCTGATAGAATAAACTTTTTATATGTATAAATCTTTCCTGGTACATATATACAAGACACGATATTATCAGCATTTGAATACCAAATCTGTAAAATAATAAACTGGAAATTCTATTTACCAATTACATTTTAGCTTTTTATTTTTGCACTGAGACACATTTGCTATTGATCAAGAAATGCAATAAGTTCGTGCCATTTCCAGATGTATGGAATTTCCGGCATTTTGTTGAACAGGAAGAGACAACAGGTGATCAGTAAATGTTCTTGAAAACAAAATTAATTTGCTCGAAATGTCAACCTGTCTTCTCACAAAGTTTGCAATAAGTCTTTAAAAATGTTTTATAGATTAAGTTAATTTATTTGGTTTAATGGTATATCAATCCTTGGTGGTTATTTAATGCCAAATCTCATATATATATATATATATATATATATATATATATATATGTGTGTGTGTGTGTGTTTGTGTGTGTGTGTGTGTGTGTGTGTAATTTGTAAGTAAATAGTTTGTAGGTAATTTTATTTTAAAACGAGTTAGAGCTCATTTGTTTGCAAGCAGTTGAATACTTTCAAGTATAGTGAATAATTAAATAGTTTTATTTGACCCATAGATGGGACCCTAACAGAGTGGACCTGTGAGTAATGGCAATGAAGGAGTACTCCAAATTTTCCAAATTTCGGGGACTGGAACCTAACCATTAGATGCTGCTTTGAGTCTTTTCAGGACACGTTTTATAGATAAGTTGCTTGTTTGCAATTAGCATCAGTGTTCGATGTTAGTGTTTGATCCCAGGAAAAATGCCAGGATTTCAAATACTGATTTTCTAGACAGCAAGGTGCTTTTCCTTTGGAAGTTTGACGCAACACAATCTTCATACTGCCCAGTGGAGTTTAAAATACACAAATGTAAGATCTCCCCCCCCCAAAAAAAGGCTGTCCAGCGTATGACACTAAACAGCATCTGATGGTGGGGATCCAGTTTTGGAGATCTGAAGAATATTGAATACCACTTAATTGTCATTATTCCTAGGTCCACTCTGAGCCGGAGTGGTGTTACCTGTTATGGGCTGTGTGCCAAAAAATCTTTCAAGAAACAACTGTAAAAAAATGTAAATATGAACGTACAGTGAAAGTGATTCCCTAACGTCTGGGTATAAAATAACCCTTGACTGGTTGACATATCATTAAAATCAATCAATCAATCTTTACACTTCTGTTTTCTTATATTTTGGCCTTGTGTCATACTAAATTAATTGCACTTTGAATATGTAACTATGCAAGAAATTTTATCCTAAAAATGGAATTTTGCAGTCTTGAAGCAAATCTTACTACGATTTTGTTATGTCAGAAGAATGTGCCGGTACCGATCCGTGTGGTGGAACACGGATCTCTAGGTAAAAAACACAACCGTTGATATTGATTGTGCTACTGAGGTCATGTGACTTGGAATAGTAAATATATAAATCATTCAAACAGAAGTCTGCAGTGAAGTATTCTATTGGATATAGTATTACGTTAGAAATCATTACACGATTCAGTACTCTGCACTGTACGGGAGTGAAAAAATCATGAAGAGT
The DNA here is from genome assembly GCA_963585895.1 of Sepioteuthis lessoniana. Classification (NCBI taxonomy): domain Eukaryota; kingdom Metazoa; phylum Mollusca; class Cephalopoda; order Myopsida; family Loliginidae; genus Sepioteuthis; species Sepioteuthis lessoniana. The sequence continues at coordinate 159,104,041 of OY757904.1, read as the reverse complement.
CGGCGAAGATTACCCCCCCCCCCGAACGAACCATTATAAAAGTGGCGACGAGGAATTGTTTTGAAATCAAACGTGGAGTACAGAGTAAAAAAATTACGTATCCTACAAGTAATAATTGAAATATTTGGCGGAGTACAAGGAAAATGAACGAACTGAAATCTATGACTCAAATGTGGCACTTCAAATGCAACAGCAGGAACTACAGTTACAACTACTAAAAGTCCAATATGAACAGCAAAGAAACAAGAACTGTAGTTACAACAACATAAAAATCAACAGGAACGGCAATCCCAGATAGAAAAACAACAGCAAATGTTTTTCGAATTTTTGGTTAAGAAAATCGCTGAGGAAAAAACGTCTAACTCATTCGCGCCAAACGATATCGTGGATTCCATTAGCGAAATTATTCACAACCCAGACGAAGGAATAACTTTTCAGTCGTATTATAGAAATGAATCAGCTAACATAAACCTAAAAGAAGAAACAGAATACACGCAAAATCAGATCAATAAAATTTGAGACTCGGTTGAAGATAAACAATCTACGATAGCATGACAAACGCTAAACGAAGTGAGTAGAAGAAAGAGCACTGCCTAAGCTAAACTGAAAGCTACCAGTCCAGAAGAACGAATACATCTATGGAAACAACATTTCGAGAATTTACTCGGAAACTCTTCGAAAATTACCCATGAACCAATCACGAGAATTATAAGTAAACAATTAGACATCAAACTAGGACAGTTTACGCAAGAAGAACTCGACTCGGTACTAAGAAAAGTTAAAAATAGAAAAGCAGCAGGACTCGATGAAATACCCCCAGAAGTATGGAAGACCAGGGAATTCGACGACATCCTGCTCCGGCTCTGTAATGCCATATATAATCAAAACATAATAGACAGATAGACAAAGGGATAGATCCTCCTGTTCCCGAAGAAGGGCGACTTCGGATTAATCAAGAGCTACCTAGGTATGACCCTAAAATTGAGAACATACTTAGGAAGAACCAAAATGGCTTTCGAAGAAATAGATCCACGACGTCACAAATTTTGATTATCCGTCGAATTCTTGAAGGAGTATGTTCAAAAAGCCTAGAGGCAGCAATATTATTTGTCAACTTCGTCAAGGCCTTTGACTCCATACACAGAGGAAAGATGAAGCAAATACTACTCTCCTCGGCCAACTCAAAGAAATCATCGCAGCCATAATGATGCTATATAGAAACACAAAAGTAAAAGTCTGCTCCCCGGATGGAGACACAGACTACTTCAACATTGTAGAAGGTGTACTGCAAGGAAATACATTAACCCCATACCTCTTTATCATCTGTCTAGACTACGTGCTTAGAACGTCTATTGATAAAAGGAAAGACCAGAGCTTCAAGCTGACAAAGGAAAGAAGCAGAAGAAACCCCGCACAAACAATTACGGACGCGGACTACGCCGATGACATAACGTTCCTGGCAAATACACCCACCCAAGCCGAAACCCTGCTACTTAGTCTGGAACTGCGGGCATAGGCCTCCATGTCAACGCACACAAGATATAATACATGTGCTTTAAGCAAAGAGGCGACATCTCCACACTAAACGGTAGCTCTCTGAAAGTAGTTGACAAGTTCACCTACCTAGGAAGCAGTATCTCATCAACCGAGACAGACGTCCACACGCAACTAGCAAAGGCATGGACAGCCATCGATAGGCTACCGGTCATATGGAAGTTAGACCTGACCCATAAAATGAAGTGCAGTTTTTTTTCCAAGCAGCGGTACTATCGATACTGCTGTATGGATGCACTGCATGGACGCTAACAAAACGTATAGAGAAAAAGCTTGATGGCAACTACAAAAGAATGCTGCGAGCAATATTGAACAAGTCCTGGAGGCAGCACCCCAAAAAGCAGCAGCTGTACGTTCACTTACCACCCACCGCGAAAACTATCCAAGTTAGACGAAACAGACATGCGGGACACTGCTGGAGAAGTAAGGACGAACTCATAAGTGACATACTCTTGTGGACCCCTTCACATGGACGAGCAAAGACAGGACGACTAGCTAGAACCTACATACAACAGCTCTGTGCCGATACAGGATGTAGCCTGAAGACCTACCGGAAGCGATGAACGATAGGAAAGGGTGAGAGAGTGTCAGGGTGATCCGCACTGGCAGTTCGACATGATGATGATAGAAGATACGAAGGGATCTTCAAAAAGGATTGTTCTCATTGTAATGATGAAAAGAAAAAATTGTCCCCCGCTGAACACGAAAATATATCAATTTTATTTTGTGAAAACAACCAGGTGAGATACATTATGAATAAACTATTGGAATACTAACAAAAATTTTCGGGGATAGAACCTCATTATTCAATGCGCCGTTGAACTGTCTAATCCTTGTAAACTGTGACAATGACGATTTTGTCATCAACGCAGGAGTCGTCAATCGACAACGTGAGAAGTTTAAGTTAAATGAATTAATTTCCGTCTCATTTAAATGTTTGGTATTCGTTCATGGTTTGACTTCAACAAAGGACGCAGAAATAAGATCCAGGATTTTGACTAAACTTGAAATGGATTAAAAATAACTCCAAAAAATAGCTGAAGAATGTCAGTGTATGGTGAATTTGAAACTAGATACCGCTAGGATTCAGAAGAGAGTTATTTTACAAGTACATAGCGTCAGAGTATCTACGGAAAAATAAAAACGTTTTCAACTCCCAGCGAAAAAGTAAAAAACTACAATAACCCCACCTAATATTTGTCTCGGTTGTGGTGGTAAGCACTTTAAAGTGATTGCTTCTTTCGAAACAAAAGATGCTACCAATGTGGAAGATTAGGACATAAGAGTACTTGTTACAAATCAAAAACATTGTAGAGAAATAAAAAGTATGTCAACAAAGTGAATACATTGGGTAAAGTCGACAAAGCGAAAAGAAAAATTACCAAAATTTAGAACGAAACACCCCCGAAGGGAATATTTGTTTTTGTCACGATTTATATTATGAAAATAAAATTACAATTGGATACAGGATCTGATATTACTATAATTCCTCGGGATGTTTCAGGAAATAAATTAATTTTTTAGGCGAAATTGCCTGTAACATTTCTTTTGTGGGAAAAAACAACAAAAAGCAGTGGTGCTTGTATTAAAGAACATAACGAACCCATTCGGAACGGATGGTATAGCCCAATTCGATCTTTGGGACCTGTCAATCAATTTGTTCTGTAAGTAAATATGGTCACCACAAGTACTATTACAGCAAGAGAAAAATTCACAACTGAATTAAAATCAAAGTTTCCAGAAGTTTTTTTTCAGGCTTTGGGACGCATACAAAAGCAAAGGCGAAATTTGGAGTTAAAGAAAATGCAAGACCAGTATTCAGATCGAAAAGGAATGTACCTTTTGCGGCTTTAGATCCAATCAATAAGGAATTAGAAAAGCCTAAAGATTTCAGAGTCATTTCCAAAGTGAACAACTTTAAATGGGCATCGCTGACTTTTTACGTTAAGAAAAAGAATAACTAAATCCGCGTATGCACAGATTTTTTAAAGTGGCTTAATGATAGATTGCAAAATTATAATTATCCGTTACCAAGTCCGGATGAAATTTTCGCCAAACTAAATGCGGGAAAATGTTTTTCAAACTTAAACTTGTCGGATGCCAACCTACAAATCCTGATAGAGGAAGAGTGTTCGAAACTACTATCAATAGACATAAAGGGTTATTTTAATTTCATCCGACTCCCTTTTGGTATAAAAATAGCAACGAACATTTTTCAACAGATTATTGTACATTGCTCGATGGGTTGGATTGTGCACAAGCATATCTGAATGACATACTGATTAAAAGTGAAAGTAGACCCCAACATTCGGAAGACATAAAAATAGTATTCGAAAGGATCAAAGAATTTAGGTTCAGAATTAATGAAACAAAATGTGAGCTATTTATGTCAAGAATAAAGTGTCTGGGACAAGTTATTGACGAAAAAGGTCGACGTCCAGATCCTGCCTGATCAAGCGCAATTGAAGACATGCCCACTTCAACCAATTTAACGAAATTGCAAGCATATATCAAATATGCATGAGTTAACAGCACCTTTAAATGCCTTGTTAAAGAAAGACGCTAATCGGATGTGGACAAAGAAATGCCAAAGTGCGTTTGAAAAGATGAAAAAAAAAAAGCCTTAACATCTGATTTATCATTAACGCATTTTTGATCCCAAATTAAACATTATCGTCGCATCAGATGCAAGTGATTCGGGAATTGGAGCAGTAATATTACATAAATATGACGATGGAACAGCTAAGCCAATCGTGCATGCTTCGAAATTATTAATAGTAGCTGAGAAAAATTACAGCCAGATCAAGAAAAGTTCCATAAATTTCTACATAGACGAGAATTTCTCTTACAAACCGACCATCGTCCGCTATTGTCTATATATGGTCCAAAGAAGGGTATTACCACACATACAACAAATAGACGGCAACGATCGGGAACCATACCACTGAATTATAATTATGAAATGGAATATAGACTAAAAATTAAATTAAAAATGTCTTACATAATCCCGTAAGAGAGTTACCGATAACTCTGGACGAAATAAGACTTAAGTCACGGAACGACGACTTCATATTAAAAATAAACGGTCAATTTACAAGCAAAGTCAAAAATAGAAACGTAAATGAAAGTAATTCATTTTCACTATGTGATGATTTTCTGATGTACACAGATAAAATTGTAATTCCAACATCATTGCGAAAATGCATTAAAGGAATTCCACGTTGATCATCCAGGAATTTCTAGAATGAGATGCTAAACATACTGGTCAAAAATGGATTAAGACATCCAGAACTTGGTTAAATCCTGCAGTGGTTGTGCTCTGGCAGCGAAGTCCCCACCGATTAAATTCCAACCTTTTGGCCGTAAAAGGACATTCCGTGATCCTGTTTACATTTAGATTTCACTGGACCATTAAATAGGAGCATATTACAGTGGACGGTTATACCAATTGGCCAGAAATACTAGAATGTACCCGACCAACAACCATGGTAGCAATAAATTTCTTGCATGAAATCTTTTCAAGGTTTGGTGTACCTGATTCTATTGTCAGTCAACGAGAGTCAGTTCATCTCTACTGAATTCAAGGTTTTCTGCAAGCCCTTACAAATACAACACATCAAAACGCCCCCGTATCACCCAAGATCGAACGGACAAGCGTAACGCTTTGTTGACACGTTCAAAAGGGCTCTTAAAAAATTGGAGGCGAGGAATCTGATGAGAAAAGGTTCCAGCAATGAAAAAGAATTTTGGAAAGACCGTGTGGTAAGAAAAGGATCGGTCGTATGCCTTACGTGGAGTTAGAACCATGGTGGGAAGATCGGTCGTATGACTTACATGATGCTGGGACCATAGTGGAAGGATCGGTCGTATGACTTACATGATGCTGGGACCATGTTGGAAGGATCGGTCTTATGACTTACATGATGCTGGGACCATGGTGGAAGGATCGGTCTTATGACTTACATGATGCTGGGACCATGGTGGAAGGATCGGTCTTATGACTTACATGATGCTGGGACCATGGTGGAAGGATCGGTCTTATGACTTACATGATGCTGGGACCATGGTGGAAGGATCGGTCTTATGACTTACATGATGCTGGGACCATGGTGGAAGGATCGGTCGTATGACTTACATGATGCTGGGACCATGGTAGAAGTATAAACTTCACCTAAACCAGCTAAAACGTAGATACTCTAATTTGGAAAGTCCCTGGCCAGAAATCCCCATGAAACTACTATACGATACTTTTGACATACCTACACCATAAGAAATTATCGAACCGCTGCAGTACGGCAAAAGGAAAAGAACGACGAAGGAATTTTTATGAGTGGAACAAACACTGAAAAGATACTGACTCCAGAGGATAGACTCCTGAGGGAGTGAGCTAAAAAGAGGAAGTATTATGTTAGAAGAATGTGCCAATACCGACCCATGTGGTTGAACACAGATCTCTGGGCAACAAACATAACCTTTGAAATATATTGTGTTACTGGGGTCACATAACTAGGAATAGTAAATATATAAATCATTCAAACAGAAGTCTGCAGTGAAGTATTCTATTGGATATAGTATTACGTTAGAAATCATTACACGATTCAGTACTCGGTATTGTACGGGAATGAAAAGATTATAAAGAGTCGGCGAAGATTACGCCCTGAACGAAACATTATAAAAGATTGGAAGATTACCAGAATTTTTTCTTACTAGTTGAATTCATCGTAATGAAATTACTAACGTAAATTCAGCGTTGTTACGAAAATGAATAAATGAAAATGAAGATTGTAATATTTACAGGGTATGTGAACCCAGACGTTTTGGCAATGGGTCGATTGCCTATGTGTCTCTGTGTGTCAACCAGAAATTTTAAAAAATAATTGGAAGAAAACAAAAACATACGAGCAACGAGTTTTTAAATGTGCAACAATGAACTTGCAATACATTCACACACACACACACACACGCACACACAAATGTTCATACATATACACATTCCTTTACCTTCATTCACACACATGCATACACACACGCACAAGTATTCGTACCCATACACACACATTCATATACGTATATACACACCAAGACATTCATGTATACACATACAATTATGTAGAAGGCACCTCTTAGCGTAAGTGATCGTCATATGAAATGAAATTGGCTTAGAAGAAAAATAACTAATAAAATAATTGTTAGGGATGTACTTAATTCTAAGTGAACCAGTAATACTTTATAATATCCGTTTTAAATGTATAGTGTTCCAGCAGATATAATATAATTCTGCTATATTGGGTTTAGAATAAAATTAATATTTATTTTAAAATGTCTGGCATAAAAAGTTCACACATATCAAGCAAGTATTACAATTCAGTACTCTCTTGTCGTAAGATAACTTTCACCAGGTATCCCACAATATTGATCTTGTGCCAGACAAAAATTCCCGTCGCAATGTGCACGTTGAGGTGAACTAGTTAGCAGGTTTGTCTTGTAGACTACTTTGCTATTATAGTTATTCCGATCTGCACCAGGTACCCACAACATTGACCTTGTGCCAGACTAAGGTATCGGTGCTTGTCTATTTGTGGGTTTCTCTTGTAGACAAATTTGCAACTTAAGCTATTCTGATCTTCATCAGGTTTTAAAATGTCTAAGTTACTTCTTATTTTTGCGTTCAACCATCGACCCTCTCCTCGTTCTGTCGATGAGTATCTGTTGTCGCTGTCTTTTGCCGCCATCTTGTCCTCGTCACTGTCTTTCTCACACATTGTTTCACGTTCTTCTTCGTCGAGATGGATAATAACTCAGATGCATTTTTATGTGCACATAATTTATTTATCACTTCGACGATACTTTCATTTCATAGACTTCACTATTAACAGCTCTCGTCGGGCGATTCCTTCAGATTGAAGATGCGTTAAATCTATTTCTTAACTCGCAAGTGTAATGTAATCATGTGGCCTTCTCGTTCAATAATCCACGGTCTCAAATGACCTCGAAGTCATCACATGTCAATTACCGTAGGTGAATGTTGATATAATTAATTCAATCAATCTACACTACATAACAATGAGAGATTCTGCTTCACTATTATTTAATACAGGTACCCCCAAAACATTGACCTTGTATCAGACTTTGGTATCAATCGTAAAGTGCTTGTTGCAGTGTACAAGTTTGCTAGTTTGCCTTATACACAAATTTGCTGCAGTAGATATTTCGATCCTCGCCAGGTACCCCTACAACATTGACCTTGTGCTAAAAACAAAGGTATCAATTGCTGAATGCTTGTTACAATGTACAAGTTAGATAGTTTGTCTTGTAAACAAATTTGCTACCGTAGTTATTCCGATCCTCATCAGATACCCAAGAACACTAACCTTTTGCCAGACTAACCTAAACCTTTTAAATAACAGACTTAGGCCTCTTCCTCTTAAAAGTCTTTCGAATAGTTTTTGACGCTTTTTACTTAAATTGGTAGAATTCGTCAAAGAAAGGCAGTCATGGAATTTCGATAAAATATGCTGATGCATTAATCAATAATAGTACAATACAATTTATGTGCAATCGATTGGTATGTATTTATGCAGCTTATATTTTGGTAAACACAAATTTAGATCTGCACTGAAAATAATTCATATGCACATACATGCTAATGTACACAAAAAAACACACACACGCATTGAGACATACACAGAAATACACACACGCAGATAGGTGAATATGCGAACAAAATTACAAATATTCACACATGTAATGACATGCATTTATTATTCTTTTGTGCATATCACGTTCATCTGCATGCGCTACGATGCAGGCACCTGTACCGCATTGATTTCCATCTTTCTCACCTTCTCTTTCTATAGACAGGTTCTTTATGATAATATACATTAAATATTTCGTTTCTTAACTGTAGTTCTGCTTACGACGTGAAAATTAATCACTTTTATTATCTATATAATGAGTTGGGCGACTTATCCTGCTTTTTTTTTCTTAATTTCTGCTACGACGTGTGTATAGGGCCAAAGTGTCTCTTTTCAGCACTTCTGCCGAGGATCAGGGTGTAATATTTGGAACCGTGGAAAAGAAAAATTAAAATAATCAATAATTATATATATATATATATATATATATATATATATATATATATATATATATATATATATATATATATACTGGATTTTTTGTTTTGTTTAAATTTGTTTTATTTTTATTTATTTTTTTTTTGTTGCTTTTTGCGAGTGAGTCTTTGTCAATGGCATATCAAACTTTGTTGGTTATTTAATGCCAAAGCTAAAACAGTGGAGGTACTATTTAACCAATAGCTAGGAGAATAACGTGATTCTTACCTTTTCCAAGAATATTGGTCTGAAAGTGAACGTGAGTGGAGTTTGAACTCACTTACTACGATGTAACAGTCCAGCAAGCAAGCCACAACACGACGAGGACTCCGCAGAGATGTTTTGGCTGTGGTGGGGCTTCTTATTTACATTCATTTTAGAAGAATTATTAAATTTTATACACTTCAAAAAATAACTTTTAATCTGCTTATATGGTATTTTATGGATTTTAAAATAAACGGAAACAAATACAACACTTTGCTCTTAGAAAAAATCAAAACATTTATATATGTTTATGCATCTATATTTTTGCTTGTTTATTTGTGTATTTTTATTTATTTATTGTTTGTTTGTTTATTTGTTTGTTTGTTTGTTTATTTGTGTATTTTTATTTATTTATTTATTTTTTGTTTTTTTGTTTGTTTATTTGTTGCTTTGCTTTTTTCGTTATGGGCGGGGACCTTATATTGAATTCCTTTTTTCGGAAGTATTAAATTTTATAGTCTTCAAAATAATAACCGTTTTCATCCGAATATTTCATATGTTATAGTTTTTAAAATAACCGTAACATTTTTTGAGTAGAGAATAGAATTAGTAGAGTACTAATTCTAAATGGAAGTTTCACAAGCAACACCTTTTGATCCGAGACACAGTAGTCACATATACAACACACTAATCCAAAGCAGATAGCTCAGTCGGCTGGGGCTGTAGAATATGCCAACTGTATCTCTGCACAGGGGTAAGACACTCCACTAATAGTGAGTACCCTGAATATGATTCTAAACCATCGGATGGTGAGGCTCCAATTCTGGAGTATTAGGGAGTGTGGAGTATCCCTTCACTGTCATTACTTCCAGGTCCTCTCAGACCCGGTGTGGTCGTACCTGTTAGAGTTCCATCCATGGGCCAAATAGAAAATTCAATTTCTTAGTATTATTAATTAGAATTATTAGTGTTGAATTGCAATACTTAAATCCATTTAACTGTGCGCAAACAAATTAGCTCTAACTCATTTAAAAATGAAGATACCGACAATTTACTCACTTAATAACCATGCACACAAAGACACACACACACGTGTGTGGGGGTGCGTGGGGGTGTTTTGGCATTAAATAACCATCAAGGGTTGGTTTGCCATAAAATCAAATAACCTAGCCTAAGCAGAAATACTAATCTGTATATGAGTAACCCTGTCATTTTTTACAGATATTATGCCAATCTTAATATAGTGAATATATTAATAATCTCATAGAAAAAAAAATAGCAATGAGCAGATAAGATTGTAGACAATGGCAATTGTTGATGGAAAACTAATGGAATGACGTAAATGAAGAAGATATCTTCAAATAACATTTGCTGTTTGTTTTTTTTTATATTTGTACATCTATTTTGTTTCTGGTTCTGGTTTGTTTGTTTGGGTTTTTTTTTATTTTTGAGGAAGTGTTAATTTTTAAAATCTTCAAACTGATAACTGTTTCATCTGCTTATTTTATAACTTCAATTTTTAAAAATAAGCATGTAATTTCCATAAGTACAGATACTACACTCTTATCGAGTATATTTACACGTCTGGGTTTATTCCTTTTTGAAAGATATAGCATTTTATACCTTCGAAATAATGACTGCTTTTATTTTCATATTTTATATTTTATAGTTTTGTTGGATGGTTTGATATTAAATTCTCGTTTTCATATTCATACGCCTCCCTACAAAAGCAAATTTAGTACAAGATCCACGTGGGAGGGGAGTCTAAATGCGAGCAAAAATTGCCCGGTTTCCACAACGTCAGTCACAAAAGCGTTAGAATACTCTGAACCTATTCTTATAGTGAAATGGGGAGACGTTTCTTCGGTGTCGAAATCAACAAGACCAAGTTTGTCCGGTTGTTGCTGTTCGGAGCTATAGAGGAGGAACATATACTTCATAAAGATTTCAGCCCAAGCGTAGGGGAGTTACACTCTGATCTTAAATAGATCGTACAGATACTACACTCGGATACAAGACTAAAGAGCCAATACATACGTAAATTACCACATTATTTTTTACGTGAACAATACTAATAAAGAATAAATGTTTTAATAAAATTCCTTAAACGTAATTTGCGTGGATTAAAAGATAATTCTTCTCGACAGAAAATAATGTGAGGGATTAGCTATATTGCTTTTTTATTAAGTACTTGGGGGGAAATGTATAAAAACATTTCATGATACTCAGGGAAACTTATACAACCGACAGAGTAAATACAAAGGCCTAATTTACACAATTTCTAGATGTTTAGCAGCATATTTAACTCATACGAGTTGAAAGGAATAAATCATGTCTGGTACTACGTCAGCGCATGTGTTATTTAAAGCAATCAGTTAGTCGTTTCAGGTGTCCTCTGTAGCCATTCGTCTGGAGTAGTTCCACATCTGTTTTATCCATCGGATGGATCAGAACTGCCAACAAGCATCCATTACTCACACCATAGCGCACCATTGCCTCTGAGGAGTGTATTTTTTTTTTTCATTTGTCTCATTCGCTAGTTTTTTTTTTTCTTTTCTACTACATACACCTCAGTTACATAAAATACATTTCATAGTCAGACATTTCATTCCTTCTTTTGTGCGCACACTTGTCATATTTTATTCTTTTTTGTTCATGATATGAAATATGTAGAATTTATCACAGTGTACATAGTACGTTTAATCACCATATCGGGACTCGGTCACAGGTAAAGAAAATACGGCCGTTTCAGCAGGCCACATTTCTTAAAATAATTTGTTGAGCCAATTACCTAATTTCATTTTCAAGATTGAACTTTCCGTGTAAAAGAAAAATATAATTTGTGTTAGTTTTGATGTCCACTATAGATTTTATCTTTTATTTCTGTAGATTTAAAATCAACTTGAAAAAATAAATTAATATACCAGACAACCCGTGGTAAACGAAGTGGAATAGTTTAAGCCATCCTTATAAGAAAAGAAAGGCATGAACACTAAGGAGAGAACTTTTGTTATTAAATTTCAGTGATATTTTAGGCCCACTTCGAGATATACGTGTGAACAGTCGAGCTGCTAGGAAAATACGAAATGAGAAAGCACCAACCTTTAAGAAGGAAAATAACAAATTACTATCCATGCACATGTTTTCTGATCCCTTTATTGTCTATCATCAAAAGATTTTCTGATAATTCTAACAATTCAACCATCTTTAACAACACAAAAGAAGAATATGAAACAACTTTGAAAAAGAGCCAATTTCCAGCAACGCAACTACTTAAACCACGTAAAATAAAGATAAAAGAAAAAAACAACTTAAAAAGAAAATTATTAAGTCCAATTCTCTGTACAATAGAAACATCAATACAATCGAGAACAAGACATTTCTCAAGTTGATTGGCAAACATTTTCAACAACCAAACAACCTCCACAAAATATTAAATTGTAACTCATTAAAAGTTGTTGTACGGAAAATTGAAAACAAATCACACAAAATCGTAAGTAAAAGATGACCAGCACGAAACATTTAATACTTAACAATCCATATCAAAGCGCCAATGCTCTTTGAATAGAAAATGGCTCCAGTTAAGAGTTATCTACCAAGCCACGTTTTTAAAACAAGGGCCAAGAAAAATCTGTTTGACTCTAGAAATAAATGAACTATTTTCGTAAACTGACCATCAACAGCAATAAAAACTGAAGAAAAAAAAAACACCACGTACAGTAAAATCCTTTCGAAGTAAATACATGACTTCAAAATCAAAAGCGGGTGTTGACAAAGTGGCTAACGTGCTGGACTGCGATAAAGTTGTAAGTGAGTTCGAACTCTTGTCGCACTATCACGTTCATTTTAGGAATAATGGCTTCAAGAAACACCTTATTTCTCCGGTTATGGGTTAAAGAGTACAACTTCTGTTCTTTCAAAAAGACAGCTTTGGTATCACATTACCCACAAAGGTTGATACGCCATTAAACAAAGAAAGCTAAACCGAACCGAAAGAAAAAACAAAAGTATCTTGAAAAACTACATTTGTATATAACATTTCAGAGTCATGTGTCCTATGTATGGAGAACACTCACACACCCACACATTTACACACACACACACACACACACACACACACACACACACACACACATATATATATATATATATATATATATATATATATATTCATTCTTTCTTCTTGTCAAGACTCAAAATGAAATACATGTGTATATCGATCGAATTTTTTTTTCTTTTTGTCCAATCTGCATATCTCGAAATAAAGAAAAACTATATATATATATATATGTGTGTGTGTGTGTGTGTGTGTGTGTGTGTGTGTGTGAGTGTTGCCACACTTGTGGTAAAAATAATAACATTTTTCCGACTGGTGTTCGATTCTAGGCAATGAAACCAAGCTTTAGAATGTTAATTTTCGAGACACGCAAGCAGGTTCTTCACACATGAATGCAACACAATCTTCCTACGTATATTTATTTGAATTTATCTTTGGGTTCTACTCAGCTAAGCTTAGTAAATCAACACACACAAGTTAATACATGGGTTTACACTCAAAATATCGACCCTATATATATATATATATATATATATAAGTTAGCAATTCTACCTATTTACACATCATGTATAAATATGTGTGAATTATGTTCCAACAATTAAGTAATATTAGTATTGTACACATTACTTCTTTTTTCTTCTCTCGTTCTTCATCTTACAGACGCACATGCGGACACATTTTTATGATCAACTCCTGTTTATCATTTTTCCAAATGCATCTTCGTTTGAGCAAGTGCAGTTTATATTCTTGTTCCATGTATTGGTGAGGTCTGCATGATAAATATTAGTGCATATGGTAGCAAAGCAGACATGACGATCGATACACTATGCTGTAATATTAGTATCTCAGGCTTTACTGGTGCACATGTTCTTTGCTATTTATAGATTGAATGCTGTGTTGTAGCCGTGACAATAATGAGCAGCAAGGAATAGCACTTCTTAATTGTTAAACTTTACTCTCTTTCTTTCACTTTCTCTTTCTAGATTTGTGGTAGATCTCTGTCCGTCTGCCTGTCTGTCTGTCTGTGTGTGTGTGTGTGTGTGTGTGTGTCTCTCTCTCTCTCTCTCTCTCTCTCTCTCTCTCTCTCACACTCACACACACACACACACACCTTTTTTCCTGATTTACTTTTCTCTGTATCTAAGTTTCTTTTACCTTCTCTCTCTTTCTCCCATTACCCTGTCTTTCTCTTTATCCCCCTCTCTCTCTCTCTCTCTCTTTAATATTCACAACATTCACTCAGTTTAGCTTTCCCTCCTCTTTCTCATAGTTTCTATCCCCCTCCCTCTCTCTCTCTTTCACACTCTTTCCAAGCTACTCTCTTCTTCCAGTTTATTTTCCATTTTTCTTTCTCTTTTCTCTTTTTCAAACTATCTCTCTCTCTCTGTCGCTCTGTCTCTCTCTGTCTCTCTCTGTCGCTTCCTTCTACGCTCTTTCCAAGCTACTCTCTTCTTCTGGTTTTCCTTTCATTTTTCTTTCTCTTTTCGCTTTCCAACTCTCTCTCTCTCTCTCTCTCTCTCTCTCTCTCTCTCTCTCTTTTACACACATACACACAAACATCTTTTTTCCAGATTATTTTTCTCGATTCCCAAATCTCTCTCCCTCTTTCTATCTATCTATCACGCACACTCTCCCCCCTCTCTCTATCTCTCTTACTCACACGCGCACCTTTTTTTTCAGATTTATTTCTCCTCCCGCCCTCTCTCTCTCTCTGTCTTGATCGATCGAGCATTTTCTCTGCACTTTTTAAATATGTTTTAAATTGAATATTATCGGTATATTATATTTGATATAAAAGCATAAACATCCAAATTCTATTTACAAAACTTAGCTTTGTCTGGCATAAGGACCCAAAGGAGGTGCTTAATGAGTATTAGGTCATTATACCCATGTCTACTAAACAAGACCATCGATAAAACAAGTTTTGAACTTAAGCAATAAACTTTATTCTTGCAGGCACCTCAATTGGACATTGATACTTACTATAGGGTCTTAACAGTTAAGACTTTTCTGGAAGTGAAGAAGATTTTCAGGACGTTGATAAGATTTTCTAAACTGGGATGAGATTTTCTTGATGTGGATAAGGTTTTCTGGCAATACCAAAAAGTCTACCGAAGTCTACCAAAAATATGAACTTAATTACAAAAAAAAAAACATCCCCAAAAAGTAGCTCATTAACTAAGGACTAAAAATCGACTTCTGGCTTGACCGAGAAAAATGCAACAATCTCAACCACGAATCAGACCTACAAGAATTATTTTCTTGATTGCAGCGATAATTTATGTGAGAGCCATTTTCATCAAACAGAAATACTCACAAAAAATGTTACCACTTTTTAGACTGGAAACACTTTTCAGTGAGATGAATAATCTACCGGATAAAGAAGAGGCGTAAAATATTTTTGTTGCATCTTCTTTCTCTCTACATTTTTCTAAAGTTTAGTAGATTGTCATTCTTTATCTATGAGTCTTGAATAGAAAACTCAAATAATGTAGTAGCAGTCACTCACCACCAGTGAACCTGGTTCGCGGCTGTGTGACTGATAACAATCACCAGAACTCTCGAGATGGATGTAAGAAACGGTCACATTACCTGGCAAAGGACAGGGAGCGACATGAATTTTAGAGTTCATCATCATCATTATCATGGCATGCTGCTAGCACGGATCTCCCTGACCCTTTCCCGCCATTCGTCCCTATCGTCCATCTCTCTCGGTAGGTCTTCCATGCTATGTCCTGTATCAGTACAGAGCTTTTGTAGATGTGACACGACGTGCGGTTGAGTACTTAATTAATATGTAAAAATTAGAATTTAGGAAATATATTATAATTAATATATATATATATATATATATATATATATATGTGTGTGTGTGTGTGTGTGTGTGTGTGTGTGTGTAGTGCATTCAATAAGTTTCCAGACTTTTTTATACAGGCATTTAAAATTGTCGTAGACTCTTGAAAATTCAGTATCTTGTTGCTATACATCTTATGAGATGACTGACCAATTTTTATGATTTCAGGTTCAAAGGAACAGCTACAACAGGAAATGGAATGCACCCTACCAAAGCCTGATTGTCACAGCTGGTGAATTTCAAAAATGCAATCTGGACGTGAGGACACTTTAGAAGAACGATATGCAATAAAATTCTATTTTAAACTTGGAAAAAATACTACAGAAACGTGTGGAATGCTTCAGACAGCTTTTGTAGCATCTTGCATGAATCGAGCATCAGTTTTTGAGTGGCAAAAAGAGATTCAAGGAAGGCAGGGAGTCTGTGAGGGATGATGAGAGGTGTGGGAGGAGTAAGGAAATCAATACACCACAGTTGATTGGCCAAAGGGTTAGGGTTAGGCTTAGGGTTACTATGTTGAGGTTTTAAGGGAGTACAAGAAGAGATTCCGTCGAAAGAGGCCAGCACTCTTCAATTCGGGTCAGTGGCATTTCCACCAGGACAATGCACCAGTCCACAACCCCATCCTTGTCACAGACTATTTGACCAAGATTGGCATCAAGACAGTTCCTCAGCCTCCCTATAGTCCAGACCTTGTTCCCTGTGACTTTTGGTTATTCCCTAAGCTCAGAGGCTATCGTTATGAGACAATTGAGGAGATGAAAGAGGCTGTGACGAAGGTCATTGACACGCTCACACAAGAGGACTTCGATGGGGCCTTCCAGAAGTTGTTGGAACGGTACAACAAGTACATTGCAGCCGGAGGAGATTACTTCGAAGGGAACTAGAGTTTCATGTGTGTACTATCAATAAAAGTGCCCATACGAAAAAAGTCTGTAAACTTATTTAATGATCCTCGTATATATATATATATATATATATATATATATATCAAAAACAAAAAAGATCCTTAAAGTAAGTATCTTTTTGTTCAAGGTTTATATTGACCTAAAAAGCTGGTTGATCATTCCTAAAGGTCAGTTAAGTGCGAGACAATCGCTTTTGATTTTAAAGGTCAGTTAAGTGCGAAACAATTGCTTTTGATTTTAAAGGTTAGCAAATTTATTTGATTTTTCGGTTGTCAACTAACTTCATTAATCATAATGATGAAATGGGTCTTTTCGTAAAACATTTTTCTAGTCCTTATCTTGAAGGTCAATGTCAAAAGGGAGATTTAATTTTGCTCCACCCTAAATAAAGGTGAGCTGGGCATGACTCATCCAGTCAGGTGAGGCTGAGATTATTTTGTTCTACCCAATTGCTCTAAACCTGTTCCCATTGGTCAAAGCATCTAAAAAGGGTTTTCCTTATACCTGTAAGATATAATCCTGAACTAGGATTGGATGACCAATGGGAATAAGACTCCTAATTGTCTCTTATTGTACAACCAATCAGAAACTGCTTTAATCCAGATATTGATCTATAACGATGGGATAATCAAACGAATCCTCAGAGAGGATCAGAAAAAGGGACCAAGAAGAAACTCAAGACTGCCAAAGAAGTATCTCTTCCATTCTAGACCTGAGGTACTCCGAACAACCTTCAGACTTTACAAAATTTCAAAGTCCCAGACTTGAGAGACGTTAGTGTTACTCTAACCGCACCTCATCGTCACTCTTCCTCTCTCGATATTCTTTCTTCTTCTGTTTGCCAGAAAAGCAAACCTCGTTGGTTTGTTATTCATTGTGTCACGAACATGTTTCAATGAAAACGATTTTTGTTGTTGTTAAACAGCGGGTTTTCTCTATTCTTTGAGTTGCTAGACAATCTAACAACTCATATTACCTGACCGTCAGAATATCCGGCTGAATTGTGTCACCCCCCCCCTCCGTGGATCTTTCAAACACAACGTAGGCACGGAAGGATTTAACAAAGCAAAGCTTGGAAAAACTTTATTTTATCTGATAGGTCTGACTTCCATATGACCGATAGTCTATCGATAGCTGTTCAAGACTTCTCTAGTCACGCGTTGACATCATTTTCGGTAGATGAGATGCTGTTTCCAAGGTAGGTGAACTTGTCCACAAGTTTCAGAGATCTACCATTTAGTTTGGTTTGGTTTGGTTTGGTTGTTTGGGTTTTATGGCATATCAACCTTTGTAGGTTATTTCATGCCAAATCCATACCATTTAGTGTGGGGATCTTGCCTCTTTGACTAAAGCACATGAACTCTATTTTGACTGCGTTGACATAGAGGCCTATGCCACCTGCTGCCTATTCCAGACTATGCAGCAGGGATTAGGCCTGGGCGAGTGTATTTACCAGAAGCGCTATGTTTTCAGCGTAGTTTGCGTCCGTAATCGTTCGTGCGGAACATTTTAGAGTTAGTGACCACTCAATTATGGAGGGAGGCTACGATTTAGTAATGACTTCATCAATTCAAGAAATATCACTTCACGTCAGGGAGGTTGAAACAGTAATAAACTAAGTGATATTTTTTCTTTGACCTCCTGTCAGATTTTCCTTTTCCTGATGTGAAGTCGTCATCTCTTTGTATCGTCTTTGCCTTCGCTAATTTTCTTTTTTAGGCTTCTCTAAAAATTATTTCTTTTGGCGTAAGATAGCAATAAAAATGTTTAGTTTTAATGAACTTCTTTCAAAAGTATCGCTAAAAACGTTTCAAATCAAAATTCTGCTTACAACTGTGCAAGGCTAGAAATTTATTGATCCATCTTCGTATGTGTTCTTGACAACCAGAATCCTACTTCTATCTTTCTTGGCTAATAACTTTTTTCCCTTGTAAATCTGGTGACAACATCCGTATTCAATATCAGATGTTACATGTATAGAAATTAGAGGAACAACAAGCTCAAGTCGGCGATTACTGTTAAAAGTTTAAAAAGACAGAGTCAAGTTCATTGCTTAATGCCTAGGGCGCCAATAGGAGTGGAATCCAGAGAAAGCTAAACTATTATTAGTCTGCCAATTTGTACGAGAGAAAGTCTCTCCTTTAAAAAAAAAGTCTCCTCTTTATAAAAGTCTCTCCTTAAAAAGTGTCTTCTTAAAAAATGTCTCCTTAAAAAAGTGTCTCCTTAAAAAAGTATCTACTTAAAAACTATCTAAATGTTGATATTTGCCAATGACAGGAAAGTAAAAAAAATCATCCTACCGAGCGATTGTTAAGAAACTGAACATTTAAACCATTGCTATCTTAGTTCGATACTCATCAGATGCTCATCAACCTTTGCCCTGTGCCAGACAAAGGTGAACTCAGTAAACATTATGCTTGTGTTATCATAGAGATGGTTGACTTCATAGACTGTTGCTATTTTTGACTAGTTTAATCCTTAATTGGTACTCTAATTGCTGCTACTTTGTGTCAGACTAAGTTCAGCTTAGTAAATATATATATATATATATATATATATATATATATATATATCTACATAGATCTACATATGCATATATGATCATGTAAACGTAAATATGAATGCACATATACTGTCTTATGCGTTTTTCGTCACCAATGTTTGTTCTTTGCTTCTATTACGAGTGAATTTGATTCTCACTGAGTACTTCATGCTTCTCGTGTCATGCTAAACTAAGAGGAGCTTAATAAAGTAATGCAATACGTTAAAGGACAACGTTCATTTTCATCTGCGTACATCAGATGTATTTAGAGTTGATTATTAAGGTCGCATTGTTGAGTTTTAAAGGAATTTTCCGAAAACAAAGACGAAATGAAGCGATAACAACGAATTTATAAAAAGAAATGAAGTCAGACATTTGGTCTAAGACAAAATACCATTTACTTCATTAGAAGGAAGGCTTGAAATACTCAAGCCTCTTTTTGGGCCGGTTTCAAATCAGGAAGACTTGACGTAGTATTATACTGTCGATAAAGGAAAGATCCTATTGTTCCATAAATTGTTGTTCACCCGTAATTGTGCGGGTCGATTTTTGGTAGTTTCGAAATTCAAGTTCCTTACTTTTTCTCCTTCCGGCCACTGACTGATAGACTTTAAAAAATATCCAACTCTCGTGTAACCGTTTCTTTCACTTACTGCGAGGGTCCTCGTAGTTGACTCTGTTGTTGTTGTTGTTGGTATATAAGTTCACCGGAGATGGAAAGGCTACTACTACATTACATTAATGACAAATCCCTTATTTTGTAATCAATGTTCATATTGATTTGAGTATGTGACCATTACTGTCGTTATCATCAAAGCGAGCTGATATCGTAAAACCCGTTGACTCTCTCTCTCTCTCTCTCTCTCTCTCTCTCTCTCTCTCTCTCTCTCTCTCCATCGCTATCAACCATCATTCTTGATAGATCCTCTAGACTGCATCCACTATCCACACAGAGCTGATAAGTGAAGTTGCTGGTCGCCAATATTGATGGGTTTGTTCGTTCTTACTTCTCCAATAGTGCCCAGCAAGACAGGTCCGTCTTACTTGGATAGTTCTTGTGATTGGAGATAGGTGGCTGTAAAGTTGCTGTGTTGTGGGGTGCCACTTCCAAGATTTAGCAAACTTTTTACTGTAATCTAGCTATATCAATATATTCGTTTTATCTTGAATAAATCAAAAACATATTCTGGGTATTATGATTTTATTTTGTCATTGTATATATCATCGATCTCTCTTCGATGGCATCTATTGTTTCAAGGGGAAGGATTCTTGTTTTCTTTTAAGTACATCTATTTAAATTAGGGTAAAAACCTATCCGATAATGTCAACGTTAATATATATACTTACGAAATGCATTGAAAAACTTGTGAGGTTTCTCCTTGTCCAAAGTAATTGGGTCTTCAGTGTTTCCATACTTTACCGTGATAACACCTTGATATCGTACCCTGGTTTAGTGTTCCTCTGATTGCAAATCCCTATACGAGTTGATCATATTTCAACTTATTTGATGAAACAGGATGTGAACCATCTTGGACTCATCAGTTCGTTTCTAGTGTCTTCCATCCAGGAAACAGAAAAGTAGCCGCAGTTATTCGGCAGGAAGTTCTACAATACTGAACGCTCCTTACACCCCACCCCGACACATACGCACCAACTAAGCACTTCTCAAAGTCTAAAAAAAGACTTTGTGTATGGTTACCTGAATGTATATGCATATGTAAACGAGGCGAAAACGTCAAGGATATGCAAATAATGAAAGGGGGAAAGAAGATCGAAGACTATTGTTACTGGTAAATTATCAACAGAAAGTACAAAGGAGTCTCATTAGACTAGTTTCGAAATAAAATTCTCTTTATTTGTCATTTAAAAGAGTTTACGACAAAACGTATTTTAAGTATGCTTTCATATTTCCTAAAGATGGAGCTAAATGTTGAGAAATTCGTAGATGGAAAATTGTATTGCACTAATCTTTCAAGTAGAAAAGGTTAACTTGCCTTTAAAATCCATATTCAAAATATTATCATTCTTAGAATGCTGCGAACTATTTTAAACAAATCCTGGAAAGGACTACCCCACAAAACAGCAGCTACTCGGTAACTTACTTCCTATCTCGCAATCCATTCAAGTAAGATGGACAAGAAATGCTGGGTACTTACTGCTGGAGAAGTAAGAACGAATTCATATATGACGTTCTTCTATGGACTCCAACAGGACACCTCAGTGTTGGTCAACCAGTAAATACCGATATTTATAAGCACTGTGCGGACACTGGGTGACATTGTGACGACTTACTAAGAGCGATGGCTAATAGGAATTGATGGCTAGAGAGAGAGAGAGAGAGAGAGAGAGAGTGAGAGATTCAAGAGAATCTGTGTAGTTGATGATAATGACGACATGAGCTGAAACACCGAGCATGCACGAAGTATGCAACAAGCTCAATCCTCAAAGGGGATCCCATAACCTAAGAAAAGTTTTCGAAGTGTAATAACCGAGTTCGAGATCCAGTCCCGCAATTACATTCACTTTTGGACTAATGTCCCTTGTGAAAGGTATGAACAATCTTATTCTCCCAGATATGGGTTCAATAGTACCAATACTGGTACAAGGATTGCTTAGGCATTACATAACCCACGAAGTTTGTTATGCTATTAAACAACAAAAAAAAAACAAAAAACAAACAAACCTTGAAGCTGCTTATAAAGATAATTCTTCTGATGTGAATATATAATTAAATAGAATTATGTTATATTGAAAACCGGCACATTGGTCGAGTGGGTAGAATGTTCGCCAATGGTCCAGGAGACCTGGGTTCAATCCCAGGTCACGTCATACCAAAGACTTAAAAAATGGTATTTGATATCTCCTTGCTTAACACTCAGCAATATAAGGTACATATAAAGGGTAAAATGGAGCAATCCAGGGAAAGGTGTAGCGCCCGTCCCTACACCTCGGTGTAGTAGCTATTGAAAAGGGAACCTTCGAGTCGACTACGGTCGCCAACTTTTTTTTACGTTATATTTTCCTTTACTATTGTTCAAATATTATAACAAAATTATTGATTGATTGCAACGGTATGTCAACTCGTCATGGATTATTTTATGCCTAAAGTTTCGGAAAGTGCGTTCATTGGACTTTCATATTTACAGTTTTATATAATTGTTTCTTAAATTTTTTTTTCTTTTGTCTATGGTCCTATCGAATACAAATAATCTTTAAACAGACGGTGGTGAATCCATAGATTGAACCCGAATCGGTCTTACGACACCGAGTCTGAGTTGACATGGAAGTAATGGCAAAAAATGGATAACTCTCCTCTCCTCAGATTTCTAGAGCAAGAGCCTCAATATTAGATGCCGTTTAATGTCAAAACTAGCGCCCCCCTTTGAGTGGGTTTATTCCTCTATTGGTGCTAGAGTCTGCATATTCAAAACCTCACCGACAGAATGACCAACATTATTCACTTCCACTCATTTAATGATTCATTTATTCTTTAGAAAGAATCAATTGTACATTACATCTTTTTATATTTACTAGACTTATCTGAACGAAGCACTGAGATAAAATAAGAGAAATTTGTTATTGTGAAGATTATGTAGCTCCAATCTCCTCTATGGATTTCGTCTGCTTGCTTTGAAAATCAACATTCAAAGCCCTGGCTTTTAATATTGGACCCAAACCTCAACCAATGATACTAGTTCAAATAGATTTCATAAGTTATCATTGATTTTGTCCAAACATTTACTGGTTGGCTGATCTACTTGTAGAATTGATACCTCACTGTAAACTCCTCCTCCTCCATCATTTGTTCTTTTATCGTATTTAGCCACACTTATTTCATCTTAGTGAAATTAATGTCATCTACCTTGTCAAGTCCATAGTTTGCCCTCTCTTTTTTGGTAGTTTGTATTGAGGCATGCTAATCTATTTTCTATCATGAAATCTGTTAGATGTTGCCCATTCCTATTTGACGTGTTGTGGAGGCTGTATTTGTTGTTTCCGTTTTTCCCGATTTGGGCATTCATGTCTCCGCCAATGACTAACATGTTGTGTTTCGGGATGCTACGCACTAATGAGGATAACTCATCGTAGAAAGTGACTAGTTCAGTTTCTTCACTAACATTGGTGGGGCTGTAGCATGAGATGATTGTTGCTCTGGGGTTTCCGTTAAATGTAGCTGCCATCATTCTAGGTTGTATTTTCTCAACGCTATTAAGCGTTTTTAGTGCTCTAGGTCCTATAAGTAATCCTACCCCTCCTACTGCGGCGTTGACAGAGTTTTTCCATGCGGATACAGTGGCGAGCGACCAGCCATTGCCAGTTTCGTGATATTTGATATCTTCTGTGTGCGTGTATCTGTGTAGGCATACTCCTCTTTTGAGGGTGTGTCCACCGATCACCGAATAGTCACGGCGAAAATACGGCTAAGCCAACGAAAAAAAACGCCAAACGAACAGCGACCACCAAACACTATGACTGGGCCCTATTAAACAACAAAGATATAAGAGATAAATACGTATTAGAATTAAAAAAACAGATTCGAAACACTACAAGAAAAGACGGAAAAAAGTACACCAAACGACGAATATGAAAATTTCGTCAATGCACACCTCGAGGCAGCAGCAAAATACATTCCAACAAAAATTAAAACTAAATATAGAGTCCCATGGGAAACTTTAGCGGTGAGAGAAAAACGTGCACTAGTGAAAACAGCCTCCAAAAACTATCGAAAAAAACCCAACAAACACAAATGCCTTAAAACTAAAAACGGCACAATATCAATTAGCAGGCATATATATAAAGGAACAGACAGAATACATTCAAAATCAGATAGATAAGATTAGAGACTCGGTGGAAGATAGACAATCTAGAATAGCCTGGCAAACAATAAACGAAGTGAGCAGAAGAAAGAACACAGCCAAAGCAAAACTTAAAGCAGCAAACCAACAAGAAAGAATAAAACTGTGGAAACAGCACTTCGAAAACTTACTTGGAAACCCACCAAAAATAACGCATGAACCAATCACCAGAATAATTAGCAAACAATTAGACATTAAACTAGGACCGTTCACACAAGAAGAACTCGACTCGGTTCTCAGAAAAATTAAAAATAGGAAAGCTGCAGGGCTGGACGAAATTCCCCCGGAAGTATGGAAGACCAGACAATTCGACGACATACTGCTCCGACACTGCAACGCAGTATACAATCAAAATCCGATAGATAGATGGATGAAGGGATGCATACTCCCCTTCCCTAAAAAGGGGGGCCTCGGATTAGCCAAAAACTACCGAGGCATAACACTTACATCCATAGCAGCCAAAATCTACAATGCCCTACTACGAAACCGAATAGAACCCAAAATCGACAACATACTTAGAAAAAACCAAAATGGCTTCCGAAGAAATAGATCCACGACCTCACAAATATTAACCATCCGCAGAATCCTTGAAGGTGTACGGGCAAAGAACCTACAAGCGACATTAATATTTGTCGACTTTACCAAGGCTTTCGACTCCATTCACAGAGGAAAGATGGAACAAATACTACTAGCGTACGGCATACCTAAAGAAACCGTAGCGGCAATAACGATTCTCTATAGAAACACTAAAGTAAAAGTACGATCACAGGATGGAGACACAGAATACTTTGACATTGTAGCAGGAGTACTACAAGGGGACACGCTGGCCCCGTACCTCTTTATCATTTGTCTAGACTACGTACTTAGAACATCGATTGACAAAATCAAAGAGAATGGCTTCGAACTGACGAAGAAAAGAAGCAGAAGATACCCCGCAACAACAATTACCGACGCCGACTACGCCGATGACATAGCGATACTGGCAAATACACCTGACCAAGCCGAAACACTTCTGCATAGTTTGGAACGAGCAGCAGCAAGCATAGGCCTCTATGTTAATGCACACAAAACGGAATATATGTGCTATAATCAAACGGGGGATATCTCCACTCTAGAAGGAACCCCACTTAAACTAGTAGACAAATTCACGTACCTAGGAAGCAGCGTCGAATCAACCGAAAAGGACATCGAAACGAGGTTAACGAAAGCATGGACAGCTATCAATAGGCTATCAATTATATGGAAATCAGACCTAACCGATAAAATGAAACGCAGTTTCTTCCAGGCAGCGGTCACATCGATACTGCTATATGGATGCACTACATGGACGCTAACAAAACGGCTGGAGAAGAAACTAGATGGCAATTACACAAGAATGCTGCGTGCAATCCTAAACAAGTCCTGGCAGCAACACCCCACAAGACACCAACTGTACGGCCACCTGCCCCCTATCACAAAAACTATTCAAGTTAGACGAACCAGACATGTAGGACACTGCTGGAGAAGCAGAGATGAACTCATAAGAGATGTACTCTTATGGATCCCCACACATGGCCGCGCAAAAGCAGGACGACCAGCTCGAACGTACATTCAGCAGCTATGTGAGGATACAGGATGTTGTCCTGAAAACCTACCTAGGGCGATGAACGATAGGGAGGAGTGGCGAGAGAGGGTCAGGGATACCCGTGCTGCCAGCACGATATGATGATGATGATGATGACCTTGTCAAGCATTTTCTAGCCATTACTGAGTCAAAAAATGAAAGTTTCACGCATAGTGTTTGAGCAATCGTTGAGATACAGATCACACGTTTCGCCTTCGATTGCTAACAAACAAATTTTGTCGGTTGGTGGACGTTTATTATCAGTTAGCTTATATTTTAGTGTATTAAGTTCAGGTAGACGAAGATATGAGGATATATCAACTCACATGCGCAAGCACACACACACACACACACACAAACACACACAGAGACGCTTCCAGGATATACACAGGCTAAGAATGAAGTACAGGCTAAAGTTACGATCACAATACAGAAATAAAACTGGCGATCGGAGTTCGAATGAAAGCCTAAGCTCCTTATTGTAAATAAAAAATTCCTCTTAATTTCACAAAAGGTCATGAGTGTGGAATACTCGTAAAGATACTAAAGGTTCTTGACAATTGTCCATATTTTGTCTCCATTGTTCAAAGACCAGAAGCGAAAAGAGATTGTAAAGAGATTTCTATATGTCATCTGACACCCTCGGAGTATTGCATCTATCGGTTTGTTTGCGATTATGTTTAAAATGATTATGAACTGCATTAATACACTGGCACTTAAATATTGTTATTGCAACTAAGTATAATGTGTTTACATGTTGATAATGATTGTGAAGATACATGTTTTTACTTTATAAAATTGTTAAACTGATTTTGGAATAGAATAACCCAAACCCAACAAAGGTTGACACGCTATAAAACCTATCAACCAGCAGTAATTTAGCAATGTGTGCGCTTATCTAGTGAGTAGAGGTTTGGTTTGGTTTTATGGCATATCAACCATTGTAGCTTATTTAATGCCAAATCAATTTTATACAAATAAACAATTCTATTTCAAACAATTCAGTTTAGCATAAGTACACAGTTAAGTTTTATTTGACCCATAGATAGGACCTTATCAAGTGCAACCACTCCGGGTCAGAGTGGACATAGGAGCGATGGCAATAAAGGAGTTCTCCGCATTTCCTAGAGTTCCAGCATTATTGGAAAATAAGCATCAGATTGTTTAGTGTCATATACAGCATACTCGTTGGGAGAAGGGTCTTAC
Organism: Sepioteuthis lessoniana; assembly: GCA_963585895.1. Taxonomy (NCBI): domain Eukaryota; kingdom Metazoa; phylum Mollusca; class Cephalopoda; order Myopsida; family Loliginidae; genus Sepioteuthis; species Sepioteuthis lessoniana. The sequence continues at coordinate 159,077,145 of OY757904.1, read as the reverse complement.
TCTAATACAGAGATGCAACTGGTGTATTTTACGAGTGAGTAGAGTGTTCGCCAATGGCTCAGGGGACAAAGGTTTAATCCCAGATTGAGTCATACCAAAGACTAAAAAATGGTACTTAATACCTCCTTGCTTAACACTCAACATTATAAGGTATATATCAAGAGTAAAGTGGAGCAATCCAGGAAAAGGAGTAGAATCCTCCCCTACACATCGGTGTAAGAGCTATTGAAAAGGAATCATTCAGGTCACCCTCAACTACCATCGCCAACTTTTCTTATATATATATATATATATATATATATATATATATATAAGTAATATCCAATTGGCGCCCAAAGATAATGGGTGTCGGTTATTTGTGTATAGAATATATGAGGAATTTCATATAAATCTATAGGAGTGCTCGATGCATGTCTATTGTTATATATTCATTTTCAGGTTTATATAATAAAACTCACATACTGAGCGTATACAATGCAATTAGAAGAAAAATTCATACCTGGTTAAATTGTGTAAGTCATCTGAAGAAACGAAGATTATATTCTTTGCCGAAATAAATTTATAACGACAATTTAAACAGGTTTGAGTTTTCTTCCAGTTACATTATATATATATATATATATATATATATATATAAATTATCTAGGCCCTCTACTTCTTTAAGGCAATAATTTAAAGAGACAATTGTTTAATTATTAATTTAATTACCAATTGATCCACCCTACCTGTGAGGCTTTGAATACTCTGACTGTATTCTTCTGAAAAGGAGTAAGACTTCGCTCCCCCGAAAAAAAAGGGTGTCCTCCGTTTGACACTTAATAGCATCTAATTTGTGAGACTCCAAATATGGAGGACTGTCGAGTGTTGTGTACCACTTCATTGTTATTACTCCCAGGTCCACTGACCCGAAATGGTAGTACCTCTTAGGATCTCAACTATGGGCTAAATAGATCTGTTTAAGAATTATTCCTATTCGAAAGGAATACTTGATACTACAATGTAACTAATTTTTTTCTATAAATAAAAGTTACCTATAGCAAGAATTATCAACAGAAGATTATCATTATAATTACTCTTGCGACTTTTTCACACCAACGTTTGCTGATGGTCTTTCACGGCAACCTGAGTGACAGCAAGTATCTTCAAGCCTCCAGGACTCTTCTTAGTATTCTGGCCCACCTCAACAATGCTGTAGTTTAGATGGTTTTGGGTTGTCTTCCGATTTCTAACTCTTCCAGCTCTTTGCCAAGGCTTTGGGCCAGTATTTGTCTCTCTTTTCGTTTTCTTTAATTTTCTTTCTGTGGTCCACCGGGACGGCAAAATCCACAATTTCGCGAGTTCTCTATTTTTTCTTTTCTTTTTTTTTTTTTTTTTTTTTGCTAATTATCACTAAGTCTGGTCTTCAGGCTGAATTAGGTGATCTTCTTGTATTTCAAAATCCCAAGGACTTTTGTGTGTCTCATTCTTCAGAACAGATTATTGTTTGGTAGTATGGTCGAATTTCAGTTTCCTGTACAATTCCCCGTGGAACCCCTTCCACATCCTGACATGACGAGACTTGTACTCTTTTTGCGCTAGTTTGCTGCGTTCGCTTATTGTGTAATTAATTGTTTCGTCTCTATCGCCACATAACCTGTACTTCCTATTCTGTTGCGTCCTATCTATTTTCGCTTTGACATAACTGGTCCTTATGGCATTGTTTTTTGCTGCTATTGGAAGAGATTCAGAGTCTTGTAATGGTTCACATTCTTAACCACATCCAGATCTTCTCGTGTGAGATTTCGTCAGTTTGTCGCTTGAAATATCCATACAGTTGTTTTTCTTCCCACTTCGGTTTCCTAGTTATTGTTGTTCTGTTGATCTTTACTCTGCCAGTGCTGTTTGTGGTCATGGTAAACAGTCTTTCTTTGCTCTTTGTAATGTCATCTTCGAGTCTTCGTATTGATGTATCCACGCCATCTTTAATACTGGCGACTCCTCTTCCTTCTTCTTTTCTTGACATATATCGGCCGTTTACGTCATATCTTGAATGTAAAGCTTTGTGCGTCAGCATTAGTTTTCTTATCCTCTGATCCATTTGATAAAGGTCTTCCCTCGTCCACGTTAAGAATGGTCCCGAGTATCTTACAAGAGGGTCAGACCAGGTGTTTATCTCTATGATGAGATTCTTGCTCTATAGTTTGGTTTTGAAAAGCTTTTTTGTTCGTCTGAGATATTCTTTTTGAATCTTTTTCTTTCATCACTGTTCAGGGTATCTTAAGATAATATGATAATGATTTATTACTGAGACAAGAAACTCAAAAGAAGATTGTATGTCCAGGAAGCTGATATAATAACAATAAAAAAAACCCATTGATCTGATGTCTCTAGCTAAAAAGATGGATTTTTGACACTACGTGTTCCAAATTACCACCATTACGCTGATGATACACTTGAATTTTTTAGGTGTGGCACGAATCTTTTGATTGATGGCCACTTTGAGTTCAACAATGGACTATGGATTGTTCTCATGCACGTTGTCCTTCAAGGACCCCACCCCGAGATTTTTTTTAAATCGCGGGGCGGGGGATCGGGTAAATGCAGAGTCCACTCGGGTTTGCGGCGCCTGGAGATCAGCCGATTAGAGAATTGATGGTCGAGCAACTCCACTATGATGTTGGCGGTATCTGGAGTTGCCCCATCTTCTTGGAACCATTGCACATCCCGATTCAAACCACGTCGTGTTCCAAATTCCCCCCCAGAACATAAATGTAACACTCCTTTGTGACTATGCCTGCCTCCTTGCCTTATTCCATGTTCTGACATGGCTAATCAGGTCGTGCATTTTACAGAGTGCAAGGACATATGAAGCACCTCGTTATCGCTACTGACCTGCGCACAGAGGCAGAAGTGTGCTTTGTCACTGAACCAAATATCATCAAAGAAGTCAGGATCCTCTTCAATCTTGTTCTCCAACCACCAATACATCACTAAACATTTTTCCGTGTCAGCTGGCGTGAGTTTATGCTTGATCCGGATTCTTTATGAATACAGCTGAAAATCCTTCTTTAATATTCTTTGCAACAATGTACGTGAAAGATCAAGTTCTTCAGAACGTCTTTGAAGGGACTTTTTCGACCTCTTTACGACAGAATCTCACGCTGCATCCACATTGTCAGGACACTTCGCAGTCAACTTCATGCCTGATCTGGGATTTTTTGCCTTCTTGTTGAGGTTGTTTACTGATCCTATGGCTTGAAATTTGTGGACCCACCAATAAATTTGGCTTTTCTGGGGATAACTGTTAAACTTCCTGCAAAATTTTGCTTGCACAGTTTTGAATGATTTTCTCTACAAATAAGTAGTGACGTAAAATATATTTTCCTCTCTTGTCCAACGCATTTTGATCGACGATTAACAATTTTTATATTATTCGATTTTCAAATCTGAAAAAAAAAAAAGAACTCAATATTATCATTACTAGAGTTATAAGCAATCACATAGGTCCCATGTTTACTGAGACGCCCTGTACTTGAAAGTTTCCTTTTCTCCGAGCCTTCTGATTCTTTCTTGATTTAGTTGTTCTATTCCTTCCGCTATTTGTCTTTTTTCACTTCTCATTATTTGTGTGGCACATTTTTCTATGCCAAATTCCATTCCCATATTCTGACTGTATATTCCTATTGTTTGTATTAAAGTTTCCTGTTCTTTTCATTTCTAGCAAACAGCTTTTTGACGTCCATGAACATTAGATAGTTAATATTTTCTTTTTTTCATTTAATTAATTCGTAGCTTCCAGTGCACCTCTTAAATATATAATTGAATGGCATGATTGTTGTTACAAATAGCAAGGATGAAAGTGCATCTCTCTAGAAGATTCCTCTCAGGATTTTCACTTCAGCTAAATTTTTCCTCCAGTTGTCATTTCCACTTTCTAGTATTTTTTCGGCTTCCGTAAATAACTTTATGACTTTGACGGATATCTTATACATTTTTAAACAGTTTTTATCCAGCTTAACGGAACCATATTGTATACCTTTTTATTGTCAATCCACGCCATGACGCCATTTTTCCGTCTCGTTTTGCTCTCCATGGGGATGTGTTGTCCACGACTTTCTAACGAGTAATTTATCTCCTCTCTAATCAGTACTGTTAGAATGTTACACATCATAAGCAAATACGTCATGGGTCAATAGTCGCCGCCGATGGCTCCTTTTTGCAGAGTTTTTTCTGAATCAGAGTGGTCTTCCCTTTTGTCATCCATTTGAGTATTTCTGGGTTTTTGTCACCTACTCAGTTCAAGAATCAGTCTGTCGTGGACGTGAATTTTGAAAAACCAGAAGTCATGTATCCCATCATGGTCTGGCTTTTTCCGATTCGGTACTCTCTTGAGTGTTGGTCAGTGCGATTTCAGATGTGTTATCGCCTAAGAGTCTTCTTCGAGTCCTTATAATTCTTTATTTATTTATTTATTATTAGTTACTTGAAATCCTATAACTGTATACAAATAAATGATTATTATTGAATAGAAATAATTTCTTGAAACCATATAATTGTGTATGAATTATTTGTGTTAGATAAGAATACTTGATATCATATAAATGGGTAAAAAAAACTCTAAGAAACAACCACACAAAAAAAGTTAATATAAATGTACAATGAACGCAATTTCTTAACTTTTAGGCATAAAATAACTCTAACCTATAAAATGTGTAGGTTTCTCATAGATTAGGGTTTCGTCTTCCAACAGTTAGATAATAAATTTACGATTACTGATATCTAAAATATGTGCACAAAACAGGACAACACCATTAAACCTTTCAATCACAAGAGGGTGTACATGGACTAATATGATTTTTTTTGGTTTTTGTTTTGTTTTAAACTTTGAAATGTTGGTTTCTACACGGTTCTTTTAATAATGACTAACAAATAAGTTCACATCCACCAACAAATACCGTAAAAACGATAGGAGAGAGAAAGAGAATACGGTTTCTTCAACGATTAGGGACATATGCACTCATTTATAAAAAAATAAATAGCTCATATGGCGAAACGCAAAACATGAGGAATGAGTGTGTATATTGTTTCTTAAACTTCAAATCTTAGAAGTAAGCAGTGCGACGGCATGTGAAGACACCTACTCAAAAAATACCAACCAGCCTAAAGTTGCTTCACAGTAAACAACGAGCCGCTGGCAAATACCAAGCACAGTGTGAAAGAAACATTAACCGCATTGACCTTCAACAGTGAGTTCTTTGCATCTCTAAGCTATTTCTGTGTTGCTGGCATTGTAAACAAAAAACTTCAGAAAAAAAAGCATCATCATAATCATCATCGTCATCATGGCTCTAATCAACAAGTCATGATTTCAGAGAGCACCGATAAGCAGAAGGAAAGGAGACTCGAGAACGGCGGCGGCGGCGGCGGCGGGGCTGCTGATGGCAATGGTGATGGTGTGGGGGGAAGTGGTGATGAAAGAAGCAACGGTTAGGTGAGTGAGGTGCTGGTGGTGGGTGTCATTGGCCAAGGCCGTCGGTACATAGAAAATAAAACTGCCAATTATACAAACGAAAAGAATAATTGCCGAGACACAACAAAAATATCGTATTGCTTTTAGAAACAACTCTCCCAAACAATTGCATTAAAGGCAAATGTCACCAACGAAATTCATCAAAGAGAATGTCTTAAAAATGATAAAAATCCTTGATATTTTCCCCAAACCATTTTTTTTTCTTTTTACAATGGAAAAGTTTCAGGATTTTTCGTTTACAATGCTAGAAAAAAAAAAACCAAAAAAAAAACCCAAAAAACTCAGCAAATAAAATTGGTATCTTTGCCAGAAATTTGCTGCTTATTGCGTATAGTTGGTGTTGCTTTTGTGTTTAACCCGGTTACGTAGAATAATAAGTTGACCTTGAATATTATCAACAAGGTTAGGAAACAGCAGTTCAGGAAGTTGCCAAGCGCTTATTTTCTTGTGCATTTAACACAAGATAAAGTTTATTGCTATTACTCAGAACTTGGTTAAAAAAAAGCGATTATCAATGTCACAGCACTAACAACGATACCAGTACCGAATTAAACTTGTGAAATGTGTAAATGTGCAATGATATGATAAATGATGACCAGGGCAAAGTTTCTAAATAAAACAATAGATTTTGTATTTAATATTGATATAAATCAATTTATATTTGCGCCAACAGAAAAAATAATTGAAGAAGTCGGCCTTAAATCAACCTTCATATTGAGAAAGACATTTCATTAAATAAATAAAAATATCTACCTTTGTGCAGTCGGCTGGGGCGGTAGAATACACCGACAGTACCTCTGCAGAGGAGTAAGACCCCCTACCAACGAGTGGCCTGGATATGACACAAAACAATCAGATGGTGAAGTTCCAGTGATGCTGGAGCTTTGTGAAATGCGGAGTACCTCTTCCTTGCCATCGCTTCCAGGTCCACTCTGGCCCGGAGTCGTAGCATCTGATAGGGTCATATCTATGAGTTAAATTGAACTAAACCGTGGCTTAAGCTTACTGTTTTTGGCATTTAGACTGCGTATTTATGCTAAATTGAATTGTTTAAAATAGAACTGTTTTGACCTCTAAACTGTGTACTTATGCTAGACTGAATTATCTGAAATAAAACTCTTTTGACATTAACTCTGTGTATTGCCCAGTCGGTTGCGGTTGTAGAATACACTGACTGCACCTCTGCAGAGGTGTAAAACACCCCCAACGAGTGTCCTGCACATGACACTAAACAATCTGATGGTGAGGTTCTAGTAATGCTGGGGCTTTGGGGAATGCGGTGTATCCCTTCATTGCCATTGCACCCAGGTCCACTCTGGCCTGGAGTGGTAGCAACTGATAGGGCCTTATCTACGGGTTAAATAGAACTAAATTGCGTACTTATGCTGAACTGATTTATTTAAATTTGAACTGTTTGACTAAACTGAATAGCTTGCAATAGAAATATTTTTGACAATCAAACTGTACTCATGCTAAACTGAACTGCTTGAAATAGAACTGTTTTGAGATCGAAACTGCTTACTTAAGCTGAACAGAATTGTTTGAAATAGAACTGTTTGACTAAACTGAATAGCTTGAAATAGAAACGTTTTTAACAATTAAACTGTGTATTCATGTTAAACTGAATTGTTTGAAATAGAACTGAATATTTGCATAAGATGGATTTGGCGTTAAATAACCCACAAAGGTTGATATGCCATAAAACACAACTAACCAACCTAACCAACTATATTTACTTCGATTCATTTTAGCTTTTCTTTAATAAAAAAACCCGAAGAGAACCAATTAAAGAAACATATCAACAAACTACCGTATATTCGTGTAATGAACGACTTCTTAAGACCTTAAAATAATGGGTCGTTCATTACACAAGATATGTTTTGGACACGTCGAAGAAACTTACCATCGTTCATTACATGCAATATATGAGAAAATGCCTTTTTGTGGCTAAAGATGAGAGTAGTTCATTATTGATTTAGATTTATTACAATTATATATATATATATATATATATATATATATAAATGGAGTTTTAATTATTGTTTTTAAGTTTCTTCATGAAATTTGGACAAAAAGTCTATATTGTTATTTATCAATATTCAAAAAACAATGTTAAGAATAAAATGTTGTGTGAATTTAATGAGACAATATACTTTTTCATTGTATATATATATAGCCGTTAAACGTAAAGTGTATACATGTAAACAAAACAACAGGGATACATATGCGTTTAAAATCCCTTCGGTTACGCTAGTATCCCCGTAGCGGTGCGGTAGAATCTACGGCTGGTGTAATGTCAGCCGGTTTGCGATCCCAGCTTTGATTATCTCGCGTATCTAACCACACTGAAGAGTTGTGATACAACGAAACAGTCTGACTGTGGATGACTATATATACCATCAACGGCTGTGGCAGGTATCCAGGTATCCGTTGAAATAGCAAAATACAATAAATGACAAATTATTTTCTTCTTCTTAATTAAAGTTAAGTATTCTGCTGCATATTAGACTTTTTTTGCGTTGATATAATAAGTCCACATGTCATTTTTGTGCTGCTATAATTATATATTCAGTTTCTCTTATTAAGTGTCCTCTTTGTCACCATATCCAGATCTTTTTGCCTGCAATATCCTTTATGTGTCACTTAAAATATACATATAGTTGTTTTTCTTTCCCTTTTTATTTTTCTAGATATTTTGATTTTGGCGTTCTGTTTTTATGGCTGTTGATGGCTGATAAAATCAGTTGCTTTTTGCTTTTTCTTGAATATTCTTCCAATCCCTGTTTAGTTGCCCTTACCCAATTCTTGATACTGGTAACTCCTTTTTATTCTCATTATTTTTTTATCAAATAGAATATGACGATGACATCACTCGAGTAGAAGGTATTGAGCATTGTTCTGTGGTTCATATTTTTTTACTTCCTCCTTTGTCCAATTTAAAAAGTGTTCAGAGTATCTTACAAGGGTGACTGCCCAGGTATTTATTACCTTAATTAAATTTCTCCTTCAAAGATTGCTTTCAGAAGTTTCGTGTTCTTCTGAAGTTCTGCTTTTTCATTCATCTCTATTTGATTAAGGGTTTCCGCTTCTAATATTCCGAAATATTTTTTCTTGTCTTTTTTTTGTTTTTGTTTGCTGTGTTTTGCTTTTTTTTCTCCAAATTTTCTCATGCTTTCTTGATTGGGTAGTTCTATCTCTTTCGTTTTTACTTCTTTTTATTAAAAGTATCGAGCATTTTTCAATACCAAATTCCTAAACTGAAAATTTTAATAGTCTGTATTAGAAATTCTCATCTTTTTAGACCACAAGCAAAAATCTTAAAATCATCCATAAACATAAAGTGATTAATCTTTTCTTTCAAATGTGCAAGTCTTTACACCCATTTGTTTTTTCTCCATATCATTATTTTACTTTTTTGAGAGTTTTTCACATCAGCTTTAGATGATGGTTTTCAACTAGAATCTAAATGACAGCAAGTCTCCTCAAGTCTCCAAGACTCTTCTTAGTATTCTGGTCGATCTCAACCATGCTGTAATTTGGATGGTCTCCACTCGTCCTCTTATTTCCAAGTTCTCCGCTTCCTGTATAAATCCTTGGTGACTGTACCGAGCGTGCCACTTACAATTGGTATCACCGCCACCTTCATGTTCCATCATCTTTTTTTCTCTCTGGCAAGGTCTAAGTACATATTTCTCTTTTCACTTTCTTTTATTTTTACTCTGTGGTCCGCCCCGATGACAAAGTCCATTATTCGGCAAGTTCTCTTCCTTTCTTTTTCTTTTTTTTTTTTTTGACTATCAGTACATGTGGTTGCCTGGCCGAGATTAAATGATCTGTTTGTTTCTCAAAATCCCAGAGAATTTTGTGCGTCTCATTCTCCAGAACGGATTCTTGTTGTGCATATACCATTTGGTAATATGATCAAATTTCAGTTTTTTGCACGGTTCCCTGTAGATTACATTCCCCACCCAGTCATATCTAATCATATACTCTTTTTGCTCTAATTTGCTGCATTCGCTTATTATGTGATCAATTATTTCGTCTCTATCCTCACATAACCTACATTTGCCCTTTTGTTGTGTCTTATTTATTTTTGTTTTAACACAATTCGTCCTTATGGTGCTGTATTGTGCTGTTATTAGATAAGATTCAGTCTCTCTCGTAAAGTTTCCTTTTCTGACCAATGTTCAAATCTTCTCGTGTGAGATTTCGTTTCTTGGTCGCTTGAAAAATCCATAGAATTGCTTTTCTTTCTATTTTTGTTTCGTTATTCTGTTGATCTTAGTGTTGGTGCTGTTTCAAGTCGCAGTAATCAGTCTTTCTTTGATCTTTTTAATGTAGCCTTCGAGTCTTCGTAATGATGCATCCACGCTATATTTAATACTAACGACTCCTCTTCCTTCTTCTTTTCTTGACACATATAATCTGCCAACGTCATTTCTCTGATGTAAAGCCTTCTGCATCCTCATTAGTTTTTTTGTTTTCTTATCTATTTGTTAATGTTCTTCCCTTGTCCACTTCAAGAATGTTCCCGAATACCTTACAAGAAGGATCGACGAGGTGTTTATCCCTTTAATGAGATTTCTGTTTGCTTTCGAATAATTTTCTCGTTCGTCTGGGATACTTTAAAAATTATTTTTTCTTTCATCTTCAACAGTCCGGGGTGTCTGCTTTCAATATTCCCAAGTAACGGAAGTTTTCTTTTTCTCCGAGCGTTCTGATTCTATCCTAATTTGGTAGTTCTATTCCTTCCGTTATTTGTCTTTTTCTACTTCTCATCATTTGCATGGCACGTTTTTCAATGCCAAATTAAATTCCAATATACTGACTGTATACTCTTATTGCTTATGTTAGGGTCTCCAGTTCTTTTTCATTTTTGGCAAATTGTTTAATGTCGTCAATCTACATAGGTTGATTAATCTTTTCTTATGATTTAGCAAGTTTGTAGCCCCATTTCATTTCTTAAGTATATAATTGTGTGGCATCATCGCTATTACAAACAGTAATTGTAGCAACGCATCTCCCTGGAATATACCTCTCCGGATTTTCACCTCAGCTACAGTTTTTCCGCCTACTGTCATTTCCACTTTCCAGTTTTTCATGTTTTTTTTTCGATAGACTTAATGACTTTGTCGGATATCTTGTAAATTTTGAGACACTCTATGATCCAGCTTTTCAGGACCATATCGTATACCTTTTTTTTTGTTGTCAATCCACGCCATAGCTACATATTTTCGTCTGGCTATGCTCTCTTTGAGGATGTTTTAATCAATGTAAAACAGATCACTAGTTTCTTTTGCTCCCTTGTGGCCTCGTTTCTGTTCTTCAGGAAACAGTACGCGCAAAATTAGCGAGTTGTAAATCTCTTCCCTAATTTGTGTATTTTGCACATCTTCAATAGGCAGGTTATGAGTCTATAGTTGTTGGGGCAATTGCTTTTTGTGATTCTTTTTGGATCTGGGTGGTCCATCCTTTGGTCTCCTATTTGGGTTTATCTGTTTCTTCTAAGCAACTATTCATTTCGATTGACAGTCTGTCGTGGGTGGAAGTGAATTTTTAAACCAAAATCCATATATGCCACCGTGGCCGGGCGTTTTCCAGTTAAGTATTTTTTTGAGTGTTACTTTGAATGAATCCAGGTATCTTTTTAGTCTTCCTTCTTTCGCCAGAAACTCCTAATTTGTCTCCTCAAGTTGTATTTGTTTTGCTTGCTATGTTGCTTCTCTCTTTTCATTCCAAAATAATCCCACGTTTTTTTCTCTTTCTTATCATTTTTTTATTGTTGTCGTAGATTTCTTATCAGTGTTTTCACTCTACTTTCCCATCCAGGTTTTAAGTTTCTGTTTGTGTTCTTTAGGTGAACACCGATTTTATGACAGACTAATTTCGCTCCAACATAGATTAGCTCGTTTAATTCAAGGATGTTGTTCGTTGAGATATTTGTTAATAGTTTGTATATTTTTTTCATTTTCTTCCTTGACAGTTTTCTTGCCATGGTTCCTCAAAGATGGTAAAGTAGTTTTCTTTTCAAAAGTGATTTTCTTTATGATCTCTACATTCATTTTATCTTCTTGTGTTAGGGTTTATTCTGTGATGTTGGGGCGTATGGTGTTTCGATTACAATTAATTAGCGTTTTAATTCGGTTAGGGGGTTCTTGTTTTTCAGTATTTAGCGTCTCGCTTACTGTATTAAGATCTTGTTGACATGTTTCTCTATTTATTTGTTTGCATATTCAGAGTATTTCTGGATCAGAAAACTAACCTTTCTTTATTATCCTCTTAGCTTGGTCAGCAAATCTTTACCTTGTTGTATTAAATCTAGCGCTCACTTCCCAGATTTCTACCTTTTTTCTCCTCCCTCTTTACGTGGGGTTGCTCCTAAAATAACAATGAACGCAAGTTTGTTGTCTTCTCTCGTCTATTTTCTGCATCGGTGTCTCTGATTTAAGAGGTTGTTTAGTTTGTCGTTTGTTTACCTGAAAAAAGAACAACCAATATTTGCAGGATGCCTATCGCCCCCTCCACTCCGACATGGGCTATTAAGGGAGCGCCTGCAGATCATGACACCCAAACCTATTGTCTGGATCCCACGTTGAATTATGTTTTGATTTCTCTTTCTTTTCATGGGTAGTAAGCTAAAATTCTCGTCGTACGATTGATCGTCGGTTAAAGTGGGTCATCTTCCCATGCTTATCTAGTGAGGAGAGTGGTTTGACAAAAAAAAAAAAAAAAAAAAAAGAACTGATCAGTCAAAGACGGGTGAGTCCTCTTGTATGTGTGTCCTATATACGGTCATTTTCGATCTTACTTAACGTTTTTAAATTTATTCTAGCTGTGAGTTTCCCAATTTTAATTGTATAAATGTGTGTGTGTCTGTACGTGTTTATGTGCTAACGTTCCCAAATGAAAATTGGTTTTGACTGGAAACTCTTAGACAGGTTTATTCAAATTCTTTTAATTTTTGCTTTTGAGAAACTTAAACCCCTTAACCAGGAAATCCAAATTTCATTCAAGTCAAAATCCACAATTCTATAGCTTTGGGATTGCTTTGTTTTTACCTTTGAAGCCTACTACATAAAAATGTTCTATTTGTTCGTTTTAATCAACTATTTATCGAAAGAAAAAAAAGATTCGTGAAAAGCAACTCCAATGTGAATTAAGTAGGAGACGTTAATTTTTGTTTGAGGTTTTTTACGAGCTTCCATTTGCTGTCAGAGGTCAGTGTTCGAACTCAGATGGAACGTTGGATTTTTAAAAATTGATTTTCGAGACCAGACTTGCTCCCTTGAAAAAATCGTTCAGTAAAATCTTTCTTATACAACTTCATTCACTATCTGTTCAATTGTTCTAAAATAAGCTTAATTAATATCAAGTTAATGTTTCATTAATCTGAAAAACTTATTATAAAAAAAGGTCTATCATATCAAAAAATAACGCTTGAAAATTAAATGAGACCTGATCAATTTTTTCCATTATTTTCTTTCTCGGTGGAAGAGCATTTATGAAAGAACTACAAGTGTCTGATGGATGGACTTTTTAAAAAATTTATTTAGATTGCCAGGATTTACTAACAAGTTTAAAATTATTGATTTTTCATGCTTTTAAGGAAGGCTATTATTCTTCTACCATATACCAAAAGGCTTAAAGTGACCACTAATAATAGATGGTTCTGTTTAACTTGAAGAGTGACCTTTTCATCGGCAATTTTATTTGAAAGGCAATCTAATGATTAATCAAGTCTGGTATTTGTATAATTTAGATCAAGGGGTCACCAAACCCATGGCTCCCTTGCCGCATGCAACCCACGAGGCCCATCTATGCAGCCTATTCCCTTACTTTAATTTTTTTTCCTTTCCCTTTTGAAGTTGACTGTATAGATACACCATTGCCATTGCAGATGAAACTTACTGATCTTCAGCGTTCAGAAGATTTGAAATCCGACTTTCTTGCTTGCCACATCTCTGGTTTTAATTAGAACCACGTTTTTCCATCTAGATGGTTCCCTATCTTTATCCCCCACTCACCCAGCAAGTAGTGAGCATGTTTGGCACTAGATACGACTGTGAATAGTTGTTCTCCAAAATAAAACATACCAAGAATACCAAGCATTAGTACTTGTTTAATCATCACTTGTTTGATGTGCTCCTTCTTTCAACCTCTTCATCTAACCTTGATATTAAATGTTTTTTTCTGGCAACTGTAAACATCAGATATCTCATGATTGTTACCTTGTGAACTTAGCTGAGATTTTTCTTTTTTTTTCCTCTTTGAAGATAGTGGCTTCTGTCTCCGCCTGGGTTAAACTAAGAGGCTCTCCGACAGAAAATGTTGGGGACTAATGATTTATATCGCTGCTCTTCAACTGGAGTACGTAGGAAAACATTTTCTTGTCCTCAAAGACATCTTATAAATATAATTTGTATTTGTATTTTTAATATTATGGATGCACAAATGATCTTTTTGTACATACAATTGTTACAATATCTATTGCAAATTTTAAAATTGTGCATATTTTAATAATTATTCTATGGCCTTCTTCAGGTGTTTGTCGAACTCGGGAACCTTCACAGAACTTCGAACTACGTCCTTTATTGAATCCACGGGGGTTGCTTGTTCTGATTACGTTAGCCATAACCGGGTTCAAGTGTTAAGTATTCCTGTGTTGTTACTCGCCTGCAGTCAGGATTGAACCAACAACCTCCAGATGATTGTCTCCTTAGAAGCTGAGGGAACCAACGCCTATAACCGTTACGCCATGTGTCCTGCTGAAGGTTCCCGAGTTCGACAAACACCTGAAGAAGGCCGGAGGACATATCGGCCGAAACGTTACAATAAAGATGAAGACAAGAGTCCGAAAACCCTTAATGATAAAAATCACCAAGCTTCGTCTCAGAAATTTAGACAACTAATTATTCTATGTTTCATCAAAAGACCCAAATCTCCACCACCACATTTTTCAAATGCCTTGTTTATGTTCTCTGCCCTAAAAGAATGAAATCGTTTCTATTTTTCGTCTTATCGACGAATATCTTCATACAGTCTCGTCCCTGGTAGGGTTAGCATCGTTAAAAAAGAAAATGCGTCAATATAAACTTGGAAAAAATACTCACCTCTACCTATCTTACTCGGCAAAGCTGTTACCTTCATTATCAACCTTCAAAGAGTCCATCATAAGTAATATCACCTCGAATCAGATCTTCTTGCACAGAAAAAAACTCCTTCTCTCTCTCTCTCGTTGGCAAAGTGACACAGACATGTCTTGGTCCCGATTCGATTGCATTAAATGTTAAT